>CM060903.1:1127333109-1127968109 GCA_030737815.1 Allium fistulosum | reverse complement strand
GGTGCTAGAAGAATGGCTCGAACCTTCAACCTTATTCAACTCCCTCCTCAAACTAATTGAATGGGTTTTTGTCTTAAGAAAATGGTGAAATCAAGGCGAACTAATGTTCCAAACTAAGAAGACGCATAGTGTTGAAACGACAGAAATTTCTACCGATTAGAAAACCGTCGTTAAAATATAATCGTTATAAAACTGCAAGCGTACGACGTATAATTGTAGTACGTATGCGAGTACGGGTTGTTCTGCAGGGAAAGAATTAATTTTCAATACTGCTCAATCAAATTATCCCAAAGTTTTGAAGTGGTTTTAAACTAAAAAATTGTAGAAAATAAACTAGAGCAATGGTGAATAAAACTATGTGATTAAGGAATAATTTAGAGGCAAATCCACTTCCAATCATTCATATAAATCAACACAAAATTCATTTATAATCTCTCATTAAAATATTAAGTAGAAATGATAGATTTGCTTATTATAAGTATGATTTATTTGTGCTATTAATTAGCACAATTTAAATCATCAAACTCTAACACACCATTCAAACCCACTTATCAACATTCCTGAAAATGACATGAAATTAAAAATATAATCTATTTTAAGTATGATCTATTTACTATGAATTAGTAACATAGACCATCAAATTTTAATTCTAGCTTAACTTTCATCATCAAAATCACTTAAGCAAATGATCAAATAGTTTACGTTTAAAATAAAATAAGCATAGCCTATTTGAGATGTCAACATAGACCACCAAAATTCACTAAAAAGAGACATAAACCACACTCATTCAAAGTTTCCATTAAGCACAAATGAGAGATCACTAATGAAATCATTATGTTAATTTAATATGTTTCATGAGAGCTTCATTACCCTAAATTGAAGGGGTTTAGCTACTCATATTTGAAAACATGTTAACATAAAAAGGTTTCAACATTAAAAGAAAAAAAATGAGAGCTAATTAAAAGAAAAGAGGGCTAACTACTAGCATGAAATAAAACTAAACTAATTACAAGAATTAAATCTATGCTACTAACATTAAACAAGAGAAGCATAAACTAAGTAGGAGAGCATGAAATAAAAAGAGCATGAAAAGAAAGCATAAAATAAGAATTGAATGAAAGTAAAAACTAGGCTAAGAAGCCATTAAAGAAATTTTTATTTAACTTTGATTTGTGGCTACAATATTGCATAAAAAGAAGAAGATGATTACATAAAACATAAAAAGTATTTATACATGCTTAAAACTCTAATTCATATTTTATGGGACTACCTAAAATGCCCTTGAGAAAGTGTAACCTCCAAGTAATCATTAGAGAAATAATTGATCCCCACTAACATGCCTTTAAGCCTCCATTAACATTTGCATGTGCTTTTAATTATAGACCATATGTTAGTGGGTATGTGGGCTCCTCCATGTTGCATGAATTCTTTTATTTTCCTTTCTTCATTAACCTTCAACATATGTGCATGCATTCATCCATGAAACCTCTTCATATTTGCACTTCATTTCCTACAACTAAAAACAAAAATGTGCAAAAAAAATTTCTCAAAATTAAATCATATACAAAAATTACCATTTTACCCCTCAAATGAAGATGAATAAATGATGATTTGAAAACAATTTAAATTTTGGTTTAAACATGTAAAATACCTTAATATGCTCTTTTATTTAAATAAAAGAAGATTAAATATGGGATTAAAAAATACACTTTTACATGCACATCACACAGCGAACAACATTGGAAGAAAAAGTTGTTCCCAACTTCAAACTGGACAATGTAGGGGTCAGACAAACATCAGAGCCGGCACAACCGACCAACAGTGAAGCTAAGATTTAAAACCTAGAACAAGTGTTAATGATGAAAGAACTTTTAAAAGGAATCCTTGCTCAAAAATCTTTCAAATCCATCAGGCTCCGAGGGAGATGAAGTAGAATCTCCAAGAAGAAGCTTGGATTCTTCTCCACTTAAAAACAAAAATAAACGGAAACTTATTATAATTTCACAAAAGAGAAAAAGTGACCAACATGCTGAAGCAACTGAGCGCTCTTCGAGATGATTGGCAAACAACAAGATTAAAGTGAATTATCAAAGAATATTAGAAGGGAAGTCTAAGGAGCAATCTGGAAGTTCAACCTCCAAAGGATACAAGCCTGTTAGGAGCAATTACCATAATGACAAAGCTTATCTGAGAGATATAGGCAGGAAAATAGCAAAGGATATGCTCAACCTTAAGGGAAAAAGAACTTTTAATGAGAGGGTTAACAATAACCACCGAGAAGCGCCCTTCATAGATGAGATCATGTCCACCAGGATTCCTTCCCATATCAAGATTTCGTCCTTAAGATACAATGAGACTAACGAACCAGATGATCACTTGATGGCGTGTGAAAGTCAGATGGATCTTTACAACGTGTCTGGAGCGGTGCATTGCAGACTTTTTCCTACAACCTTTCAAGGCGCAACGGCCAAGTGGTATAGACATTATCATGAAAAGACCATCTACTCTTGGAAACAATTCTCTTGCTAGTTCTCGGCATGTATTTGCTAGAATCCCACTATTGACTATAGTGTTCTAGCTAATGTCAAGCAAAAACTAGGAGAGCCATTGGGTGACTATCTTAGAAGATTTAACACAGAGGCCCTGCAGGGGGAAGATGTGACTGATAGAGACAAATTGATAGTTGTGCGCTCGGGACTAATCGAGCAAACACCTTTTTGGCGAGTGCTTTATATTCATAGATGCAGAGATTTACAAGATTTTCACTTTCAAGCTGATAAATTCAACCACATGGATGAAATGTAATATGCCAGAAAGAAAGCTTAGACCAAGAAGGAAATGGAAAGAAAGCTCAGACCAAGAAGGAAATGAAAAAAACAGACTATAACTGCAACAATAGGAAGCCGAGATGGGAGGAGGCCCCAAATACTAATCACGTTACTTTGAACAAGCCAATGTCCTACAAATACGCTATAATGAAGGAAAGTGGAGACTTTCTAGTTTCTTACAAAGCTAAAACCGATCTTGAGCCGAGAAAAACGAGTGATTGCTATGCTTATCATAAATCGAACGGCACTAAATGGATGAACATCGAGTGCTGGCAGGCATAATCCAATGCATGGTTTATTCTGGACATTTTAAGGAGTTTATAGAAAACAATCAGAAAGCTGCTTGTTCTGAAGACTGCAATCCAAAGCTCCCAAACAATAATGCAAATTTGGTAAAAGGTAACATTTAGCCTGATTTCATTCCACCCCTAAATAGAATTGACGTTATCCATGGAGGTCCACATCTAGCTGAAAGCAACAAAGGAGCTAGAAATCGCTACATTAGAGAAGCAAAAGATGAGATTTTCTCTATTCAAGAAGAGCCGCCACTTAAAAGCCCCAAATACCAAATCTATATGCACAACTTGACCATTACCCCATCAGAAATAAGAGGAGTCCATTACCCCACAATGATCCGCTTATGATCACTGCTCAGATTGGACTTTCCATGGTTGCCAAAATTATTGTCGGTACTGGAAGTGCTGTTAATGTAATCTTTAAGCATGCTTTTGATCAAATGGGAATTCCAAAAGGAAAGTTAGAGCCAAGCTTTGAGCCTATCTTCGGGCTCAACGACAAAAGATCAACTCCTATGGGACAGATAAAGCTCCTGGTACAGATGGGGATTCTAGTGCACTCCAGAATCTTCGAGACTCCTTTTGTCATCATAGGGCAGCCTTCTTATTATAATGCTTTGTTTGGGAGACTAGCTTTAGATGAAACTGATGCTTTTGTTTTGCCAAAATACTTGATGGTGAAGTTCTTAACCAAAAGTGGTTGGGAACGATAAGGGAAGAGCAATTTAGCTCTCGTGAAATGTACTTTGTCACACTTGAGCAATATGAACGAAACTGTCTTTCTTGTTATGACTTGCAACAAAGTAAATCTGTTGGGATTGAAATTGCGCACCCTTTGGATGAAGTGTTTTCAAACCAATCATCCAAAGCAAAAACAGATGATTGTGGGAGGAATAAACATGCATTCATAAAATTAACTCCTCTAGAAGGAAAAGAAAGGGGAAGGAAACAAATGTGGTGGAGGACGAAATAGAAGGTAAAGAGATAGTCAATGAATTAGATATAGAGTTAAACAAGAAAGAACGAAGCCTATAGAAGATCTTGAGGATATATGCTTGGATCCAGCTGATCCAACAAGGACATTAAAAGTTGGGAAAAAGATGAATAGCAAACTTAAAGGAGAACTAATTCAATTTCTTTAATCCAGCAAAGATGTATTTGCCTGGACTCATTCAGATATGGTTCGAATAAATCTGACCATAATGTGTCATGCTTTGAACATAAACCTAAATGTCACACCTATTCGGTAGAAGAAGAGGCAGTTTGATAAAATTCGATCTAACGCTTTTAAAGAGGAAGTCAAGAGATTACTCGAGCATGGATTCATCTGAGAAGTACTTTACCCAAAATGGTTAGCTAATCCAGTGCTAGTCAAAAATATAATGGGAAATAGAGGACATACGACGATTACACTGATTTGAATAAAACATGCCCAAAGGACTGCTACCCCTTCCAAGAATAGATTAATTAGTCGCCGCAATAAGTGGACACAAACTATTATCCTTTATGGATGCTTATTTCGGATACAATCAAATTCCAATAATCAAACCCGATGAAGAGAATACCAGTTTCATAACAGATTGGGGAACATATTGTTATATGGTAATGCCTTTCAGATTGAAGAATGCTGGAGCGACATACCAAAGATTGGTGAACATGATGTTTAGGGAGAAAATTGGATGGAACATGGAAGTATACGTAGATGATATGCTAGTCAAATCTCAGTAGGAAATCAACCATATGAAGGACCTTGAAGAGATGTTCGTAGTACTGCAAAAATATCAGATGAAGCTCAATCCATAAAAATGTTCTTTTGGGATTCAATCTGAAAAGTTCTTAGGACATATTGTCAGTGCTAGGGGAATCGAAGCCAATCCCGACCAAATTCAAGCTATTTAAAATATGGCAGCAACTAAGACAAGTAAGGACGTAATGAGCTTAAATGGAAGAGTAGCAGCGTTAAATAGATTTATCTCCAAGGCCAGTAACCAATGCATCCCACTCTTCGATGTGATTAAGAAGAAGAAAAACTTTGAATGGCGAGAAGATTGTTAAAAAGGCTTCATAGAATTGATGGATCATCTCGAAAGACCACTAATCTTGTATAGTCCCATAGACGGGGAGAACATGTACCTTTACATGGCGGTTTCTGAACATGTTGTTAGTTCGGTTCTGGTAAGAGAAGATAAGGGGACTCAATTTCTAGTATATTATACGAGCAGAAGGCTCAAAAACGTAGAAACTAGATATCTTGTTATAGAGAAATTGGCGTATTGCTTAATGCTCATTGCGTGGAAACTAAAAGCTCACATCTGATCAAAGTCTTGACCAACTTCTCGATCAAGAAAGTTTTTAGTAAACTCGAAACTTCTGGAAGACTAGTAAAATAGGGAATTGAAGTCAACCAATATGATATAAAATTTCTGCCCCGAGTGGCAATCAAAGGACAAGCCCTGGCTGATTTTGTTAATGAATGTACAGGATTCATCAAAGAGAAATCAGAAAAGGAAAAGGATTTAAAGCCTAAATGGAAATTGTTTGTAGATGGAGCTTCAAACGAGCAAGAAGCTGGAGTGGGATATGTAATCATTACCCCCGACGGACATCGTTTGCATTATGCGATGAAATTGGAATTTCCAACTACTAATAATGTGATAGAATATGAATCAATAGTGGCAGGACTCACCTTAGCCCTACATTTGAAAATTCCTAGGATTTAGATCTTCAATGATTCTCAATTAATGGTAAATCAACTAAACCAAACATACCAGGCAAAGGACGCCAAGTTGATCTCATATGTCAAGAAGGTCTTAAAGATGCTAACCCAATCTGGGGATTTCTCCATACATCAAGTGCCAAGAGGAAAAAATTCTTAAGCTGATTCTTTAGCCAAATTAGAGCACCAAAGTCACAGATTGTACTAGTAGGCTATTAACCAAATCCCTATATAGAAGAAAATGCCCCTGAATCAAGAAGTGAATCCATGGTATTAACCTGATCGTAAGAAGGGGAAAGAGATTGAAAGTGAAGCCCTCCAAGAAAGGTCTTCTTATCCAGAGACAAATGACCAATATAAGAATAATTGATGACGCCTATTGTTGAATATATAACAAATGAGAAATTTCCGATAGAGAAAAAAGAAGCGAGAAGGATAAAGCACCAAGGTCCAACTTTCATCATGATGAGTGGAATACTCTATAAGAAAGGATATTCCCTCCCTTATCTAAGATATGTAACTCCAGAAAGTGGATCGAGATTATTGAAGGAAGCTCATGAAGGATTTTATGGAGACCATTCTAGTGGCATAAAATTGGCCAAGAAAGTTATGAGACAAGGCTTTTATTGGCCTCAAATGACTAGTCATGCCATTGATTATGTGAAGGCATGTGAAAAATGCGAAAAGTTCTCTAAAATCCCACGTCTGCCACCAAGTGAATTGACTTCAATCTCAAGCCCATGGCCATTTGATGTATGGGGAATTGACTTAATCGAACCATTACCGATATCTAAAAGAGGAGCTAAATATGCAGTGGTAGTCATTGATTACTTCACAAAGTGGGTAGAAGCAGAACCGCTTTCAAATATTACATCAGGAAAAAAGCTTAAGTTCGCAATCAAGAATATTTTCACCAGATTTGAATTCCACATAAGATAACATCCGACAATGGAACTCAATTTGAGAGCAAAGAATTCACACAATTCTGTAATAAAAATGGAATCGTCAAGAGCTTTTCATCCGTAGCACACCCGAAGGAAAATGGAGCAGTTGAAGTTGCTAATAAGACTATTAAGACCATTCTCAAGAAACGATTAGACATGGCCAAAGGAAATTGGGTAGAGGAACTGCCTTTTGTACTATGGGCATATAGAACCTCTACCAAAACTACAACAGGACATACCCCATATTCCTTAACATATGGCTGTGAAACCATGCTTCCAATTGAGGTTGAATTACCTTCTCATCGAATGATTGCATATGCATTCAATCTGAATCAAGAATTAAAGAAAGAATCCTTAGATTTAATTAATGAGTTGAGAGATGAAGTAGCCATATGAACAACTGGGTATCAATGAAGGATATCCAAATATTACAATTCCAGATTAAAGGAAAGGTCATTTCAAAAGGAAGATGTAGTGCTCCGAAGAGTTATGGAAAATACCATGAATCCGGCGGATAGACCACTCGGGCCAAATTGGGAAGGACCCCCATAAAGTAATCCCACCTGGGACTTATAAACTATGCCGACCAGATGGAAATGTCATAGCAAGAACATGGAATGCCAAACATTTGCAGCCATGTTTCCTAATAATAGATATATAAATAGGTTGAAGAAATAGTATTTACTAGCTCAACCGTGGAAGGGAGAAAGATTCTCCTAAAATAAAAGGAAAAGCCTAAACCACTACTTAATATGGTAGTAAGGGGTAGAAAAGCCTTCAGTGTCATCATAGAAGGCCTGACTGAAGCGCCTCCTAGAGGGAGGACGGAGTAAGCCTTTGGCCCCTTCTAAAATGACCTAGCCAAAGCACCGAACTTGCCTTCATTGCCGTTACCAAATGCCTCATTCAAGCACTTCCGGAAGGAAGAACGGAGTAAGACTTTAGCACCGTCTAAGTTAGCCTAACTAAAGCATCGAACTAGCCTTCAATGCCGTCATCAGAGGCCTCACTGAAGCACCTCCTGAAGGGAGGATGGAGTAAGCCTTGGGTCCCGTCTAAGATGGCCTAACCAAAGCACCGAACCAGCCTTCAGTGCCATCATCAAAGGCCTCACTGAAGCTCCTCCTAGAGGGAGGTTGGATAAGTCTTTGGTTCTTCTTAAGATACCAAACCAAACGCACAAACAGCATACCTAATTCATCACCTAAGATGGTGATAATGGGTGCTTTCACTGAGAAGGACTTGCACCTGAGGATTTGGAAGATAGGATCTTAGATTTGAAAGCTTAGATACTTCGATCTAGAAAGCAATGACTGGGCAATCAACAAGGAAAGTGCTACCGGAAAGGAGCCACCATGGACGGATCAGAGGGATCAGGAGGCTTCCTTAGGAGCTAGAGCTAATCAAGCATTTGTCTACATCACTAGAGATGAAATGGAAACGATGATGGATGCTATGTAGGAGAGGATGCTGAAAAGATAGGAGGAGATGATGCAGAATTTACTCCAACAGATTAGACAAGTTGGTGCATAGAATCAAGGAGTTGAAGCAGCAGCAGTCGCTGGAAATCAGAACCGAAAACATGAAAATGGAGCCAATAGACAAAGGAATAGAACAGAGCAGCCTTGGGCAGTCCCCTGCCATCCTAAAGGGATCGGCACCGATCCCTCCAGAGGGATCGGTACCGATCCCCAAAGGCTAGGGGGCATGTCCCTGGATCTGGTTGATCGTGATGTTGGAGGACCTGCGATCGATCCCATAGAGCTTGGTGCAAATCAGAATTTGGATGCTCGTTCGTAGGAATATGTTTCTGAATTCCCTCGTAGACTCGGTGGGCAGCTTGGACATGATGATAGGAGACTACCATTGGAAGACAATGGCAGGTTTACAGAGATGATAAGGTGAGCTATGCGTGGAGGATTAGTGAACAGGGATCTGGAGGATGTAAATAGAAGTCCATTCGCTCCAAATATCAGGAATGCTAGGAATCCACTAGAATTCAAACTACCAACATTGGACGCTTATGACGGAAAGTCAGATCCAACTATGCATATGATGAGGTATATATGGCACATGGAAGTACTGGGGGCATCAGAAGAAGTCCTGGCACGATGTTCCCCCTATGCTTAACGGATGTAGCTGCGCTATGTTTCAGATAGTTAGAGAGTGGTTCTATTAGCACATGGACATAATTGGTCAAAAGATTTATGAAGCAGTTTCGGGTTCACGAGACCCAAGAATGTGATGACATTGACATCAGTAAAGAAGTGGGTGGGAGAATCACTCAAGAATTTCTTAACCAGGTTCAATGCGACAGTTGTTTCAGTGGATCGACCGGATCCATCGATGCTTTTGATGGCGGTAGTGTCAGGAGTTGCAGATAATTCAAATTTTAAGATATGACTGATACGGGATCCACCAATGGATCTAGGGGAATTTTATCATGAAGCAGAGAGGTTTCTACGACAAGAAGATGCAAAAGCTGATAAAAAGGCAATGGAATTTAATACGGTACGGGGTGGAGAATTGCCCGGTGAAGGCTCAAGAAAGGACAAGGGTAAATGGAACATGGATAATAGCTTCGATGGATCGAAGCGACAGAGGGGGGAACCCAAATTCTCTTTCTACTTGAAATTGAATGAAATCCTAGAACGGATATATCTGGATACTCGAGGGCGCCTTCCATATCAGAGGCCGGCAAGGAGGGACCCCTTCGAACGCGAACGGACATCAGGAAAGCACACCCTATTCCATGAGCTGGATAGGCATAATACAAATGACTGCAGGCATTTGAAGGATATCACCGAGGAACATGTGAGGAATGGTCGGTTACAACAATACGTAAGGACTCAAGCTGTGGCGGTGGAACAGGAGCAGCCACCGTCCACCTCGAATGAAAATGGCACTGGATTAAGGCATCATCATCAACTTGTCATCAATTGATCGGGATGGCATGGAATAAGTAGCAAACTCCACAGTAAGACGGCTAAGTCACTTACACATGTACGGGATCGAGGACGGTCCCTAGGCATACTCTGAGATGATGATAAACTGTAATGCTAGGGTTTGTGAAATTTGTTTTTTTCTTTCTTCTTGTTTGCTTTGAACTCTTGTTTTTCTGGTTTTATTTGAACTCAGTTTTATTAGTTGTGCGGACTCTTATTTTATGGACTTAAGAATGCTTAAATTTGGATCAATGTAATGGATAACATAGGTCGTCAGGTATGGATTATGCTTGGCAAGGGGTAGGTCGCTTTGCTCAAATGCGATGGATCGGCCTACCTAGGTCGTCGAGTATGGATTATGCTCGGCAAGGATCCAAAGAGGTCAAGGTCGTCAGGTATGGACTATGCTTGGCAACGGGTAGGTCGCTTCGCTCGAATGCGATGGATCGACCTACTTAGGTCATCGAGTATGGATATAGCTCGGCAAGGATCTAGAGAGATCAAGGTCATCAGGTATGGACTGTGCTTGGAAAGGGGTAGGTTGCTTCGCTTGAATGCAATGGATCGACCTACTCAGGTCATCGAGTATGGTTGTACTCGACAAGGATCCGGAGAGATCAAGGTCGTCAGGTATAGACTATGCCTAGCAAGGGTTAGGTCACTTCGCTCGAACGCGATGGATCGACCTACTTAGGTCATCGAGTATGGATTATGCTCAGCAAGATTCCAATGAGATCGAGGATTTGGATTAGGATAACAACCCGAAGAGGTTATGGATTTGTATATCAACTTCGAACAGCTATGGATTTGGATATGGGCCTGGAGCAGTTTAGGATTTGGCTAATGACTCGGTGACGTCGAGGATATGGATAAAATGATCCGGAGAGATCGTGGATTCATAATGGGATATTAACTCAGAATGGTCATGGATTTCACTAATGATCCGGAGAGATCATAGCTTTAGACTAGCAACAGATTGGATAATATGGCTTACGATGGATTACGGACTTTGGGTTTTGGACCTATGGTAATTCAAAACATGCCTTCCTATCGCAAGGCATGTTTTAGGAGGCAAAGTGTTAACCCACCTTTTGCCAAGGCAGTATACAAGCCGATTTAACCCAACAAACTTCACAATTATCAAGGCCGATGAGTCCAGAGCGACGACTATAATGCCCAAAAATAAGTATAGATAGTAACATGAAGTCCGAATTGAATGGAATTGGTAGATAAATAATGTCAAATGCTTAAAGTATGGAATATATTTTAGTGAATGGAAGGGATCAGTATGGGTTGGCATCTATAGAAGGTTTGGCATGGTTTTAATGAATAGGGATCGACATAGTTGGTTAGTATGGGTCGGCAAGGTTAGGGGTAAGAGAAGGAAGAGTTCGATATACAAGAACATTGCAGAGGCAGGGATCGACCATGTAGGGATCGGTGGTGATGGGTTAGAAAGGAAGAGATCGGTCTTAGTGAGCCTGAGTGAGGGATCAATAAGGTATGTTTTGTTGAAGGGATCGGTCGTGGTTGTAGAATAGGGTTCGGGATACTTCAGCTTATGGAGGAGGGATCGGCATGGTTAACTAATAGGGTTCGGCATGCTTTATGGAAGAGGATGGATCAGCATACTTCTTTGGATAGGGGTCGGCGTTCATCAAGGTCCAAGTACATTCTTCAATACAACAATCATTATCCCGAGATCCATAAGTTCAAAGCACACAAAATTTGGAGAGCAAGGCATATGGGCCCTTGGGAACATACCCTTGGGGATCGCACATTGAATAGACAAAGATGGAGGGATATGTATACATCCTATGAGTGGGATCAGTAGAAGATAGCACACAAGCAACGCTGAATCAAAGATCGTGCAATAACTTGAGCTCCTTTGGTCCAAATGATCTGAGAATTGAAGGGCAAACATATTTAAGCATGCAAAAGCCACCGTAGGGATCGCTACCTAAAAATCAACAAATGAAGGGATCGGTACCGATCCCTCTTAGTTGGGATTTGGGCCTAACAACCCCTCTGGTTGGCCCATATGAATTAAGAAGTCCTATAGCCGAAGTTTCAGAGAGATTTGTGGTCATTTCCCCCTATAAATACAGTGGGCATGGCGTCAGAAAAAGGGATCTTCTTTCTGCTTCTCTTTATCTTCAACCTAGGCTGTACTTTGTCAATTTTGTTCTTGGATTTCGGATTGTAACTATAAACAAACTTTAGTATAATAAAAAGGATTATTTGGGAGTGGACGTAGGCCAGAGTTAGCCGAACCACTATAAATCTTGTCTCCTTTTACTTGCTTTCTAATTTTTTTAATATTGTTCTTCATTTATTTCTTTTCATATTTCTGTGATTGGATTGGATATTGGAGTTTTTGCATAATTGGGTATTCTTGGCCAATTTTGACGCCAAAAAGGGGGTTGATCCAAGTTGAGATTATCGCCTAAGATGGCGCCACTAAAATTCAAAAGCATTATCTAACTTATCCTAAAGAATAGATCAAAAATAATCTTCTAGAGGAAGATCTATCAAAGGCGAGCCGTTAGTGCTCCAAAACAAAATCAAACAATCTTCTAGAGGAAGATCCGTCAAATATGAGCCATTTATGCTCCAAAGAAAATGCAATTTTCAGTTGCTAGATTGATTTTTTGGTCTTCTATTTCACTATTGCTAGATGGGTTTTCTGGTCTACCATTTACTATCGCCATATTAGATTTCAGGTCTTCTATTATTATTGCCAGATAAGAATATTTGGTCTTTTATTATGATTGTCATATTAGACTTATGGTCTTCTATTATAATTGCCAGATTGGATTTCTGGTCTTCTATTAGTTTTGCTATATAAGGATTTCCGGTCTTTTATTATTATTGCCAAATAAGGATTTCTAGTCTTCTATTATTATTTCCAGATAAGTAGTTCTGGTCTTCTATTATTATTTCCAAATAAGGATTTTTGGTCTTCAATTATTATTGCCAGATTGGATTTTCTGATATTTTGTTATTATCAGATGATTTTCTGGCCTTTTATTATTATCAGATGGATTTTATGATCTTCTATTATTATCGGTTGACTTTTTGATCTTCTATTATCATCAGATGGATTTTCTGATCTTCTATTATTACCAGATAGTTGTCTTGTTCACTATCTAAAGTATTATCATGAATGGAAAATTTCCCATCCATGATGTCACCTTCTGCAATTTTATCAAATAATTTTCTAATTTCTTATTCGGGAAATTATTGGTGTCTAGCAAAAGTCTCGATATGGAGAGAATCGTTCAGGATATTAATAATAAATTTATGATAAAAAATCACCGCTTGTTTTGTATTGTGTAGAAAATTGAACTGAAGAATCCGCAAAGCAAAGAAATTCATGATTTTACACTAGTGTAAAAAGTTTCTTCTATATGCAGGGGGAGGGTGGGGGGCAAATGTTATCCAATAATTTCTGAAGGATATAAGCAAAGATGGACATGTCAAACTTCAAGAATGAAGTAACTAACAATGCCGAAAAATAACATGTCGTAAGCCATCAATATAGCAATAAGAGTCATGCATAGTAACAGGAAAAGATGATATTGAAGGGTCAAAGGCCATGATAAGAAGCTATGTCGCCTTTAAGAGTTCAGACATCCTCGCATATGACGCCAAGGCAAAGAAATACGCTCCCAGAAATGAATATAGACATCCATGTCACTATCAATGTTAATGATATGTGACATACCAGCATAACCATGACGCCGCGTCAACAAGAAATAACCGAAGATATAAAGAAAATCCAATGACGAGAGTGTGAAGGCGGATCAATGATGGAAGCATATAATGCCGCATCTTGTAAAAGAAAAGGGGATTATATGCAACGTCATGAAACAATAGTGAGGCCAGGAACATCGACATCATCAGTGCCGCATGTCGCTTGTAAGTGATACCATATCTCTGATACCACAAAATAATGTTGAATGAAATAACGTCGCATCTCATCTATGTTTCTTCTCTTCAATGTCACACTGCATCAATATCACACTCCATTCATACTGTGCTCCATCATAACTGCCCCATATCAATGTCACCTCTTAGTAATGTCGCATCTCTTCAAGATGGATAGTTATCAATACCGCACTTCGAAGATATTTCCCTTTATCGACCATCAAAGGATACCGCAATTGTGACATTGACGATGAATGTCGTCAATGTCCACAAAATCTATTAAGGCAGAAGTGATACTAAATGATGCCGCTTCATATCGATAACACTTCATATTGATGTCGCTTCACGAAGTCGTTTTCTATCGATATCACTTCGTATTGATGTCGCTACATGATGTCACTTCATGCTGATGCCGCTTGATGTTGATGCCGCCCTCTACCAATAAAAAATACCGAGGATCATCGAAGGTGAAATATGAGAGCTGGCGCTATCAGAGGTGCTGAGATTTATACATGCCAAAGGCTAGGCATGCCGAAAGCGGCATTGAGCAGCTGTGCCGAGCCCCTCTACTCCTATAAATATGGACCTAGGGGTATGGAAGAGGGGGCAATTTTTTCTTTTCTCTACTCTCAAAATGCAATTCTTGTAAACCCTAAATTAAATTAGGGTAAAGCTTGATTCCAATTGTAATCATAATGGAATTATATGAACATGGACTTAGACATGCCCATACTCTAATCGTGCATTTTGGACGCTTTTAAACTTGGACGTGCAAATAATAAAACTCTTTAGGCCCAAAGTTCGATATGATTTATTTCAGAGGAACTTCGGTCTAAACAAGTGTTTGTATGCACAATACTATTTTGCCTATTCCACATGGAAATTTGACGTTGAACCAAAGGACTGCCTATTTAGCTCATTAACATGCTTAATGATCTAAAATACATATTTACAGCCTATGTTCCTTCTCTTTTGAATATATAACATGAGCTTTTGAGCATGTGATTCCTAAAGACCATATGGATTCTCGAATATACTATTCCAAGTGACCTTAAGGGATCTCGAATATCATATTCCAAGAAGTCATATGGGATTTCGAATACGTAACATAAAAAGGCTCATAGGCATCATAGATCCATTTCTTGATAATATCATCTTGTACTTAACCTTGAATGATAAGCCTCCCTTTGATTAGTCAGCTCCAACTAAACCAGGTTTAGATATGGCATCAATATGTGGCGTTATGGTTGTTGTACCAAAAATTGTTTTAACAGTGTGAATCACTTGAAGTTATGTATATCCTAGATCAAGAACCGTGCAAATAAAATGTATCTATGTATATCTTACGTACTTAATTTATTTTTTTCTTAACTACACCAATCTTTCTCTAAATCACTTTGATTCTTATTACTAGTATCTCATTCAACACTAATACTCTTCTATTTTCTAAGAGTACATACAAAATGTCAATTTTAATTTATTTTTTTTCCAAAATTCAAATGGAGGCCCAAACAAAATATGGTTCTTCAAAATTAAGTCAACCTTTCGACCTTTTTACCTTAGAGTGTTCCAAGGAAAGATGTTTACTAGTTGGCCCAATATCACCAATTAGTTTGCACAACTTAGATGATTAACAAAAACTATGGCTTTAATAAAATAATGCTTATTAAAACATTCCTATCCAATTTAACCCATTTAAAACTTAAGTTAAGTTTTCCCTTTTCTATTCAAGAGTTAAAAAAATTCATTTATCAAAATATCTTTTTATTTTAAATAAATTTCCTTTAAGGAACTTAAGAACCAACAACCCTTTTTTTTCAAAATCCTTTTTGAAATCATGCCACTTATATTTCTATATGTAAGATAACTTTAACAATTTGTTCACTAACAATCGCTTTGGGTTTGTTCGGATTCAAACTCACTTCGATTGCATAATGATAAAGAGAATAATTTACTAAGTGCACTACTACGTTCGCCTAAGCAAACATTCGATCTTCACTTAAAAGATTATTTAGATTATCAGAAAACTAATCGAGATGTTTTCCCTGAACTATCCAAAGAAAAGGTATTCCACCTAAAATTTCTTTTTCAAAATATTTAAACTTAGAAATATTTCCAAGAATACCACTATCATTTTTCTCAAAATCTTTTTGAAATCAATTCGAGCGATTACCGGGGTTTAAATTCTCAAAAACTCTTTTTACTTATAAAACGCCATTTATAAATGATATCAATCATTTTGTATATATTGTATTCATATAAAATGTACCTTTAAAATCATCCAATATTATAATAACTTCCCTTTATTATAATAAATTCTTTTTATAACACATTTTATAAACCAAATTTATATAAAATTGCCTTTATATAAAATCATCTCATATTATAATAATTCTACTTTATTATAATAAAATTATCTCAAATTTTTATCCTCTAAATGTCTTCTCTTTCCATTCCGATTATATTAAACAACTTTTATTAAAAGTTTTACTTTTAACTCAACATTATTAAAAGATAACATTATTGAAAGATGGCTTTTAACACAACATTTTCTTCAAACACCTTCTAGTCAAATGGTGAAACTTAATTCACAAGGGGTTCATTTTAGTGTACACACAATTACCAATAAATGCTCATAAATTGGTTGAGCATAAATTAACAACCAACAAACAATGGTCAATGCTCCTAAACTATCCGAGCATGACAATTCAAATAATAATGATAGTAAATAAATATTACCATTACCAAACAAACACCATTAATAACTATGTAAAGTTGAAAATGATTCCTTTATATATAAAATATATCATTATAGGTAAAATATTTCATTTACCCAATTTCCAAAAATCAATATCTTGTCTGTTTGTCTTGTTCGAGAGTTTAGCAATCCCTAACGACACCGTGGCATCTCACGTCTTGACCGTGATTCATAAACAACTCAATGGACCAATCAACACAATACGTTTTTATAACAATAACAAATACGCTCTCGTATATATAATACTCTCAACTTATTCTAGGGTGTCACTTACCCTATCTCTAATGAGTTACCTCATAAAAGCCAAGGTTCTTGCCTAACCTTCAACTCTGATACCAGTTGTAATGGCCCGCCTTTTTAACCATCGAAAGTCAGCACTCAATACATCCACGATATTCAAATGCCGAACAACCAATCGTCGAAAAGGCAGATTGGTAAGGTAAAAAGAAAAAGAAAAAGGAAATTAACAGGAGAAACAGAATCTCATAGCGGAACGATCACATATAATATAACAAAGATAGTAAAAGCTGTCATGCTAAAATACATAGTATATCAAAGTTAAAAACAAACCACATCAGCCCAGACAGTTATAACTTCCCGACCTTACAATTTTCTGAGGGTTATATATAATAACACATCGAAAATAAAATACTACGACAGGGGAATATCCAGCTCTATTCCATAAGCTCCAAGTCCCACCAACGACAACCTGGAAAAATACTCGGTCTGACCTGAGCATTATAATAGAATAACACCAGAATCAGTCTGGAAAACCAGCGTGAGAAAACTCAAGCAATGTGGTGAGCATATAATGACTTGTGAGACCACGTTTCTAAACATGGAACAGACTTTACCTCATAAGAACAACTTCCACACATGAATAAATGGAAGCAAATTAAAACAATACCTAAACTTGAAAAAATGGGTATAAACAAGATCAAAATTCAAACTTAAAGAATGGACACCAATAAATAAACATTGAGAAAAACTCCAATCACTTCTCGATGCAGTTAAGAAAACAATTCAAATATTTGAATCAACAACAAGGAAAGAATTTTTCAACAAAGTTTAGGAGGGTGGACCTCCCTTATGGAAAGTATACCTCTAGACAATATACTTGAGAGGGTCATATACTCTATGAATGCTCTCAAGAACTCCAAGCCAGACCCCGCCAACCTTAATGAGTATCTGAATATTTCACATCTTTGCGCGCATACCACCGAAACCAAATCTAGAGTAGATGTGAAAATACCCTAATAGGAGCAACCCGACATAGCTTGGCCCTCACTCACTCTTTTGTTTTAGTCATTTCCGACAAAGGATATCAATGCTCAAATGAGCAACAAATTGTCTTAAATTGACAATACACCAAGAAGAAAGTTGAATCGATATTTAATAAATCAACTATCGAGAATAATCAAAATGATCGTATATGAAAATTAAATTTTATATTCCTACCACTACTCGTCATTTTCAAACTTGTACTATTTCTCGGTTGAAAATGAAGCCAGGCAAGTTAAGTCAGTGTTACCTTTGGGCATCGCCTTGACGACATTTTTAACCTTCGAGATAGAAACGAGTTTCCATACCTCGACGTTTAGTGCTAAGTGTATGATTAAATCCTTTCCATATAAGCGATATTGTAACAACCCATATTTTTAACAAATATTTTAAATTTATTTTATTTGAAAACTTTGATTCTAAATCATCTTAAATTGAAATATTGGAATTTTCCAATGTAATTTTGGATTTTGTTGTAATTTATTTTCCAATTATAATAAAATAATGTTTTCCTGAAATTTTATATTTTGGTCAACTTTTGTCAAAATTTGACTTTCAGTTGAAATTTTAAATTTGAATTTTAAATTTCTAATCTTTTTCTTTGAAGCAGTATTTGTTTCTGATATTCGTTCTGTTTTTCGTTTCGTCAAATTCTGTTTCATACTTTTTAAATTTGATAAAATTTAGCGTTTTACACGAAATTATTTTCAGTATTTTTGGTTTATTTTCTATTTTCTATTTTCTATTTCATTTCTATTTTCTATATTTTTCATTTTATTATTTTTCATTTCTCTACTTTCTATTTTTCTTTTATTTGATTTTTGGCTTGGAAATTCAAAAGACTTTGGTTTCTTTTTCTTTAATTTTTGACTTTCCATTTTCTAGCCTCTTCATTTCATTCCCATAGCCGTGTATTTCATTCTTTTAGCCGCACAAAACTTCTCATCTCATCCTCTTTCTCATTTCATTTCTTAAGAAATTTTTTACAGTAAGTCTCATGGCTTCCTTTTTCTCTTTTCCTTTTCTTTTTTCTTTTGTTTTGCCTCATGCTATGCTCGGCCATCATGCCTCCTATTGCCGACCATCTCACCACTTCACCACCACCTTAGACCGGCCATCTCCACCACCATCTCATCTCCACACATGCCGTGACCACCATAGATCCAAACCCCTCCTAATTGCCTTACCTAACCCTAGTTGATCTCCTATACATCACCATTTCCACTTTGTTAGCCTCGGCCACCACCATCATTTCCACCACTTCCCCTTTGCCTTGCCGTGATCTACACCACCCCAAGTCATGCCTTATGGCCACCTGACCAAGCCCATTACACCATGGCCGAGCCACTTTAGACATAGGGCCAAACCCATTGTACCATGACCTTTCATTTCCCCTTGATCTTTTGCCCTCCTATTGTTTTAACTTGCCATTTTTCATATTTCCTGACCAAGGCCGAGCCTAGTTGCTTCAGATCTGACCATGGCCGAGCACAAACCAAAGTGGTTAAGCCAATTAGCATTGTGACCGAGCCCACTTAATTTGGGTTAAGTCCTCTTACTTCACTTTGTTCATATTTTGATTTTTTTTAAGTCTAAATTATTTTGTAATTATATTCACTTATATATGTATTATTTGTGTTGTTTACAAGAGTTGGATTTTGGCGCTTCATCCACTCAAATCTGTTCGTGCTTTGTCGTGCTTTTCGGAGTGTAGTTGTGTATCTTGAATTATCATCTCTAACTCTAAAAGGTGAGTTTATCACTCGCGACAAATCGTACTTATATATTTGTGAAACGATGACAATTGGATGTGTAGTATTGATATGCTATGTTGATAAATTCATATATGCCTGTGATGTGATTATATGATGTTATAACCTGATTATATACCTGTTACATCAACTGATATGATGTGCTATACTCTATTGTTTATTTATATTTCTGTTTCTCAAACTGCAAGTTCCCTTTTAGCATAGAATCACTATGGGTTGAAATGGTACATACCCGAACGGACTTTAGAATAGGTAAAAATCGTTATGAGCTGAAATGATAGGCTCAAGCGATTTTTATTTGTTTTGACTTGGGATTGCGGGTTTGAAATGATAGAACCCGGGATTTATATATATTACGAGTTGAAATGATACATATCTGTACCACTTAACCTAGGTTAGAAAATATTATACAGACCCGTGGTTTATTTTAAATAATATTTTTTTGAAATATTTAAGTATTTTGAAATATTAAATATACGTGATGTTGAACTTAAGTTTGATATAATAGTTATCTGAAACTTTAAGTATTTTGAAATATTAAATATATGTGATTTTGAACTTAAGTTTGATATAATAGTTATCTGAAACTTTAAGTATTTTGAAATATTAAATATATGTGATTTTGAACTTAAGTTGATATCATAATTTTCTGAAATTTTTTAAGTATTTGGAATTTAAATTATCTGAGATTTTAACTTAAATTGGATCTAAATGATTTAAATAAATTTTATAGTGATTTTCTGTAAGTTAAAGTGTATAAGCAAATTATGATTGAAAATGTAAATTTTGATTTGACTTCATAATTGAAAATTTAGTGTTAATTGGAATTTTAAGCTTAACTTAGTGATAAGGATATTTTATTTATGAAATGGGTATTTTAAATAAAACATTAAGTTATTTGTTAAAATAAAAGTTAAGTAAATTAATGTGTTTTGACTTGATAAATGAATTATAATTTAAATTGGATATTGGTTAAATAAATGTTATTTTATTAAAAATTATAAGTTAAGTAATATCCAAATAAATAGTTTTGAAAAATGAAATAAGTTTGATAAGTTAAAAATGGGAAAAGTTGAAGATATATTGTTTTAAAATTGTTATAGTAAAAACTTATAATAGTATTTGTAGCATTTCTGAAATGCTATGGGTTTCAGGTAAGATTTTATAAGTGCTGCTGTTGCTGGAAATGAACTGTTTTTGAAATACCAATATATCTACTGCAGCATTTTCAAAGTGCCGTTGTTCCTGAATTTGAACTGTTTTGTAATACTAATATATCTACTGTAGCATTTGCTAAGTGCTGTTGTTTCTGGAAAATACAATGTTTGAAATTGTTGTAATTAAATGAATGAACTTAGAAATGTTAAAAATTCTGGAAATTGAATATTTGATTTGAAAGGATAATGACTTCATATTTAAATGATTCAAATGAATATATATATATATATATATATTTTGAAATAGAAATGATATCGTATTTGTTTTCCATTTGGTTTTGAAGTAAAAATGATATCATTTTGTTTTGGTTTTTGAAATAGTGGTTTTTGAAGTAAAAATGATATCGTTTTGTTTTGGTTTTTGAAATAGTGGTTTTTGAAATAAAAATGATATCGTTTTGATTTGGGTTTTTGAAATGGTGGTTTTTGAAATGGAAATGATATTTTGATTTTTGAATATAAACCATTTTTAAATTTATAACTACGGGTTATAATAACGATTGGTTGTTAAAGAGACCGGGATCAGATATGGGCATACTCTCTGTCGATATCGAAAACCACTATAACAACCGTGTACGCGGTGGAGATTCCAGAATGAAGTAGGATGGTGGCGACGATTCCTATTGAGGTATATACGTGGACCCGACTCCCGTGAGTTGGCATAAGGTGGCTAAAACACGAGCGATTGACGGGCCAATGAGGTAGCTCCTCTGATCGGACACATTCCATCGTATACCATTCTATTACTTTGTGATTGATTTGATGGCCATCCTCGATTTTTGATTTGGGAGTGTGTTCCGAGGTGGGCGGTAGTGGCTGCTATGCGTTACCACCAGCCCGGATGCGTAATTGGTATATCTACCCTGGCATTGCCTCGTTGTGCCGTGTCACCTACCCTAACGAGTTTTACTACGAGTTTGTTTTGTACCATACCTATGGAGTGCCCTCTGACGATGCCCGGTACGTGGGAGATTACGGTACTGTATAGAATATGGGAATATATGAAATGTGTTAAGGGGGATATGGGTAACGCCTTAACGCTACTTTAATAGTTTACTTTACTTTAGACATTATTATAATAGCGTATATTACTACATAGTAGATAGTTTAACGGATCCTTAAAGAATTGGTGATCCCAAGCATTCTTTAAGTTACTTATGCATTTTTATTACAGTTCACTTGAGTTAGTTTACATTGAATAAGTATGTATGTCCTGACTCTAGTGTTTTGTGTTTTGCTTTACGCTCGGGTCAGACTGAGCTGTACCACTATTCGAGACTCACCTTTGGAGTTGGAGCTTTGCTTGGATCCATCTATTGATTCTGCTTTCAGTCATTCAGTTGATTCCAGTGATGTATTCAGATCTTGTATTTGACTATTGTATTGAGACATCTTTGTATTTGGGATTTCTGTTGTATTTTGTTGAACTCTGTTATATTATATATAGTAGCTTCATGAACTACTATTGTTTTGTTTCCGCTGAATTATTGTTATATTACTCTGTGTCCGTGATTCTGTGATTATTTATTTACTGTATCTATTGAGTTTTGCCAAATTTTAAATTAACAATCTGATATTTTGAGCAATTCAAACCCGACATGTGTGGGTGCGAATGGTTGAAAATTTCATGTCGTTACAGATATCGTTTACGAAATTAAATTTCATATCGTTTCTGTAACCGAATCAAACTTTTAAACTTTAAAATCGAACTTGTGCTTGGTTTTCACAATGCAAAATTTTTGTAAAATACTTTAAAAACACTTTTTTCTTTTTAAAGAGAATTATATTTTTAAGTGTATTAAAAAGAAGGTTAAAAAACAAATGTCATTTAAACATCGTTTACTGTAACCCAAAACAATTTACACTTAGCCTTATCTTTAAACATTCATTTTAAAAGGTTTTCTCAATTATAAACTATCATTTATAAGTTTCAAACAACATTTATTATCCCGAAAAATAATAAATCAAATTAAAATACTTTTATTAATTAAAACATTGTTAATCATATTGAATGATAATTGATATAATTCTTTTAGAAATTTTGAAAATATATTAATTATCCCAAGAGACAATTGATCAACTTATAACTCCTTTAATAAATCTATTAATTTACTTTATACACCTTTTAAATTAGTTAAGTAATTTTAATGAATTTTATTAAATTAGTGAATTAATCTTTTAAAACACTTTTATTAAATCAGTTAATTAATCTTTAAAAATATTTTTATTAAATCAATTAATTTATTTTAAACACCTTTATTTTAACCAATTAATTAACTTTAAACATCATTTATTAAAATGATTAATTAATTTTAAATCATTATTAAAAATGATTAATCAATTTTAAACATCATTATTTAAAATGATTAATTAACTTTAAACATCATTATTTAAAATGATTAATTAACTTTAAACATCATTATTTAAAATTGATTAACTAATTTTATAACTCTTTTTATAAATTTTAATCAACAATTATCCTTTATTTTCAAAATTTCAAAAATAATGAAAATATAGTTTAAACAACTTTCAAAGTGCAAAACACGATCAAACATCTATTTTGTGAAAATACAAGCTCAAGTTCAACACGCAAAAAGGTTTAAGGGGATGATACTTCACAAGTGATGGTATAGCAAAAATTGCTATAACGACGCTTATTCAAATCAAATAGTATGTCACAAATATTTCAACCGAACATCAATATAAGCAACATAAGAATAGAAGTAAATAAATAAATAATGGCGAGAAACCCCTTTGGGTCTCTCTACAAAAATCCCCAGTAAATCACACAAACAAATTTGTATTATACGAAGTGTTCCATAGCGACCTATTCGCTACGTACACTTCAACTATCTCTTGTTTTTTGTCCCATGCAACACAATGGCTATTTATGTCATCCGCTTTTCAAGCGGGAATTGAAATCCAAGCAAACAACCAAACAAAAATATAAACTACCATCGAAGCATTCAACAATAATCTATAGCAACACATATATCATATAATTTATTTAGAAGTGAGTAAACTCAACGAAATTCCAGTTGACGCTTTCGTGTTCCAGTTTGGTTTAAAATCGAATGACATTCGATTTTAGCTCAAAATTTACTAGCTCCAAACATGACTAATCCAACTCTAACGCATATCCAATGTTAGTATGAGTCTAACACAACTAACCACATCCAAATCCGACCTCGTATGAGCAAGATATTAATTTTATAAGTTTTTGAATTAAATAAAACCATTAATCACATAATTAGTTTAATTAACTTTATTTACCTAGCTCAAAACCCTAATCGCGATCGTAAAAAAAACCTAGGTTCCGACTACTTCCTCCGTCCAACTCGCTTTAGACGCCGCCATGCCCCCTCAGTATCGTGGCTCGCCTGCCTCTGCCTCCTGCCGGCCAAGCCAAGTCCAACAACACCGGAATCACCACCTCACGATGCTTGTAACTCGAGGACAAGCTCGAGAAAAATGGAGAAGTTCAACTCCTCGCTTGCGTCACCACAGGCCATCTCCAACCGCCACCTCACCACTGGAGGTTGCCCTCGCCATCGCCGACCCAAACACTACCAACCTCGACTCCCCTCGATGCAGCTAGCCCTCCAACGAACCTGAAAAACACGAGCCCTAGCTGCCACGTTTATCGCCAAATCTTCGCCACCTCGCGCCACCAATCGAAGATCTAACCGTCCACCTCCTTCATCTCATCAAGGTGCATAAATTTATAGTTGGGGCCGAAGAATAATCCGACCCCCAGTGGCTTCGATTAATGTGGGCCATCGGATTTTGAGAGGGCATGAGGGAAGGTTTTGGAAATAATAAGAGAAACGAGGCCCTTATATAGAAATTTTCTCCAACGCTATACCCCTCAAAATCATGAACTCCAATCGAGACGTGCTCACTGGTGTTCCTAGCTTAATACCTCTAATCCGAACTCAATGAAAAACTAGTTTCGAGACCTAATTCCATCATAAACAAAAGTTAGCTTTTATAATCAAATTATATAATTATTATAATCCTCTAAAATTAACCGTTGCACATGTCAAGTTCACACGATCACATGGAACGTTTGATCACCATGAAACTTGTCGGGTTACATCGCCCTATTATTTTAAACTCATTGGCACTAGTTTCATCCAAATCCGAGATAGTGCTCTGGAATGATAATTTCACACGTTTTGATATTGTTTTATATTTTTCGATCACATTATCAATATTTATCCGAACTATTTATTATTGCAAATAAATTTACAAAATGAGTTTCCATTATTATTTATTAATTGAAAGGAATTAAATAAGGTTATTAAATCCATTCAAGTAATGTTTAATTGACAATTTAAATATTTAAATAATCCCTATATTTGAATATTAGTTATTAAACTTCGAAAACCAATTATTTTAATATTTAAAATTAATTAAATATTCAAGATCAAAATGATAAAATTCTAAGATGTTACATTCGAGAAGTGAAGAAGTTGTGTGTGTGCATAATTAGTTGTGATCTTGTGAAAGAATTTTCAATGATTTAGGACCGATAGAGCAAGTGAGTAAAGGCTGGCGTCTCACCGGTTACAATCTAGTGTTTTGGACTAGTAAGATGCCATCATGGTAGCAATACCATAAGAATAAATTACTTGAAAAAGATTTATTTAAAGCACATTTTATTTCGAAAGCAAAAAAGGTAGCTTTGCTTCGGAAATTCATAGATCTGACTTAAGGAAATTTATCGATAATGAAGTATGTGATTGAATTTAATGCTCTTTCGAAGTAAGGACCAACATTGATTAATTCACCATTGGAAAAGAATGAAAATTCTGTTCTCGTATTAAAGATGGACTGAGTAATAAATTGCTTACTTAACTAAAATGTCCATTTAAAGAAGTAGTTGATATGGCATTGAGATATGAGATGGTACATGGGTGGAATTCAGTCTTAAGTAGACTATTTACTCCACGGCCACAAAAAGGAAAGAAATCATTCTTTCCAAAAATGGACTGGAAATTCAAGAAGAATATAAAAAATTCCAACCAAGGTAGACTAAACCAAAGAAGCCTATTTAACCCAGACAACCTAAGCAAACTAAATCGATTGATAAATATCAGGCTGAAAATTAATATTGTGGAAAAAAGGGTCACTATGCAAACAAGTGCAGAAAAAGAAGATATGATCAATTGAAGAAATATTATAACTATGATGAAATTGGTCATATAGCCAGACAGTGCTAGAAACCCAATGGACAAACCGAGGGCAAGATGTTCACTATTGAGGAACCCTGTTCGGTACAAGATAAAGGGAAGCAAGCCTCAAAAGGTATGCTTCCTTAAGAATAAAAAATTCAATATTTGGATTATTGGATTTAGTGGAAGAATATTTTTGCTTAATTTTTTTTAAAATAATTTGATTATGATACAATTAGGGAAGCTATATGAGACATTAATCTAAATAGAGACACATTACAAAGATAAATGTAATGAAACATATTTAAGCAGATGGATCCAGTAGTGATCAGAGTGCATAGCGGAAACTAATAGAATTGCATCTAGCTATGCATAATTAATTATTTGAGATTTTATATGAATGTACTACATGTTTACTAGTTTTGATTTCATAAGTTTGTATAATAAATTTTGAAAGAGGAGAAATTATTCAAAGAAGTGTGAACCCACATAAATCTAGAATGAAGTGGATTGGGTTGAGATTACCATTTGATGATATTGAACTTGCTTATCTAAATAAAGTGGAAGCCGGTGGTTTTCTTGAGTTGAACCGCAACGAATTAAGTAATTTTATTTTATAAAACGGAATAATATTGGGAATTTGATTATGTCAACTTATCCGTTGGGAGGTTATGAGTTCTGGTCTATACATTTTATCAACAATATCAACACGAATTTCTAACACTAGAACATGATATTTTGATATAACAATATTCTAAGTAAACGATATAATTCTTAGAATGGATTGATTTGAGTTTCATCAAATTTGATTACTGTGTGTTGGGTAAGCATTCAAACCACACAGAATGAATTTCTGATTGCACTCGGAGCATCAAATATCAATTTTAGTTATTAATCTTGGAATTTTGAGAAAGTAAGGTTAATCTGAATTATTCTCTATAAACTATGGAATTTCGAAAGAAATGAGATTAGATCATTCCTAATAGTTAGAGATTTTTCTAATTGAATTAGTGAATCTACCATTCATAAAGTAACAGAACTTGAGTTTGATTAAAATTCTTGGTATCCAACCAATCACTAGACTTTTCATGAAGATAAGAATTAAGTGATAGACCTTGAGAAGAATGAAGGGCATTGGAATTTTTGTTTGCTTAAGGTCTTTAGGAAGAGTAAAGGAGAGTGGTAATATAAGATTATACTAGTTTTGTTTGATCAAATCTTGGTTAATCGGAATGATGGCCTAGTTTTAATAAACCAAAGCAGGAAGTTGTAATACAATGATGATTCTGGAAATTTTGTTAGAATGAAGTTACTTGAGTGAAAGTTTGGGATATATAAAAAAAAGTTGGGTATCCTTAATATAGTCAGTTTGGAGAAAGAGAATCTCGATGAATATCATCGATTTATCTTTTCTATCCAAATTAAATAAAAATGTATAAAGAGACGAAGAGAATATACAATTGGAAAACAAGAAGAGAAACATTGTCAACAATGTGAGGCAATATATTAAATTCTGGATAGTAAGGAATAAGCATCAAAACGTTAAAAGATTTATTTTATCCCTTAATATACCACAATAAAGATGTAAATGGCTGACAAGTATTCAATCCGCTCACCAAGAGTACTCAAGTTATAACAGTTCAAATTGACCAAATTATAGAATAAGTTTTATTTATGTGGCAATTGATATAATTGCTTGAGCTATCAAGGTGCATTTGAGAATTTGGATAAGTAATATGTTCCATTGGTATAATAAAGGTTCAAAGGTCAAGCAACTCTAGAGATTACATATGGAAGACAAAAGAAAAAATACTACGAACATGACCCAATTAATTTGAATCATTAGATATATATATATTTATAATTTTAGTTAAGTCATGGATGTTTGATTAATTTTACTTTATTATTGTATGCATGAATGAATGTTTTTGACTAGTTGTTATGTCTATAAATATATAGATATAGTTAACATTATAGGAAATAAGTTATAGTACTCTTTGATAAATTACGAGGATGCAATTTCTTTAAGGAGAGGAGGAATATGTAACATCCCGCTATACGATTAATAATGATAAAATATATTATAGGATTTTAATTGAGAATTTTGATGAACGAATTAATTTTTGAGATTTAAATCAAAGAAATTTAATTTTCATTTGGGTTTGAATTATAAAAAATTATTTTTAACTTGATAAAAGTTGAATAATCAATATATCAATTAAGAAAACAATTTTGACATTTTATTGAATTTAAGTTAATAAAAGTAATTTTTGGAATTTATTTGAAAATAATAGTTTAAAAGTTCAATTTTGAAATTTGAATTGTGTTTTTAGATCTAGAAATTGTTTGGAAATTTATTTTAGCAAAATAAATCATATTTGAGAAACTTATGAAATTATTTTAGAAATAAAATAACTATTTGATAATTGTTAAAAATTGAAAAGTAATATTTTAGTAAAAAAATTTGTTTTAAAAATAAAATAAAATTTATATTTAAAATGCCTCGAACAGATTTTTAATCGAGTATTGAATAGCGGTCGGGTAATAAAGTGATAAAGGGTATGAAATTATTTAAAAGAAAACAAAGTAAATCGAAAAATATATATTCAACCACACTTTTAACATATGTCTTTTTAATCATTACTTTTTAACTTGTTGCTTCCCTTAACTCTAAAGTCACTCAAACACAAGCCTATATAAACATATTGTATCTCCTTTCTCCTCCTCGTACAAGATCAAAATTTCATTATGCTGATAAATTTTTCATTATTTATTTTCATCATCATCAGTAGCTACTACATTAACTTCAAGCATCAGTGAGTATACTTATCCTTTATCTTGTGTTTAAACCAATATTAACATGTCAGTGCTTTGTATATTTTGATTATTTGCATCCATTCAATCCTTGATAATGAGTATAACTTTAGATTGTATTCATTCTTTTTATTTCATTTAGATTAACTTCCTGTAAAACATCAAAGAATCGTATACCTTATCACTTTGCTGAGTACTTCATCGTTCACACATCAAAACTTCGAAAACATTATTGATCAACCTAGGTTATAGAAGTGAAGGTGAAACCCTAGCAACATCGCTTGAAAATACCTCGAAGTTCATCTATAAAGCGGCAGCCAAGGTTCTAGGCATTATTGTCTAGAACACTAATACAACCGGTGATCGCTTGAACCCCCAGTGGTCGACCGATGGTATTATATTTTGTTCAGGGCAGTAATCCCCAAACCGACAACACATATTTTTTTTCTTTTTTCTTCTTCCTTTCCTCTCTTTCTCTTGCTTGAATCTGGATCATTGCATTCGAAGGATGATCGAAAAGCTACACAAACATCTTTGAATGAAAATTAAAGCATTTTATTAAGATTTAATGAAGTTCAAGCACACTGTAAACTGATTTTTTTCTAGAACTTTAAATATATGTAACGTCCGCCTTTTTGACCCCCAAATGTCGACATTAATACATCCACGGTATTCACATCCCGAGCACCCAAGTGCCGGAAAGGCAATACGTTAGGGTAAAATAAAAGAGGAAAGAAAACGAACAAGAAAGAATAGAACACAATATCAGAATCTCACTACGGAACGATGAATATAATATCAAAATGATACTTTTACAAAGGAAAACTGTATAGATACTATAATCATAGTAAACTAACCTATCATCAGCCTCGATAGTTATAACAACCCGTCCTCACAATTGCTGGTATACAAAAAACAAAGTAATGCAGAGGAAATAACTATGGTAGGTCGTCATCTAGCTCCTCTCCTAGAGCTCCATTGAATCACCAATGATATCTGGAAATATACACGGGGTTGACCCGAGTATTATAAAAAGAATAACTCCCGGATCAGTCTGGTAAACCAGCGTGAGAAAACTCAAGTAATTTGAATTACTATGTTTGTAAAACCCCTTTAAAGAATAAAGGTATCTCGTAAGACCACGCCGCAAATAAACACAGACGGGTTTTTACCTTACGATAACTGAACCATTTCATAAGAAAATTTAGTGATATTATAATAATGTCTAGGGTCTTCAATATAAATATAAATCATAGCTTAAATGATTACTTTGGTAACATTTGACGGCATATTTAGGTATACAAACAAACCGCTAAGGTACGTTCGTATAAATGGATTTTCCACGGGGACCTCCTTAATGAGACCGATCTTCAATGATATGGATCAGAAAATACATTCCGAGCGTCGAATATCTCTAGATAAAATATACCATAAGGTAAACACAACTGGGCCATCATCCAAACACTTGCGTGAACAATGTGTACCAAGTATCAACAACTCCCCGCTAGCAACATCTATAAGCATACTCTATATATGGAGTTATAGTACCCCCCATGGGTCAGCTAAACCCCAAGATCATGCATCCTACTCTGTCTTTAGTCATTTTCCTGATGTTGAGGCTATGTTCGGCATCTTCACATAAGTTTCCAACGAGACTCGATCACATAATGAATCCCATATGGATTCCATCATCTCGACAGATTCCAAAACCGAACATGGTTTCCATCAGTCACTTCCAAAACAGAGAAGCCTTATCTCAGCCTTGAAGTGGTTTTCGATAAGCAGAACACTTATCGATCCTGGTCTCTCCAAGATTGAGTCGATGAATTTGGTCTTATTCAACAATAATGAGATTGATCGCATAAGGGAACTAAGTCCTAAATACTTTCTCATAAGCAAGTAACGTACGTGCACTATCATTTCATGCAAGGCATGGTCAAGTCACATAAACGACTTTTAATCCCCTTTTATTTAATTTATCTTTTATTAATTAAAAACCCTTCTTATTAGAAAAACATTTTTTATCTAATAAAACTTCTTTTATAAAATCAACCCTTTATTAATTAATACTCATTTATTCATTAAAAATTCCTCTATATTCTTATATGAATATATTTAACTATTCACCTATAATCTTTTTAATACTTAAAAAGTATTCATATACATATTCTAATGGTATAAGTATATTCACAAATCATTTAACAAGTTTTACTTACTTGAAATACAATCAATGAGATTAAAACAATTACTACCAAAACATTGTTATGATTAACTCCTTTTCTTATATAAATTAAGCAAATAACATTTTACATCTCTTTATAAAATATTTCAATACTTGTTATTATCTTTAAAATTTCATTGTTAAAGATTTATAATATTTTTTCCAAAATATAATTCGAGGGTTTAAAAACAAATGTTGCTAAAACATTGTTTACTACAAACCCAAAACCATTCCATTTAATCATTTTCTTTAAAACTCTCCTTTTAAAGGTTTAATTACTTTTAAGGGTTAAAGAAAAGTGTTGCTAAAAACAATTGTCACAACAAACCCAAACATTTCATACTTTGAAAACATTCCTCTTTAAAACTCCATTCTTAAAGATTTATTTATATTTAAGGGTTAAAGACAAGTGTTGCTCAAAATATTTATCACAACAAACCCAAAACCATTTACTTATATTATTTTCCTACTAAATCTCCATAAGTACATATTTAATTATATTCCCAAGTATAATTAATAATAAGGGTTAAAAACAAGTGCTGCTAAAAACATTGTTTACAACAACCCAAAACTATTTACTTATCAATAATAACTTTAAACATCTATTTAAAGATCAAAGCTTATTCACACTTATTAATTAAGGCAATACACTTTTAAGTAATCCTACAAAACCAATTATTTTAAATTAAGTGTTAAAATACAAACTCCCTTTATTATATTTATAAAATACTTAATATAATATTTAAAACTTATATATATATAGAAATATTTTTAAAATACTTATTAATATTTTCAAATACTTTTAAAACTACTTAAATATATCATAATTATTTATATAGAATATTATGTAAAAATAAGGAATTTTGAATAAAATAGAAAAAGAAATTTTAATTTTAAAAGCTACTTAGTTTAGAAATTCGTAGTTAATTGTGAAAAATATATTTAAACTTGAAACCAATTCTAAAACTCTCTATTATAAGTTAGAAAACAATCCTAAAAATATTAGAGAAAAATATTAAATTTTAAATATCATTTTAAAACAATTTAAAGTATTAAATAGCAAAGGAAGCATTTGCAAAAGTGCTGTCTAAAGTTTTGTTACCATTTTCAACATTGTTTTGCTACAACTTTGAGCCTGGATTTCAACACTTAAACAAATGATTTTTGATTCATTCTTTTTACAATAGTTAGTATACTTTGGGTACTTTAAAACCATGAAGAAAAATCCCAAAGAACAACTTCCAATTATTTTAGAGAATTTCCTGAAAATAGGGTATTTTACTGAACTACACTTATAGCGACTATTTCACTATAACTTTTTTCGCTATCAAATGAATTAGGCTTCAAAAAATTTCCAATAAGAATAAAATATTATTTACTCCTTAAATATAAAAAGAAACCTTCAAAGAAGTTTGTAGAAAAATATCATTATTTCGCTAAATAAAAAGAGTCGCTATAACGCCTTTTTACTTCAGTATTTTGTTACTTTGGTTTTCTTCTTCTATAACTTTCCAAAACATATTATTTTCTTTTCTAAACACTTAAGTTATTATTAAGATATGTCATTAAATCTCCATTTTCATAAGTTATAGTTCAAGGGATTCAAAGTGCGCTTATAGTGACTATCGCTATACAGACAATTCCGTATTCAATTCCATATCTTGTGTCATTCTCTTTTATATGCATATATGATTTCAAATTCAAACCATATCACCACTAAACATGTATTAACATATGTACTAATAATCATGTCCATTTTAGATGTTTACATGTGCTTAATTTAAACAACATAATTTCATTCTCTTCAAGGCAACTAGTTTAACAAATCATATGCTTTTGGAAGCATATAATAAAAGGTTATAACTTTAAGTAGTGTGTTTATTATTATATATAATAGCAAGCATATTAACATGTGATTAACAAGCAATTATCAAGTGACATAACAAGTAATATTATCAAGTTAATAACTTTATTCGAAGTGAGATTAACTCACTTTTCTCAAACCAAATCTCTTCCTACCAACATTCAATCATCCAAACACTTCCTACTTCTACCAAAACTCACATCCATGGCCTCCTCCTCCTAGCTTATGTACACGGCTACCTTCTTCCTCCCTCCTCATCATTCACACGGCCATGGGCCTTACTCCCCTATTGCTCCATCATTCTATGATTTTTTTAGAGTTTAAACCATGTTCTAATGATTATATAATAACTATGGAAAAGTTTGGTGGTGATTGGATATGATTTGCATAGTTTTCTAGAAAGTTAGAGAGGAGATAAGAAAATGAAGACATTAGTTTAGATATGAATTTGTGTAGAAATGAAGTGCATATGAATGAGTATTTATAAGCTTAGGATTTTGAGGTAAAAGTGTGCAAAACCCCATCCTTAGCCATGAAGCAAAAGAACTTCAAGCATGCAAAGCCATACCCTTACACATACCTTACCTCTTACACACCATATCCTTAAATCAAGCCTTAATTTAGGGGTCCTTTAGTCCTTAATGTTTCCACTTACTTTTACTAATTCAAACTTACTTTAGCTAACTTTTAGCTTTGGAAAAAGATGTGTTTAATTCTTATCATATGTTTACACATGATAACTATTCAAGTTGCAATATATTTACACAACTTGTATTGAATAAAAAGTTGAATTTTAACAGAACGTTTACCGGTCACATTTTCAGTATTTATCCAAAGTGTATATTTTTGTAAAAATATTTCAATAATAATTTTTATAACATTAGTTATTAATTAAAAAGTGTTTAACAAGGTTATAAAATCATATTTAGTCATATTAAATCTTGGACACAAATATTTAAATAATTCAGACATTTAAATACGAAGTGTTTGAAATTCCTGGTCGTTACAATATATATACATTCTTGTTTTCTTCTTTTTCATTTTATTTCCAAACATTGTTGTAATGATTGTTGACTTGAATTAAATCTTGCACAAACCTGATAGCACTTTAAAAGTCAAATTCAAAGCAAGGAAATGGATTTTGTAGCCATTTTATTTACCGTATATTTTCTATGAAATATACAGATTATTTAAAAACTCAATTTGAATTCAAACTTAGAATTTTTAAATCCGGCAAGTTTTATAAATAACTTTGGTCTATAAATGTCATTTTAAAAATATTAAACTTGAAAATTTTAATAGATTTTTGCTTATTTTGAATTTAAATTAAAAAAGGAGTATTTTTAACTTTAAAATATTTTAAATATAAAAATTTTAGGAAAATTTAAGTTTTTGATTTGAAAAATCCAAAAAGGAAGTTTGGAGTATTTTGGGATAAAATTCTTATTTTTAAGAATTAAATTTGAATTGTTTACTTTATTTTGAGTTTAAATTTGAATTAAAGGTCTGAATATTCTTAAAAGATTTGAAAAGTTAATAAACTCAAATTTAATCTTTAAATTTCCTGAAGACATAGTTGAAGTACTCATTTGAGATGGAATTCATACTTCTAAAAGTTTAAATTTGAATTATTTCATTATATTTTGAATTTAAATTAGGATTAAAGAATAAATCATATTTAAATAATTCAAATTCACTTTGGTTTGAATAATATGAATATTTTGGTTAATATTAAAGTAGAAAAGTTTTAATGAAATGAAGTTAATTTATTTTATAAATAATTTTAATCTAAATTTAAATCATAACCGATGAATGGTTTAAATATATAAGCTTTTCTATTAAAGAATATTTGAGAATTATTTAAAATAATATTGAAAATATTTTATAAATGAATTTGAAATTCATTTATACAAGTACATGATTTTGATTTAAAAGCAAAGTGGTATTAAACAATACTTGGTTGAATTTTAAAAGGCTATCACATGATTTAAAGGAAGATAAACCAAGTGTGTGTGTGTACATGCACACAAACACACATATATTTTGAAAAGAATGAGTATTTATTTTACAAATATGAAATATGAGATTAAGTTGGGTAAATAAATGGTTTGTTCGAGTTTTATTCAAATCACTGATTGTTTAACTTACTCAAGCTATGAATAATATATAAGGTTTAAATAAAATAAATAACACTTGGCTTTGAATAATATATGAGGTTTATATGGTAAATCGCTAAGTATGATTAAAATGCACGTTCAAATGAATGAATGGTATGTTTGGATAAATTTGGTGATTTTTAATACTTGGTTGATTTTAGAAATGCAAGTGTAGGATTGTATTGTGTAATTCACCCATTAAATATATATTGATGCTCGTTATTATACCCCATTAATATTGATATGAATGGATGAGTAGTCGCGTCTGAATCGAAATGTTTAGATGCACTTGTTTGCGCCAAAATTGGTCACAAACACCCAATAGTCGTTGAAAGCACCAGTTCGCAATCACAGATCATAAACATCAAATATGTAGAGAAATAAGTATGCAAATCACTCAGGAAACTCAATGAAAATAGTAAACGACATAAGATTTATAGTGGTTCGGCGATCTTGCCTACGTCCACTCTGAAGTTTGATGATTTTATTGCTCGATCGTTGAAGATTACAATTTCTTATAATGTAGTACAACTGATTTTATGATCTAAGTCTGAATCTAAGATAGCAGTGGTGATTTGGAGTAAATCTGGTAGGATCTGGGCGCTCTTTAGCTCTTAGAATTATCCGACCCCTTTTTTGAATGACCAGGGGCTCTATTTATAGGTGTAGGAGGCTGATATTTTGCCTAAATTTCGGGGAGACCACTTCTGGCACGTGAGGGGGCCCACATGCCCGCTTTCAGGAAATCCGAGCCCACTTTGGGATCGATTCGACCCTTGGTTCGAATCGATCAAGAAAGAGTCCAATCGAGCTGAAATTTGGTGTGGACATTCTTCAACATGTGCATAAGCTTCTGTGAAAATTTCATGGCATTTGGACTTGTAGATCTCGAGTTATGATCGATTCAAGATTGCATTTCCGGTTGACACGCTTGGTTCGAATCAATCCCTTCGAATCGATAGGGTCGAATCGATGGCTTGGTGAGCGAAGGTGTTGACGTGGCGCGTGCTTCTCGCATCGATCCGCTTTTCACTCCGAGTTGACTGGGTCGACTCCATCATATTCGCTACTCTGACTTAGTGGATTCGAGGGATTTCTCCATACATCGATTCGAATGGAAGTCTGTTCGAATCGATCATAGTGAGCTCTGGTCGATCGATACGAAGCCGTTGTAATGGGATGGATTTGAAGGAGGGTCACTGGATGGATTCGAAGTGCTTCGTCCTGATGGATTCGAACGTCTTTAATCTGAAGGTTATGAAGTGGAGTAGCTCCATGGATTCGAAGTACTTTGCCTTGATGGATTCGAAGCAGATTGACTTAGCGGATTTGAAGGAGGGTCACTTGATGGATTCGAACAAAGGCTTGGCTTATGGATTCGAACTTAGGGTCACCTTCTTCAACTTGCATCGATGATATCTTGAGCGTACGAACTCCGATTGACTTGAAACTTGGAACGTTGCTTTTCCTGATCTTACTTGATGTGTCTTATCAATTGTAGCCCGATCCGGACTCGAGTAAAATTCATCGATATCTGCGGTGAAACAGTGTATAACGAACTTTTACGACGAACTGTCTTTAGTTTTCCAATCAACTTTTTGGTGTCACGGCCTTGCCAAAAGGCGGGATAACATTTGCCCCCCAAAACAAGCCTTGCGATAGGAAGGTGTGTTTTGTAGTTTTATAAGCTGGATGTTCATATCCTATCATCGACCTGTAAAGAACTTGATAGTCTTTCCTGACCACGAATGACGATCGTTCGCGACCGTATGTCACCTGAGGTAATATGGGACCCTTCGTGGTCGGATGTCGTTCGCGGCAAATAATGAAATAGGACCGTTCGTGGTCGGATGCCGTTCGCGGCAAATGTGATCGTTTACGATCGAATGTCATACTGGGTGAATTGTGACCGTTCGCGGTCGGATGCCGTTCGAGGTGAATTGTGACCGTTCGTAGAACGTGGTCGGGTGCCGTTCGAGGCGAATTGTGACCGTTCGTGGTCGGGTGCCGTTCGAGGCGAATTGTGACCGTTCGTGGTCGGGTGCCGTTCGAGGCGAATTGTGACCGTTCGTGGTCGGGTGCCGTTCGAGGCGAATTGTGACCGTTCGTGGTCGGGTGCCGTTCGAGGCGAATTGTGACCGTTCGTGGTCGGGTGCCGTACGAGGCGAAGTATGTGTGCCCGGGGAGGGACTTAGTATCATCAATACCAGGTTTCACGTTTGGATGAATTCCCGGATTGTTTGTTGCAACGGTTTATCGCCATCTCAGAGCATGCCTAGGGACCGTTCGTGATCCCGTACATGTGTAAGTAGTTTAGCCGTTATGGAATCATAGGTAGCATTCTTTTATTGAAAATAAGTCTTTAGCAGAAATGTTAAACAAAATCAAGTTCAAATATTCAAATCAAGAAGAAACAAAAGCAAAGCAAGGATGTCAAAGTGTAAACTCCCACAACGATAGGGTTAATAGTCATTCAGAGCATGCCTATGGACCGCTCGTGATCTCGCACATGTGTAAATGACTTACCCGTATTGGTGAGAGGTTTATGACTTGTTCATCGTTATTTCAATTAATTGATAACCATACGGTGTCCCGGCTCAAGGTCACCCCTGGCTGATGTAGACGGTGGTCGCTCTGGCTCCACTGCTGGAGCTCGCCTTCTCACATACTGAAGTAGCATACCGTTCCTGATGTGCCCTTCCACCTCATCCTTCAGATGTCTACAGTCGTTAGTGTTATGACCATTCAGTTCGTGGAATAAGCAATATCTGTCTGATTTCCTCTCGTCAACAGTGGGGTCCCTTCGTATTGGCCTACGGTAGGGAACTTGCTCTTGTGTATCTCGGTAGATTCGCTCCAAATTCTCATTCAGCTCTGAGTAGGTGGTGAATCGTGGCTCTCTCCGCAGTCGCTTTGGCCCGTCACCACTATCCTCAGCCTTTCGTTTTCCTTTATCCTTGCTTGAATCCTTTTCGAGAGGCTTTTTGTCTTTAATTGCATAAACTTCTATTCCCTCTCCTTCTTCTCTTTCAGCGTTAGCGTCTTCCAATCGCAAGAACTTTTCTGCCTCGTGATAGAATTCTCCTAGGTCCATAGGCGGATCCTTAGTTAATGAATTTTTGAATTCTGTGCCGTCAGCTATTCCGGACACAGCTGCCATCATAACCATGGATGGATCTGGCCGATCCACCGATGTTGCTGCCGCATTGAACCGCGTCAGGAAATTCCTCAAAGACTCTCCAACTTTCTGCTTTAGCGTTGCCAAACTCATCGCATTCTTGGGTCTTGAAATGTGAACCCTGAATTGCCTCATAAATTTCTCAATCAAATCGGTCCATGTCCCAATGGAGCCGCTCTCTAGCTGTCTGAACCATAAAGCTGCTATGTCTGTTAAATATAATGGGAAGCACCGGGCCATGACTTCTTGTGATGCCCCCTGCACTTCCATGTGCCTTATATACCTCGTTAGATGGACCGCATGGTCCGTCCTCCCATCATACCTTTCCACTATCGGTAGTTTGAATTCTGGTGGGTTCCTAGCCAACCTAATCGCAGGAGAAAAGGGACTCCTGTTCACGTCTTCAAGATATCTATTTACTAATCCGCCTCTCATGGCTCGTCTGACCATCTCTGCCAATCTATCATTGTCCCCAAGTCGTAGTCCTCGTTCACTACCTTCGATCTGCCCCCCGAGTCTGTGTGAGCTTTCGGGTGTCTGCCCCCCTGGCTGAGTGTTCATTCCTCTATCGCTGCCAGGTTGGTCGGATGTCCTTGTCTCTCTTCTCGGGTTCGGATCAACACGTCCAAAGTGTGTGCCCCTCAGCTCCGGCGCTGCGCTAGAGGGTCCTACTCCGTTCTGGATTCTGGTTGCTCCTTGATTTTGCGCTCCAAGTTGTCCAATTTGTTGAAGCAAATTCTGAACCATTTCCTCCTGTCTCTTCATCATTGTCTCCATCTCATCCCTGGTGATGAAGATTGATGCTTGGTTTGCTGCTAAGGAAGCCTCTTGACTCCCTTCATGCTGACTTCGTTCTGGTCTCTGCCTTCTACTTGTTTGTCTTGTCATGATTCTTCAGATCTAAATCTCGTACCCTTCTGATTCAACTTTCAAATGATAGAACTCTTGAGTTCAAGCTCTCAGTGAAAGCACCAAAATGTTTGCGCCAAAATTGGTCACAAACACCCAATAGTCGTTGAAAGCACCAGTTCGCAATCACAGATCACAAACATCAAATATGTAGAGAAATAAGTATGCAAATCACTCAGGAAACTCAATGAAAACAATAAACGACACAAGATTTATAGTGGTTCGGCGATCTTGCCTACGTCCACTCTGAAGTTTGATGATTTTATTGCTCGGTCGTTGAAGATTATAATTTCTTATAATGTAGTACAACTGATTTTATGATCTAAGTCTGAATCTAAGATAGCAGTGGTGATTTGGAGTAAATCTGGCAGGATCTGGGCGCTCTTTAGCTCTTAGAATTATCCGACCCCTTTTTTGAATGACCAGGGGCTCTATTTATAGGTGTAGGAGGCTGATATTTTGCCTAAATTTCGGGGATACCACTTCTGGCACGTGAGGGGGCCCACATGCCCGCTTTCAGGAAATCCGGGCCCACTTTGGGATCGATTCGACCCTTGGTTCGAATCGATCAAGAAAGAGTCCAATCGAGCTGAAATTTGGTATGGACATTCTTCAACATGTGCATAAGCTTCTGTGAAAATTTCATGGCATTTGGACTTGTAGATCTCGAGTTATGATCGATTCAAGATTGCATTTCCGGTTGACACGCTTGGTTCGAATCGATCCCTTCGAATCGATAGGGTCGAATCGATGGCCTGGTGAGCGAAGGCGTTGACGTGGCGCGTGCTTCTCGCATCGATCCGCTTTTCACTCCGAGTTGACTAGGTCGACTCCATCATATTCGCTACTCTGACTTAGTGGATTCAAGGGATTTCTCCATACATCGATTCGAATGGAAGTCTGTTCGAATCGATCATAGTGAGCTCTGGTCGATCGATACGAAGCCGTTGTAATGGGATGGATTTGAAGGAGGGTCACTGGATGGATTCGAAGTGCTTCGTCCTGATGGATTCGAACGTCTTTAATCTGAAGGTTACGAAGTGGAGTAGCTCCATGGATTTGAAGTACTTTGTCTTGATGGATTCGAAGCAGATTGACTTAGCGGATTCGAAGGAGGGTCACTTGATGGATTCGAACAAAGGCTTGGCTTATGGATTCGAACTTAGGGTCACCTTCTTCAACTTGCATCGATGATATCTTGAGCGTACGAACTCCGATTGACTTGAAACTTGGAACGTTGCTTTTCCTGATCTTACTTGATGTGTCTTATCAATTGTAGCCTGATCCGGACTCGAGTAAAATTCATCGATATCTGCGGTGAAACAGTGTATAACGAACCTTTACGACGAACTGTCTTTAGTTTTCCAGTCAACTTTTTGGTGTCACGGCCTTGCCAAAAGGCGGGATAACAGCACTATTGCTTGATGTTGTGATATACATACATACAACATTTATTTGGGATATAACTTCATCTTTGGGAATAATGATGTTTTGGGAAACCAAATGTTTTTAAAAGTTGAATTTAAAATGTGATGAGAATGGTATGAGGTCTTGACTACTAGACCATTAGTTTCCATCTTAGCAGACTAATTCGCCGATCAAAACCCGAATCGTGATGACCTTGTCCCTCGTCATAGTGTCCAAATGATCTATTGCTAGGACAAATGAAGTTATTGAAGATGTCAGAGATATAGGGCAAACGAAGAGAAATAGCGCCACAGATGGTGATATGATGAAGTGGACTATAGCACGAGTAAGATTTATCACGTCTTCAGATACTTAAAGGGTACGACAACAAAGGGATAGTGTGGAGGCCACCATCAATGACCAGAAGTACATGTGAAAAAGACCATGATGAATTTCCAGGGTAGATAGTCTATATAGAGGGTAAATCCACTAAGGAGATTTGTCAACGTAATATCCCACTAGGACTCACAAATGAGAAGACGATTTAGCATTCTCACAAATACGAGAAGATAATATAGCCTTCTCTTAGGTATAATTAGAAATGCCGACCTCGTAAAATGATTGTTTTGAATGATTTTTTGAAGTTATATAGCAAAAGGCCACTCATATAATATGGATAGATTATGATATCCAAGTTGACTAGTGTTGTAGCTATGAGTCATAATGAATAAAGTCGTGACACGTGTGTTAACACTAATGTGTGAAAATGAACTATGGGTGGGATATTATATGGTGTGAGTGACATCGATGTGTTTAATTAATATGTCACATGTTTATACCCAAAGCCACACTTGTATAATATTATTGTGCACTATTATACTCATAGCAAGATTTCTAGCTTGACTCGAGGTTTGTTATTTATATGATAATTCCTCAAGTCAGACTGAGGTGTTGCGTTTCCAGAATAGCTAACTATGACGTCAGTGTTATTTTAATTGAGTAGTCCAAAGGAGATGTTATACGTAGTATATATATTATGTTTGGTGTGCTACCATGTTGAGTTTAGCAACCATTTCCTGGAAGCCAAAATCTATAACACCATTTAGCTTATGTGGAGATACGATGGAGATAAGGCTATCTAAGTAACTTTGGACATATTTGAAGATCAATTGCAAGAAGTGTCATTACATGGACATTTGGAGTAGGCAGTTTCTGGATTATGCATAGCCTACCAAGTTTAAGTGATCTATTTCGATCAGTCCATGTATCAGACATAATTTAAGATATATATATAGTTATCTTGTGTGTATGCGCACGCATGCGCGCATGCGTGCGTAAGTGTGTGTATTATCATTTCCGCTGTGATATCGATACACATGTCATTATTTACTTATATGTGTTCCTTATATGTGAGTTAATTAATTATATAACTTGTGTGTTTCCTTGCATCGACATAAGATACGTGCCATTTCAGATGGATTTAGGTATTAAAATGTCCCCATGTTGACTCAAAGTAGTGTATATGAGAGATCGCTCCTTCAACGTCCATTGACCTAAGCTACTGGACGGTAAACTCCCTCCGATAATTCGATCACTAGAGCCGATATGTCACAAATTAACTGTGGATATTATTGGAGTCTTTTGGAAATAATAAAAGTATTCAAATTTATTCGATCACTCCCTCTGTAATAACCTTTTTTTTAAATAGTAATATTGGACAAATTTAATTATAATAAAAGTATTCAAATTAGATTTTTGATAATTAGTATTTTAGAAATAAGATTTTATTAAATTGAAGTCTATTTAATAATAGATTTTGTTTTAAAAAATTGAATTAATTAATAAAATAATTCTCAGAAGATATATTAAACTGGATAAAGTGTTATTGTTAAATATAAAATATTTTAAAGTATAAATAGGTATATATTATTGAAATAGATGAAAAGAAGTTTTGAAAACATTTTTTAATTAATTAATCGATGAAGATGAATAAATTTATTTTTATATCAATACAGTGAATAGTTCACTAGAATTGAACAGTATTGGATTGGATGAAATTATACAGTTGTCGAAATACATATATTTCGTAAAATGAAAAATAAATCAGTTTGAAATCAAATGGAGATGTTAAACTATGTAGAAATAAATTAAACTTGATTTTATTTATTTTGTGGGCCTTTGAATCAAACCCCCATCAAGCCTATTATCCTAATAACATTATCATTTATCTTACTTCACTCCATGGTTATCAACTTCTAACCTAAGTAATTAAAAGCCCCAAATGGCCCGACCTCTCTAAATTCCTCCAAAAATTAAACACAAATTCAAATCGAAAAAAAATCATGCTCGCGTTAAGGTGCGGCTTCAAGCGATGGGGGATGAAGTAGCATCGTCGATGACAATAGGAGAGATCATGCACGACTTAGGCTTGGAGCTAGGGCATGGCGACGTTGCAGCGGAGGTCGCGTGCTTCGTGGTTGCGTCTCAGGCAAAGGCGAAAGTGGAGATGGATGTTGTTTGTGAAGGCTGGCTGTGCACAGACCCAAGATGGCCATCAACGTCCGTGGACGAGGCAAATTCGGGTGATGAAGGTTGACGCATGCTCTAGGCTGCAGGCGTTGTGAACAATAGGGCAGTTTTAGGCAAGGTGTGCTGCAAGGACAGCAACATCAAGTGTGATAATGTGTGCAAGTGAATGGTTATGGTGAGTTATTTTATTACTCACATATCTATATCTGAATAATTATATCCCTCTTGCATGCCTTGTTAACTTAGGAATTTCGATAATTTTTGGTTTCTAATTATTAATATTACTGAAATAAAATTGCATGTTATGGTTTCTATTAGTTTGGTGGTTGAGTTGGTTGAATTGTATGTTATAAATATTGGATTCAAATATATTATCAATTATGAAATCGCACGATGTTGAAAACATCGAAATGCATTTGATCAGTTGTGACTAAATTATATGGTTGTTGTGCATTGTTTGTGTGACTGGTGTTGTTGGAAAGCAACTCGGGTCGTTAAATAATTTCATATTATGGAATTATATTTTTAGAGCGATGTTGGCTCTAGTTATTGAAATTTCGATGAGTTTATTATTTGAATGTTTAAAAAGAATTCCAAAAATGAGAGTTTATTCATTTTGATCCTTATTGAAATTTTATTTACAGAATATATAGCTAAATTATATTATATTCTTAACTTATTTCTTATTCAAAATTTCTCTTCCAAACTTTTAAAATTTAGTAAATTTATTTATAAAATCTTTTTAAATTATTATTATAAGTATATTATAACTATGGAAATGCTTAGAAGTAAAAGATAAAATATTGTATTATTTTATAAAAGTGATTATGAATTTAATAATTTTAATTTCAAGTAATTTTGTTATAAAAGAGGTTTAAGTGATTTGGAAGAGTTCCCAACATCTTTTGTAAATAAGTAACTCTTCTTTAAAATTATTTTATGGATTTTAAAATGAGAAGTTTGACCGTAAGTATATATATAAATTAATTTAAAAACTAATTCCTATATGGTAAATTTTATTATTTGCTTTCAAACTATAAACCCTTATTGGCTTTAATTGTGTTTAGACTTTGACTAATTATATACCGTTTTGGTATTTATTTGATGACTTTTGGAAACATTGATTTCAATAAATTAATGCTTTCACTTGTGTTTCTGTTGAATTTCGTGATTTTCTATAAAACAAAGAATTTTAATAAATGATTGAATTGTCAGGGGGGATGCGACAATTTGTACAATTCTTTCGATTATTATTATAATTTGTTAAATAGAGTTTGAGAGGAAATTACAAGCTTTTAGTAAATACTTGAATTTACTTTTTGGTATGGGACAGTAGGCTAAATTCTTGTAATTACTGGAGCGACAGTAATTAACACTTAGAGTTGTATTATCCTGTGGTGTTCGGATTTTATTTGAAACCGATAGATCCTCGAGAGACTATGCTCATTTTTCATTGTCCTGAGAGTCGATTCATTTTTAGATTTGGGTAGGCAGACCTATTTCTTAAGGTTAGGTTTGTTCTGGTATAACATAGCTGTCCTTTTTATTGTTTAGACAGATGTTATATTGCAGCCCTATCAGTTTATTTCACAGTTGGGCAATGTTTACTTATTTATATTCATTAGGTAAATTCACATAGTTTTGTCATAAACACGACTACCTATTTCTTATCATTAGGAGTCGGGGTTTTTACCTGATAGTCTATTTCTTTTCGTTAGACTATTGTGGTATATGGTAGGGTTTATTTATTGTATCACACTGATAGTTGACTACCATTATTATTTCCTTAGTGATGATCCTTTCTTCAAAGATTTTAGGATAGATATTTAGTATATTTTGGGCTCTGGAAAATTTTGAATTTGTTATCACCATATTTTAAATAGTCTATTTGAGACTTGATATGGAATTATGAAATGGTGATTTAGTTTGATATGCCTTATTTTGGATAATTGGTTTTAGGCATAATTTGAGATGACTTATTTTATGGTTAAGTATCATCTCACCTTTCTATTAGATATAGTCTGATTTGTTTATTTTATAATACTCAGGTCAGGCCAAGACTTTACAGGTATAGGGACCCATTGACCTTTGGATTTTGGGCTAGCATTGAAGTAGACAAATTTGATACTTTTAGTTTACTTCATACTTGTATATATTAACAGTTAGGAGTTTATGTCATCTATATTATGTAGTAGTGTCTTTGTACCTGATACAAGATTTTGGATATGATGTATATATATTTATATGGGTCTAGTACTGATATTTTATAGACTCGCATTCTATTATGTATATGATGATGTGTATTATTCTGCTGTGATCTGTGACTCTGATTCTAATTTATCTATATTATATACTGTTATGAATATTTTCAATCGGTGTGTTTATTATTTTGTATTAAAACTGCATACGTCAAATTTTCAGTTCAGATCCTCAAAAAGGTAAATAAGACGTGTCAGTGTTAGTATAAAGATATATTCACATTTGATGCCCTTAACCAGCCGTATTCTCTGGATAAGCGGACAACATTACTTGTAATGTTCTTTACTAAACTGGGCATAGCAGTAGGATCGTTATAGCTTGGTATTAGAGCTGGATTCAAAACATTATAGAATATAAATTGCACAGAGTCGAGAACTAGACCTAGAGTCCCGTCCCTTGGGTGGTAGTAGTTAGTAATTTAATTAACTAGGAATATAAATGATTATTGGGAAAAATCATTGGGACGTAATTGAATTTTTTTTATATTGGACAAATTATTATTATGAAAATGATTTTTTAAATATTGTAACTCACTTTTGTAAAGAGTGAGATTTAATGGATATTATAAATAAGTAGATGACTTGGAATTAAATTGTTGTGACTTGATTTGTTAATGATCAGAGTGCTCAGCAGAAGCTGGAAAATAGCCTTCCGCTGAAGGCGATTATTTGTTTGTTTGATTGAAATGTAGTTTGCATCAATGGATGTTTGATTGTTTTGAAAATTCTAAATAACTATTGAATTAGTATTGAGTTGGAATTTTCATCTGAAAATTTATAACCTTCTCGATATTAATTATTAAACATTACGGTATCTTCATTTGTGTGGTTACCGCAAAGGAAATTGAAAACTTTGTTTTATATAAAATGAAATTGTAATTATTGGTACAACCAAATAAATATCAAGATGAACAGTGGAATTAAATTTTTTTAAGAATTATTTTATTTAAATTTTGAAATGGATAGAAAGAACTTTTATAAAAGCAAATATTAAATTCAAATTTGAAAATATACTTAATAAATAAAATAAGTAATGAGAAAAAAATTGATTGGTTAATGGATACTTGGTTGTTATAAAATTGTAAATGATTGTGAAAAATTAATATTTAGTAGAAATCACTATTGAGAGTTGAAACTTGCTCAATAATAACAATAAGAACTTGTGGTGTCTTCAGAAGTGTAGTTACTGCAAGAAATAGTGAAAATTTAAATATATATGAAATGTTAATTCATATGTGTGAGTATAATTAAGGTGAGTTAAAAATTTGATGTTTTCTTGAGGCGTACGTTGATGAATGTGTGTGCTATGGAATTGTTATCTATGAATTATTCTTATATGTAGATATTAAGATTGTTTGAAAGGACTTTATTATAAGCAAGTATCTATTTGAATTAAAATCTTCTGATACTAGATATATATATAGATATTTAATTTGATTATGTTTATTATAGACAAGAAATATTTTGTGAAGGCACAAAGTATTAAGAGATATATGTATATCATATAGAAATTTAATATTGTGTTAAATTGCCCGTTGAGTGCTTTAAGAATTCTAGTCGATGCGCCTGATCAATGTTATCGATAGGGATTCCTAAACGCTATGACAAGACATTCGGACATGCATGGCGTTTTAGACAATAAAATATTTTTAGTAATAATACTTAGTAAGTGTATAATATTTTTGTAAAGAAGATAGAATTTTGAAATAAGTTAAATATTATATATATTAAAATGGATAGTATGGAAGGATTGTTTGAAGGTAAAATATTATTGTATAGAAGTGTATAAATTATATTTTTAAAGGAGATGCCTTGGGATATTTTGATAAATAAAATAAAGTATGTAAATGAGAGTAGGATTAATATTTTAAATAATTTGGCATTTGTAAAATCTTATATATTCATTACAAAGATGAATATTAAATAAATTGGGTGTGGTACTTTTATATGATTGGGAATATTGTATTGTGGTTGTATACGAGTTTATAAAAAATTAAACCGAAACAATAAAAGCAAGTTTTGGTTTTCAAATGATAAGAAAAATTATTTATAAAAATATTTCGAAGTAAATGTGAGTTTGGAAAATAAAAGTGCGAGGGCTTAAATCTGTACAATAACATTTTGAATAGAAAAATATTTTTAAAGATAATGAGTATTCAAAGAAAAGTGATATTTATTTTGTACAAGTAGATGTGAAATATAATATTTTAGCAAAAACATGTTGAAAGGGAAGCATATGGTTTATCTTTGTCTGAATATATAATGTCTGGTTGTTAAAGGGAAGCATATAGGTTTGTCTTTGTCTGAATATATAATGCCTGGTTGTTATTTGCAATGCATTTAGAATTAAAACATCTTTGTATCAAGACAGCATTTTACTAAACTGTCATAAATTAGGTCTGTTTACAATATAAATTATGGAATCGATAACATCCATTTTTGTATCTACTAGAAAGTGTTATCAAATAGCACTAGAGTTTAATTAAATACAATATACATGTTATTGTCTTCTCCTCCAGTTCGTATACGGAAAAGAAAAAATTGATTAGTAATTATTTTGAAAAGCATCTAATATGAAAATAAAGCTAAGAATATAACTGAAATACACTTTTCACAAAGAATGTAACAAACTTGAACTCTAACAAAATAAAACTTTGATTTTGGGAATAGATAATAGAACAAAAAAAGGAAACAAGAAAAGAGTCACAGGTCCCTATTTTTGATGTTGTTATACAAAAAGTCCCTACAGAAATGAATATGTAAATTTGGTCCCTATTTTTCGAAAATAAAAAAACGCAAAGTGTCTTGCACTTTTCTGACTGAAAATGCAAGATAACTTGCACTTTTTAAATTTTGAAATATTTTTCGAAATTTTCGAAAATTTTGAAAATTTTGAAAAACGCAAGTTAACTTGCACTTTTTATCAGAAAAGCGCAAGCTAGTTTGCGCTTTCTAATTTTGAATTTTTTTTGAAAATTTTAAAACTTTTAAAATTTTTGAAAAGCGCAAGGTAACTTGCGCTTTCTATCAGGAAAGCGCAAGCTAGTTTGCGCTTTCTGATTTTGAAAATTTTGAAATTTTAAAAAGTGCAAGCTAACTTGCGTTTTCTTATTTAAAAAAATTAGGGACTTAATTTACATACTTATTTCTACAGGGACTTTTCTTGTAACACCATCAGAAATAGGGACCTTTCGTGCAAAGCCCCAAAAGGAAATGCAACCATGAGAACATTATATTATTGATTTCTCTTAGATTATCTGTTACTTTCCTACAAAACTAGCTATTCGCAATCATTATAATAGGAAAGAAAGCTTAACCATGTCCCACTCTATAGCAATCACCGAGCACTGTATTTTAATATTTACAGCATATATATTTTGATTGAAATTATTTCCTTCCAAATTTAAGTTAACTCCCCAGATATATGTGCTTTTACCAGTATTTGTCATTAAGTATTATTTTTCTATAAATATGTTCACTTACCTGCATATTTGAAAGTAGATGTGATTTTAACATGGGTCTTTGGGCTCGAATTTTTGTTGTTTTAAGTTGAGCAAACTATGTTTTTTGCCTAATTGTGTTCGTTTGGAATGGTCTGGCCCTCTTTGTATTCAAATACCTCCTTTATGTGCAGCTTTAGGTATGTTGTGTTTTTCTTTGTAATTTGCTCTTGAGTGGAAGAGATTTCCATATTTATTTGTTTCTTTTTGTTGCCACTAATAAAGTCTTTGATGGCACTGTCAATATATATATATATATATATATATATATAATAGTTTCTAATTTTAAAAGAAGTTCAAGTTAAAGGAATGATGAGATTTTTGTGCACTAGTTAACATGGTATTTGAAATTGAGCAACACAAGAAAAAAAATTAGTACATTTTTTCGATTTTATGCAGATTTACATATTGTAGCACAAGGTGACCATTATATTATTTAACCATAAGGCCATTAGATAAATATCACGTTAGAACAAATAAAACATCAAATATTTATTATCCTTATCCAGTGCATAGCAGACATAAATGGAACACATGTATTTCCATGCTTTCTCACCGACCATGTTGTTTCTCATATATCGGACATTAAACATATGCAACAGAATATATCCTTGTCATATATTTGTTTGGTTTGACAGTAAAATTTGTCGTGGCTCGATGTGAAGTGGGAAGTTATTGCTCATATATTGGCTTTGAATGAGTATAACACAAATATTCCTCATTCATCAGTAGGTTAGTTAGTTGATCCAGATTGTAAAATAATATGTACCATCTTATATTGAAAGTATGACATATTTCTTATTTCCATGGTACTCAAAATGATCCAAAATTGAATTACAAAATTATCAATTTCTTTCATTTAAGTTTATGTATGACAGTAGAAAGAACACCTGATGTATCAAAGTAAAGATTGGTTATTTCAAGTGATATTGTCATGCATTTCAACGAAAAAAAGATGTCTGTGCAAAGAATAGAGAAAGTTGAAGTAAAACTATGATGAAAATCTTAATAAAGCCAAGTTTAAAACAAAGTTTTGTGAAGCTAGAGAAGAAATAAAAGAGCATGAGAGGAGCTAGAGGGGTGATGGGTTGTATCGGAGGGGAGACGAGGTTCCGGGCTACGCAGCAAGCCCCGACCTTTGTTGTGTGGCAGCATGCACATGGCTGTAGTGAAACTGCTGCACACGGCAGCAGTGTGCTAGTGCACACAATAGCAATACTGCTGCTGCTGCTGAATTTGGGAGCCAGGCCATCGGCCTGACCACCTGCGCGGCCACCTGGCCGGATCTGGGTTCGGTTAGGAGTACGGATGTGCCGGGACTTGAGCCTAGGCCCTTGCTAATGCATATTATAGTGTCTTCGACTCATTCTCTTGCACATCATGCTTTTCTATATATATATATATATATATATATATATATATATAGGGGCATTTCACCAAAAGGACAAACTTTGCAGTCCAATTAGTTTTTAGGACACACATTTAAAGAAATTACTTTCAAGGCTAAAGTCAGCAAAATAATTACTTTCAAGGACAACGTCAGCAGTTCAATTATTTTCAAGGACATAATTTCATAGGTTTTTAGATCCTAAGAACTAATTATTTTACGTTTTGTCCTTGAAAGTAATTATTTCAGTTGTGTGTTCTAGAAACTAATTCCACTTGCTAAAGAGACCCTTGTGGCTAATTTCCACATATATATATATATATATATATATTATAGAACAGTATTTTCCACTTTGTTCTCTATAAATGTAATGTCTGCTCTTAATAAAGAACACGTAGCCACCGTATTCGTATATAGAAGCCGTAATAATCAAATGCAACCATAATTATCACAACCAAATATTGCTCCATTTCATTAGCACATGCAACCATAATGATCTGCGGTTTTTGTCCTTATGTATGGTTATATGTGTTCTATTTCATGTCATATTGAATGTGTAGTTATGTATGGTTGTGTACGCTAGTGCGATTGTTTTATGAGCTGTTACCTATAACTGTATGATTATATGTTTGTATATATACGTAACAATATTTTGATTTGAGTAGATAACAAGTGCATGATGACTATTAGGATTAACATGGCGCAAACTCGCTCTTGCTCGCCTAAAATTTAATAAATTGCTTAAAATTGCAAAATAAAGTTATGTTTTCGGATTAAATAAAAAAGTGTTAAAATTATTGATATATATTGTGTTTCCGACCGTGTGGTCGATGTATATTGTTTATATTATATTTGTAAAATTGTAAACGACTCCCCGTAAAAAGGAGACACTGGCGAAATTTTTCAAAAATTTCGACACTTAGAAAATTTTCGATAATTCTTCTTGTTCGTATTCGAAGAAAAGTAAATCAATAAGTGGTCCAATTAAATTTATAACATATGATAAGGTCTAATTCTAATGTCAACCATTTTAGGGAATTGCTTGTTTCAACTCGATTATAGAATTCAAAAGAGAATTAACAGTTGAGTGTATTTGATATCTCTCAATAAGAAATTGCGTGGATGCAATTTTCATAAGGGGGAGGTAAATAACAACCATGTTTTTAAAACCGTAATATTGGAAAATTTTAATTATAATAAAAGTATTCAAATTCGATTTTTGATAATTGGTATTTTGGAAATAAGATTTTATTTAATTGAAGTCTATTTAATAATAGATTTTGTTTTAACAAACTGAATTAATTAATAAAATAGTTCTTAGAAGATATATTAAACCGGATAAAGTGTTATTGTTAAATATAAAATATTTTAAAGTATAAATAGGTATATATTATTGAAATATATGAAAAGAAGTTTTGAAAACTTTTTATTTAATTAGTTAATCGATGAAGATGAATAAATTTATTTTTATATCAATACAGTGAATAATTCACTAGAATTGAAAAGTATTGTATCAGATGAAATTATACGGTTGTCGAAATACATATATTTCATAAAATGAAAAATAAATCAATTTGAAATCAAATGAAGATGCTAAACTATGTAGAAATAAATTAAACTTGATTTTATTTATTTTGTGGGCCTTTGAATCAAACCCCCATCAAGCCCATTATCCTAATAACATTATCCTTTATCTTACTTCACTCCATGGTTATCAACTTCTAACCTAAGTAATTAAAAGCCCTAAATGGCCCGACCTCTCTAAATTCCTCCCAAAATTAAATGCAAATTGAAATCGAAAAAAGAATCATGCTCGCGTTAAGGTGTAGCTTAAGACGACGAGGGATGAGGCAGCATCGTCGACGACAAGGGGAGAGAACACGCGTGACTTGGGCATGGAGCTAGGGCATGGCGACATTGCAGTGGAGGTCGCATGCTTTGTGGTCGCGTCTCAAGCAAGGGCGAAGGAGGAGATGGGTGTCATTTGTGAAGGTTGGTTGTGTATAGACCCGAGATAGCCATCAACGTTCGTGGAGGAGGCAAATTCAGGTGTTGAAGGTTGACGCATGCTCTAGGCTGTAGGCGTTGTGAACAATAGGGAAGTTTCAGGCTAGGTGTGCTGCTACGACAGCGATGTCAAGTGTGATAATGTGTGCAAGCGAATTGTTATGGCATATCTATATCTGAATAATTATATCCCTCTTGCATGCCTTGTTAACTTAGGAATTTTGATAATTTTTTGTTGCGAATGATTGATATTATTGAAATAAAATTGCATGTTATGGTTTCTATTAGTTCGATGGTTGAGCTGGTTGAATTGTATGTTATAAATATTGGATTCAAATACATTATCAATTATGAAATCGCATGATGTTGAAAACCATCGAAATGCATTTGATCGGTTGTAACTAAATTATACGGTTGTTATGCACTGTTTGTGTGACCGGAGTTGTCGGAAAGCAACTCGGGTCGTTAAATAATTTCATATTATGGAATTATATTTTTAGAGCGATGTTGGCTCTAGTTATTGAAATTTCGATGAGTTTATTGTTTGAATGTTTAAAAAGAATTCCAAAAATGAGATTTTATTCATTTTGATCCTTATTGAAATTTTATTTATAGAATATATAGCTAAATTATATTATATTCTTGACTTATTTCTTATTCAAAATTTCTCTTCAAAATTTTTAAAATTTAGTAAATTTATTTATAAGATCTTTTTAAATTTATTATTATAAGTATATTATAACTTTGGAAATGCTTAGAAGTAAAAGATAAAATATACTATTATTTTATAAAAGTGATTATGAAAGTAATAATTTTAATTTCAAGTAATTTTGTTATAAAAGAGGTTTAAATGATTTGGAAGAGTTCCCAAAAGCTTTTGTAAATAAATAACTCTTCTTTAAAATGAATTTATGGATTTTAAAATGAGAAGTTTGAAAGTAAGTATATATATAAATTAATTTAGAAACTAAATCCTATATGGTAAATTCTTATTATTTTCTTTCAAACTATAAACCCTTATTGGCTTTAATTGTGTTTAGATTTTTACTAATTATATACCGTTTTGGTATTTATTTGATGACTTTTGGAAACATTGATTTCAAGAAATTAATGCTTTCACTTGTGTTTCCGTTGAATTTCATTATTTTCTATGAAACAAAGAATTTTAATAAACGATTGAATTGTCGGGTGGTATGGGACACTTTGTACAATCCTTTCGATTATTATCATAGTTTGTTAAATAGAGTTTGAGAGGAAATTTCTAGCTTTTAGTAAATACTTGAACTTACTTTCTAGTATGGGACAATTAGCTAAATTCTTGTAATTACTGGAGTGACAACAATTAACACTTAGAGTTGTATTATCCTTAGGTGTTTGGATTTTATTTGAGTTCGATAGATCCCCGAAAGACTATGACCCTTTTTTATTGACCTGAGAGTCGATTCATTTTTAGATTTGGGTAGGCAGACCTATTTCTGAGGTTAGGTCTGTTATGGTATAACATAGTTGTTCTTTTTGTTGTTTAGATAGATGTTATATTGCAGCCCTATTAGTTTATTTCACAGTTGGTCAATGTTTACCTATTTATATTCATTAGGTAAATTCACATAGTTTTGTCATAAGCACGACTACCTATTTCTTATCGTTAGGAGTTGGGGTTTTTACATGATAGTCTATTTCTTTTCGTTAGACTATTGCGCTATATAGCCAGGTTTATTTATTTTAGTTAGGCCCCGTGTCGCACAGTATCACACTTATAGTTGACTACCATTATTATTTCCTTAGTGATGATCCTTTCTTCAGAGATTTTGGGATAAATATTTAGTATCTTTTGGGCTTTGGAGAATTTTGAATTTGTTATCACCATATTTTAAATAGTCTATTTGAGACTTGATATGGAATTATGAAATGGTGATTTACTTTGATATGCCTTATTTTGGTTAATTTGTTTTAGGCATAGTTTGAGATGACTTATTTTATGGTTAAGTCATAAATGGAATTTTGATATGGTGATTTTATTTAATATGCCCTATTATAATCATTTGTTCTGGCATATTTGTATTATGGCTTATTTATTTTAAGTCTTATATGTATGATATTAGTATCATCTCACCTTTCTATTAGGTATAGTCTGACCCGTTTATATTATAATACTCAAGTCAGGTCGAGACTTTACAGGTACAGGGACCCGTTGACCTTTGGATTTTGGGCTAGCATTGAAGTAGACTATTTTGATAATTTTAGTTTACTTTATACTTGTATATATTGGCAGTTAGAAGTTTATGTCATCTATATTATGTAGTAGTGACTTTGTACCTGATACAAGATTTTGGATATGATGTATATATATTTATGTGGGTCTAGTACCGATATTTTGTAGACTCGCATTCTATTATGTATATGATGATGTATATTATTTCACTGTGATCTGTGACTCTGATTTATCTATATTATATACTATTCTGAATATTTTCAATCGGTGTGTTTATTATTTTGTATTAATACTGCCCAAGTCAAATTTTCAGTTTAGATCCTCAAAAAGGTAAATAAAACGTGTCAGTGTTAGTATAAAGATATATTCACATTCAATCTCCCTTAATCGGCCGTATTCTCCGGATTAGCGGACGTTCTTTGCTAAACTGGGCATAGCGGTGGGGTCCTTACAAAATGTGTCCACGTTGACTCAAAGTAGTGTATATGAGAGATTGCTCCTTCAACGCTCATTGATCCAAGCTACTGGACGGTAAACTCCCTCTAATAATTCGATTACTAGAGCCGATATGTCGCAAATTAACTATGGATATTATTGGAGTCTTTTATCATCGACCAAAATCTAGATGTCTTGGTAGTATAGTGGCAATGAAAAAGAAAATATGCACAATATATCGTTACAACAAGTGTAGCTTTAATAGATTAGAAATTTGACTTCGCTTGAAAAATCAGTAAGAAACTGAACTCGTGTCCACTGCCATGCTTCAACAAAGTTCGTATAAATTTTAATAATTAAATTGATTAAATATTTCTAAGGACTAAGTTCAGACTAGGAAGTTACATAATAATATTTGTCAGCATGTTTTCAAATTCAACTTAATTGAATTTATTTATAAATGTTGCAAAGTAAAATGGAGGAAATTTATATAAGTAATGTATTAATTTTATGGCCTTTATTTGATGGAGTTAAGGGTGTAGCCTGGGTACAATTATATAATTTATTATATAACTTAGCTCTTGTATAAGTATCTTGTTCTATTTCGAATGTTTTGTTTTGTTTTTTATTACATGTATTGTTATATTGTGATATAAGTAACAATCTAAATACATTAAACATACGTCAGTAAAAAAAACCTTTAGGAATTTGTTTAATCGGTTCCAATTGCGAATGTGATCGTAATCATAAATTTTGAATCGAACACTAAAAATACTTATCCTCAAATTGTTCCTATCAAGATTTATCAATGAAAGAATATCGACACATCCGTCAAGACTAGTGCACATGTAACAAGCCAAAAATTTTGTAAATATTTTAAAATTTATTTATCTAAAAACTTTGATTTTTAAATCATTTTAGATTGAATTTTGGAATTTTCCAATGTATTTCAGATTTTGTTTATATTTTGTTTTCCAAATATAATTAAATATTGATTTTTGGAAATTTATATTTTTGTCAAACTTTGATTTTCAGTGAAATGTTAAATTTAAATTTTAAATTTCTAATCTATTTCTTTGAAACAGTACTTGTTTCTGATATCCGTTCTGTTTTTCATTTTGTTAAATTCTGTTTTATAGTTTTAAAATTTGATAAAATTCAGCGTTTTACACGCAATTATTTTCAGTATTTTGGTTTATTTTCTATCTTATATTTTCTATTTCATTCCTATTTTCTATATTTTTCATTTTATTATTTTTCATTCTCTACTTTCTATTTTCTTTTATTTGATTTTTTGCTTGGAAATTCAAAGAGTCTTGAGTTACATGCTTTAACTTATGACTTTTCCTTTGCCTAGCCTTTTCATTTTCTAGCCTCTTCATTTTCCTTCTTAGCCGTGCATTTTCCTTTCCAATAGCCGTGCATACCATTTGTTTCCCATTCCTCTTTTCATTTTTCATTTCTAACAAAAATATTTTAAAGTAAGTTCTTGTTTCCATGGCTTCCTCTCTTCTTTTCTTTTTCTATTTTACTTTTTTCTTTCTCTTAAACATGTTCGGCCATCACCTTGCTCCAACCCCTTGCCGACCATCTCACCACCACCACCACCTCCATCACCATCACCACCACCCCATATGTTGTCGTGACCACATAGATCCAAACCACCACAAAAATTGCCATGAAACCCTAACCAAACTCCACTTATTCATCCCCTTCCTTTAGTCTCGGCCACCACCACCCACACCATCATCTCCTTGCCTTGCCGTGAACACACCCACTCCAGGTCGTGACCAGATGACCTGACCTGATCCATGTGCTCAAATCTAGGCCGAACCCATGTGTGCACTTGACCATTTATTTGCCTTGACCTTTTGCCTCCTACAAGAGTTTAACTTGCCTATCTCTTCATATTCCCTAACTTTGCCGTGTATACTTGCCTCAAAACTAACCATAGCCAAGCCTATTAGCCTGAACCAGACCTTGGCCGAGCCTTAGTGATGTGGTCTAGCCCATTTGCCTATGTGGCCGAGCCACTTATTGTTCAAGTTTTGTTTTCCTTTTGTTCTTTCTATTTTGCTTTGTCAATTCTTATTTTGTTTGTGTTGAATCATATACTTATATTTGTTATTCTTATTTATTGTTGCAAGATCTGAATATTGGCTCTCCATCCACTCATATTTGATTCGTGCTTTGTCGTGCTTTTCGAAGTTGTTTGTTTTGTGTTTGAATTGATCTCTAGCTTTAAAAAGGTGAGTTTATCACTCTCGACAAATCGTACTTATATAAATGTGAAACAATGGCATTTGAATTGTAGTAGTTGATATGCTATGTTATATGCTCACATCTGCTTGTTATCTGACATTATATAATGATATAACCTGTTTATATACTTGTTACATCACCTGACATCATATGATATGTTTTACTATTTATTTATTTTCTATTCCTCACACTGCAAGTTCCCTGTTAGAATAGAATCACTATGGGTTGAAATGATACATACCCGAACAGACTTTAGAATAAGGAAAAGTTGTTATGAGCTGAAATGATAGGCTCGAGCGATTTTTATTTATTTGACTTGGGATTGCGGGTTTGAAATGATAAAACCCGGGATTTTAATTCATTACGGATTGAAATGATATATTATCTGTATTCACTTGACTTAGGTTAGAAAATATTATACAGATCCGTGGTTAATGTTAAATATAAAGATTTTCTGAAAAATGTAAGTATTTGGAATTTAAATTATGAGAGATTTTAACTTAAACTGGATTAAAATGATTTAAATAAATTTTATAGTGATTTTATGTAAGTTGAAATTGTATTAATTACACTACAAGAAAATTTTCTTTTAGTTGCATTTATTGGTAGCGTTTCAAGGCTTATGCAACCGTTTGTAAGTTAACTCAGAAAAATGAACAAATAAACGTGGTCAATTGGTTTCCGCCAAATATTCATGAAAATTTTCCTAAAATTTTACATGGCCGCTCCTTTTCTCTTTTAAACACTTCACTTTTTTTTCCTCATCGCTAAAATTCCATGGTCGCTCCTTATCTCCTATCTCTCTCATTTTCGATTTCTAAATCACCTGTCTTCGTCATCACAAAATCCCTCGACTTCGTCTTCCAAATCTTCCCTCTTTTCCATCGATCTACCGACGAACACGAAAACCTAAATCAATTTTTGACATTCTATTTGGCTACGATTTATTGGCAAATTACACTCGGAAAGCTAAATCATCATCTCACCAGCGTTGGCGAGCTTGTCGATTGACCGACTCAACCTAGGTATTGATTATAACTTTTGTCCGTAATGATGGGTTACTATTGTTAATAAGGAAACTAATAATTTATAGTAGAAAAAACTATTTGGAGTTTCATTACTAGATTTAGATTTGGTTTATAGAAGCTCTTATGTATCAGTTGCTTAGAAGCCTAGGTATTTATTTTCTTATGTATCATAATTGGTTTCCTCAGAATTTGTTATTACGGCTGCTTTCAGTTTCGATTTACTGAGAATTGGTTTACTGAGTTCATATCCAATATATGTCCTCTGTTTTTGGATGGATAAATAATTACAGCAAAACTTAGTTTGTTTATGGTTTGATAAACTTATTGCTAAAACAATGCAAATCCTAAAAAATGTTTTTTTTTCTTCTGAACATTATTTTAAAGTGTTCTATAAAAGGCAAAAGTATAGCATTTTTTTTATCCTATGAAGCTCAATAAAAAAAATTCGGGTGTTACCAATCACTTGTTAGAAAAAGTTGCTTAAAATCATGAAGTAGGGCTGGGCATTATTATATGGAAACATAAGTATGAATGCATGTATATTTTCTATAACCGCATGACCTTGCTGATATATTGCATTGGAGTTTAGTTTGTTTAGAGGTATAAAGTTCTTTGGTACCCAAAGAAGCATGCAAACATGAAAGATGTGACCATCATGTGAAATTTAGCATCAGTACTTCTGACATTTTATTTACAAAGTTATTATCCTCATTAATGTGGTAACATGTTCATGCATTGTATCAGGTTTCACCCATGCATCATTTGCTTTAGGATGTGAGGAAGGAATTAACAAAAGTCATGTTGATGAAAATTTAATTCCTCTGAGTGCTCTGTTACCACTGTACAAAAAGGCCTTTAATACATCAAATTAGAAGCAAACTTGGACGATGTAAGTGCTTCTTTTTTTATTCCTTTATGTGATTCGAAATTCTGTTAGGAGAATCAATGCTACTTTTCTTACTCTTTTGGTTGATGCATGCCTTGTTTTATGTCACCCATCCAAATAATTTGGCACATGCAAAGAAGATGCACCAAAAATTTGTGGTTAAAGTATATTTTTTTAGAATTATAGGTTGATATAATCCTCTCGAAAGTGATGAATATTCAAATTTACAACCTTTGGATATTATTACAAAAAATGTGTCCGAGATGCAAAATATCATAAAAGACAAGGAAAATAAACTAATACTAGAGCACGGAGATAGACATGACAAGGAGAAAGACATGAAAGTGAGAGATAAAGAAACTGGTAGGGAGAAGGAGAAAGTGGCAAAAGAGAAAGAATGAGAAAAAGTAAAGGATAAGCAACAAGACTATAACAGTTGACAGTTGATGTTAATTAGAACTAGAAGTATAATTAGGCAGGACTAAAGCTAATCAATTAGTTGAGTGTCTTATACTCTAAGGTTAAAATGCAATGTGATTTCTGCTAACTGTCCCAATTTCCATTTACTTTTTTCCTTTAATAATATCCTAACATAATATAAGAATTGCCTTATTATTTTCTTTAGGAACGATCCATTACCACACTAGATGATAAAATCATCATTCCAATACATGATTTCTACTACCCATTATCATAGCATTTTCATTAAAGTCTTGAATGCACAAGGATTTGAGATTCTGACCAAACCATTTTAAGAAACTATTCTTAGTATAAAATACAATATAGTATTCAATAACTAAGGAATCTCTACAAAAATTTCCATTTCAACAAACCAAAATGCACCATGAATAGTTAAAGAATAGCCATATGTTCAGATGTAAGATTTATACAGATATAAATTAAGGGCACAGAAACTCATATATGCACAGTAAAACAAAACACATAATAATGTAAGTTACAAGTTTTCTGGAAGCATAGTCATCAAGATTTATTGTACTCACGTCATTACAAAGCATATGAATACATACAACATACTAGGAGCATAACTGAGAGTACTTCGTGTTCTTTGATAATTTGAAATTTGGTGCTCTTATATATTTTACCCGGTTCTTTTCCATATAACTAAGAGTTCTTTGCCATATATCAAAAGTCAAATTGTGGTATTTATACTCTGTTTTTAAACTCTACACACACATAACTCTCTGACGATTGTACTTTTTCTTTTCTTTAATATACACGAGTTTGCAATCAACCTTTGAGAATATTTTTCATTGTTGCTATATGTCTGCCTGTTATATCACTAGTTTGTGTCACTGTTGTTTCATACTCTGCTATGACTTGTTTTATACTTTAAAATGGTTAAGATTTTATATGGGTTTAGTGTTTTTATGTGTGTGTGTATTCAGACTGGTTCAGGTGAGTGCGAGTGTAGGTTGAATAGCTTTAGTGATCATGTGTATTACCATGTGTAGGTGTGTGTATACTGTATTCCTTATTTAACAAGCTGAAGATCACCGAGGTTACTTTTGCTTTCGCTTCATATTTTGGTTAGATTACCATGTGTAGGTGTGTGTATACCATATGTTAGTTCATTATTCTCAAATTAAGTTCCCTATTTAATTTAAATCAGTTGTTTATTATTATTTTTTGCATTAATTGCGTATGACAGACTACACACTTTTCTTTATCTTTTTCTATTGGACGTGGCAATATGAAAGTGTGATATTGGAAACTGAAATTTGTGATCACTTAATATGTATGCTCTGTTTGCATCATAGTGTACACAGTAGTATGCAAAATGTGTATGCATTAGTATCCATCTTTTTATTTAACTTCTATTACTTTTATTATATCATCTTATTTTCTTCTCAATTACATTACAGAACCAAGAAGACAACTGCAGTATTATAGCTGTTGAAAAAAAATTCAGAGACCAATTGTTGTTTATATTATTTCAAGCCTAGCTCTATTGCTGGTTACCAAATCAATCTCAGAGACATAATGGGTTCATTGGCAACTATGAGAGAACTAGTTTATAATAATAATAATAATAAATTAAGTTAACTGAGTTTGAATAATAATAATAATAAATTAAGTTAACCAAGTTAATAAAAATTAACTAGGCTTTGTTAAAATTAAACAAGTTTTATAAAATTAACTAAGTTTAAGTTAACTAAATTTTATAAATAGTAATAATATAACTACTTTAACAACATTTTATATATAACTGTAAGATTGGACTTTATTTATTTCATTTCATTTATAACTTTTGATTATTTATATGGCATTATTCTTAATATGATATACTCGTACAATGTTATAGATGTTTGATATTAGATTTGAAGTCCTACGAATTAACATAATTGTTTGACTATATGTTGTGCTTTCACTTGTGCAGGCATTGGATTTTCGAAGAGAGCAAGGTTGGACTTTTATGGTGCTAGCTTTCACTTGTGCATGCAACAAAGAATTATGGGTAATCAAGCGTTTTGTTAGCACCAGTTAGGTATAACATTTTATTAGTACTAGGTGTGTAAATTTTATACGACTGGTTATTATAGGTGAGTTTGGTCGTTTTATCAAAAAACTATTGTGTTAGAATGGTTATGGATATCTTTTTTGATTATATGATTAATATGTTTTTTTAATTGTTTGAATATGATGATTATGTGAGTGACTGTTGATTGATATAGTAGAAACGAAATAGATCATCATCAGGAAATAATAGCATGAAAAAATGGTGCAAAATGATCAACAACTTTTAGTAGCGTTTCAAAAACGCTACAGAAATACATATGGTGGCGTTGAGTAAACGCAACCGTAAAGTAGGGGTAAAGTTGGGAACTCTATTGGTAGCGCCAATAAACCTTTTGGTGGCATTTTTAAAACGCTACAAAAAGATTTATGGTGGCGTTTGAGAAACGCTGCAATAAAAAGATTTATAGTGGCGTTGAAATAAATGCAACTAAAAACCATAGATTTTTAGTTGCGGGCTTTATCACGGCGTTTATCAAAACGCTACCATAAGTTTTGGTAGCATTTTTTATGCGCCACCAAAAATAAAGTTTCTTGTAGTGTTAATAAATGATTGGAAATGTAAATAAAAATGTGAATTAATTTAATATTTGAAAATTTGATTTAAATGGAATTTTAAACTTAACTTAGTAATTAAAATATTTAGTATTGAAATGGATATTTTAAAAGAAAGAAATATTAAGATTTGTTTGTTAAAATGAAAGTGAAGCAAATTATAATGTAAATTTGACTTAGGGAATGAATTATAATTTAATTGGATATTTATTTAATAAAATGTTATTTTATTAAAATTATAAGTTAAGTAATATCCAAATAAATAAATTTTAAAAGTGGAATAAGTTTGATAAGTAAAAAAAAAGTGAGAAAAGTTGAAAATCTATTGTTTTAAATTGTTATAATAAACTTATAACAGTAATTGTAACATTTCAGAAATGTTGTGGTTTCAATAGTGTTTTCCAAATTTCCACTATACTTACAGCAACGTTCTGTAAGTGCTATTGTTTCTGAAATGTATTGGTTTTTAAAATTAACACCGTATCTACTATAGCAGTTTATAAGTGCTGCTGTTTCTGGAATTAAACTAAGTTCTGAAATACTAAAATACCTACTGTAACACTTTGTAAGTGCTGCTGTTTCTAAAGCTGAACTGTTTTGAAGCTAAAATACCTACTGTAGCACTTTGTAAGTGCTGTTATTTCTGAAATTGACAATGTTTTGAAATACTACTATATCTACCGTAACACTTTATAAGTGCTGCTGTTTCTGAAAATACAATGTTTTGAAATTTTTGTAATTGAATGAATGAACTCAGAAAATGCTATAATTCTGGAAATTGAATATTTGATTTGAAAGTATAATGACTTCATATTTAAATGGTTTAAATGAATTATTTTGATTTGGAATATAAACCATTATTGAAATTTATGACCACGGGTTATAATAACGATTGGTTGTTAAAGAGACCGGGATCGGAAATGGACATACTCTCTGTCGATACCGAAAACCACTTTAACAACTGTGTACGTGGTGGAGATTCCAGAATGAAGTAGGATGGTGGCGACGATTCTATTTTGAGGTATAAACGTGGACCTAACTCCCGTGAGTTAGCATAAGGTGGCTAAAACAGGAGCAATTGACGGGCTAATGAGGTAGCTCCTCTGATCGAACACATTCCATCGTATACCATTCTATTACTTTGTGATTGATTGGGTGCACCCCTTGATTCGAGAGTGTGGCTTGAGGTGGGCGATTGTTGCGGCTCTGCGTTACCACCGACCTGGAAGTGTAATTGGTATATCTACCCTGGCATTGCCTAGTTGTGCCGTGTCACCTACCCTGGCGTGCTTTACTACGAGTTTGTTTTGTACCATACCTATGGAGTGCCCTCTGACGACGCCCATTACGGGGGAGATTACGGTATTGTATAGGCTATGGGAATATAAAAATGTGTTAAGGTGGAAAATGTAAAGCCTTAACGCTATTTTGATAGTTTACTTTACTTTAGACATTATTATAATAGCGTATCTTACTACATAGTAGATAGTTTAACGGATCCTTAAAGGATGGGTGATCCCAAGCATCCTTTAAGTTGTTGATGCATTTATAATGCAGTTCACTTGAGTTGGTTTACATTGTATAAGTATGTATGTCCTGACTCGAGTGTTTGTGTTTTTATTTACGCTCGGGTTAGCCTGAGTATTACAGCTTTGGATTCACCTTCTGGAGCTAGAGATTGCTGGAGTTTATCTGTCTATCTAGTTGTCTTTCCATTTCAGTTATTTCATTCAGCTTTGCTTATGTATTTGTGAACTTATGTATTCAGACTTCTGTTGTATCTGTTTTTCAGACTATGGTATTTTGTATCTGTTTTTGAGACTATGTATTGTAGTGGCTTCATGAACCACTATGTATTTTTTTCCGCTGCAAGTTATTCTGATATTCTGTGTCTGTGATTCTGTGATTGGTTTTATTTGCTCCAAATTTATTTACAATCTATTGTTTTGTATTATTCAAGTCCGACATGTGTGGTTTTATTGTCGATTTGAATGGTCCAAAATAGTGGGTCGTTACATTTGGTATCAGAGCTTAGGTTTTATGCAAACCTTAGCCTATGGAGCAAAAACTCATTAGAGATTGGGTAGAAATGCCCTAGAATGAGTGAAATCAATCTTAGAATCATTTCTTTGTGAGAGAACGTATTTTTAAGTATGTAATGGTTTTTCAATTGATTTCAAAGGATTTTAAAAGATTATTTTGGATATAAAATTTTCTTGTTTAAAATCTCATTCCTTAACTTCATTCCTTTCGAATCCACCCTGTTTATTTGCATTCTTTGATTAGGATTTCCATTCTATTTGAATCTTATCTTTGTCTTTCTGTTTTACCTTTGTCCTAAAATTCATTCTTGATTTTTCCAGGGTGAATCGTAGGAATGCCAGAGGTAGGGGTCGTGGTATTGCCCTAGTTCCCGAGCCTGTTGCACCCATCAGGTTCACTACTCTTTGTAAGGAATTCACTCGGCTTGGTGGAACCAAGTTTACTGGATCTGAGAGCATCGTGGAGGCTCAATATGGTTGAGGAGCCTTGAGAGGATTTTTACTGGTTTGGAGATTACTGATGCTCAGAAGCATCAGTTAGCAGCTTGGCAGCTTCAGGAGGCAGCCCAGGATTGGTAGGAGTCTGTCACAGCTCAGACTGTGGAGGCAGATATTTCTTGGGATCAGTTTAGGTATCTTCTTCTTGTGTTGTCTTGTGTTCTTTTCAGTTTTCTCTCTTTGAAATCTATCTTAAGCTTATCTACCTTTTTCCAGGGAGGCTTTTGTGGCAAAGTGGATGCCATAAGCTGAAGTCCCAGCTATACAGAGAGTTTATGGATCTTAAGCAAGGGAGCATGTCATTTTCTGAGTATGAGCGGAAGTTCAATGAACTTTCCAAGTTTGGTCCTGGCCTAATTGACACCTCTCTTAAGAAGAATGAGAAATTTATAGCTGGAGCTCGCCCAAAATTTTACAATCGTCTCATTTCTCATGTTCATGGCACTTTCACCGAGCTTATGGATATGGCTATTCGTTATGAGAATCCTACTTCTAAGGAAGCTTCTATCCCTCGTGCTTCTCCATCTCAGTCAGGTTCTGGCAACTCTAAGAAGAGGAAGCCTAATTTTCTTCAGCAGAAGCAGAATTGGCTCAAGAATCCTGTTTTAGGATCTACTCCTCGGAAGCATCCTATCGACCTATCTTCTATCACCTGCTTCAAGTGTGATCAGAGGGGACACTATGCGAATAGTTGCACTACTTCAGTTGGTGCTGTTGTTCCTCCACTTCAGGATACCAGGAACAATCTCTGTCATGTCTGTCTGCAGCCTGGTCATTTCAAGAAAGATTGTCCATTGTATCAGAAGGGCAAGACATCTGGAGTATTTTCCATGTCTTCCACTCCAGCTCCGTCTACTCCATCCGCTCCTAGTGATTCCCAAGGTACTCTTCAGGGAACCTTTACTTTGTTTGGTTTTCCTGTTCATGTTTTATTTGATACTGGAGCTTCGCATAGTTTTATTTCTGTTAATCTTTGTGATAAGTTTGAGCATCTCCTTTCTCCTGTGTTTGCTATTGTACCTTTGTGTGTTACTAATCCTATTGGGCACCCCGCGAACCTTAGTAGGATCTGTAATCAAGTGAAACTCTTCTATTCTGGCCATAAATTTTCTAGTGATTTCTATGTTCTGGGTTTCGATGCTTTTGATTTGTTGCTTGGGGGTGATTGGCTTAAGAGGCATGATGTTGTTATCTCTTGTAAATCCCAAACTGTTTCTCTTGTTGATGATCGAGGTAATCCTTTGGTGATTCAGCGCAGTATGCCTCAAGGTTTTGCTGGAAGCTTTCTTTTCTCTTTGGATTCATCTCCTGGTGATCTTGATTCAACTCCTATGGTTAAGCTCTATCCCGATGTATTTGGTGAAGTTTCTTCTTTACCTCCTAAGCGGGAAATTGATTTCCGTATTGATCTTATTCCTGGAGCTCGACCTGTAGTTCTTCCTCCCAAAAGAATGGCACCCCGTGAGAAGGTGGAGTTGAGGAATCAAATTGAGGACTTGTTCTCCAAAGGTCTGATCAGACCTAGCCATTCCAAATGGGGAGCAGCAGTGGTTTTCGTCACTAAGTCTGATGGTTCCCTGAGGATGTGTGTTGATTATAGTGAGCTGAACAAGCTAACTATGAGGAACAAATATCCTATGCCTCGTATCAATGATATGTTCGATCAGCTTTATGGTGCTATTGTTTTCTCTCAGCTTGATCTTGCCACAGGTTTCCACCAGCTCAGAGTTGCTGAGGAAAGTATTCCCAATACTGCTTTCCATACTGAGAATGGTTTCTATGAGTGGTTAGTTATTCCTTTTGGTTTGACTAATGCCCCTGCTTTCTTTGTTGATTTGATGAATCGTGTTTTTCATGATGTTCTTAATAAGTTTGTTCTGGTCTTTGTTGATGATATTATGGTCTTTTCTAAGACCGAAGAAGAGCATGAATCTCATTTGAGCTTTGTTCTGGGGACTCTTAGGAGTCACCAATTGAAAGCTAAATTTTCCAAATGCCATTTCTGGAAGGATGAAGTCCGATTTCTTAGACATATTGTTTCTAGTAATGGAGTTTCTGTTGATCCAGTCAAGATCGCTGCGATCAATGTAAGTCTACCTTTTTCTCATCTTTCTTTTGTGATCTAATTATTCTATCTTTCTTGTAGTTCTTATTTTTCCTATTCTATTTCAGGATTGGGAAACTTCTAGAACTCCAACTGATATCCGTAGCTTTCTGGGTCTTGCCGGTTATTATCGGAGATTTATTGAGAATTTTGCTCAGATTGATGCACCTCTCACTGCTTTGACTTGTAAGAATGCTAAGTTTATTTGGGATGATAAGTGTAAAGCTGCATTCAATGAGTTAAAGCACAAGCTTACTTCCGCACCAGTTCTTACCATTCCAAATGGAAATGAGGGATTAACGGTATACACTGATGCTTGTCGTGAAGGTTTGGGAGCTGTTCTGATGCAGGATAGGAAGGTCATTGCTTATGCCAGTCGTCAGTTGAAGACCCATGAAGCCAATTATGCTGCTCATGATTTGGAATTGGTTGTTGTGGTTTTTGCTTTGAAGCTTTGGAGGCATCATCTTTTGGGAACTAAGTTTGAGCTTTTTACAGATCATCAGTCTTTGAGATATATTTTCACCCAAAAGGATTTGAATAAGAGACAAGTTAGGTAGTTAGAGTTCCTTGCTTCTTATGACCTCGACGTCAACTATACCTCTGGGAAAGCTAATGTTGTGGCCGATGCTTTGAGTCGGAAAAAGGCGATGTTGTGTCAACTTGTTGTTTCTTCTCCTCTTTTGGATCGTATTATGGCTAGCAGGATGAGGATCGGATGCTTAGGCTTATCAAGGAGAATGTTCGTAGTAGGGTTGGTGGTAGTACTCTTGATGGTAGTGGAGCTCAGATCGATGATAGAGGTATTTTGAGGATTAATAATCGGATTTGTGTCCCGAATGTTGATGGATTGAGACAGGAGTTACTTCGGGAAAATCATCGATCCAGACTTTCTATCATCCGGGTGTGACGAAGATGTATCAGGATATGAAGAAGTTGTATTGGTGGAGAGGTATGAGGCGAGATATCTTCATTTTTGTAAGTAGGTGTGCGACTTGTCAGCAAGTCAAGGCCGATCATCAGAAGACCCCTGGTTTGTTGCAGCCCCTTGAGGTTCCCAATTGGAAATGGGAACAAGTTTCTATGGATTTTATTGATGGATTACCGAGGACTAGGAGGGGTAATGAGAGTATCTGGGTTATTGTGGATAGATTGACCAAGTAAGCTCATTTCATTCCGGTCAAGTCTACCCGTTCTGCTTCTCGTTTGGCTGAGATCTATATGAGGGAGATTTTTCATCTCCATTGTATTCCTGTCAGTATTGTTTGTGATCATGATCCTATCTTTACCAGTCAGTTTTGGAGAGCTTTTCAGGAATCTTTGGGTACTCATCTGAATCTGAGCACTACATACCATCTACTGACCGACGGTCAAACAGAAAGAGTGAATTGGATTTTGGAGGATCTTCTTCATGCTTGTGTTCTTGATTATGGAGGATCTTGGGAAGATCATCTCCATCTTGTCAAATTTACCTATAACAATAGTTATCAGGTATAATCTTAATCTTTTATTTGAATCTTGTCTTAATCTTTTATCTAGCTCATTTCATCTTTTGAATTCAGGCTAGTATTGAAATGTCTCCGTTTGCTGCTCTTTACGGACGACCTAGCAGATCTCCATCTTGCTTGATTTAATCTGGTAATCATTTGGTTCTTGGTCCTGATATGATTCTTGAGGCTTCTGAGAGAGTTGAGGAGATTAAGAGGAAGATGAGGAGTGCTCAGGATAGGCAGAAGAAGTATGCTGATAGGCGTAGGAGGAGTTTGGAGTTTTCTGCTGGTGATCTGGTTTTCCTTAAGGTCTCTCCCTTGAGGAATGTGATTCGTTTTGGTTGTAGAGGGAAGCTTGTTCCTAGGTTCATTGGTCCTTTTCGCATCTTAGAGAGGATTGGTTCTTTAGCTTATCGTTTGGATTTGCCTGAGGAGTTTTCAGGAGTGCATAATGTATTCCATGTTTCGCATCTTCGTTGGTATCTTCATGATCCATCCCTTATTGTTCAGCTTCTGCCCTCGAGAGTTTGGATATTCAGCCTAATCTGACCATCGAGAGGAAGCCACTTCGTATTGTCGATAGAGGTACGAAGCAGCTAAGAAGGAAATCTGTCAATCTAGTCAAAGTGCAGTGGAGCACTGATGATCGAGATTGTACCTGGGAGACGGAGGAGAGCATGCATGCTTCAAATCCGGAATTGTTTGTTTCAAGTACTATTTGCTATTCTATCTTATCTTTCTTTGTTTTTCCTTGTTTTGTTCCTTTTCGAGGACGAAAATTTTCGAGCGGGGGAGAGTGTAACAACCAAAATTTTTTGTAAATATTCTAAAATTTATTTATCTGAAAACTTTGATTTTTAAATCATTTTAAATTGAATTTTGGAATTTTCCAATGTATTTTGAATTTTGTTTATATTTTGTTTTCCAAATAAAATTTAATATTGATTTTTGGAAATTTATATTTTTGTCAAACTTTGATTTCTAGTGAAATGTTAAATTTTAATTTTAAATTTCTAATCTTTTTCTTTGAAACAATACTTGTTTATGATATCCGTTCTGTTTTTTGTTTTGTTAAATTCTGTTTTATACTTTTTAAATTTGGTAAAATTCAGCGTTTTACACGCAATTATTTTCAGTATTTTGGTTTATTTTCTATTTTATATTTTCTATTTCATTCCTATTTTCTATATTTTTCATTTTATTATTTTTTATTCTCTACTTTCTATTTTCTTTTATTTGATTTTTGGCTTGGAAATTCAAAGAGTCTTGAGTTACATGCTTTAACTTATGAGTTTTCCTTTGCCTAGCCTTTTCATTTTCTTGCCTCTTCATTTTCCTTCTTAGCCATGCATTTTTCTTTCCAATAGCCGTGCATACCATTTGTTTCCCATTCCTCTTTTCATTTTTCATTTCTAACAAAAAGATTTTAAAGTAAGTTCTTGTTTCCATGGCTTCCTCTCTTCTTTTCTTTTTCTATTTTCCTTTTTTCTTTCTCTTAAACATGTTCGACCATCACCTTGCTCCAACCCCTTGCCGACCATCTCACCACCACCACCACCTCCATGATCGGCCTCCATCACCATCACCACCACCCCATATATTGTCGTGACCACGTAGATCCAAACCACCATAAAAATTTCCTTGAAACCCTAACCAAACTCCACTTATTCATCCCCTTCTTCCTTGTAGTCTCGACCACCACCACCCACACCATCATCTCCTTGCCTTACCGTGAACACACCCACTCCAGGCCATGACCAGATGACCTGACCTGATCCATGTGTGCACTTGACCATTTATTTGCCTTGACCTTTTGCCTCCTACAAGAGTTTAACTTGCCTATCTCTTCATATTCCCTAACTTAGCCGTGTATACTTGCCTCAAAACTAACCATAGCCGAGCCTATTAGCCTGAACCAGACCTTGGCCGAGCCTTAGTGGTGTGGTCTAGCCCATTTGCCTATGTGGTCGAGCCACTTATTGTTCAAGTTTTGTTTTCCTTTTGTTCTTTCTATTTTGCTTTGTCAATTCTTATTTTGTTTGTGTTGAATCATATACTTATATTTGTTATTCTTATTTGTTGTTGCAAGATCTGAATATTGGCTCTCCATCCACTAATATTTGATTCGTGCTTTTCAGAGTTGTTTGTTTTGTGTTTGAATTGATCTCTAGCTTTAAAAAGGTGAGTTTATCACTCTCGACAAATCGTACTTATATAAATGTGAAACAATGTCATTTGAATTGTAGTAGTTGATATGCTATGTTATATGTTCACATCTGCCTGTTATCTGACATTATATAATGATATAACCTGTTTATATACTTGTTACATCACCTGACATCATATGATATGTTTTACTGTTTATTTATTTTCTGTTTCTCACACTGCAAGTTCCTTGTTAGAATAGAATCACTATGGGTTGAACGGATTTTGGAATAAGGAAAAGTCGTTATGAGCTGAAATGATAGGCTCGAGCGATTTTTATTTATTTGACTTGGGATTGCGGGTTTGAAATGATAAAACACGGGATTTTAATTCATTACGGATTGAAATGATATATTATCCATATTCACTTGACTTAGGTTAGAAAATATTATACAGATCCGTGGTTAATGTTAAATATAAAGATTTTCTGAAAAATGTAAGTTTTGGAATTTAAATTATAAGAGATTTTAACTTAAATTGGATTAAAATGATTTAAATAAATTTTATAGTGATTTTCTATAAGTTGAAATTGTATTAATTAATAAATGATTGGAAATGTAAATAAAAATGTGAATTAATTTAATATTTGAAAATTTGATTTAAATGGAATTTTAAACTTAACTTAGTAATTAAAATATTTAGTAATGAAATGGATATTTTAAAAGAAAGATATATTAAGATTTGTTTGTTAAAATGAAAGTTAAGCAAATTATAATGTAAATTTGACTTAGGGAATGAATTATAATTTAATTGGATATTTATTTAATAAAATGTTATTTTATTAAAATTATAAGTTAGGTAATATCCAAATAAATAAATTTTGAAAGTGGAATAAGTTTGATAAGTAAAAAAATAAGAAAAGTCGAAAATCTATTGTTTTAAATTGTTATAATAAACTTATAACAGCAATTGTAACATTTCAGAAATGTCGTGGTTTCAATAGTGTTTTCCAAATTTCCACTATACTTACAGTAACGTTCTATAAGTGATATTGTTTCTGAAATGTATTGGTTTTTAAAATTAACACTGTATCTACTATAGCAGTTTATAAGTGCTGTTGTTTTTGGAATTAAACTAAGTTCTGAAATACTACAATACCTACTGTAGCACTTTGTAAGTGCTGTTGTTTCTAAAGCTGAACTGTTTTGAAACTAAAATATCTACTGTAGCACTTTGTAAGTGATGCTGTTTCTGAAATTGACAATGTTTTGAAATACTACTATATCTACCATAACACTTTATAAGTGCTGCTGTTTTTGAAAATACAATGTTTTAAATTTTTGTAATTGAATGAATGAACTCAGAAAATGCTATAATTCTGGAAATTGAATATTTGATTTGAATGTATAATGACTTCATATTTAAATAGTTTAAATTAATTATTTTGATTTGGAATATAAAGCACTTTTGAAATTTATGACCACGGGTTATAATAACGATTGGTTGTTAAAGAGACCGAGATCGAAAATGGACATACTCTCTGTCGATACCGAAAACCACTTTAACAACTTTGTACGCGATGGAGATTCCAGAATGAAGTAGGATGGTGGCGACGATTCTATTTTGAGGTATAAACGTGGACCTAACTCTCGTGAGTTACCATAAGGTGGCTAAAACAGGAGCAATTGACGGGCTAATGAGGTAGCTCCTCTGATCGGACACATTCCATTGTATATCATTCTATTACTTTATGATTGATTGGGTGCACCCCTTGATTCGGGAGTGTGGCTCGAGGTGGGCGATTGCTACGGCTCTGCGTTACCACCAGCCCGAAAGTGTAATTGGTATATCTACCCTGGCATTGCCTAGTTGTGCCGTGTCACCTACCCTAGCGTGCTTTACTATGAGTTTGTTTTGTACCATACCTATGGAGTGCCCTCTGACGGCACCCATTACGGGGGAGATTACGGTACTGTATAGGCTATGTGAATATAAAAATGTGTTAAGGTGGAAAATGTAAAGCCTTAACGCTATTTTGATAGTTTACTTTACTTTAGACATTATTATAATAGCGTATCTTACTACATAGTAGATAGTTTAACGGATCCTTAAAGGATGGGCGATCCCAAGCATCCTTTAAGTTGTTGATGCATTTATAATGCAGTTCACTTGAGTTGGTTTACATTGTATAAGTATGTATGTCCTGACTCGAGTGTTTGTGTTTTTATTTACGCTCGGGTTAGCATGAGTATTATAGCTTTGGATTCACCTTCTGGAGCTAGAGATTGCTGGAGTTTATTTATCTATCTAGTTGTCTTTCCATTTCAGTTATTTCATTCAGCTTTGCTTATGTATTTGTGAACTTATGTATTCAGAATTCTGTTGTATCTGTTTTTTAAACTATGGTATTTTGTATCATTTTTTGAGACTATGTATTGTAGTGGCTTCATGTACCACTATGTATTTTATTTCCGCTATGAGTTATTCTGATATTCCGTGTCTGTGATTCTATGATTGGTTTTATTTGCTCCAAATTTATTTACAATCTATTGTTTTGTATTATTCAAGTCCGACATGTGTGGTTTTATTGTCGATTTGAATGGTCCAAAATAGTGGGTCGTTGCAGCACATAATCCTTAAATTTGATCATTATTTAAATTAATATTTAATTATATTTTCAAATAATTAATAAATGTATTTTTATTAACAAATAAACTTATTTTTAATAATAACTAATGATAATAAAAACGTTTTCAAATTTTGTTTACTAATTTATATAGTTCATAGAAAAATAGAAAATGCGACTGAAACTCATTTTTCGAAATATGGATTTTTCATAGGTTAAAAGTTATCTAAAATGTTAAAACGCTATTGTAAACACATATACACACATTACAAACTATTTTAGCATGATGGATACATGTATGTATGCATGTACATATTTTCTCATTTAAGCGTGTGTGTGTGTGTGTGTACGACAAAAGAAAACCTTTTTATAAAAAAATGCATATGTTTTAATGAAAAAAAATACCTCTTTCAACACATAGTACATAGTATCATGGCTTGAATAGCTGCATGAGGGAGGGGGGAGTACATAAAGTGGGCGGAAATGATGGAGGGGGAGTGGAGGTGCATGCATATGTATATATTTTATTATAACTACTTTACAAATTTTTAAATATTTTCCTAAGCCAATATATACCGCTTACCTCACATATTTCCCATTTTACAATCCTCTTCTTCACTTTAAAAATTCCCTAAGAGCTTGAGAAATATTTTCATGACTTCCTACATAATTTCTATGTTATAAAATCTCACATTTTCCACTTTAAATTCCTTATATAACTTGTTAAATCCTTCTTCATCCATTTCTTCACTACGTATTCAAATACAAGCACCATCATCCACCCAAACCTATATGGTTGAGTCCCAATAGTGCATTGCCGAGCCCAAATTGTCCAAGGGCGAGCCTATTTTGGGTCTGTAGATATCCAAAGTCTTCAATTTTGCAAGATCTTAGGTTGTTACAAAGTTTTATCAAAAGTTGGTTTAAGATTAGTAAGCTTTGGTGACTAAAACTCTCGTTTTTGGAAAAGATATTGACTTGATTATATTGAACCATATGTTGTAAAAATATAGTGCTTGTTGTGTTGAAATATCATGTTGCTTTGATGACATATGGTTACAAGTTTGTGATTGAGCTTGGATTTGTGATTTGGATGTTTAATGATATGTTTGGATATGAATATGTAAATGGTTGGTTATGATATGATGGTAGGGTATTTATGAAACCAAAACCAAATGTATATGATGAAAATTTTGTGAAGTTAGCCCCTTTAAATGTCACAAAGGACTTGAGATCCGATTTGAAAATAAAAGCTCGTTTTCTAATTTTGGATTTAGAAATAGTTTTCCAAGTTTTCGCCTTTTGTTCAAGTTTTCAAAACTCTTCCATTCTGTTTTCAAATGTGTAGTAGCAAGAGTTAAAGTGAGATTCACTTAGAAATCAATTCTAACAAACTGTGTTCATAGCGACAATCGCTATGGATGTAGTTCGAGAAAATTTTACAATTTCAACTTTTAAAGTATTTTCCTTTGAATTGTTTTTTAAAACTCTTTTCAAGCTAATTAAGTAAGTAAAAAGTTTTAAGTTTAAATTATTTAATAATGTACATGTTTTAATATATAAAAATACCTCTTTCAACACATAGTACATATGATCATGGATTGAATAGTTGCATGAGAGGGGAGGGGAGTACATAAAGTGGGCGGCAATGATGGAGGGGGAGTGGAGGTGCATGCGTATGTATATACTTTATTATAACCACTTTACATGTTTTTAAATATTTTCCTAAGCCTATATATACTCCTTACCTCTCATATTTCCCATTTTACAATCCTCTTCTTCACTTTAAAAATTTCCTACGAGCTTGAGAAATATTTTCATGGCTTCCTACATATTTTCTATGTTATAAAAATCTCACATTTTCTACTTTAAATTCCTTCTATAACTTGTTAAAACCCTTCTTCATCTATTTCTTCACTTCATATTCAAATACAAGCACCATCATCCACCTAACCCTACATGGCCGAACCCAAATAGTGCATGGTCGAGCCTAAATTGTCCAAGGCTAAGCCTATTTTGGGTGTGTAGGCATCCAAAGTCTTCAATTTTGCAAGATCCTAGGTTGTTTCAAAGTTTTAGCAAAAGTTGTTTTGAAATTAGTAAGCTTTGGTGAGTAAAACTCTCATTTTTGGAAAAGATATCGACTTGATTATATTGAACTATATGTTGTACAAATATAGTGTTTATTGTGTTGAAATATCATGTTGCTTTGATGACATATGGTTACAAGTTTGTGATTGAGCTTGGATTTGTGATTTGGATGTTTAATGATATGTTTGGATATGGATATGTAAATGGTTGGTTGATATGATGGCAGTGTGTTTATGAAACCAAAACCAAATGTACATGATGAAAATGTTGTGAAGTTAGCCCCTTTAAATGTCGCAAAGGACTTGAGATCCGATTTGAAAACAAAATCTCGTTTTCTAAATTTGGATTTAGAAAATGTTCAAGTTTTCACCTTTTGTTTAAGTTTTAAAAACTCTTCCATTGTGTTTTCAAATATGTAGTAGCAAGTGTTAAAGTGAGATTTTCATCTAAAAATCAATTCTAGCGAACTACGCTCATAGCGATAGTCGCTATGGATGCAGTTCGGGAAAATTTAATGATTTCAACTTTTAAAATATTTTTCTTTGAATTATTTTTGAAAACTCTTTTCAAACTCATTAAGTAAGTAAAAAGTTTAAGTTTAAATTATTTAATAATTTATTAATTAGGGTGATTATTATTTATTTAATTAATTAAATAATTAGATTAAGTAATTAGAGTTTAAGAAATTATTAGCCAAGTTAATTATTTTAATTAAGGAAGTTTTAGCTAAGGATTAATTAAGATAAAAAGTAATTAGATGTTTACTTAATCAAATTTAATTATTTTAATTAATTATTAAATTATAGTTAACTATTTAATTAATTATTATTTATTTAAAGGTTAATTAATCACATAATTATTACTTAATTAGGGTTTAATTATAAATGAATGTTTGTTTAATTATTAATTAATTTTTAAATTATCAAGGGTTAATTATTGATTAATTAAGACTTAACCAAGCTTACTTGAGATTAAGTTTTAGTTAAATAAATTAAGAGTTAAATAAGCTAAGTTAGAGTTTAATTATGATTCAATTAAAATTTATTAAGGTTTAATTAAGTTTTAACTTATGATTTATTTGAGGTTTATTCATTTTAAAAGTTCTTTAAAATTTTACCACTTATTTATTTTAAACCAGTTTTCTTACCTAAGTGAATTATTTTTAAATTGAAGGATCTCTTGCCCAAGCCTTAAGTAACCATTATGACTAGAAAACCAAATGACACCTATTGGTAGAACAAAACACCATTCTGCTATTATAAATACTGGGACATTTATCCATATAATGGATTGATTGATTGTGATTGAATGATCCCTTTTACTTACTGCTTGCTCGTACAAATATCCATGTTAACTTGTTAAGTAGAACCAAATTAAAAGATCCCTTGTGGCCTCTAAGGCTCCGTTGGATTTTGTGAAGTTACATGTTTTCATTTTCCTTTTTGATAATGATTTCAAAGTTATTCCATTTTAGATAAGACATTTCAAGGATGATTTGGCAACAGTTTTAGTTAAGATATTTAAATACTGGATGTGTTTATCAAATGGAACTTTTTAGGTATGGTTTTATTAAAGAATTTGTTTAAATATGAAAGGTTTATAAAGGAATATTATGAATGATTTTGGGTTTCATAAGGAAGTTTTAGAAATGTTTTAAATATTCATAAAAGAAGTTATAAATGGTTGGTTATCTAAAGAAGTTTATAAATGATTTGGTTATTTATAAAGGAGTTATAAATGGTTTTGAATATTTATAAAAGAGCTTTTTAAATAAGTTCAGAAGTTTTATAAAGTGTTTCTATAAATGGATTTGGGTCTATAAGAAAGAAAAAAGGTTTCATGAATAAAATGAATTGTTTTAAAAAGGTTTGGGTAAGTAAATTCTAAAAAGAATTTGAGATTTTGGTTTCTCGAGACCGACCTTTTAAAAAAATGATGGTATGGAACTTCCATTCCACATGTAACACCGAAGGAATAGTGTTTAGAGTTATCCTTACCTCCATTTTGAAGAACGGTGTTAAAATCCTTTTTATCATGAGTTAGAAGTAAAAAGTTATTCGCAAATGTTTTGTAAACATACTTATGTCAGAGTGATAAGTATATGAATGTTTTAGACAAACGTACCTGAAAGAGATTTAATAAATAAAGATTTGTTTTAAGGCTTAGTGGTGCTATGGGTAAATAAATCTCAAATGGAATTGGTTGTTGTTTATTTACTTGATAGTTAAATAACCGATTATCAAATCTGGATCTGTTTTGACTCAGGAGGTATGGCGGGTATATACAAGTTCCTCGATGAGGATTCGATTGCTTAGTGCATACTTCCAAAAGAACCGCAATTGAGTTAGCCGGAAATTATTGCTTAGTTTGGAGACACCGGTCTCCGGATTTTCCAAACCACTCCAAAATAATGATGTACGATGTTAAATCATATTGAAGTATGCTGTGGAGTTATACTATTCTTCCTGAGGGTGATTCCAAAATGGAAGATAGTAATGTGGAATATTTGTTCGATCCCGGAACAACTTGCATGGATAAATGCTGGCATTGTATCTCTGCTTAGAGGGCAGTGTTAGCATTCCAAGATGGTCTACTAAGAGGAAGAAGGTAAAGACGTGACCTCACGAGCGTCACAAACCAGGAAATGGCAAAAACTTGGTATGCAGCAGAGCTATGTGGTCAGCTACCATTAGGAGCCACCATCCCATTCTAGATTGTCCATATTCGAGTTGTTTTGCGTGCATATAAGGCCTCGGTGTCAAAAAAGGGTGAGGTAATCCGGTTCGCCATGTTAAAGGGACAACCGGCTCTATGTAGCAGGGATACAAGAAGTTCTTGTCAGACTCCGGTGCATTTTCTAGGGATGTACCATCGGAAGGTAGTCCTTTACCTTGCCATAGTATGGAATCCATCTCCAATACGTGTCTTTACGGTTTTGATTTTAGAGCATAGTATGCTGGAATTTAATATGGTAAAAATTTCAGCTATTTTGGATATGTATTTGTATTCTAGACATTATTATAATATCACTAGACTTTATATACAAGGGTTTTGGTTATCGTAAGTTAAAAACTCATCCGTGTTTATGTGCGACGTGGTCTTACGAAATACCTTTGATTTCAAAAGAGTTTTTAAAGTAATAATTATGTTGTTTGAGTTTACTCAAACCAGACCCATGTCTGACCCGAAGTTTATTTTCTTTTCCTAAATTCTTAGATGCTCAAATTTGAATAGGCAGCCAAGTAGTTCAGGTTCTTCCGCGGATTCACTAGGAGTAGCTTGGATCAGGTGGCTTCATTGATAGCTAGTTATTTTTCTTGTTTTCACTGTATTATATGTATATTGTATCCAATTATGTAGGAACATGCTGTTATAACTGTCCTAGAATAGAATTTGTATTAGTATGACTCTGATGTAACATTTTTGAAATCACTTTGTAATATATAATGTTGAGCAATATATATATATATATATTTCCATTGCGTTGTGAGATTCTATGTTGTTAGTTTCTTCTCTTCTATCTTTTCTTTCTTTCACTCCTAAGGATCGGTTTTTCTGGCACTTGAATGCTCGGCACAAAATTCAGTCGACATATTAGTATCGATTTTCGAGGGTCGAAAAGACGGTCATTGCCTTTGCACACTAGGTTAGAAGGAGAAAGGAAATATAGCTCGAGGAGGAACAACTAATAACACAACGCATCATCAAGCAACATATCTGAAGTAACTTCTATTTTAAATAACTTTATATGTATATGCACATATACTCTTGCTTATTTCCGTCTAACAAAAAAGTTCATATATATATATATATATATATATATTCTCTTTAAATACTTTTGTGTGTGTGTGTGTGCGTGTATATATATATATATATATAAATGTTTATGCATACATACATGTGCGTGTAATTCATGTCTATAAAAAATTCTTTTGGATAAAGTAATCAGAATATTATATTACTTTTAATAATATATAATACTTTCGGCATAAATACACACACACATATATGTACACACACACACATATATACACATAATAATTTCTTTTCTTGTTTTTCTAAATATATCTTTTAATTTTCACTTTTAAAAGAAATAAACTTAAATAGATATTTATATATATTTGGTTTGATCAAATTAAATCTTAAACTTTAAATATGTTTATATACATACATAAATACATATACATGTATCTATATAAATCTGTGTGTGTATGTACATGTATATATATACATATATACATATACATGTATATATACATATACCTGTATATATACGTATACATATACATATACATGTATATACATACATACATACATACATACATACATACATATATCTAAAAATACATTTTTATGCCGATAATGATAGATCTAGGTACTGAAATTTTAAATATATATGCACATTATTATTTAATAAACTATTTATAAAATATTTATTATTGAAAGTTTATTTAAAATAAGAAAAACATATATATTTTTGTATATATAGCTGAAAAAATAATAATAATTTACATGCACAGCTGAAAATAAATCTTTACATATACATATACATATATATCTTTGTGTGTGTATTTATTTATCCATATATCTTCATAAACATGCACCATATATTAAGGAGATATTACTGATATTGCAAGCTCATTGTACAATCATATAGCACAATGGTTATATAAACAAATTGTGTCGGGGTTATTAGGTTCAAGGAAAAAGTTAAAGAAAAAATTAGTTTGAGGGAGAAGAAAGTTTTTTAGGCTGAAGGACACTTTTCAGTGTAAATCACATAATGATAGCTGTAACTGTCATTTTCAATTTATACTAAATTTTTTTGCAACTTCCTGCACAAATATGTTTGGGTAGTACACTCTCAGCATCGTTTCACCATCCCTTTGACATTCCCTCCATAACATTTCGTTCCTCCAAATAACATCTCCGCATCATTCCGCTCCGCCAGTCGATCTCCGCTCCACATCATTCCGCTCCGCCGTCGCTTCTACTCTGCCCTGACGCACCCCATCCATCTCAAGTCCAGCATCGCACGACCACATCGACGCACAGGTATTCGATTTCTTAGTTAGTACTCGATTTCCCCTTTTAGAATTTCAGTTCTAAGCACGTCTACGAATACCTTAGTTAGTACTCGATTTTCCCTTTTAGAATTTCAATTCTAAGCACGTCTATTTTGATTATTAATTTATTAAATTTTGTTTTATTTATCTTGCCTTGTTAAAGTAGTAGTGGATTTTTTTTAGAAAATCTATCGGTTTTTTCTGATATTTGTCTATTTTTCTAGAACCTATTCACTTGAAGTGGATATAACCTAAAACTCTTTGGTGTAATAAGTACCTCAGCAATTAAAATACCACTGCTAACTGTTTATTATGCATATTGTTATGATTGTGGTTGTTTTTCTAATTCATGTTGCTTGATATGTTAACTATAACCAAAATATATAGTCTACCAAATGTGTCTGCCAAAGTACACTTCTTTTCTATGAAAAGTAGCAACTATTTGATAAGTAGCTAGAGTGATCTAAACAATATATTTAATCCATGACTTAGCTCATTCATTGTGTTTTATTTTGTTTGTCTATATTTAATTGGATAATTTTTATACCGTCTGAGCTTGTTCTATCTTATTGGTCACAAATCATCCAATGATCTTAGTTGGAAATTATGTAATCTTGGTTAAGTAATTTAGAGCATTAGCGGGTTGGCTATGTGAATGCCATCTGATACAACTATTGGTTAAATTCTATTTGGTTACTATATGGTCGTTGTCTGTTACGTAGTTACGTCATTGTCTACATCATCGTTATCTGCTTCGTTAATATTCGTTAATTGTTATTGCTAGAATTTTGGCGCCACAGTTGTTGTACCGATTTTGCAAGTTAATGTGATTTGGGGAGATGAAAGGTACTGTTTAAAGCAACTTCATTTTGATTTTGAAGCAAAATAGATTATACTTTTATGGTGAAGGGCGTCATCATTTTTAACAGAGTTTGCTTAAAGATTAGTTCAGTCACCTTGTATTTTCTAAAAGCTATTCAATTTAGTTTTGAACTTATTAATTAATCCTGTGTTTTTTAGGATGAATTATACCTGGAAAACTATTTGCGGTAATTTTTGTTCATTGAGCTATTTCAATAGTATACCCATCTTTAAAACTGCAATGCTCAATTTAATCTTTTTTAAATATTAGAAGAGTTGGCAATTTAAACTGTAACATATCTTATTCGGTTATTGCAATTGTCAGTTCTAACAATATAGTTTGTCTGTTCAACAAAAACTGCTAGTATAATGTAATGATGTATATGTTTAGTGTATTACCAATTTGAGTTTGCAATCCTTCTGAATATATCTTCATCTATGAACCTAATAACTGTTTCTTTCTTTCTTTTTTGGATATAAATTTAGTAGTGAAATGATTATTTTATTATGCCAGTGAATTCTCTGATATATTCGACTTGGAGCACTTCAAAAAAGTGTTAGTAGAAGATGCAAGGGTTGTGTCTTCTTTACCTTCAACTCTCGTTTAATGTCAAGGTTGTTAGAAGAGAAGAGAACGCCACTAAATGTATCCCCAAGAATCAAAAGTTGAATCATTCTTCTCAGACAAGTGAGGATTCAGATAAATATTTTCTGGTAGTGGTGAAAATGAGGACTTGGCTCTTTTTTTCTAATGGTGATGAAAAGGGAATTGAAGGAGGTGGTGGAGTAACAAAAGGTACATATTGATACTGTTTTGTATCTTTTGTAGAATTATCCAATGAGTCCGAACCTATAAGGTAGCATTAATGCATGTCATCATTTGGTTGTCCTTTTATATCTATTCAGTCTCACAATATTCAGTAGTACCAAACTATTTCTGATTCAGTTATTGTGCTGATACTGATATATTTTTTTAACAGACCGTTCCTAAAGAACACACAACAATTAATAACATGGAAGAAAAATCTACAATATCTGAATCTGTTTCTTACCGTCACACATCTGACAACATGATAGCAGAAACTTCAGGAAAAATTAATGCTGATACTACAGATAACAATGCTGTAGAGTCGTCTAGTACGACCAAACCTATAAGGTATGCATGCCATCGCTAAGTAATACTCGGTCAAAACTGAGTTGCATAACTCAGTTAAAGTCAGGTGCACAAAACTGAGTTGTGCAACTCAGTTTCCAACTGAGTTTTGGCAACTCAGTTTTCAACTGAGTTTTAGCAACTCAGTTTAAAGTTGTGCAACTCAGTTTTAAAACTGAGATGGAAACTGCAACTCAGTTTTAAAACTGAGTTGCAATTGCAGCTCGGTTTTAAAACTAAGTGCAAAAGTATTATAAAACTAAGTTATAATCCATACAATACTATTTATAGCGAGGTAAAAACATGTTCCGGTCAAAAATAAAGTGCACTGAAAGCTATATACAGATTTACAAAAACATTTTTGGGTTGATTGGATTTAAATTTTGATGATATTATATATTTACAGGCTAGGTATCATGTTGCATGTAAACTAGGCTTATTGCCTTAATGGAGGAAATGCAACGTGTCGAGGCTCGGGCAATGGAATTAAGTCAAGAATCCGAGACAGAGCATCGAAGAATTGAGGAGGAGCATTGTCAACAGGTTGAGGACGAGCATGAGACACATCATCGACAAATTGCATAAGAGCGTGAGGTTCATTTGCGATGTATTGAGGATGAACGTCGACATGATACTGAAAAGCTTAAAGAGTTTGAGTTTAGATTGATGCAAGTTGTCAAATAGAGATTGTCACAATCCGTCCCTCATTGATTCATAAAATCAATGGTATCATCTTATTATTGTGGGCTTAGTATGATTGAAAGTTTTTTGGTATGCATGTGTAAATTTAATAGACGGGCATGTATTTTGTTATGCACATGGACATTTATGTATTGTGACTTGTATTTTGTTGGTTACCATTTGTATGATTTCATTCTAGTTTATGTTAATCTTTTGTCTACGCGTTTATTAATATGCTCTTTTGGTATAGTTTTCGATGAAATTTGTTCATATAACATTTCGAAGTAATAAATATATTGTTTGATTGTTCGGACTGTAAAGGCCCGCAAATCCGTACCCCTTTGAGTCGATCATAATTCACATCAATTCAACTCAAATTGAACGAAATTACAAATCTTTAGCGGTGAAGAAGAAAAGGTAGAAGAAAAAACAGAAAACAACATCATAGAATCTCACAATCGCAGTGGAATAAAATATAATATATAATAACAGATTTTTATGCAAAAGAATGTGTAACAGTTTATATACTTACAATCATCAGAGTACAACAATCCATACATCAATCTGGATAGTTATAGTAACTTGTCCTCATACAGCGTACGGAAATACGTATGAACTCCTCCAGCTCGTCTCCTGAGCTTCATAACATTCTAATCCTAAAACTGTAATACTCTAATCCGAGATTATAATAAAATAACACCCGAGTCAATCTGGAAAACCAGCATGAGAAAACACACTTAATTGGAATTATTAAAGTTATCAAAACCTTTTGAAAAACAAAGGTATCTCGTAAGACCGCGTCACACATAAATACGACTGGTTTTTCCCTTACGATAACCAAACATTTTATAGAAAATCCAATGATATTATAATAGTGTCTAAGTACAAATACTTATTCATGTACAGTTAAAGCATCATACCGCTCCATAGCGTTTGAGGAGCGAAAAGTTGTAGCGGAGATATATCGGAGATATAGCAGGATATAGCAGACGACTTTAAAAAGTGGAATGATGAAAATTCTACATTAAAAAGAGAAACAAATATTACTTATTATTTTCCACCAAACAAAACAAGTTATAATAAATTAAAGATAAAAAAAATTAACACTTAAAAAGTTAGAACTAGTTATAATAACCAACAACGTATATCATTGTTACATCAACTTTGAAGTTACCATAAAACTTAAAAGTAAGACATCAAGAAAAATGCTTATTTATAGGAAAGGGGATATAATGGGGCAACAAAATCGGGGATATAGCGGATTACTGCCGCAATATCGGGGATAATAGCGGATCCGCTATATTGGACCGCTTTATAGGAATATCGTTGCCCCAAAAGTCCGCTACGGGATATATCGGGGATATATTGGGGCAATATCGGGGAATTGACTGCATAGACTAATTCAAATAGCCGAAATCATTACATTAATTAAATTCCAGCATACTAGGCTCTACAAACAAAACCGTAAAGGCTCGTATTGAAGAATGGATTTCATACAATGACTGAGCCACTAGGGTACCGCCCATCACAGTACACCTCTAGAAAAATGTACCGAGGACCTCGCCGGGATTCTCTGCTACACAAGATCGGCCTACCCCTAACCTGGATAGACCGAATATGTTATCACCCAGGGTGTTCCCACCCTTAAAAATCGAGCACTCTTTCTTTCATGCACAACCATATCCATAATATATATTTCCGAGGATATCTAGAAAAGTGATAACATACCCTAATTGGGTGTGACTCACTTAACCTTGCTGCATCTCCCATGTTTTAATCATTTCCGGTTGATGATGCTTGAGGCTAAACGTTACATTTCAAGGAACAATTCCACTTAGAATGCTCATCGTCCTCCAATGACGATGTTCTGATAGCATTCGTCCATACAAGTTGTCTTGTGTTTGGACAAACCAGATCGCCGCCTTCACTATCTTCACGGTATCTAGTCGTAACGTTCAAACCAGATCGAAGTGGTTTTCGGATAATTAAATCTGATTCTGGTCTCTTCGAAACGATTAACGAAATTGGCCAATATTGATAGTCGGTTATTTAACTATCAAATAACACCCATAAATAGTCACTAGGCCTTATTATAAATCTTTCCAAGAGATTTATTTCCAAAATATCTTTATAAGATATATCAATCCCTTTCAACATTTGAAAACAACTTTAAGTACTTAAATCTGTATATTTCCAAAACATCTCAACACCTAGAAATAGTCCCAAATTTCCATTTTCTATACTTAGGAAAATATTATAAGTCTTATTTTCCCAAAATCTTTTCAAATATCAATACTTAAGAGAATATTTCGTAACTTATCTCATAAGTCTTCAGAATCACTAATAATTTTTTTTTTTAATTTCCAGAACTTAGTATACCTATTTATACCCCATTCAAAACAATTTATAACTTCTTTTATGAATTCAGATTTCATTTTCGAAGTTCCCATATTTAACATTTTCAAATTTCATTTCCTCCAAATCCCTTATAAAATGTCTCCCCTCAAAATCATATCCAATTCAACTTTATAAATTCTTGGAATTAAAAATATATTTTTAAAACCTCAATAACCAATTCAACTTTATAAATTCCTCTCGAATCACATCACATCACTTCCCTTCCTATCCCCCTAACCATTTTCACTTTCAAAAATAGTGTCCACTATTTTTCTCACCCTATTTCCATATTCTAATATGAATTCTCTCTGTAAATTTATATTCCCAATCTATCATCTGATATTGATTTCCCTTATTTATAAACATCGTTTATAAATTTTATAACTCCTTTGAGTTTCACTTTTTATAAAACTAATCTCGTTTATACAATTCCATTTTTATAAATCCATCCCTTTATAAATCCCATTTATAACTTCCATTTTATTTTTAATATCGACTCCAACTCTTTTTTTTCCCGAATATCATTTATATATTCTTTTTATATAATTCATTCTTAAAAATCTCCATTTAATAATTCCCAAAAGTTAAGTATATCCAAAAATAAATTATATTTTTTTCTAACTAAATTTATTTAAAAATAACCCCAATTCCAATATAAATATTTTTATATCAAAAACTCCCTTTTATCCCTTCAAATTTAAAAAAATATGTTTATGGTATTTAAAATATCAAAATTCAGGCCAGTGCTACAATAGCATTCAATAATTCCAATCACTATAATAATCTATAATAGATTATTCTACACAATCCATATATCACCATATATGAAATTAAATTCAGCATTTTGAGGAATCCAATTGAATCCCTCCAACCTGTTTCCCTGCATCCACAGATGTTAACACAATATAAAAATACCAATCCCACTTCGAGGGGGATATCGCGGTTTATAAGGTCATCCGCTATTATGCGGGGTGCATAGGGTCTCATCCGATATAACATATGGGAATATCACTCTAAATACTAGTATATATATACTACTATATATATAATATAATATCATCCAACAGATAATCAATTCAACCAAACATCCAGAATTAATTTTAACTATTTAAAATTTAAAATCTAGCAATCCAAAAAGAGTGAGATTTACTCACCTTGATATTTAATTGTGATTTGTTCCAATTTTAATTTAATTCCATACTGCAGCTCACATCATTACGGATCCAACGCCGCTGTTTCGTGGAATTCCGACCTCGTACAAGCAATATATGAATTATATAAGTTAACGATTTTTATATTAACTAATTTTACCTTTGTTAACTTTAACTAAAAATAATTACTTTACCTCCAACTTAACCCGTGTTTCCTTTTCCAGTAGCTCAACCTACCGACAACCCTAATTAAACTTACTAATCCATGTGAAAACATCCAGTTTGCAACCCATACCCTCTGTCCATTGCGAAATCATCAGGCATCGCTCCTCTCCAGGTCGCCGCCCATTTCCAATGTCGCATCCCCCTATATGCCACCAAACCACCCAAAATCTTGGCTACAGGTGCGGCTCGACCTCCCACACTCAAAAACATCACCTACTACGCGACTACCACACAAAAAAACTGCCATGAACTGTCGCACGCGAGCGCCGTCACTGCCCTCCCCCTCGCGATGACTTTCCCCATCAGGTCGCCTCGCTCGATCGTAATTTGGAACTACATGCGCCTCCGCCGCCGCTCCAAAAATTTAATGCCGCCTCTCCCTTCGATTGTCGTGGCCTTTTCCCCTAGTCGATCGTCCTCCATTCGAATGCGGCCTTCACCACCAAGCTTCGCTATCGCATTTTTAATCGTGAGAATCATTTTTTTTGCTGATCGATTTTTTTTTCGAACGATTTTTTATTTTTTATATCTTCGATGATTTTGAATCAAATAATATAGAGAGGGAAGGCTTTGATTTTGTTTTCGTATGAAGGAAGAGAAGGGAATCGCTCTTTTTTTTTGTTTTTCTTTTTTTTTCGAAGAAATTCGAACTGAGAGAAATGAAGGAAAAGGCTTGTGACTTGATTTTGATTTTTGATCGAAAACAGAGAGGGATGGACGTGATTTAAAGTTAAGGAAACGGCGTGTTGGAGAAGGCCAGGTCTTGACTTAACAGATTATAATATTATTTAATTACAAATATCTCGCTTTACCCAGCTCAAAACTTCGAACCCCTATCGAGGCGTGTCGCTAGGCATTTATAATGTTATACCCCTATTCGAAATGCAATAGAAAAGGTTTTGAGTCCTAATTCGATTATATGGAGAAGATAGCCTTCTGAACCAAATTATTATATTGAATTTTCGATATTAATTCAACACATTCCTATCCCGTACGATCAAACGATAACTCCAAACACTACGAAATTTGGAATATGATAATAATACACTATTACGGATCTAATGGAACTAGTTTCGTTGAATTCTGAGACTATGCTCCAGACCGCTATTTTAACGCGTAAATTAAATTGACGATTTAAAATTTTGCTAAATCGCTTGAAATTTCAGTTTTAAAAACTTTCTAACTCAATTATAACTCCAAATCAAATATTTAAAACCATTTAAATATTCACAATTAACCGTCAAAAAATCCGGGTCGTTACATGGGCGAAAAAAGAGAATAAATAAAACAATCCACAACCATTATTTGTCATTGATTTGTGATAGAGTATATAATGTGTTATGCACATAATTTTATTTTCAAATAATTTCATGTGACAAATCCGTGGTTATTTGATTTTTGTACAGTAAATTATAACGGAACACATTATCACTAATTAAGTATTAAAAATAAATCAAAATTTTATCATTAGTTTGTGATAGAGTAGCAACGAATATTTGTTATAATTATTTTAATTCCGATTCATGAAAAATAAAATTATTACACACCGTGGCAAATCCGTCACAGATTATGTTGATTTTCATTACTATTTTGTTTGTGACAGATCTGCCATTCGTGTTTTAGTGAGGGAACTATCCGTCATAAATCCGTTACAGATTTAGGTTTAGTGATGGATTTTGCTATCATTAAATCAGATTTTTCTTGTAGTGGTTTGTTTTGTTCATTTTTAAAAGATATTTTATCCCAAGAAAAATGAGTAGAAGAAGGTAGAGATATACTAGATATTTTATAGTCATTTTACGGCTACAAAATTCATCATCTTCTCTCATTATTTCCATGCATTCCAACAACAAAACTCTATCCTCTATTAGAGAGAGGTTGGAAATAGCTTGCAAATACGAAGCGATAACAACCACTTGGTCGAAGAGGTAAAATATTTATTTTTATTTATATACATACTTTCGTCCATGTTATGATAAAAATAAAAAAAATCTTTTCTTATAGTTATTTGATTTTATTTAAATTATATTATGTAGTTTAATAATATATATATATATATAACATTTTTTTATTCATTTCAACCAAGATAAATTTATATGAAAATGCTACAAAACCTTATAATTTCTTTCATTAATATAAATTTATATATAAATAATTAAATGAGTACTACCATACATACATACATACATCTATGTATGTATTCACATTAACATTTTTTTGATAAAAAAATTGTTTTTCAGCCAAAACAGGTATACTAATATATGCATAAATATATTACAAGTTTTTGATAATTTAAAACTTTAAATGAACCAAAAGCTTTCAATATAAATTATATATATATATATTATATTTATGTATTTATATTAATATTTGATTTTTTTTATTTTTTTATTAGCCGAGCACATATAGGTACAATATATATTTATATTATGAAGTTGTATTTACTCAATTTGTATTTATACAATTTAAATATATAAACACACATATATACATTCCTACATAGATATTATATAAAAAATTATTTTCACCATGGGATATTAATATACGATATTTATGTTTTGCAAAAAAGTTATGCTTCAAGCCGTTAAATATATTTATTTTGAATATGTTATAGATATATATATTTATACTAAGCAAATAACTTTGAGTTACTATCAGTTATAATCAATGTGGATTTAAATTAATATGTAAATAATATGCCATGGATATATATGTGTTACGTATTAGATGTTTTCATAAATCCCAATGATTGCATATGTACATAATTACACATATGCCACTTTAAATTTTATGTTACCTTAGTGAAAAGTATTTGTACACCTTATGTTATTATTTATATTTACATTGCATATGCAAATATGATTTTCAATAATCGTTTATAGTAATTTACTAAATATCTTAGTTTTACAAATAAGTGAGTATGTATGTGTGTGTCTATATATATCTTTCTAAACATATTTTAATATATTTAGAAGTTTTAAAAAAGGAAGTTTGGCATTTGTAAAAGAATACAAAGGAGTTTTTTGATTATAAGACTTACGTTATAATGGATAATTTTAAAAATTTATTAAAAAGGTATATAGCCTTGTTTAATAAGTGGAAAAGTACTTAGTGCTTTAAATGAATGTTCCAGAGTTAAATGACAAATTTTAAAAGTGATTTTTGGTTTATAGTAATGATGTTTGGACAACTTTTGTTTTAACCCATTTAACTATACTTTTGAAAAGTGATTAGATCTTTAAAATGGAGTTTTGAAGAAAACAAAATAATAAGGTGTTTTGGGTTTGTTGTAAACAATGTTTTAGTAACATTTGTTTTTAAATCCTTGAATAATATTCTAAGAGGTAAAATATTGTTAAATGGTTTTGGAAAATACTTAGATCTTTAATAATAGAATTTTAAAGAGAATAACAAGTATGAAATGGTTTTGGGTTTGTTGTTGCGATGTGTTAGTAACATTCACCGTCAATCCGTATTGATTATACTTATGAATGTAAATATACCTTTGAAAGGAATATTTTAATGATAATCATAAGTGAAATGGCTTTGGGTTTGTAGTGATAGTGTTTGAGTAACATTAGTCTTAAGCCTATTTGAAACTGGTTTGTAAATATACTTTTACGGTTGAGATAAGTATATTAATACTTTTGGGAAATATTGAAATGTGTTGAAATGAATAGTGATGTTTTAATTAAATAGTGAAGTTTAATTAATAAATGAAGTTTCATTTATAAAGAGTTTATTGAGTAAAATGAGTTTTACTAATAAAGAGGCTAATTAATAAAGGAAGATTAATTAAAAAGGGGATTAGAAGTCGTTTATATGACTTGATCATGCTTCTTTGTTTCGGTCGTGCTTTGTGTGTTACTTACTTATGGACAGTATACAGGACTTAGTTTCCCATATGCGATTATTCTCATTGTTATTTGATTTGACTAAATATACTCTGGAAATATTTAAAAGAAACATGGGGATTATATGGTACAATTATCTTCGGTGATGCCATACTGTACGTATAAACTTGTTTTTCTCTTTTAGGGAAAATGATAAGGAAATCCGTCTGCTTAAACAGCTAGGAGGTGATCTATGATCTTAAGTATCGTCCGTTAATTTCCCATAGAACCGGGGTTGTGATTACCGAGAAATCGATCGATTGGTTTTTGGAGCACCCGGTAAGTGGGGGAGTGTACTTATATGTGATAACTTTAAACCATAACCACTCCAAAACCATATACATGTTCTATGCTTTGAAGAGGTTCGTGATTGCTTCGTGATTGCTTCGTGATGTTGGAATCTATGTGGAGATTCGAGCTCTATTTGAGATGCTCTAACACATGTAGTTGTTCGTGATCTATTTAGGATGTGGGAATCCATATGTGATTTTGAGACCTGTTAAGGTATGGGAATCCATGTATGATTCCAAGATCTGTTGAGGAATCCATGTGTGGTTCCAAGATCTATTGAGATATAGAAATCCATGTGTGGTTCCATGATCCATTCAAGTTGGAGCTCGTGTGGAAGATCTATTCGAGTGGTGACTCCTATGCTGGAATGCTGGATGTAGCCTCATCATTGGTATGGAAAAAACCAGAGATAGGATGCATAACCATAGGGTTAGCAACCCACGAGGGCGCATGTGACTCTATCCTAGAGTTACTTACAGATATGCATGCAGGAGCGATGCACTTAGCTAGTTTGGCCAGCTATGTATTTCCTATGGTACAATCACCGTGGATGTATATTGCTTCGGAAGGATATCTCTAATCCTTGTGCAATAGATCAGAGTTTTCTTTGATCCGAGGAGATCTACATGGAAATCCTACATAATTAGCAAACGCCTTAGTGGTTGTGATTGTATACCTATTATTGTTGTGATGTACACTTACATGCATCGTAGCTATGTGATTATTTATATTTCACACCTTAGACATTATTATATTATCACTAGATTTTATAATAGAAATGGTTTGGTTATCGTAAGGCAAATACCAGTCCTTGTTTATTGGCGGCATGGTCTTACGAGATACCCTTATTTTGAAGGGTTTTAAGATATAATAAATCTATATGTTTTGAGTTTCTCATGCTGGTTTACCAGACTGATCCGGGTGTTATTTTCTTAATGCTCGGATCAGTTCGAGTATGTTTACAAATATAGCTGTGGTTCATTGGAGCTCTTGGAGAGGAGCTGGATGATTTCTTACTGTATTTATTTTTTGGTGCATTGCTTGATTGTATCTATCAGCATTTGTGGGGATAGACAGTTATAACTATCCAGGACGATGATAGGTTAGTTACTCTGGATAATGTATGTATATCAAAGTTTCCTTTTGATAAAGACCTTTTGAGATATTATATATTATCATTCTGCATGTGAGATTATGATAGTGTGTTCTCCTTTCTTGTTCTGTTCTTTTCTTTTTCTTTTGCCTTAACATTCTATCTTTCCGGCACTTGGGTGCTCGGCACGTGATTACCGTGGATGTATTAATGTCGACATTCGAAGGTCGAAAAGACGTACCGTTACAATCGTTCTGGTGATGGAAAGAAGGTTGTGGGAAAGAAGGGTGTGAAGTGTTACAACTATAACCAGATGAGGCATTACAAGAATGAATGTCCAGAACTTACTAAGGTTGATAAAGGGAAAGTTTGCTATAGAACAATCAGCTTTTGGACTGACTGTAGAAGAGAAAGGAAAGTCTGTGATGGGAGGTACACTTTTGATTCATGGCATACATGTTATATTATTATTTGATACTGGTACATCACATTCTTTTATCTCACAATGTTTGGTAGATAAGTTAAATCTAGAACCATCATACCTTATTACTTCCTTAAGAGTTTCAAAATCAATAGGAGGTTATGCAACTCTTGTGATGAGAGTGACCTTTTATAATTTGAGCTGTTAGATCATGCATTTATCTGCAACTCGCATGTGTTTGATTTTGTGGGTTTTGGGATTATTTTGGGAATGGGTTGGTTAAGCAGATATGATGATAGGATATCTTGTCAGGATAGGAAGATATCATTAAGACATCCTAATAGTCATGACCAAATTATATACTTAGTGGAAAATTCAAGTCTAGATGTATGTGCTTTATTGGGTGTAAAAGAAGAGGAAGATAAGGTGAGTCAGGTTTTCATTGTAAGAGAGTACGTGGATGTTTTTGAACTAGGTATAGGACCGCCACCAAGACGAGCTATTGAATTTCAAATAGATCTTGTACCTAGAGCCAAACTCGTAAGTAGGTCGTCTAACAGAATGACACCTACTAAGATGAAAGGGTAAAAGGTATAGCCGGTGGACTTAGAAGGAAATAATTTTATTAAACCAAGTAGTTCTCCTCGGGAAGTGGCCGTGGTGTTTGTGAAGAAATGAGATGGGTCGTTAAGATTGTGTATTGATTAATGTAAGTTAAATGAGAAGACGATAAAGAATCGGTATCCTTTGCCGAGAATAGATGATCCGTTTGATCAGTTGAGTGGAGCCAAGGTACTTTCCCAAATGGATTTAGCAACAGGGTTCCATCAATTGAGAGTGGCGGAGGACAACGTTCCATTAATGGTGTTTTGAACACGGTATGGTTCGTATGAATGGTTAGGCGTGCCCTTTGTACTGACCAATGCGCCTTCTTTCTTTGTGGATTTGATGGACCGGATCTTCCGAGAGCAATTGGACATATTCATGTTATTGTTTATAGATGACACTCTGATATATTCTAAGAATGAACGAGATCATGAAATTCAACTTAGAATAGTGCTAGAGATGTTAAGGCAACATTCACTAAAAGCAAAGTTTACAAAATGTCATTTTTGGAAGAAAGAAGTGAAGTTTCTTGGTCATGTAGTTTCAGAGAATGGGTTATCAGTAGATCCAACTAAGATTGAAGCATTAATAATTGAAAAGGACCCGAATTTTTTGACTGAGGTAAGAAATTTTCTGGGGTTAGCTGGCTATTACCGGAGATTCATGAAGGATTTCTCTCGTATAGCGACACCTATGACTAAATTAACAAGGGAGGACGTAAACTATGTTTTGGCCGATAAATGTGAAGAAGCATTCTTAAAGCTAAAACATTTATTAACCAATGCGCTTGTGTTAGTTGTTCCAGATGGAAATCAAGATTTAGTGGTGTATACTTATGCATTTGGGATAGGGTTGGGAGCCGCGTTAATGCAAAAAGGTAAAGTGACCGTGTTTGCTTCTCGGCGGCTTCGACCACATGAAGTTAGATATCCGACTCATGATTTCGAGTTGGTAGCGGTGATCTTTGCTTTGAAAGTGCGGGGATACTATCTTTTGGGAGAACTATTCAAGTTATTTACGGATCATAAGTCTTTGAAGTATTTATTCTCTCAGAAGGAGATGAATATGAGACAACAAAGGTGGACAGAGTTTTTGGCAGCTTATGATTTTGATATTGAGTATACGCCATGGAAAGGAAATAAAGTTATGGATGCACTTAGCAGGAAACATCAGAGTGTGGTGTTAGCTATATTATCAGAATGTAAAGATTTAGAGGCATTGACTATTAGGGGTGTATGGTTAAGTTCGATAGCTAGTTCTAGTCGGAATACTGCAATGTTGTCATATTTGGAAGTTCGACCAGTAATGATCAAAAGAATTGCTTCTAAGCAAAAAGATGATCCATTACTAGCTAAATGGATTAGAAGACTTGAAGATGGAACTAATATTGATGATTTAAAAGATTCTAGTCTTGACCAGAACGGATGGTTGAGGAAGCAGGGATGGTTGTGTGTTCTAGATGTTTGTAACCTAAGGAAGGAATGGGGAGTGTCATCGATTGAAGTTCACTACTCATCTTGGAGGAACTAAAATATATCAGGATATGAAGAGGAGTTTCTTCTAGGAAGGAACGAAAAGAGATGTAAGCTTATGGGTGAAATAATGTTTGAATTGCCAGTAAGTAAAAACCGAGCATCAGAAGCCAAGTGGATTGCTTCAACCTTTAAAAGTGTTACTTTGGAAATGAGATTCTATATCCATGGATTTTATTTATGGATTTCCAAGGTCGAACAGGGGAAATGAAAGTATTTGTGTCATGGTAGATAGACCGACCAAGAGTGCACAGTTTATTCCCGTTAAGTCAACAAAGATGAGACCTACTTTGGCAAAGTTGTTTAAGAAGAATGTTGTATGACTGCATTGGATTTCTAGTAGTATAGTCAGTGACAAAGATACTTTGTTCATTAGTGAATTCTGAAAGAGCCTGCAAGAAGTGTTAGGTACCAAGCCAAAGATGAGTAACGCTTAGCATCCACAAACAGATGGGCAAACAAAAAGAGTTAACAAAGTTCTTGAAGATTTGTTGAGGGCTTGTGTACTAGACTTTGGAGGGTCATGGGAAGACCATTTGCACTTAGTCGAGTTTTCCTATAATAATATTTATAGAACTAGCATAGGAACGACGCCTTTCAAAGCTCTTTACGGAAGGCTGTGCAAATCACTAACATGTTGGCTAGAGACCGGAGATAGATTGATTCTTGTCCTAGATAAGGTGAAGAACCACAGAAAAGATTGAGTTGATCTTAGCAAGGATGAAGGAAGCTCAGTCTAGGAAGAAACATTACACAGTTAAAAGGGATAAGGATTTAGAGTTCTTAGTTGGAGATCATGTTTTTATTGAAGTATCGCTGATGAAGGGTGTAGTACGGTTTGGAAAGTCAGAAAATTTGGCATCGAGATACATTGGTCTGATTACCATCATAAAAAGGATCGAGAAACTCGCTTATCGGTTAGTACCCAATAGTTTGGCAAGAGTCCATAATGTTTTTCATTTTTTTCATCTTAGAAAGTGTGTGCATGATCCAGAGACTACTATTACACCAACTGCATTAGAAGATTTAGTAGCGGAACCGAGTATGACTTTTGTTAGACAACCAGTTGGTGTTGTAGTAAGAGATGAGAAAAAATTAAGAAACAAGACCGTCAAGTTAGTGAAAGTCTAGTCGAGTGACAATGAAAAAAGCAGTACTTAGAAGATAAAAGACAGGTTTATATATACTTATCCTAAGTTGTTTTGATGTTGTTTTCTATATCTGTCATATAAACTTCTTGCTAATAGAATATGCTATTATTGTTGTTATGTGTTTGTCATATATGGTTGCATAATTGTGATGCTTGTTGTTTTCCTTATCGCAATTTCGAGTACGAAATTCTTTAAGGAGGGGAGCCTATAACACCTCAAATTTCTATTTAACATTATTTAGGGAATTTAATTAGATAAATTAAATAGAATAATGTGAGGTGATAAGGAGAATGAGTTTTGATAAATAAGTTGGATCATGCCTTAATTAATCATTTAATAAGATTGTTTTAAACATAAAATAGAAAGGGATCAATGAGAGGGGCATAATGAGAATAATTCTTTAATTCATTCCTAAACCCTTTCTCTCTCATTCATTCTCATTTCATTTTCTAAAATAAACAAAACCAAAAAGGATGACGACCATTACCTAGAGAAAAGAAGAGGAAATCTAAGGAATTCAAAGAGGAAATCTTAGGGGAATTAATCTACATCAAATCTAAATCTATCTTATCCAATCTAAGATGAATAATAGTTGACCATCTCATTTGTTTATATTTTGTTTTCAAATTTAGGTTTGATTCCGAATTGGTTGAGATAATATTTCATGCTTAGATTGATAATATCATTATTAGATTGAATAATGGTTTGTTGAAAATTTTATGGAATTACTCCAATAGGTTTTAAGGAAAAAACCAAAATTTTGATCTTCTATTGATTTGAAATTTGAATATATTTTGGAAAACATTATTTTGGAGATGGGATTTCAATTTCATAAATTTTCAAGTTCATATGAATATTTTATGAATTTCCTAAGAGGAAAAATATGTATAGTTTCGAGTTTTTAATTATTACAAATAATTAGATTAATATTTTAGTCCCAAAATTTTTGTATATGGAAGAAGAAGAAAATTTAGATTTTTAACGTTTTTTGGGGATTTTTCCCTAATTGTTACTATGAATTTGTTATTCTATAAAAGTTTTTAACTAATATGAGTTAATGATATTAATTATAAGGGTTTTACAAAGTTGATTGAGAAGGTATAACGTGACCGACCAGTAATTTAGAAAAATAATATGAAAAGTAATTTGTTTTCCAACGGTAATTTAACATGGGGCAAGAGTTAGTGGAAAGTTTTAACTTTAAAAGGAAACAAATCAGTTTTTAACTTATTTACAAAAATTCCATCGGCACAATAACTTAGAGGCTCGATACCTCTAAATTCATAGAGGCTCGACAACTATAAAGGCCGATGCAAGTTATAGCTACTCGATGTGATGTATCCGCTTTCTTAGGGGTTCAACACCTTTTGTTTTTAGAGGTTCGATATCTCATGTTCTGAAGAGGCTCAATAACCCCATGGTTTAGAGACTCACAACTTCTTTCTAAAAGGCTCGACATCCTTGAGATTTGAAAGGCTCGACAACCCTATGTGTTTTAGAGTCTCGACACCTCATGTCTTTTTTAGGACTCATCATCTCATGCCTTATAGTAACTCGATAGCTTCCATGTAGCTACTTGACAACCATATTTTTAGCGGCTTGACAACCGTATATTTTACAAACCCAATAGCTATGTTTTAGAGGCTTTATAACCCAAGTTTTCTAGAGGCTCGACAGCCCTATTTTGATAGCAAGTATTTTCAAAGCAATGTACAGATGACAGTGCTTTGGCACAAGATTTGGGCTAAGTATTTTGGCAATATTTTCCTTGTTTTAAGAATGATCTAAAGTGGTTTATCATTTCTAAAGATAAATGTTTTCAAGGAAATGAAATAGTGTTTTAGTCTAATGTTATATGAGTTTTGCCAAAGGAAAATATTACATAAACTTAAGTAATTTTATTATGTATATGACTATTGATTGACCATACTTTGATGAATGATGCTATATGTTCTTGTTATCGTTTGATCAATTAAATTTACATATTTTATCACTTGTCATACTCACATTTTAATTACCCAACATTTCACCTTAGGATTTAGGAACAGAATTACTAGTAAGGTTGAGTAGAATTGCATCCAGGTGATCAGATAGATCAATTGTGTTAGGATGCCTTAAACTGATGAAAAACAATATGACTCATGGATTTAAAACTAGATAAGATTTTAGGTAGGATTGGTGTAGGGTCGCACACTATGCTTCAGCTGGTAGCCTCCGGTTCGTAAAGGTCCGTGATTCCGATGCATAGGGCTTTATCAGTAGTGAGGCTAAAAGATGTACATGCAAAGAAAGGAACTCGTAGCTCTATATGATTGCTGTATTGTTTAATTTGTTTTACTCCTAACTATAATTAGAGACTTTCGGACATCTAGTTATGTTTTGGTCCGAGTTATCCTAATAGGTTATAAGTTGGCCTATGAAAACTCATAGGTTTGTAGTGACCCTAGGAAAACTATTATTTGAGACAGACAACCAATTTCGTGGGGTGGGTAAACTTTGGGAATGCTTAACCCTTAATGGAAAACTAGTCGTATTTTCCCATATTGCATGCATATGATTATATCATGTTTTGTTTTAACCATTATGGTTGTAGGTGCATTACTTATGTTAAGATTGACATATTTTAATAAGATACTAGTGAGGGGAAAATCCATTCCGTTCTGCGGCGTGGCCTCACTAGATATCTGTTTTTGGATCGAGATGGTATATTATTATTCACACCAAACTTTCTGCCTGACATAAAGTTTTTGTTTTCCCCTTAAACTCTTGGGTACTCATTTGAGTAGATCGAGAGTAGGGTTTTCAGGTTAGACGAATAAGCTTCCAGAGACGTGCAGGAGGCAAGCTAATATTAGGAGTTTATTTCCCCTGTGATGTTAGAAGTTTATGCTTTATTTGAATGAATGTAATGATAGAATTTGTAATTATCAAGTAGTTAGAATCTAATCATCCAAGGGGGCATCTTCATATGTCGCTCTTGGAATATAAATGTACTTATTATATTTTCTCTGAACGTGGAATCGATTGGATTATGTAATGAACGTGAAAGTTTATTAATGAAATGTGTTTTGAAATTTTTCATATTCACGCGCTCTTGATGTTATAGATACAATTAACTGATCTCATTTTGTCATAGAGAAATAATACCATGAATGACTGTAGCATCAGTAACTCTTATTTTCGGGCTACAAATTGGGGGACGTTACATACTATTCAAGAGAGGATTTGTCTCCTCGATTATATGGGCTTAGTATCACGGTCAACTCATGTAACATCCCCTATCTTGAGGCCCGAAGCTAAGAGCTACAGATGCTGCAGTCATCCATAGTATTAACTTCTGGTGACAAAATACGGTAATGTTACTGGTATCCGTAATATCAGAAGCACATGAATATGAAATAAAATCAACACAGATTTCAAAATAGCTTTTCTAATTACATTTCAAATCAATATTTCATATTCAGATACATAATCCTAAAACGATTCCCAGGTTTTCAACAAATATAATTATTACAAATTAGGCCAAGAGCGATATATGAAGATACCCCTTGGATGATCATAGTACTAAATAGACATATCAGTCATAATACATCACAGCGGAAATAATACTAAATAATTCTTGCATAGCTAGCTTTGCCTCCTGCACGCCTTCGAAATCTTATTCATCCAACCTACTAAACCTGAAAATTCCTTAATTCTCCATCTACTCAAATAAAATTTTGAGCACTCGAGATTTTAAAGAGAAAACATAAACTTTGAGTCAGACATAAAGCCTGGTGTGAATAATACTATTACATCTTGATTTACTGATATTTAGTGAGACCAAGCTGCTTAGCGGAATGGGTTTCCCCTCACTAATATCCTTTTAAAAGCATATCTTTTGCAAATCAAAGTCCTGTAATCAAACTGATTATAACAATTAAAGAAAATACATATATGCATAAAGATCAGAAAATCAATGGACTATCTGTCCACACTATAGTTTTATCTGGCTAACTATTAACCATTGGCTGACTGGGGCCTACCAGAAAAAATCAATAATCTAACTTCTATTAGACACTCAACTTGGTATCTGCCCTTAACTATCTTCTTCTAAAGTCAACTGATCCAATAGTTTTGTGGGCTTACCAATAACCTATCTTTACTATATCTATTCCTTTCTGTGTGTAACATTATTTTAGTCCAATCTGTGACAAAGCCCTACACACTGGAAATTTGGACTTATATTAGCTGAGGGTTATTAGCTAAAGTATAGGGCGCGACCCGACGCCAGTCCCATCTGGTCTTCTAATATCTGAGTCGTAAACTTAGGATTAACTACCCTTTTCAAGTTTCATTTCATGTCATATACTTAGGGTTAACTACCCTATTCAAAAATTCATTTCCTTGTAAACAATCTTTGTAAATGATTTACCCCTGAAATCATAACTTTATAAAATAAGGAAATCATACTCTTTGCTTTACTCAAAATACTTATGCCATGATATATGCTTTACACAAAACAATGTTGATGAAATCTAATCAATGAGATTATCTATTCCTTCAAAATAAGTTAAAACCCCTTTTTAACTTAGAAACCTTTAGGTTATAAGGCCAAAACAATCGAAACCTTTGTTTAAAACCTTAAACATTCTCTTTCAAATTTATTGAAAGTACCCCTTTCAAAATAAAATAACTACTTTATCCTTGAAAGTACTAGGTCGAAAGGCCAAAACATCCCTTTCGAATATATTGAAAATATGCCTTTCGAAATCGTTACTTAACCCTTAGACATCCTCTTTCGAAACCATTAAACTTCTCTTTCGAAAGTATTGGAAACCTTCTTTTCAAAACACATCAAACAAACCTTCTGGTACGCTTAAATATACCTTTCGAAAACATTGGAGTTGCCACTTTGAAACTCTTATAATATAACTTTCGAAAACAGTAGAAATCTTTCACTTAAATCGTACCTTTCGAAAGTATTGGGTTCGAGTAAAAGTTTGTGGAAACATTGCTTCAAAACCATTTAAGATCATTCCTTTCGAAACCTTTTGGTTTAACATATAGTATAATTATTGGGTCATAAAGAACTGAGGCGAAAGCATTACTTTCGATTGCATTATTCACAAGTACAAGAAAGAGGATAGTTTCGAAACCCACTCTTTCGAAACCATTGTCTCCAAAACCATTTTGAAAGCAGCTATATAACCCTTTCGAAAGCATTGAGAAGGCGGATTCAAAATTAAAAAAGTGAAAGCACCCGTTCGAATGTATTGTTTAAGGCTATATAAAATGCGGCCTTAACTAGTTCGAAAGGTAAGAATGTGGCAGCTAGGTATTGAATTGGTTAAAAGCAGCAACCCATTCAAAAGCTCCTTTTTAAAACAAAACAAGCGGTAACCCATTCGAAATCTTCTTTTCAAAATAAAGGCAAGCGGCAATTCATTAGAAACATTGATTGATTCGAAAGCCATTTTAAAGTGGCTTCAACCCCTTCGATAGCAAGGTTTTGACACTGTCTCTTCCGCCTTTCTCCAATCCACTACGTATCAATGGCTTGATACCATGTGTATTGGTTTCGAAAGGGTTCATAAGCGGAGGTATGGTGACGAAAGTTAACAATTGGAACCGGCGAAGTGGTAAATTATGTCAAAACTAATTTAATGCCTTACAAATTAACTTCTTTTCAACCAACTTGCCTTATTTGTCAAAATGTAATTGGTTGCCATTTCTTTATCAAAATCATTTTCTAAAAGTGCTGGTGAATTTCAGAATTATCAATTAAAACAGTTTAACAAATAAACCATTCACCTTGGTTAAAACATATAAAACATTTAAGTTCCTCAACTTAAATAATTTTATAACCATAATAATATACTTAGGAAAATTTCCCAAAAATCACCATAATTCACTTTTAATATGTTTTCTAACATATTTAAATTTCAGACCCAAAATCATTATATAATTGCTTGAAATAATTTAAATCCAATTAACTATTTCCTTTCATAGAAAATTCATAATAATTCCACAACAACTTAGAAAATTATGAAACTTGAAACCTACTTCTAAAATAATGTGTTTGACCATATATCAAAAACAAAAATCATTTGGATGTTAGGTTTTCCAATCTAAACTTATCATAAAATCTATATGAAACATCATAAATCATGAACAAACATATATATCTATTTAAACAATCTTAACATGTCGTATTAATTGCAAAATAATTTGGATCCAACCTTGAAACCAAAATCATAAACAAAAGTGAGATGTGAACCAAATTATTCATCTTAGCTTGGTGTTAAGAAGGTTGAGATTTGCTCTTTGATTTATTTCTTCAAGCTTTCTATTTGATTCCTAGCTTATCTTATTTTGATTCTTCTTAATGGTGGCCGGCCAAGCTCTTAGGGTTTTTGTTTTGTTTATGAATGTTGAAATGAATAAGAAATGAAGGATAGAAGGGTTTATGGTATAAGAACAAAGACTATTCCTATTTTGCCCTTATTATATTCCTCCTACCTACTATCTTTAATTTTTCTTCTGCTTATATATTCACTAAGGCACGGCTCCTTTATCAATTACAAATCTTAATCTCTTAACCATCTACATTATTTCATTTAATTTTTCTAATTATTAAATGTCCTAAATAATGTTAGTCAAAATTAGGATCATTACAGACTTCCCTCCTTAAAGAATTTCATCCTCGAAATTACGATTAGGTACCCATAACAATCAAATATAAAGTTAAAACATACCATGAAACAAGTAAGGATAAGTTTCTCCAATCCTGCTCTTAGTTTCCCAAGTATAGTCTCACTCGTCGTCACTCCACTGGACTTTGACTAATCTGACTGTCTTATTCCTTACTCTCTTCTCATATCTCGCAATTATACGAACTGGTTTTCTACCTATAGTCATATCTGGTTCCACTACTAGATCATCTAACACAATCGGGGTAATAATAGTTTCTGGATCTCGGATACACTTTCTTAGATGAGAAACACGAAAAACATTGCGAACTCCTGCCAAACTGTTCGGTAAATCTACTCTATATGCGAGTTTCCCGATCCTTTCTATAATAGGAAATGGTCCAACAAATCTTGGTGCTAATTTTTCAAATTTGGACTACAGTTTTCATCGATGACACCTTGACGAAGACAAGATTTCGAACTGAGAATTCTAAGTCTTTCCGTCTCTCATCAGCATAGCTCTTCTGCCTAGACCGAGCTTCCTTCATTCTAGCTCGAATTAACTCAATCTTTTCTGCAGCTTCTTTAACCTAATCTGGACCAAGAATTAACATGTCCCCGATCTCTAACCAACAAATGGGAGATTAGCATTGCCTTCCATACAAAGCTTCAAATGGTGCCATCTCTATACTAGTCTGATAACTGTTTTTATATGAAAATTTGACTAAGTGTATATGGTATTCCCATAATCCCCCAAAATCTTTCACACAAGCTCTTAACAAATCTTATAAGACTTTGTTAACTCTCTCCATTTGCCCATCTATCTACAGATGGTAAGCATTACTCATCTTGAGCTTCGCACCTAAAGTCTCCTGTAGACTTTTCTAGAACTCGCTAGTGAATATGGAATCTCTATCGCTTACCATACTACTAGGAATTCCATGCAGTCTAACTATATTCCTCATGAATAACTTAGCTAAATCTGGTGTTGTCTTGGTCGACTTAATGGGTATAAAGTGTGCACTCTTAGTCAATCTATCCACTATAACCCATATACTCTCATTTCCTCTATTCGACCTTGGCAACCCATCTATGAAATCCATTAAGATAGAATCTCATTTCCAAACTGGAACATCAAAAGGCTGAAGTAACCCACTCAATTTCCGACGTTCAGCTTTTACCAGTAAGCCTACATCTCTCTTGATACCTTCCCAAAAGAAACTCCTTTTCATATCCTGATACATCTTACTTCCTCCCAAATGAATAGCGAACTTCGAACGGTGGCGTTCTCTAATAACTTATTTCCTAATGTTTCCCACACTCAGAACACATAGTCATCCCTTCTTCCTCAACCACCCTTTCTAGTCAAGACTAAAATCTTTCAAGTCATCGCTCTTTGTTCCATCCTTTAACCTTCTGATCCGTTCAGCTAGTAATGGATCCTCTCCTTGCTTAGAAGCAATCCTTTCGATCATCATTGGTTGAACTTCTAAACATGACAACATAGTAGTTTCTTGACTAGAACTACTCTAGGATCTTCATTGCACTCCGTATGTAGTCAATGCTTCTAAATCTTTAAACTCAGCTATCATTGCTAATACCGCATTCTGATACTTTCTGCTAAGTGCATCTACAACCTTATTTACTTTTCATGGTGTGTACTCAATTCCAAAATCATAAGTGGCTAAAAACTCTAACCACCTATGCTCTCTTATATTCAACTCCTTCTAAGAGAATAAGTACCTCAGTGACTTAAGATCTGTATACAACTCGAATCTTTCTCCCAAGAGGTAAAGTCTCCACACCTTCAATGCAAAAATTACCGCAGCTAATCCAAATCATGAACTGGATATCTAACTTCATATCGTCTAAGCTATCAAGAAGCATAGGCAATCACTTTGCCTCTTTGCATTAACACGGCTCCTAATCCTGTTGCACTTCTAGATATGCATGGTTTTGTGATATGTGATATTTTGATGATTATCTATGTTATCATAATTATATACCATGCATCTGTTTTTACATACATACGTGTATATATACATACATACATATATATACATATACATATATATATACATATATATATATATATATATATTGACATCGTAATCGTTGTCTTGAGTTACTCTAATAGTGTTATCATATTATTGTTCCTAGTATATATTATGTTTGTTCCTAATATATATACTATGTCACACACATTTATAGATCATTGATTTAGACATGTGAGTTATTTAATTAATACTCGGGTCAGTCCATGATATTTCAGGTTCTGGGACAGTAAGACCAGCTTCTGTTTTGGGCACAGAGGAGGCTAGTAATTCAGTATTGTAGTATATCATTTGTAGTATATAGTCTCATGTATGTATATGACAGTGTCATGTATATCATTCCTTATATATTTTATATTATATACTTTATCGATGTGTTCATTGACTCTTCTCTACTATTTAGTGTATATTGTGTATTGTTTTATCCTAGAGGCATACGTATTTATTGCTTTGGGTCAATGCTGTATACGTATAGATGAGTTATCTATTCGATGTTTAAATACATACTAGTGTTAGTCCAAAGGAAAATTCATGTGTGTACCCCATATTCCCTCATTCTTTGTATTATTTACTTAGTTATACTCTTAGATAGTATGGGTATAGAGGTGGGGGCGTTACAATTGGTACCAGAGCAGGTTCAGAATAATATATCATATATAAGAGATACGAGTCAAGACCTTAGATGAGACTTAGAGTCCCTATCCCTTTGGGTGTGTTGGGTAGTTACCCTATATTAAAATGATAATATGAGTATGTGATGATTACTGGGGTAATCATCTGGGGATGTATTTGTTATTTTCTATATGTATTAGATATTTGGATTTTTCATATTTTGTGTATGAAAATATAAAATGATCGACCTTGGGTGGCTTATTTACTGAATTGTTATGTTTTGATTTTATTTTGATCAGAGTCTACACGAAAATGGATAAATCGATTTTTTGCTGAGTGTAGTGGTCATTGTTTCTTATATTTGTTTGCTTCTTGAAAATTGCTTATATTGAATTTAATTTTCATTTTTGATGGTTAAATATTCGTATGTCTTTATTATATTTGTGAAATGGATTCTATTTTTTATTTTTACTTGCTACAAACAATCGTATATGGAAATTTGTTGGATATATGTATTTAAAGGATGTTTGAGTATGTTTTGATGATATAAAGTATTCGTTAGTAATAAAGACTTTTGATATATGTATATATATGAATATAGTTTGTTATTAAATGTTTGAATAACAAAGTAAATGTTTTGATTCGAAATCTCTTGAGTATACATATTAATATATAAATATTACTTATTCGAATGTGATGATTAAAGTACTAAAAAGTGATTTATTATTTGATGTTTATTTAAAGGATGTATGTAAATGTTTTTTTGATAGATGAGTACTTGTCATAAAAAAATTGATTTATATATAGCTTATTTGAATGTTTTAGTTGGAAATATTATGATAAAGTATGGTATTTGTTTAAGTTTTACATAAGCTAATATTTATTTTATAAAGGTAAGCATGTTAAAGGATTTGTATAAATAATGTTATAGAAATTTTTGAAATGAACCGTGTTAATTTTTCTGTTGAGTGCTTTAAGAATTCTGATCGATATGAGTGCACACATATTCGATTAGGATCCTTAAACACTAAAACGAGACATTTGTACACAATATTTTGAAGAAAAAATATAATTGAGAAAACTAAAGTATTTTGAAAAGATTAAATATTTTATATAGAATTTTAAAGAAAGTGTGTAATTTTGGTATAGTGATGTTTAAAGTCAATATTTGAAACGATTTGGGAAATAAAAGTTTATATTTATTATTTTGGGAAAAATGCGTTGTAAAAGATATTCTATAAGTTTGGATATGTTTTAAGTGATGTATGCAGCCATTGGATACTAGTGGACAACCGTGATCACCAACGAGGCAGTATTGATTATGCGGTCAATATTATAGCCAATTGATATTAGTAAATCACTAAAATAAATGGCGAGGCAACATTATTATATTTTTCAGTGTTTGTGATTTTGATACATGATATATGTTGAAATAAATTGTATAAAGTTTTTGAGAAATTATATATGAATTGAATTTTGGTTTTATGGACACTAATTTATGATTGTAATGATGTGTAAAATAATTATTTATGAATTTTAGTTTATAATTGAATAGTTTATTTATGATTTATTAATATTTGGAATTAATTTGTAGGATTTTGGGATATTATAATTTCTATGGCAATATATTCTCTAACACAGTTTGGATATTTTGATTTTTGTGAATAATGAACATTTTAGAAAAGCTTAATTATATAAATTTAAATTTTGGATTTGGAAGAGTTTTATGAAATAAGTATGTATTAGAATCATATTGACTTGTGATAATCAAGAATTATATTAAAATATTATGAATTTAAGTAAGTTTATAAATTTTATATGGAAGTAATTTTTTGGAAATATATATATATATATATATTTAAGTTAATGATTATTGAATAGTATATTTTGACTATAAAGGAATCTTTTTTAGTATGAATATTATTAATTATTAGAAATTGAGGTTGTGAAATTTTGTTTTTAAATTGAAAATCTAGTTTGGAAAGATATTTGTTATACACAAGAATATAAAATGTATTTTTTTTACAAATATATGTAAAGTATTTGTGTAACTTGGTGTTAAATGAAGAAAAGTATTTAGAAAAGAATTTTTTTAAGATAAAATGTTTTTTAAATTAATATCATATTTTGAAATTTAGTTTGAAGTAAAGTTAGATAGATGGAAAAGATTTTTGTAATTGAAGTTTGAGTAAAGATATTAATATTATTTTATAATGATTTTTTTCTAATAAGGTAAAAACTTTTAGCTGGGAAATTTTGGAAATAGATTCAATATTTGTGATTTTGAATTAAAAGCAAGATTTTAGTGCATGACATTAATTTAATGAATAAAATTTTATAGACTGGCATTTTAATATTTTGATTATTGAGATATTTTAGCTTCGGGATGAGCCACCGATGAAAGGTCTAATCATTGATTATGTGTAACTTTATTCGATATTTGATTAGTCGAAATAGATATTTATAGTAAAGCTTGAATATTGTAAATTTATAATGATAATGGTATTATTAGTTTTGTTATAGATTTTTTTCTAAAGAATTGCAAGGATGCAATTTTGCTAAGGGGGAAAGTCTGCAACAACCTAGTTTTTAGGGATAATTAATGATAATTATTTAATTAATTTAAAATGGATTTTGGAATTTAAAATGAATAATCTGAATTTATTTTAGAATCAAAATTTTATAATAAGGTAAGTAGTGATGAAAATAAAGAGTTTTGGGAATAATTATTCGTTTAAAAGATTGTGAAATAAATTAATTGGGAAATTAATTAATGACTATAATTAAAATGTGAATTTTGGGTATTTAAATCTAAATGAATTAAATGTAGAAATAAATTCTACAAAATAATATAATGTTGGTAAGTAATTAAGTGATGCAAATATAAATTTTAGTTGGAATTTTATTATGATTTGAATTAAATAGAAATTAGTTTTATATAAGGAAAATATATGTTTAATAATTCATACATAACCCCAAGATCCATATTTATATTTCCAAACCCAAAACCCACTATCCTAATATCCCGACTTTATAATTTCTAGATTTTTCTTCGTTTAGTAAAAATTAGTTAACGTATACTCCTTCCTTCCTAGTTACTTTATCACTCTCCTAATAAAATGAGCTAATCCTCCCCCTTTAGAAGTTGAAAATAAATAAGATAAATTCAATTTGAGTATATGCACCTCGACACTTATGTGCATCTATGGCAAGAAGCAATTCGACTTTTGTTATTACGTTATTCGACTGGAATGTGGTGAGTAGAGAAGAAAGAGAAGGGAAAGCTTCAAGTGAGTTTCTTACTCACAAATCTATGTCGATATCACATAGTTCGATGTATATATATTGTGTATTGGATTAATATTTGAGTGTATAATGTGGCATGAATCGAATTGGAGAAAATATTGGCGAGGAAGAAGGAGAAGATCGCTTAAATTGGTGATCATTTACACAAATATGCGATTGACCGGTCAACCGCCTAGGGTTACCGACCGACCGCTTGCAGTCGACCGTTGCAGCGACCGGTCGTGCACATTTTTGTGCATGTGACTGCGTGTTTTTTTAATTATATAATAATAAATTATATAAACAAAAATATTTATAAATGAAAAGATGTTATATATATTTGTTTAGACAAAAGTTTTATTTGATATCAATTATTATTTATTTAATTAAGATATTAATTATTTAATAAAAATTTAGTTTATGATTTTTTAAACTTTAGAAATCCTATAGAATGCTAGAAATATATGAAAATATTCCTAATTGATTTTTAAAAATTTCTAAAGTATATTTAATGTAATTTTGAATATAGTTAAATTTTTGGAAAATATATTTTATAGATTATGAATATATTAAATTGATTTAGATCTTATTAAATTATTAAAAATAGTATTTAATTATAAAAAATTATGAAATGATTGTTATACATAATACATTTAGTATTATGAACTATTTTGGGGTTTCAAAAGGAAGAAATGAGTTTTTAAATGTTATTGGTGAATATTAGATTTATAAAAGGTTGAGAATATTAGTAATTTGTTGAAAAGAAAATTTTGTATTTGGTTTTAATCTGTTTAATCCTATAATATTATATATATATATATATTATCCATTTCTAAGTTATTATTTTTGTTATATCAAGACTATATGTTGCAAATAATTTTTTATTAAGTATTGATTTGTTTGTTCCATATATATATATTATTTGAATAAACTATTTTATACTATTTTTCTAATTTCTCCTTTCTTGTATATTGAATTGGATTATCTGAATGATTCACCTTCGGTGTTGATTTTTGTTTAGTGATTTGATATGATATGGTGATGATATCTTTCTATATGGATTTATGATATTTTTATATTGATTTTGTTATTTTAATTCTATGTAGTAAGGAATCTGAATAAATGGAGTTATAATATAGTTTGGGATAAGGCATTCGGTAATATTTCTTCGTTATTCATTGGACTTGTTATATAGAATACCGTGCAGATTGAGTGTAGTTTATAAGCAGTGAATAAACGGTTGAGTATCACGCAGTGGTATGGGAAGCTGTTATGATATTTATTTGGTTATTCATTCTAAGTAGATGACACTCGTGTGATGGGATTTATATTATGAGATGTATTTATGTGAGGTGACGCTCATAGGTATGAACAGGGAAGGTGCCTTTATACTTATTGATATTATATGCAACTATCATGGTGTACTCCTTTTATTGGCGTTGGAGAGAACTAGGTGGCTAGAATCCACCCTAGCGGCATGATCTTGGGGTCATGCCCCAGATCCACGACGCTTTTTTTATTGGATATTATTTTTGATGTGCATCGCATGATTTAGGTTATGTGACCCATTGGGTAGGTGCCCAATATTATGGGATTTGGGTTAGGTGACCCATAGGGTAGGTGCAAAATAGCCCCTCTTTATCGCATAGGCCAGCAGTTCGTTACCTAGTGGGGCAACGCAGGGTCATGACCGAGGCTATGCGTTGTCAAGCCATTGGTGGATATGAGCCATAATGATTGTCGAGGTAATTAAAGAATGTGGGAACATATTCGATTAGGTGACCCTGGGCTCTTGGAGTGGGTAGGCGACCATCAGTCTCCCTTCTGGTTCTAACAGAGTGGAAGATTGGCATATACTATTGATACACCTTACCTACGTATTGATATGATTTATTCTGGATAAGTGTCCAGAGCATAGTGGAATCTCATATCCTTTATTATATATTATGGGGTGGGCACAGGTCGGTTTGGGGCCTAAACCTCTTCGGCACCGCATCAAACAGTTAATCAAAAATACAAACCATTATACTAATCTTTTAAACAATTTGGTTTGGTTTAATGTAATATGGTACGGTTTTGGTCTGGTCCAGATTGAAACCTAATTAAATATGCAATAAGAGAATTACTTCCATCAATAGTCAATTTACGAAGACAACTATATGAAGCTTTTACACTTAAATGTTAAAACACACAATGTTATACTAAAACGAAAGATTAGTTCTTATATGAATATTTCAACTTGACATTTTGCTACAAGTGACATTTTTTAGTGGATTAACCAAACATCAACGTTAATAATGCATAATCATTAGGTAAAATGACTAGAATAAGATTATAATTAGCATATTCCAAAAAATGAGATGAAAAATATTATACTAAAATTATCACTTCTACCTTTATGACAATGAATATTATTAATATAACAACAACATACACTGAAAATAGAATATACATCGTTAGAATCTAAAATGAGATAGGAGATGCTTATATTTTTATCGTAAGATTACTAGTGTAAATTTTTGGTTGTGTCCAGTTTAATATGGTCGGTTCAATTCTCCAAACCACAACCGAACCATATCGATGCATGTCGGTCTGGTTTAGGGTATTTACTTTGGTTAGAAGATCCAGTCTGGGTTTCTGCACCGTTTTTAAGGTCCGGTGCGGGAGGTTTCTATATAGAGGTGTGGTTTATGCCAACCCCTATTATATATGATTTTCAGATGAGAGGCCTATATTTATATTGATGTTGGAGTTCTGTTACTCGAGAATGAGAGATATATTCAGGTACTCTCTTATGTTATCCTGATTATACTTAGTGATATCTCCCTTATTGATGATTCTAGGTTTTGATGATGATTTCTGGATATGGATGATTCACCAATTTGATGTTGATTCCATGATTTCTAATTAGTTGTGCTTCTATATATGGGGGACGACTATGCATGGTTTTGTGATGTGTGATATTTTGTTGATTATCTATGTTATTATAATTATATACCATGCATATGTTCTACACACACACTATGTCGCACATATTTATATATCTTTGATTTAGACATAGTATGACTTGTGTGTTATTTACGTAATACTTGGATTAGTCCGAGACATTTCAAGTTCAGGAACAGTGAGACTAGCTTATGTTTCGGGCATAAAGTAGGCTTATTCGATGTTGTAGTATATCATTTGTATTGTATAGTCTCATGTATGTATAGGAAATTGTGATGTATATCATTCCTTTTATATTTTATATTATATACTTTATCACTGCGACTCTGTGTTCTCTGCTTGTATACTGTGTATTGTTCTATCCTGGAGGCACACGTGTTTATCGCTTTGTGTCGATACTGTGTACGTATAGTGAGTTATTTATTCGATGTTTAAATACGTGCTAGTGTTAGCCCAAAGAAAATTCATATGTGTACCCCATATCACCTCATTCTCCGTATTATATGACAGTATTATTTAGTAATACTCTTAGATAGTATGGGTATAGTGGTGGGGGTGTTATAGAGGAGGAAGCACTTCAGGCCAAGGATGTAGAGCTCAAAAGGCTCTAAGCCGAAATTTACAGACTCAAGGCCAATATAAAAGCTGAAACAGATTTTAAGGTCTAGGCTTAGGTCGATCATGCCACAACAGAAATTGAAATCAAAGAGCAGGCTAAGAAAAGTAATGAGGAGAATAATGCAAACCTCCAACTTTTGCAAATGTCACCGTTGTCAAGAATTTAAAATGGTTAGCGAACAACTATCCCATTACACTTGTCGATGCTTGGGAGGAGATGCTCCATCGGTCGATTGAAGCCGACGAAGGCCTGACTAAATATGAGCCGAAAGAAAAATTCTTGGACGAGGAAGACATCATAACTTTAGAAAAAGGAGAGCTTTGCTAGTTGGAGAGAACAAGCCCATGGTAAAAACAACATTGAGGCTCCTGCCGATCCAAGCACATCAGATCAAGTAGAATCATCGACTCCAAAATCTAAAAAACTTGCAACAGAACTGACAACTCTTGTGGTAGCCAACTCTATACCACCTACATCAAAATTCATATCTCCATAACTACAATTGTCGTCATCCTTGTATCCCTATATCTATTACTAAACCCATTCAGTCGTCTATCGAGGAGGGTGAAATTGCCAAGTCTCCGATCAAAGGAGCTTCACTCGGTGAAGGTATTTCCCTCACATCCCCATGTTAGAGAAGCTTCAATTCTCATCTTAGGTAGCCTCTAATCTTTACTTCACTATCTATCAACTTATAGGTCATCTATCGCTTCCACCTCTACCACCAACAACTCAGGTCTTGGATCCAGTGCTATCTCTACCCCATCAACCTCCATCACTACATAGCCAATCGTTCCAACTCCTCCTTCCAGCTCCGACCATGGACTAAATTCACAAAAAATAGGTGCATTGAAGCATTAGAAGATGTCGCTTAGTCACAAGAGGAAGATGTTGCTACCATAAGCGAAAAGGACCGAGATGATCATATCACAATGGCGGAGAGGTTGAAAATTGATTATGAGAAAAATCAAGATTAAGCTAGAGCCGAGAACTGAAAAGCCTGCCACCGCCTCCGACAAGCCAAGCCTTATTCCCAAGCTTTATCCTCTTAAAATAAGCCTCTAAAAGATGGCGGCACTGGCCATTCGTCGAAGACCTCTGACCCTACCATTAATAAGCCTGAGGATCTTATAATTGCAACAACTAATGGAAAAACTACACACTACGAGGGTAGCACTCCAGAGAAAGGGAAGTCCAAGGACATGAAGGGTTCGAAGAGGCCTTGCGATAGGTCTGACACCCAAGGTGGGAAGCACGGGAAGAAGAAGTTGGTGTCTAGCTTGGCTCTCATAAAAACAGTTTCCTTTTGTTGTATTTTCATTTTTTTCTATACATAGGCTGATATTGTGTGGGAGAGGCCCCTGCTATCTTTGTATAAGAAAGTGAATGTAAATAAAAGATCGTTTTTCTATACAGTCTTTGTTGTATTTACATATCTCGACTTTTTATTTTATCTGTCTATATATTATTGCCTACATATATAATATAGTACCGATGATGCTCTTTCATTTATATTATACATGCATGTGTTTGTGCAATGCCATTACTTACTGTTGCTCTATACATACAAGTAAATTTATGTGATTACTTGGTAGTATTTTGTTATTCAGTTTTGTTTATCACGGCTAAAGTATTTCTTTCATTGCCAAACAAAAACTGTTATTAGTTTGACAAACTTTGTGGCTAGCCTCGTTTATTCTGGGTTGAGTTCTATTCGATCGTAAGCAATATTGTTATTAGAGTAGCATCTAACTTTTTATCATTTCCTGTCTTTGGGAAATGGCATTCTGGGTGTCTAGCTTTGGACACCGAACTTTGATCTTACCTATCTCCAGGCGCTGCTCAAAATAGTTCTTTGACCTTCATCATTTATCATTGGCTGAGTGTGGTTCGCTGGGCCATCGGTGTGGTCATGGTTGTGGATAGTTCATTCATTCATCGACCCCTATCTCCAGGGATCGATATTTTTGATGCTTGACTCTGAGCAACGACTTTCCACCTTGCCAATCTCTGGGCGTTGACCGAAATAACTCACAGGCTATCATTGTTTATCTTTGACCAGGTATGTCTTCTTAGGCCATAAACATAGTTGTGAAAGCGTCGATTGCACACCACTTACTATCTTTTGGAATTAATGTTTCAGTAGCCAAACTCTGAGTATCCCTCACTGACTTTGCCCACCTTTGGGGATTAGTCAAAAATCAAAGAGATAAGGATGAATCATCTGATCGACCCTAATGCGATTATACTCCCCTGACCCAATTATGGGTCAAAAGAGTTAGTCGATACATATCTCATGGTACCTGATTGTGCTGCTAATCACACACACAAGGTTTAGCTTACAAGAACATGATTCCATTGGTTATAGAAGCTAGTTTTATCCATAAACAAAGGAAATGGCAAGTCCTGCCTTATTACATTGCCTCCAGTTCACTAGGGTGACTTATTTGCACAAAATAAAATAAATAAATCTAAGTGAAATAGTGTCATTATTGTTTGCTATTCCACGCCTGTAGAATTGGGATCCCATCAATAGTCGCTAGCTTGAAAGTTCTGTCTCTAAGCTTATGCTTAATCGCATAAGGACCTTTCTAATTCGAACTAAGTGCCCCCATACCAGGGAAGACTCATTTCAAACGAGATACCCTACCTCAAAGGTATGGTTTCCAACCTTGCATTGAAGTGTCGTGCCACTCTTTTCTGGTGAGCAGCTACCTCAGTTCAACCCCTTCCTATTTATGATCAACCAAGTCGAGGGACTTAAGCAAGAGTTCTTCATTCATCTTAGGATCATAGTATTTTCTTCGGTGGGAAGAAACTTCCAATTCTATCAGAATCATGGCCTCGGCTTTGTAGGCCAAAGCGAATGGAGTGTGCCCAATTGCGGACTTATGAGTCGTTCTATAAGCCCGTAATGCTAGTGGCAATTCATTGACCCAGTTGCCCTTGGTCTGCCGGTCGTTTCTACAGGATGGATTTGATGATTCTCACCACCTCCACCTATCCATTTGCTTGTGGATATGCTATTACCGAAAAGCTCTTCATAATTCAATACCGATGATAGAAGTCCTTGAACTCAGTACTTTTAAATAGAGTTCCGTTACCAATAATGATTTTATATGGAACTCCAAATCTGTATATGATGTTCTTCACAGCAAAGTTGATCACTTTCTTCTTTGTGATTGTGGCTAGCAATTCCGCTTTAGCCCACTTTTTAAAGTAGTCAACTACTACAATGGCATACCTCCATCTTTCGACATTGGTAGCACACTAATGATATCAATTTCCCAAAAAGCAAACAGGCACGGGCTAACCATTTGCTTAAGCTATATAGATAGGGCTCTCAGTATTTTTGCAAACCTTTGGAACCCATTATGCCATTTGGTATAATCAGCAACATTTAGGCTGATCATCGGCCAAAATTATCCACTGGGAAGTATCTTCTTCACCAAAGACTACCCACGGTGTGATCACCACAGCTTCCTTTGGGGACATCCGACAAGATTTTCTTTGCTTCGTCCTTGGTGACACATCGTAGGAGGGGAGTTGAGAAGCCTCACATATACGTCACTCCTTGTATTATAAATCATGGCCCTTTGTGAAGGAGCTTTCGCCGTTTATTCTTGCTATTTGGGAGAGTTCCATTCAACAATTTATATTTGATCGGAGTCATCCAAGACTCCTTTTCTTTCTTGGTTTCCATAATCCAACCAACATTCGTCTTGTCGATGCTTGGAGAGGTTAAAACCTCCACTAGAATGATTCGTATAAGCTACGCATCCCAAGAGCTCACAAGTTTTTCTAGTGAATCAGCTTTCATATTTTCTTCTCTAGGGATGTGCATGATAGTATAGTGTTCAATATCATTCAATAATTCTAGCATCTTCATCAGGTAAGCGTCAAGTCTCTCTCCCTTAGCTTGAAATTCCTTCTTGACTCAGCAGACCACCAACTAGGAGTCACTGAATAAATTCAGTGTCTTGACCCATGGTTCTTTCGCTATCTTAAGTCCCGCGATCAACGCTTTATATACGAATTCGTTGTTCGTAGTTGGGAACTCTAGCATTAGAACGTAGCATATTATTCATCCCTTCGAGGCCACGAGAATCACTCCAGCTTAGAAATTCGTTCATTGGAAGCTCCATTTACAAACAACTCTCACTGGGAAACTCGGACCATGTCTTCTTTCTCTTCTGCATCTCGAACGGTGAACTCAACAATGAAATCAACCAATGCATGTCCCTGTATTGCCTTTCTAGGATGGTATGTTATATCATATTAGCTCAACTCAATATTCCGTTTCAATTATCTTCTTGATGTCTCAGGATGATGCGACACCTGTCTTAGTGGCTAATCGGTTAGAACCTTTATCGGTGAGCCTGGAAGTATGGTCGTAGTTTCCTTGAGGCGATCAACAAGCAGTATGCCAGATTCTCTAACTTTGAGCAGTTCTTTTCTACTTTGGTAAACCATGTACTGATATAGTATACGGGCTTTTGGATCTTTGACTCCTCACATACCGAGGCTACACTCAGCGCGTGAGCAGATATTGCCAAGTAAATGAATAGAACTTCTCCTTTTAGAGACTTTGACAAGATTGGTGGTCTCTTCATTTGCTCTAACAAATTTTGGAAAGCTTCTAGCATTCATTGGTCCAAATAAACTATCTTTTCTTCTACTTGGGAGCATCAAAGAATGGACTTATCCGTTGACTTTGAAATAAACCAACTAAGTGCAGCGACTTTCTCGTTCAAGCTTTGCATCTCCCTTCTTTTTTTCTGGACAACAAGATCTTTTATAACATGAATTTAATCTAGATTAGTTTTGATGCCCCTTAAGTTCACGATGAAACCTAGAAATTTGCTCGATTCAACTTCAAAGGAACACTTCAATGGATTGAGCTTCATTCCATACTTCCAAAGCACAACGAACATCTTAGCGAGGTCATCAATTCGGTTCATCGATAATTGTGACTTCATTAGCATATTATCTACTTAAACCTCCATCGTCCTCCCAATTTAATTTTAGACCATCTTATTTACCAATCGATGGTAGGTAGCTCCAGTGTTCTTCAAACCAAACAACATCACTCAATAGTAGTACAAGCCAAAATAAAGGATGAAACTCATGTGCTCCTGAACTGGAACATGCATTGCTATTTGATTGTAGCCAAAATATGCATCCAAGAAGGATAATAGTTCATGTCTAGCCATTGAGTCCATAAGTTGGTCTATTTTCGACAGAAGAAAGCTGTCTTTTTGGGCATGCTTTATCCAAGTTTGAATAATTGATGCATGTTCACCACTTTCCATTTGGCTTCTTGACCAACACAAGATATGATACCCATTGGGGGTATACGGCATCGCGGATAAATCCATTTTCCTTCTGCTTATCCACTTTCTCTTCAAAGTAGCACATCATTTTGGACCTAGAATGCATCTTTTTTGTTTTATAGGATGGCACCTTGGGTCCACATTCATTGCGTGGAACGCTATCTCTCGTGATAGATATTCCACACATATCTAAATGCATCTAGCAAAACACATTCAGGGTTACCCAGAGGAACCCTTCCAATTCCTTTCTCATCTTTTTTCCAGGTTGAGATCTGACTTTGAGGACCCTAGTACGATCATCCTCATCGACCAGGACATTGATCGTCAACTCCACTAGTGCCATCCTCAAATCCTTTGATTTTTTTCAAGGGTCCATAGGCTTGTAGAAATTTCTATAGGACCCGAGCCATGGCTTGGACGAGAATTGCAATGCATTCACAGTCTTGATAGTGAGAGCTTTCTTGGTACTTTTTCCTTTCTCACGTCACTTCGCCTCTCTAAGATCAACCGCAAACATTCACGACCTATACTCTGGTCACCTTGAATAGCTCCAACCTTATTCTCCATAGGGAACTTCACCATCATGCTCCATAGAGCCAGTGATATTCTAAAACGGGCATGGGCCGGTCGTTGCAAAAAAATATTATAGATAGAAAAATCATCTACAATCACGAAGGTCTATACCCACATAATCTTGTTGTCACCTTGATCCAACTCCACAGACAAGTCAATACATCTAATCGGCTCTTTTGACTCTCCGGTAAATCCTTGAATGCGGGATTTACATGGCTTTATATCCTTTGGTGTTATCTTTATTTGGTCAAATGTCTTCCTGAACAGAATATTAACCGAGCTTTCACTATCAATCATAACTCGGTGCACGGTTGTTGGCCCTATCACGACCGTAATCACCGTAGGGTCAAGCGTCAGGATTTGCACCCTATAGCAACTCTATCTCACAATACTATATCATTGCTCATCGTCTTCAGTTGTTTTGTTGGAGCTCCATCTTCGACAGCAAAAAAACTTTCCTATAACATATACTTTAAAAACATCCAATACCACTCCATCTCATTCCAGCTCTTCTCTATTGCAAGAGGTCCTAAAATTATTGTGTTAATCACGATCCTACTATTTGATCACCTAGGCCCCTCTTAGTTGGTCCAGGTCGGTCCCTCTAAGCATTCTGCCCCTGAGGTCTAGCATTTTTCCCTCCATCATGCAGGTCTCCGACATATTGTTATAGCTTCTTCTTACATATCAAGTCTTCAATCACGTCTTATAAACGATGGAACTCATTGGTATTGTGCCCATGAGTGTCATGGAAATGAAAATACTTCCCCAAGTGCAATTCAGTGGCCTCCCTTCGAGGCCTCTTCTTATAAATTTCAGTTCCTTGCGTAGCAAGTTATATATTATCAACTGTACCATTCAACGGAGTATAATCTTCCGACTTCAAGTATCTCGAATGCTTTTTGGTATCATTTCTTTTAACTTCAACGCCTTGATTTCTCCTTCTTTGGTTTTTTTGGTTTTTGTTAATGGTTCCAACATTCACCTCAACTTTATCGGCGCTCTCACCAGTTTTCTTAATAGCGACGTTGTTTTGCACAACTTCATTCGATGGTCTCCGACCAGCCTTTGTGGGGGCCATATTTGCCTCTTCCAAGTGCAGATACTAGGTCGCCTTTTGATAGAATTAGTCAATAGTGGGTGGCTTCTTCATTTTCAGCCATTTTCTAAAATCCGTGTCTCGGTGTATCCCCCAGATCAATGCCTTAATCACGATATCCTCCTTTGGATTGCTTACTTCTATAGCAGCGTTAAACCAACTCAAGAAATCCTTTAGGGTCTCTCCAGCACCCTGATGGATTCTCAATAAGGACATTGCATCCTTCGGTCGGGAGGTGTGGAGCCTGAACCGCTTCATAAACTTTTTCTCCAATTGACCAAATGTAGATATGGATTTCGGTGCGAGTATAGTAAACCACATCGTATCCATCCCATCCAAGAATACAAGGATGCACCTGCACCTTACTGCGTTGGTAGCTCTAGCACCATCCATGTGCCACTTATATTTTAATAAATGTTGTCTAGGATCTTCTTGTTATACAACGACATCGTCGACATAACAAATTTCTAAGATACTCTTCCCATAAGCATTAGTGAATGGTGTCCTGCTAGGTGCTTAGCCTCATTCCTTATTCTTTCTCCATTGATTTTTATTCATCAATCTCCTTATCATATCAGTAATATATTCTTGACTGGCCCGGTTATCCGGAAGGTGACCATCGGGAACAACCTTGAGTATTTGACTCTGCAAATGCTCTTGATATGTCCAATGACATCTACGCTTTCTTGTCTCTAGGAGATCCATTCCTCTAGATCTTCTATGATGCTTGGCTGCTTTTGCGGTGTTCGTTTGATCACCAGCATTCCACATACCAGCATTTTGTCCAACGTCGTTGCCAATATCCTGCAAATCTCCTTCACAATCAAACAGGTTGACGGTGGCTTGTAATAAAACTGTGGGACCACCTTCATTGTGATTGGTACCGGTCTGATCTTGATGTGTACCGACCACTCCAACCATGGTCAAAACTTGGCCGCTTCCTCATGTTATATTCCTTGATGCCCTAGCAGCTTTTTCCTTAATCATTTACTTTCCGTCTGTTCTGATTAGAAGAAGATGAATTCTCTTCTCCAAATCTTCAAGATGATGCATCTCTCTGGCTTTTCCTATGCATTTGGAATTACTAGGCCAATAAGGCAATACTTGCATCCATCTTATCAAGGAGTGCTTTCGGGATATCCACCATCTTTTGGTTTAATTCAACCATCATTCTATCAAATTCAACCTTTGTCACCATCTCTTGCAGAGTGGATAGTCTTAGCAAGACAGTCATCGATTGGTTAGTTTCTTCATTATGGCGAGAAACTTCATCTTCTCCACCTGTTATAGCTCTAGATCTTCCAGATCTGTTAGAGGCCATTACTTTACAAATCAAAGCACTTCAGATTTGCAACAACGAACATTTAAATCTAACTTATGGACACTCTATATATAGTACTAAGGTAGATCTATTCCTGAGAAGCTCTTCCCTCTGTAAAACTAAAAAAATGTTAAACCAAATGTTGGAAAAACACCTCCAGTTATATGAAAAATAGATAGATCTAAAAATATCCGCAAAAACAGTAAAAAAACAAATCAATTTATAGTGGTTCGGCAAATTCTATGGCCTACATCCACTTTAATCTTATTGGAGTTTGGCTAGTAATAAGTACAAGAGCTCTGCAATTCATTTTCAGATCTAAAACAACAAAATTAGGCTGGAAGTGACAAGGTTGAGTAAAGAATAAAAGATGAAGAAGATGGAGGCCGAAGGGAATCTAAAAGTCCTTTTCTAGTAGCCATAATGCTTCTATTTATAGAAGAATCATGCAACATAGCCGTCAGATCGCGTAAGACTAGGTAAGAATCCAGATCTAAGAGAACGGGGAGAAAGAACGAGTCACGTAGTAATAAAAATCATCTCAATACCAATCACAATTATGATCGGTACTGAGATCGGATTTTGGCCATGCCACTTGAGATCTTTCTTCCGTACTTGCTTGCATCTCCAAGTCTCTAAACACCCCTAATTTTATTTTAATATTAGTTAGGAGATTTAATTGGATGGATAAATAGAATAACGTAGTGGGATAAGGAGGATGAGGTTTGATAATTAATTGGGTCAGGCCTTAACTAATATATTATTAAGGTTGTTTTAAAACTTATAAAAGAGAGGAAAAAATGAGAGGGCAAAATTAGGAATAAAGCCTTATTTCATTTCTTAAGCCTTCCCTCTCTCATTCATTCTCATTTTACATTTATAAAACAATCAAAAGAAAACAAAGAGGCCGACCATAACCAAGGAAGAAAGAGGAGGAAACTAAAGGGATTCAAAGGGTAAAGCTTAGGGAAGCTAAAGTCCATCAAAACTCAATCTCGTCATCCAATCTAAGGTGAATAATCATTAACCATCTCTATTATTTGTGTTTGAATTTGGTTATGGCTAATTTATGAATTGATCTTGATTATTTTTCTATGTTTTGGATGTTTGATCGCTGTTTGGATAGAATAATGATTTATGGAAATTTTATGAAATTATTATGATAGGTTTTAAAGGTAAAGTCTAAGTTTTTTACCTTCAAATGATTTCATTTTCTGGTTGTTGTGTAAAACATTATTTTGGACATGGGTTTTTAATTTCATAATAATCCTAGTTAATATGAATATTTTACGAATTTCCTAAGGAGGAAATAGTGTTTATTTCGGGTATTAATTATTAAAAATAATTAAATAATTATTTTAGTCCTAAATTTTTTGTAGGAAAAAGAACAGGTAAATAGCCACAAGGAAGAAGTTACAAAAAAAATTAGTCTTAGGGACAACATGTTTGTTTTTTAGTCTGAAGGACACTTTTTAGTGTAAACTGAAAATGATAGTTACAACTATCATTCTGTGATTTACACTAAAAAGTGTCCTTCAGCCTAAAAAACAAACTTCTTGTCCCCGAAACTAAATTTTTCTCTAACTTTTTCCTTGAGCCTAAAAACCCCAAAAATATATATATAAATTCTAACTTTTAGTAGTTTTTGGGAATTTTTCCCAAAAGGTTATGATTTTCTATGAATTTAATAAGCCAAAAAAACTTATAATTAATATTGAGTAATAATATTAATTGATGGGTTATGAAATGGATTTGGAAAGATAAAACTGACTTGCGGTAATCCTTCTGCAAAGAAATTAATAAAGTTTGTTTTTAACCAATCGAAAATTGACAAGGAATTAGAGTTGGTAAAAAATTAAATTTCTTTATCAAAAAATAAAATAGTTTTCATACTAATTACGATACTGCCATGTTGTATGTTAGAATGTCAATTGGCTGATGATGGTCGATGTCCATGTTGCCACTATAAATTTCAACATCAACATGGATAGATGCATATGATATCAACATATGTTGGTATGGAATGAATCTAGTTAAGTCGATGTTATACATAAATAAGTATTTCGGCATACTATCATTTCGACATCAATGATTTCGTACCTCACCATAACCATTTCGACATCCTTTGTTCTTTGGTTTTTAAAACCCATATGACATGGCATTGATGTCGTAAGTCTTCAACTTTGTAACCTAGGCTATAAAGGTTTTAATGTCGCATGTCTTTATTTTTGAAAACCTTCAAGTAGCCGCATAGTCACTGCAGTTTTATGAAGCCGGTATCAAATGTTTTAAGGTTTTTATGCTATTAGTCATCATTTCTGATATCAGCTGTTTTGTGGCATAATAGCTGTAGTACCATATTAATGACATTACAGTTTTGTTTAAATATTGATGCCATAAAAAATTGATTTCGACTTCAGTAATTGACGTCGTAGCTTGTCAGCTCCGACATCACAAGTTTTCCTTGTTTTCGGCAACCAAGTTATCCGGCTTTGATGCCACAACTCTTTCATTTCAAACCTAATGTTTTGTAGGCTGAGAAGCCTTGTTTTCTTTTACGAACTAAAAGTATGTTTTAAAGGCGAGATAGCCTATGTTTTAAGAAAGTCGATAACCTTATGATTTCGCCAGCTTAGCCTTATAATTTATAAAATCAAAATTTTGTTTTCGAATCTTGGTTATGGGTTTGATATCATTTTTAACCTCATGAATGCCATAAGCTTTCTATTTTGAATTGTTATATTGATGGCTTGACAAGCCATATGTTTTATGAGTTCAACAACTTTGTTGGGGATACCAATGTATATTATTTTCGATATGCCATAAGTTTAAGGGTTGACAACCTAATTAGGGATACCAATAGACACAGGTTAGGCACTTGGGTGAGTGATGTTATATTTTAATTATAAATTGATATTTGATGGGTTCATCCTAGGAAAACCATGAGATGTTTGGTGGATAGTCCACATAATGTCATAGATGGATAGTCTTTACATTGTTCATGATAGGTTCATAGTCATCCTAGGAAAACTATAATGTGTGTGATGGATAGTCCATATAATTTTAAACAAATGAGATGTGTGATGGATAGTCCACATGAATTTTAATTAAATAAATCATGTCTGATGGGTAGTCCATGTGGCTTGGGATAGATAATCCACATAATATTTATATGTGAGATGGGTAGTCCACATAAATATAAGATGGATAGACATATTAAATTTAGATGGATAGTCTATTAATTTGGGATGGATAATCCATCATATGATTTTGGGTGGGGTAAGGGAGTGTATAACATTATTAAGACAGATTAGTTAGACTTATCTATGTTGTATTCCTGCAAAGGATTATTTTACTATGCTCTAACCATTGTGGTTGTAGATGCATGAATTTTGATTGACATATTTGGTTTAGATACTAGTGAGGGGAAAGCCCGTTCCATTCTATGACGTGGTCTTACTAGATATGTTTTTTGGTTCGAGATGGTAGGTTATTATTCACATCAGACATTTTTGCCGACCCAAAGTTTTTGTTTTTTCCCTTAAACTCTCGAGTGCTAAATTGAGTAGGCTAGGAGTAAGGATTTTCAGGTTTCCAAATTTAACGAATAAGCTTCCAAAGACGTGCAAGAGGCAAGCTAGCTATTAGTATGAGAATTTATTTTCCGCTGTGTCATTTTGTGTCTAAATAGATGTAATGACAAAAGTTATAACTGTCAAGTATTAGACTCTGATCAACCAAGGAGCCATCTTCGTATATCGCGCTTGGAGTATTTTATAATAATTATTTTTTCTCTGAACGAGGGATCGAATGGGATTATGTAATGAATTTGAAATCATTTTTGTGAAACGAAATGTGAAAGCTTATTATAGAATTGAGTTTAAAAAAATTCATATTCATGTGCTTCTAGTACTATTGATATGATTAACAAGCTGCATTTTATCATCGAAAATTAATACTATGGATGACTACAGCATCCGTAGCATTTAGTATCGGGCCTCAAAATGGAAGATGTTACGGTTTGGTATCAAAGCATAGGTTTATGTAAAAAATTAAAAGATTAATTTTTTTTGAAAACATAATCCAATGAATCAGAGAATAAGATCGGGGTATGGGGTAACGCTATAGTAACGTACTTGTATTTGCTATATATAAGTATGTATTCTCCCCTCTCCCTTAGACTGTTCTTTTGTATATTATTAAGGCTTGTATGTAGATTAAGAGAAAGAAAGATTTTGAAGCAGGAAACGTAAGAGTGAATCTAGGTGGAGGAAGCACCACAACTAATGGAAATATTCGGCCTAGTAGTAGAAGGAACCAGGGTCGAACGGTAAATGCTAATCAGAATGAAAATGCTAATGTGGGTGTTGGAACCCCACCAGTGGATATGGGGGCTATGTATCAGTTCTTTGTCAACGTGATGCAAGTTGGGCTGTCGCTGGTTTGGCTTGAGGGAATGCAGCTAATGCAGGAGGAGTTAATCCAATGGGGTCTGTTGGCAACAACTATGCTAAGTTGAGCTGGGATTACACCAGCCTTAGAGAAAAGCCTTTTTTGGAACTGAAGATGCTTTTCAAGTGGAGAATTGGCTATTACACTGTGAGAGGATTTTTGCTGATCTATGTTTGAACGATGAGCAGAAAAGGAGATTAACATCAAGGCAGTTGCTGGGAGCTGCTTTGCACTGGTGGAACGGGGTGACCGTAGGTGTACTAGAAGAGGAATTACTTGGGCTGAGTTTAAGAGGAGGTTTAGGGAAAGTTTCTTGTTTAAGATAGCCAAGTCAACATTTCTCAAGAAATCTATGGAATTGGAGCAAGGAGAAATGTATGTTCTGGAGTATGCAACTAAATTTGATAAGATGTCCAGATAGGGATATGTTACCATTGATACTATGATCAAGAGGACTGAGAAGTTTATCTGGTATTTGAGATTGGAGATTGTCAGGGCAACAATGTTGCATCTTAAGGATCCAAGTAATGTAGTGGTGGAGATGGATATAAGGAACGAGCAGTTGCTTTCAACCTTTGGCAAGGAGCAGCAGGTGGAAACCCAGAATTCTCACAGTAAGAAGAGAAAGCTCTTTAAGGGGAATGGAGCCTAGAAGAGTGAAGTTACCAAGAAAGGGAAAACTTATATTGTTTTTTACAAGCATGACAAGAAGGGGCACTATGCTAATGAGTGTCGATCTGGTGATGGTAAGACGGTTGTGGGGAATAAGAATGTGAAGTGTTATGACTGCAACTAGGCAGGGCATTATTAGAATAAATGTCTAAAAGCGGCCAAGGTGGAAAAAGGAAAGGTCTTTGCTTTGGAGCCATCATCTTCTAGGCCAATAGTGGAGTAGAAGGAAAAGGCTGTAATGGGAGGCACATGTTTCATTCATGGCAAACATGTTAGAGTATTATTTGATACTGGTGCATCACATTATTTTATCTCTCAGTATTTGGTAGATAAGTTAGAATTAGAACCATCATACCTTGTTACTTCCTTAAGAGTCGCGGATCCAATAGGAGGGTATGCAACTCTAGGGATGAAATGTGACCATCTAGAATTTGAATTGTTAGGTCATGCTTTTTCCTGTAGTTTGATTTGTTTGATTTTGTGGGCTTTTGGATTATTTTGGTTATGGATTGGTTGAAAAAATATGATGCTAGGATATTTAGCAAAGGTAGGAAAATATCATTATGTCACCCTAATAATAGTGATCGAATTATATACTCAATTGAGAATTCGAGTTTAGATGTTTGTGCTTTATTGGGTGTAACCAAGCTGGAAGATGAGTTGTGTCGGGTTTTAGTTGTAAGAGAATTTGCAGATGTTTATGAACAAGTTACTGGATTACCACCGAAAAGAGCTGTTGAGTTCAGAATTGATCTTGTACCTAGAGTCGAACCCGTTAGTAGACCGCATAGCAGAATGATACCTGCTGAGATGAAAGAGTTAAAGGTGCATCTAGAAAACTTAGAAAGAAAGAGTTTAATTAGACCAAGCAGTTCACCTTAGGGAGCGGCTACGGTGTTCATGCAGAAACCAGAGAGATTGTTGAGGTTGTGTATTGGTTATCGTAGGCTGAATGAGAAGATGATAAAGAAAAGATATCATTTGCCAAGAATCGATGATTTATTTGTTTTTGATCAGTTGAGTGGAGCCAAAGTGTTTTCCCAATTGGATTTGGTCATAGGGTTCCATCAACTAAGGGTGGTGGATGATAGTATTCCTTTGATGGAGTTTCTAACGAGGTATGGTTCGTATGAGTGGTTAGTCATGCCATTCGGGTTGACTAATCCGCCTGCTTTCTTTATGGACTTAATGAACCGAATTTTCCGAGAGCACTTGGATAGGTTTGCGTTGGTGTTTATTGATGACATTTTGATATATTCTAAGGATGAAAGAGATCATGAGATTCATCTTAGAATAGTGCTTAAGACCTTGAGGTAGTATGAACTAAAATGACACTTTGAAACTACAAATGGCAATCAAGGTTTGGTGGTGTATACAGATGCAGTTGGAAAAGGATTATAAGTTGTGTTGATGCAAAGAGGTAAAGTGATTGCTTATGCTTCTCGACAGCTCAGACCACATGAAGTTAGTTATCCTACTCATGATTTATGTTGGTAGCGGTGATCTTTGCTTTAAAGGTGTGGGGACACTACCTCTTAGGAGAAAGATTCGAGTTGTTTACAGATCATAAGTCTTTGAGGTATTTATTCTCTCAAAAATAGTTGAATATGAGATAGCAGAGATGGCTAGAGTTTTTAGCAGCTTATGATATTGGTTTTGAGTATACGCCTGGAAAAGAAAATAAAGTTGTTGATGCACTTAGTAGGAAACATCGGAATGTGGTATTATCTATGATAGCAAAATGGAAGGATTTAGAAGTATTGACTACTTATGGTGAGCAGTTAAGATCAACGGCTAGTTCTAGTCAGGAAACTGTCATGTTGTCATGTTTGGAAGTTCGACTATTGATGATTGAAAGGATTGCTTCTAAGCTGAGAGATGATCCATTGCTAGCCGAAAAGATTTGAGGACTTGAAGGTGGTATTGAGATTGATGGCTTAAAGGATTTTAGTCTTGTTCAAAATGGATGGCTAAGAAAGAAGGGATGACTGTGTGTTCCAGATGTTGGTGACCTAAGGAAGGAAGTTCTTAAGGAATGTCATCGATCGAAGTTTACTATTCATCCTCCAGGAACTAAGATGTACCAGGATATGAAGATGAGCTTCCTCTAGGAAGGTATGAAAAGGAATGTAAGCTTATGGGTAAAGCAATGTTTGAATTGGCAGCATGTTAAAGGCTTTGCATCAGAAACCAAGTGGATTTCTTCAAGCTTTAAATATACCAGTTTGGAAATGGGATTCTATATCCATGGATTTTATTGACGGGCTGCCAAGGTCAAATAGGGGAAATGAATGATCTGGGTTACAGTGGATAGAATGACCAAGAGTGCACACTTCATTCTCGTTAGGCCGACCAGGACGGCACCTATATTGGCTAATTTGTTTATGAAGAACATTGTAAGACTGCATGGGATTCCTAGTAGCAGAGACATTTTGTTTACTAGTGAGTTCTAGAAGAGTCTACAGGAAGTTTAGGTACCAATCTTAAGATGAGTACCGCTTATCACCCTTAGACAGATGGGCAGACAAAAAGAGTCAGTAAGGTACTTGAAGATTTGCTAAGAGCTTGCGTACTAGATTTTGGTGGGTCATGGGAAGACCATTTGCACTTAGTTGAGTTTTCCCATAATAATAGTTATTAGACTAGCATAGGAATGGCGCCTTTCGAAGCTTTGTATGTAAGGCCGTGCAAATTACCAACGTGTTGGTTGGAGACCGGAGATAGATTGGTTCTTGGTCCAGATATGGTGAGAGAAGCCACGGAAAAGATTGAGTTGATCCGAGCATGGATGTTGAGGGCTCAGTCTAGGCAGAAAAGTTACATAGATAAAGAACTCAGAAAATCTTCAGGTCAAGCCTCAAGAAAACACACAAATTCCTCGGGTACGACCCTGAGTCAGTTCTGTACCGATCCATAAGCCATGGATCGGTACCGACCCACGAAGCTTGAGTCGGGGTTCATTGTGCGACTTTTTTGGAATGATGTGCATGACATGGAGAACGTGTAGAGTAATTTTTTAAGATTATTTAAAGTATTTTCACATATAAATAGAGGTGGGGTGCACTTGAAAATGGAATTCTTCTTATTTTCTGAATTTTTTCACTTTTCCATGAAATTCTATTGGGTCTCCACTAATCTAAGAATACCAATCCATAAAATCACAGTTTGTAAAAGTTATACAAATCGAATAACAAAGTTCAAGCGGATGTATGCTAGAGAATTCGCTGAACCACTATAAAAATTGCGTTTTTCTTTGCTGTTTCTTGCTTCTCTTTAATAATTTTCATATTTTTTACTTTATTAGGTGTTTGTGCCATTTTTAGTGCAAACATTTTGGTGCTTTCACTGATAAGACTTGGATTTAACGACTTAAAACATGAATTTGAAGAAGATGAAGAGGACTAACCCCAGGATCTGTGATCGAAGTAAGTCAGCAAGGACATAGGGGCAGCCAATAGTTGTCATCTGGATCAACCCCCATCCATCTATGTGACTAAAGATGAGATGGAGAGAATGATGGAGGAGATGCATAATAGAATGGTGACTCAACAGGAAGAAATGTTCAATAGATTCTTTAGAAGAATGGAGCAAGATGACAGTTGGAATAATTAGAAACCAGAACCAAAAGCCAAAAGAAAGAGCGAACACCCCAGGAATCGGAGCGAAACAAGTTGGAGCAACCTCTATAGAGATTCCACAGTTCGGTATTGATCTAAGGAGTCAGATTGATACCGATCCAAGAATCCTTAGAGGCACAGCCGATTTGTATTTGGGATTGAATGATGAGCGTTAGAGGGATGATGTCAAACCCCGGAGTGGGAGCCAGAATGCAAACATGCAACCAGAGGAGTATGTACCAGAATTCTCCCATGGGAATGAGGGGCAGAATGAAAACATGGGATAGAGACTTCTGTTTGATGATAGTGATAGAATTGCTGAAATAGTTAGACGAGCATTGAGAGGTAGACCATCGGACCAAAGTCTAAAGGACACGAACATAATCCCATTTACTCCTAACATCCGATACGCAAAGAATCTATCCGATTTCAAGCTGTAGATGTTGGAAATGTACGGTGGAAAAACAAATCCAACAGTTCAACTGATGAGGTACATCTGACATATGGAGATGTTGGGTGCTTTTGAGGAGGTAATGGGATAGTCTTTCCCGTTATATTTAATGTATTTAGTAGTATTGTGGTTCACACAGCTAGAGAATGGATCCATAAGTACACGGACAGAGTTTGTGAATAAGTTCATGAGACAGTTTAGGGTTCATATTTCATAACCAAAGAATGTGACGGCACCGTCGAGCGTGAAGCAAAGGCCGGCAGAGGCCCTAAGGAGTTATTTGACTCGGTTCAGCATGGCAGCCACTGTAGTTCATAAGCTGGATCCATCGGTGGGTCGGATGGCGGCAGTTCCAAGAGTTGCTTGTAAAATAGATTTTATGATTGCTTTAGAAAGGGATCCACTAGCGGATCCCGTGGAGTTTTACCATGAGGCTGAGAGATACTTGTGTCTGGAGGACGCTGAAGCTAAATAGGCGGAGGTTAATGATATGGATGATGGGGGAGCCTTCGGGGCTGAGTTTAGAAAAGACAAAGGAAAGTGAAAGGTGGATGTTGGCTTCGGAGGACTAAAGCGGTAGAGAACGGAACCGAAATTCTCTTCTTACAGAGAGTTGATCGAAACCCTAAAGAGGATTCACTTGGATACTAGGGGTAGATTCCCTATCGAAAACCGATAAAGAGAGAATCCATGGATTGGGAAAAATGATTCGGAAAGTATTGCATATTCTTTGAGCTGGATGGGCGTGAAACAAACGATTGTAGGCACCTTCGTGATCTGATTTAGGACCAAGTTAGAAGCAACCGGCTTTAGCAGTAAGTGAGAAACCAAGCTGCAATGATGCAGTAGGAGTAGTCATCATTTCCAGTAAATGGAACCGGCCTTGGATCTAGGTCGACGATAGTTATCACATAATATGGATGGTAGGGAGTTAGATTTGGTTCTCGCACTTTTCCTTTGTTTTCAATAAATGATGTGGAATTATAGTTAAGCTACGTACTCGTGTATGGGACCTCGTTCAGTCTCTAGGCATGCTCTAAGTTGGATGTCTGACTATAGTGCTTGATGAGATGGATGTTGTGACGTTTATTGGATGTTTGAATTTGAATTATGTGAATGAATGCTTGATCTTAAAAATCACTCGAACGTGATAACTGATATTGATTTCAAAACAACAACGGAGATTGGTTACCCCTTAATATTAATTTATGAACTGATTGAACTTGCTTCTATAGACCAGAGAGATTAGGCGATGAATCATAAGGTGCAAGTCCCTTGTCGGAGAGCGAGTGGATTGGACTTGTAAGGCATAGTGAGTCCCTTCATGGAAAGTGAGTGCTACTCGCTCATTCGTTGGGTCCCCTCACCAGAGAGCGAGCGAATTGGACTTGACATGATCTAACGATATACAGAGATCGAGTATTAAACTAACAATCTAGAGAGATCAAGGATTGAACTAACGATCCAGAGAGATCTAGAATTGAACTAACGATCCAGAGAAACCGAGGATTTAACTAACGATCCAGAGAGACCAAGAAATGAATTGGTCATTGATTACATGAACCAGATAGATCAAAAGTTAACCTGGATTTTGATAATGCAATCCATAGAAATTAAAGGCTAGACTTTGGATTTGAACAACGCTTGACTTTGAAATGACTTGATGGCAATTATCAGATTATGTCACTGCTTCGATTAGGTTGGGCATTTTATAATGAGAAAATAGGCGATGCTAGACGATTTATAAATATCGTTCCAACCGATGGCAATTAGGAATGACAATGGGTGGGTTTAGGGTCTAAACCGGTAGACCTTCCCCTGTTTGGACCCGCCCCATTGGGTCAGCAGGACGAGTAGACCCATGACCCGTTCCTAAGAGCTCCGGGTCTAGGGTTGGGGCTTGGCTGACCTGCCCCAACCCGACCCACACTACTGAAATCTCATAAATCGCTTTATTGCTATAACGATGATTTATTGATCCTTTTATACATAATCAGTCATAACATGGATATTCTAATGTTCCATTCGATAAGTTATATATTTTTATGGTATTAAGTTGCATTACTAATAATTTAATAACATATGCATGTTTTTCTTGAACCGTTATCATACACATCATTCTTATTACCTTACCAATAATTGTAAACACGTTGGTATCTATATTTATTGTATCATTTAGTACCAACCCCTCTTACAAATGAAATAAATAAATATATGTATATTAATAAAAAAAATTGAATGGATATGTAAAGCCTCACCAAGTGTAGGGATGGGGCGGGTCTACCCTGACCTATATGGTTCCGAGTATGAGGCGAAAGTCCAGACCTTCACCGGGTCTATCGGGCGGGTCTGGGGCAGGGTTTAAAAAAATCGAGGCGGGTTTGGGGCACCAAAAACCCTCCCCAACCTGCCCCATTGCCATCCCTAATGGCAATGAACTTACATGGTTATTGGCCTTTGATTACCGGATAAATGCTCAACTCATGATAATAAAATCCCAGGCAAATGTGGGATAACATTTATTTCGATATATGATTGCCAACTCTCGAACAAACACAAGATGATTTTTGTTTACCATATGCGATATAATAATTCTGAGATAATACAGAGTGATGATGATTTATGGCAAACACTCAAGCATGGACTCAAGTCCTTAGCTATAGCGGTCTTGAATGACCTTTGGTTTACATGTGAATCCGAAGGAACTGGATGATTAGCTGCAATTTGATCGGTTAATTGCCAGAGAGCTCGACTACTAGTAATTTCCCGACTTCAATATTTGTTCTTGAGCAAAGCACGCCTTCCATTCACAAGGCATGCTTTTGGGGAGCAATTGTTAATTCTAAATTTGCCGCAGTCTTCAAACGGACTTAAAAGATCAAATCAAATGAAAAATCGATGAAGAAATAACCCAAGGACTTGGAAAACATCATAAAAAGGCAAAAAAAAGAACATATAAAAAAGGAGAAAAAAGTTGAAAATTTGGAAGTTCAAAATTTTGGAAGAGCTGACTCAGAACAAACCCACTAAATCCTTGGGTTAGACTCAAAGAAGGGGAGATAAAACTCAAAGCACAATAGCCTTGGAAAAACTCCAAGCAAGACCAAAAGCAACCCATGCAAAAACTCCAAGCACAACCCAAAGTCAGTTCGGTACCGATCCATGAACCTGAGTCGAACACACAAAAACCTCGAGTCGGACTCCAAGCAAGCCAAGGAAAACTCGAGCACAAAAATCTCAAAAAATCTTCTGGTCAAGCCCGAAGCAAACACTCAAATTCCACGGGTCTGTCCCCAAGTCAGCTCGGTACCGATCCATAAGCCACAGATTAGTATTGACCCAGGACGCTTGGGTTGGGGATCGCCGTGCGACTTTTCTGGAATGATGTGCACGACGTGGAGAACGTGTGGAACAATTTTCGAAGATTATTTTATGGATTTTCGCCTATAAATAGAGTTGGAGTGCACTTGAATCTTCTTCTTTTCTAAATTTTTTCACTTTGGCACGAAACTCTATTGGATCTCCACTGATCTAAGAATACCGATCCATATAATTACAATTTGTAAAAGTCATAGAAATCGAATAACAAAGTTTAAGTGGATGTAGGTCGGAGAATTCGTCGAACCACTATATATAAAAACTATTGTTTTTCTTTGCTATTTCTTGCTTTTCTTTGATAATTTTCATATTTTTTACTTCATTAGGTGTTTGTACCATTTTTGGTGCAAACATTAAAATTTTCTTTAAAATAGAAACTCTTTGTTTCCAAAATATTTATTGAAGCCGGTAATTGTTTGTAAAAAATAGATATCTAAAAACTCCTTATTTTGATAAGTGTATAATGAACCTCCCACCTATCGTTTTGATTCCTCAATGGTACCCATCAAGTCTTTAATCTCCAAAATTCTCCAATCCTTATAACTCACTATTAAGAAACAACTTCACATCTTCTAGCTATATGAATTCTAGTCTTCCTCAACTTAGAAAAGTATGTTATCCCATTATGACTAAATCAAACATGTCCCTTAACATCTTACTAGTTTCTCTAATATATATCCCACTAAAAGTCAACATTGAATAATTATCTCATCATAAAATTATCATACATAGCAAACAATATAACCTAACATACAATATAATGATCACACAAGGCAGACAATCAAGCCACCAAACAAACAAACAGGTAAAAAAGTAACAAATAGATAATTAAAATCAGTCGGCGTAAAACAAACAACCAGTAACAAAATATAAGAGATAAATCAATTCAAACAAGCATGACTTAAGTTAATGAGCAATCATATGCAAACAAGCAGTACAAATATGCAATCATGGGAAATAAATTAATAAGCAATAAATCAATACAGAAAATTCAACCAAAGCAAGTCAATACAAGCAAAAGGTCACTATCACACATATGGATGGGTGGTCCCTATATCATATCCCAAATCTCACCATGGGTGGGAAAAACTAGACATTCCTACAAATCCTTTGGGAAAGTCACACATAACACTCATAAAGGTAACATCATCATAATAGATGTTGGGTAAACTCAAGCTCATCTCGCCCAGTCATCTCACACCATATGTCACATGGTTTTAGTTTTATAGTTCTCAAATAGAGTTTTCCAAATAAAATATCGTCTTAATAAAATATTTTTCAGCACAAATTTCCAAAATTTGTTATTCAAATTGAATATTTTACCTTTTTAACTCTTACTTCTAAATCAAATAATTCCTATCTTCGTAATATATTTCAAACCATATATTTTATAACACATCTTTTCTGCATAATATGTTTTCAAATATATCATCAATAAAACATCTTTCAATTTCGATATTTGTCCAGCTAAAATCATTTACCAAAAATTTTCCCCTCAAGACATTGTTTACCAAAGAGTAACCCTGAAATAAAAGTGTCTACAACCAAAATCATTTTTCAAGCAAAAAGTTTCCCAAAATCTTAGATGCCCTTCGGATAAAACATTTCTCCTCAATAAAGATGTGTCTACCTTACTCAAAAAGATATCTCCCAAATAAAATACTCCCATCAAAAATATGTTTACAATATTCAATTTCCCTTACGTAATACCTAACTAAATAATAAACTTCCCAAATTTTTATTTAAATATAATTTTAATTATTATTTATGAATTTCCCCAAAAATTCATAAATTATAACCTTATTGGATTTCATGTTTTAATTTCATTAAAATTTAGTAAATCATTGTTATTTACAAATACCATCCAAAATATGTAAATAACCTTATTTATCATTCATTTGTTTAATTTTTGCATCATTATCCATTTATTTCAAATGAATTATCTTCCAATTCAAATTAAATAATTTATTCTTATTAAATATCTAAAAATACAACAATCAATAACAAATGTAACACCTCATAAATCCAACCATAAATGAATTGAGTGAATTGAATTAAATAATGTAAGGTTGAAAATGGAAATTTTATAAAAGTTGAAATTTTACCACGAAAGTCATTCTGTTGCATTCGTGGTGAAATTCTGATTTTTTTCCGTATATACTATCTTAAAACAGGGCTCAAACGAAGAAGATGAGCATTTGAAGCTTTCAAATTTAAATTAATTTAGTTTACATACAAATTCAAACAAGTATTAAAATTTAGGGTTTGAATTTCAAAAATTAACTGTAGCATTGCTTGGGGATTATGTAACCGTTAATTAAACAGTTAACGTTAAAAGTTAATTAGGGAATAAAATAAACGAGTAACGAAAACAAATCAGTGAACCCCAAATAGGAGTAGAGGTCGACACCTCCAAGCCCAAGCGGTCGAACGGTCTATGAGGTCGGTCGACCCATATTAAGGTGGCGGCTGGGGTTTTTCAGCGATAAACGCTCCACGTTTATTTGTTTTTCACCTGGCTTCATCATACGATTCCGGTGCTGTAACATCCCCTATCTTGAGGACCGAAGCTAAGCGCTACGAATGCTGCAGTCATCCATGGTATTAACTTCCGGTGACAATATGGTAATGTTAATGGTATCCATAATATCAAAAGCACGTGAGTATGAAATAAAATCAACACAGATTTCAAAAACAACATTTCTGATTACATTTCAAATCAATATTTCATATTCAATTACATAACCCCAAAACGATTCCCAAGTTTTGATCAAATATAATTATTATAAATTACGCCAAGAGCGACATATGAAGATGTCCCGTAGGATGATCAGAGTACTAGATAGATGTATCAATCATAAATACATCACAGCGTGAATAATACCAAATAGCTCCTACACTTCTTCGGAAGCTTATTCATCCAACCTACTAAACCTGAAAAGTCCTTAACTTTCAATCTACTCAAATTTAATTTTGAGCAACCGAGAGTTTAAGGGGAAAACATAAACTTCGAGTCGAACATAAAGCCTAGTGTGAATAATACTATTACATCTCGATTTACTGATATTAAGTGTGACCATGCCGCTTAGTGGAACGGGTTTCCCCTCACTAATATCCTTCTAAAAGCATATCTTTTGCAAATTAAAAACCTACAATCAAACTGATTATAACAATAATAGCAATAACATATATGCGTATAAATTACGTAATCAATGGACTATCTGTCCACACTATAGTTTTATCTGGCTAACTATTAACCATTTACTGACTCGGGCCTACCAAACATAATCAATAATCTAACTTTTGTTAGGCACAATATTGGACTATCTTCCCTTAACTATATTCTTCTAGGATCAACCGATCCTAATGGTTTTACAGGCTCACCAATAACCTATCTTCACTCTGTATATTCCTTTTTGTGTGCAACATTATTTTAGTCCATCTATGACAAAGCCCTACACAATAGAATTTTGGACTTATATTAGCTAGAGGATATTAGCTAAAGTATGGGGCGCGACCCCGTACTAGTCCCATCTGGTCTTCTAATATCTGAGTCATATACTTAGGGTGAACTACCCTATTCAAATTTCATTTCCTTGTAAATAATCTTTCCAAATGATTTACCCCTAAAATAGTATCTTTATAAAATAAGGAAATCATACTCTTTGCTTTACTCAAAACACTTATGCCATGAAATATCCTTTACACAAAACAATGTGGATGAAATCTAATCAATGGGATTATCTATCCCTTCAAAATAAGTTAAAGCCTCTTTTTAACTTAGATAACTTTAGGCCTTAAAGCCAAAGCAAAACCGTCGAAACCCTTGTTTAAAACCTCAAACAATCTCTTTTAAAATAATTGAAAGCATCCCTTTCGAAACCGTTATATAAAACCTTAGACATCCCTATTTGAAACCATTTAAACTTGTTTTTGGAAAGCATTGGAACCTTCCTTTAAAAATTCTTAAAATATACCTTTCGAAAGAACTGGGGACTTCCTCTTCAAAACACTTATAGTATACTTTTCAAAAGCATTGGGTTCAAGTAAGGGTTTGTGGAAACATTGCTTCAAAACCATTTAAACATATACCTCTCGAAACCATTGGGTTTAACCTTTAATATAACTAAAGGGTCATAAATAATAGAGGTGAAAGCATTACTTTCGAAAGCATTATTACCAAGTAAAAGAAAGAGGATAGTTTCGAAACCCATCCTTTCGAAATCATTTCCTTTGAAACCATTTGAATGCGGCTATACGATCCTTTCGAAAGCATTGAGAAGGACGCTTCAAAGTTAAAAGGCGAAAGCACCCCTTTCGAATACATTGTTTTAAGGCTATAAAGAAAAGCGGCTTCAACTAATTCGAAAGGTATAAATGCGGCATCATGGGTATCGAATAGGTTCAAAAGCAGCTACCCTTTCGAAAGCTTCTTTTAAAACAAAAGTAAGCGACAACTCTTTCAAAAGCTCCATTCTGAAAACAAAGGCAAGGGACAACTTTTTCGAAAGCTTCCTTTTAAAAATACAAAGACAAGGTAAAAGCAACGCCTTCGAAAGCATGCCTTCGACACGGTCCCTTTCACCTTTCTCCAATACACTACATATCAATTGCTTAATACCCTGTGCATTGGTTTCGAATGGATGCAAAAGGCCTTCTGGGAATGTTGACGAAAGCAAGCAATGGAAGTGGCAAAGTTGTAAATCGAAACAAAACTAGTTTTATGCCTTTCAAAGTAATTCCTTTTCACTTAACTTGCCTAATTTGTCAAAATATGATTGGTTGCCCACTCTTCATAAAAATTCTTTTTTGAAAAGGCTACCAAATTCAAAATTACAATTTAAAACATTTTAAGCAAATAAGCCCTTCTTCTTGATAAAATATATAGAACATTTTAGTCCCTTAACTTAAATAATTTTATAACCATAGTAAAATACTTAGGATAATTCCTAAAAAATCACAATAATTCACTTTTAATATATTCTCTAACATATATAAATTTTAGACCCGAAATCGTTATATAATTGCCTTAAATAAATTAAACCTAATATTAACTATTTTCTCTTATAGAAAATTCATTATAAATCCAAAATAACTTAGAAAATTATGAAGCTTGAAACTCACTTCTAAAATAATGTTTTTGATCATATATCAAAAACGCAAATCATATGGATGTAATTTAATAGGGTTTTCAATCTAAACTTATCATAAATGTTTATGAAACAATATAAATCATCAACAAGCATATATATCCATTAAACAAACATAACATGACATATTACTTGCAAAATAGTTTGAATCAAACCTTGAAACCGAGATCATTATCAAAAGTGAGATGTAATTTAAATTATTAACCTTAGCTTGGTGTTAAGAAGGTTGATAATTTCCTTTTGATTGATTTGCTTAAGCTTTCTACTTGAACCTTAGCTTTTCTTCTTCTTGAATCTCCTTAATGGTGGCCGGCCGAGCCCAATAGGGTTTTTAGTTTAGTTTGTGAATGTTAAAATGAATAAGGAATGAAGAATAGAAGGGTTTAAGGTATTAGAATGAAGGATGTTTACATTTTAACCTTACCATATTCCTCCTACTTACTTATTTTCAATTCTCTTTTGCTTATACATTCATTAAAGCACAACCCCTTATTAATTAACAAATCTCAATCCATTAACCATCTATATTATTTCATTTAATTTATCTAATTAAATGTCCTAAATAATATTAGTCAAAATTAGGTTCATTACAGACTCCCCTCCTTAAAGAATTTCGTCCTCAAAATTACGATAAGGTACTCACAACAATCAAACATAAAGGTAAAACATACCATGAACCAAGTCAGGATAAGTGTCTCTAATCCTGCTCTCGGTTTCCCAAGTACAGTCTCTCTCGTCGTCACTCCACTGCACTTTGACTAATTTGACTATCTTGTTCGGCTTTTTCTCAGTCTCAAGCTCCCTCTCAGCCTAAGCCTTTTGCATGCTACAACTGTGGTTCTCCTAACCATCCAGCCCGTGAGTGTCCAAAGCCTAAGAGGTGCAACTTTTGCAAAGTCGAGGGACATATGGCTTCTTCTTGTCCTAAGAAGAACAAAAGTTCTCGTCCGGGGAATCTTAATGTAGCAGTTTCTAGTGATGCCACTCTTTTTTCAGATTGTAGAGGACTGATTATAGTTTGTTCATGTTAACTCATCTCTCGCGAATATACAAACTAGTTTTCTAACTATAGTCATATCTGGTTCCACTACTAGATCATCTAACACAGTTGGTGTAATTGTAGTCTCTGGATCTCGAATACACATCCTTAGATGAGAAATAGGAAAAACATTGTGGAATCTTGCCAAATTATTCGGTAACTCTACTCTATACGCGAGTTTCCCGATCCTTTCTATAATAGGAAATGGTCCAATGAATCTTGGTGCCAATTTTCTCGATTTTCCAAATCTGATTACACCTTTCATCGGTGACACCTTGACGAAAACATAATCTCCAACTGAAAACTCTAAGTCTTTCCATCTTTTATCAGCATAACTCTTCTGCCTAGACTGAGCTTCCATCATCCTAGCTCGAATTAACTCAATCTTTTCTACAGCTTCTTTAACCAAATCTGAACCAATAACTAATTTATCACTGGTCTCTAACCAACAAACGAGGGATTTGCATGGTCTTCCATACAAAGCATCAAACAGTGTCATCCCTATACTAGTCTGATAACAGTTGTTATACGAAAACCCGACTAAGTGTAGACGGTCTTCCAATGATCCTCCAAAATCTAGCACACAAGCTCTTAACAAATCCTCTAAGATTTTGTTAGCTCCCTCTGTGTGCCCATCTATCTGCGGATGGTAAGCGGTGTTCATCTTGAGCTTGGTACCCAAAGTCTCCTGTGGACTCATCCAGAACTCGCTAGTAAATAAGGAATCTCTATCACTTACTATACTACTAGGAATTCCATGCAGTTTAACTATATTCCTCATGAATAACTTAGCTAAATCTGTTGCTGTTCTGGTCGACTTAACGGATACAAAGTGTGCACTCTTAGTCAATCTATCCACTACAAACAATATACTCTCATTTCCTATATTCGACCGTGGCAACCCATCTATGAATCTATTGAGATAGAATCCCATTTCTAGATTGGAACATCTAAAGGCTGAAGTAACCCACTCGGTTTCTGATGTCCAGTTTTTACCTATTGACATTTCAAACACTGCTTTACCCATAAGCCTACATCTCTCTTCATACCTTCCAGAATAAACTCCTTTTCATATCCTGATACATCTTAGTTCCTCCCGGACGAATAGTGAACTTTGAACGATGGCACTCTCTAAGAGCTTCCTTCCTAATGTTCCCTACATTCGAGACGCATAGTCGTCCTTTCTTCATCAACCACCCATTTTGGTCAAAATTGAAATCTTTCAAGGCACCGCTCTCTATTCCATTCCTTAACTTTCTGATTCGTTTAGCAAGTAATGGATCCTCTCCTTGCTTAGAAGAAATCCTTTCGATCATCACCGGTCGAACTTTTAAACACGACAACATAGGAGTTTCTTGACTAGAACTACTCTTGGATCTCCATCATATTCCTCATGTATTCAATGCTTCTAAGTCTTTCCACTCAGCTATCATTGCCAATACGGCATTCTGATATTTTCTGCTAAATGCATTTGCAACCGTATTTCCCTTTCTTTGTGTGTATTCAATGCCAAAATCATAAGCGGCTAAGTACTCCAACCACCTCTACTTTCTCATATTCAAATCCTTTTGAGAGAATATATATCTTAGTGACTTATGATCCATAAACAACTCGAATCTGTCTCCCAAAAGGTAATGTCTCCACTCCTTCAATGCAAAAATTAACCCAACTAATTCCAAATCATGAGTTGGATATCTAACTTCATGCGATCTGAGCTGTCGAGAAGCATAGGTAATCACTTTATCTCTTTGATTAACACAGCTCCTAACCCTGTTCCACATGCATCATGTACACTACTAAGTCCTGATTCCCCTCTGGAACAACTAACACAGGTGCATTAGTCAATAAGTGTTTCAGTTTCTAAAATGCCTCTTCACACTTATCAGTCCAAACAAACTTCACATCTTTCCGAGTTAACTTAGTCATCGGTGCCGCTATCCGCAAAAAATCCTTAATGAATCTCCGATAATAACCAGCTAATCCAAAAAAATCTTTACCTCAGTCGCCGTCTCAGGACTCTTCCAACTATTCACTGCCTTGATCTTAGTTGGATCCATTGACAACTCTTTCTTTGAGACTACATGACCAAGAAACTTCACTTCCTTCTTCCAAAAACGACACTTCGAAAATTTTGCTTTTAGTCGATGATGCCTCAACGTCTCAAGCACCACTCTAAGATGAACTTCATGCTCTCTTTCATCCTTAAATTATATCAAAATGTCGTCTATGAATACTAACATGAATCTGTCCAGATGTTCTTGAAAGAATCTGTTCCTCAAGCCCATGAAGAATGCTGGCACATTAGTTAGTCTGAACGGCATCACTAACCATTCTTACGATCCATATCTAGTTCTAAACGCCGTCAAAGGAATACTATCTTTTGCCACTCTAAGCTGATGGAACCCTGTTGCCAAATCCAACTAGGAAAATAGTTTGGCTCCACTCAACTGATTGAACAAATCGTCAATCCTAGGTAACAAATATAGGTTCTTTATCGTCTTCTCATTCAGCTTATGATAATCGATACATAGTCTCAACGGTGTGTTCGGTTTTTTTGCAAACACTACAGCTACTCCCTAAGGCGATCTGCTTGGTCTGATAATTCTTACTTTCTAAATCCACCAATTGCACATTTAACTCCTTCATCTCAGTAGGCGTCATTCTACTTGGCGGTCTACTCACCAGTTCAGCTAATGGTACTAAATCTATCCGAAACTCGATAGCTCGTTTCAGCGGTAGTCCTATCATGGGCTCAAAGACATCTGCAAATTCTCTAACAACGAAAACTCGGTTCAACTCATCTTTGGCCTCCATAACACTCAACAAAGCATTAACCTCAAAACTAGGGTTTTCTACGGAGTATATAATCTGATCACTACAACTAGGGTGTCTAAGTGATATTTTCCTATCTTGGTAAAATATCCTAGCATCGTACTTACTTAACCAATGCATACCCAAAATAATTCTGAACCATACGAAATCAAATACAAGCAAACTACAAACAAATACATGACCTAACAATTCAAACTCTAAGTGGTCGCATCTCATCCATGGAGTCGCATACCCTCCTATTGGATTCACAACCCTTAAGGAAGTAACTAGGTATGAGGGTTCTAGGTTAAGCTTATTTACCGAACAATGAGACATAAAAGAATGCGATGCACCAATAACAAATAGAACTCTAACTGACATACCATGAATCAAAAGCGTACCTCCCGACACAGCTTTTCCTTTCTCCTCTGTTGTTGGCCTTGAGGTAGCTAGTTCCATTGCAAACACTTTGCCCTTTACATCCTTGGCCCGTTCTTTACACTGGTTCTTATAATGTCCAATTTGATCACAATTGAAGCATTTTACTCCTTTCTTGTCAACATCTTTCTTTGCTTTGCCTGTTTGACACTCGTGAGCATAGTGTCCCTTCTTATCGCACGTGTAGTAGATAACTTCTGTCTTTCCTTTCTTGGCAGCTCTCATCTGAGTTCCATTCTTATGGAAAAACTTTCTCTTTTGGTTATGCCCACCTTGGGCTTCCCCTGCTTTGCTACCATCAAGAAAAGCAAGCATCTCCTCCTGCCTCAAAGCCATCTCAAAAACTATATCACATGGATCCCTAATATATAGCAAAGTTGCTTTAGCAAGCTCGGGTTTCAATCCACGGATGAACTTCTCATTCCTTTTGATAATTGTATCAACCGTAGTATATCCGTATATCAATAGCTCCTCAAATCTGATAGCATACTGCAGCACTGTCATGTCTCCTTGCACCAACTCAGCAAACTTCCTGAGAAGAGTTGACTTGGCGATCTCTGACATAAATCTTTCCTCAAACCTCCTTTTGAATTATACCCAAGTCATGGTCTCTTCGTTTACTCCAATAGTAACACTGTTCCACCGATACAACGCTGCTCCTTGCAATTGCCTAGAAGCAAGTCTCCTCTTCTGCTCATCATTAAGTCCTAAATCAGCAAAAATCCTTTCACAATGAAGCATACAATTCTCCACTTCAATTGCATCCTTAGACCCGACAAGCGGCTTTCCTCCAAGCCTGACATAATCTCTGCTTAGTACTGTATAGTTATTGACCACCGGAGCTTCCAGATTTCCCCCAACTAATCCCGCAGTAGCTCCAACTTGCATTATGTTGACAAAGAACTAATACATAGCTCCCATATCAACTTGCAGCGTTCCATCACCCACATTAGCAGTTTGTGTCTGACCTGGATTCCTTTTAGTGTTTGGTCTGGCATTTCCATTGGTTGTGGTGCTTCCTCCACTAATGTTAACTCTTCCATTCCTAGCATCCATATCTTACTTCCTTAAAATCTACATTCGAGTCTTTGTAAGATACAGAAGAATAGTCTAAGAGAGATGGGAGAATAGAGATAAAGCATATACTTATGTATAGCAAATACAAGTATGTTACTATAGCGTTATCCCATAGTCCAATCTTTTCTCTAATTCCTTAGGATTATGTTTTCAAAAATCATTTTAAGTTTAGAATTTCTTTGAAGTTTTCATAAACCTATGCTTTGATACCAAGTTGTAACATCCCCTATCTTGAGGCCCAAAGCTAAGCGCTACAGATGTTGCAGTCATCCATAAGATTAACTTACGGTGAAAAATACGATAATGTTAATGGTATCCATAATATCAGAAACACATGAATATGAAATAAAATCAATACAGATTTCAAAAACAACTTTTCTGATTACATTTCAAATCAATATTTCATAATCAATTACATAATCCTAAAACGATTCCCAGGTTTTGATCAAATATAGTTATTACAAATTACGCGAAGAACGACATATGAAGATGCCCCCTTGGATGATCAGAGTACTAGATAAACATATTAGTCATAAATACATCACAATGGGAATAATACTAAATAGCTCCTACATAGCTAGCTTTGCCTCCCGCACGTCTTCGGAAGCTTATTCATCCAACCTACTAAACCTAAAAAGTCCTTAACTCTCAATCTACTCAAATTTAATTTTGAGCACCCGAGAGTTTAAGGGGAAAACAAAAACTTCGAGTCAGACATAAAGCCGGGTGTGAATAATACTATTACATCTCTATTTACTGATATTAAGTGAGACCACGCCGCTTAGCGGAACGAGTTTCCCCTCACCAATATCCCTTTAAAAGAATATATTTTGCAAATCAAAAACCTACAACCAAACTAATTATAACAATAATAGCAATAACATATATGCATATAAATCAGGTAATCAATGGACTAACTGTTCACACTATAGTTTTATCTAGCTAACTATTAACCATTGGCTGACTCGGGCCTACCATTCATAATCAATAATCTAACTTCTGTTAGACACAATAGTGGACTATCTGCCCTTAACTATCTTCTTCTATGGTCAACTTATCCTAATGGTTTTGTGGGCTCACCAATAACCTATCGCCACTCTGTATATTCCCTTATGTGTATAATATTATTTTAGCCCCATCTGTGACAAAGCCCTACATGCTGGAATTTTGGACTTATATTAGCTTGGGGCTATTAGCTAAAGTATAGGGCGTGACCCCATACCAGTCCCATCTGGTCTTCTAATATCTGAGTCATATACTTAGGGTTAACTACTCTATTCAAATTTCATTTCCTGTCATATACTTAGGGTTAATTACCCTATTCAAATTTCATTTCCTGTCATATACTTAGGGTTAATTACCCTATTCAAATTTCATTTCCTTATAACCAATCTTTGCAAATGATTTACCCCTGAAATCGTATCTTTGTAAAATAAGAAAATCATACTCTTTACTTTACTCAAAACACTTATGCCATGATATATGCCTTACACAAAACCATGTTGATGAAATCTAAGCAATGGGATAATCTATCCATTCAAAATAAGTTAAAGCCTCTTTTTAACTTAGAAAACTTTAGACCTTAAAGCCAAAGCAATGCCTTTGAAACTCTTGTTTAAAACCTTAAACAATATCTTCTAAAATAATTGAAAGCATCCCTTTCGAAATTGTTATATAAAATCTTAGACACCCCCTTTCGAAACCATTTAAACTTATCTTTCGAAAGCATTGGAAGCCTTTCCTTCAAAATACTTAAAATATACCTTTCAAAAGCAAATGGGACTTCCCCTTCGAAACACTTATAGTATACCTTTTGAAAGCATTGGGTTCAAGTAAGGGTTTGTGGAAACATTGCTTCGAAACCATTTAAACTTATTCCTTTCGAAACCATTGGGTTTAACCTTTAATATAACTAAAGGGTCATAAAAAACAAAGGCGAAAGCATTACTTTCGAAAACATTATTCCCAAGTAAAAGAAAGAGGATAGTTTTGAAACCTAACCTTTCGAAACCATTGCCTCCGAAACCATTTGAAAGTGGCAATGCGACCCTTTCGAAAGCATTGAGAAGGCGGCTTCAAAGTTAAAAGGCAAAAGTACCCCTCTCGAATACATTGTTTTAAGGCTATAAAGAAAAGCGGCCTCAACTAAATCGAAAGGTATGAATGCGGCAGCGTGGGTACCGAATAGGTTCAAAAGCGGCTATCCTTTCGAAAGCTTCTTCTAAAACAAAAGTAAGTGGCAACTCTTTCGAAAGCTCCTTTCTAAAATCAAAGGCAAGCGGCAACTTGTTCGAAAGCTTCCTTTTAAAAATAAAGACAAGTTAAAAGCAACCCCTTCGAAAGCATGCCTTCGAAACGGTCCCTTTCACATTTCTCCAATACACTACGTATCAATTACTAGATACCATGTTCATTGGTTTCGAATGGATGTGAAAATCCTTCTAGGCATGTTGATGAAAGCAAGCAATGGAAGTGGCAAAGTTGTAAATCGAAACAACGCTGGTTTTATGCCTTACAAAGTAATTCATTTTCACCTAATTTGCCTAATCTGTCAAAATATGATTGGTTGCCCACTCTTTATCAAATTTTTTTTCTAAAAAGGCTGCCAAATTCAAAATTTATAATTTAAAACATTTTAAGCAAAGAAGCCCTTCTCCTTGATAAAAGATATTTAATTCCTTTAACTTAAATAATTTTATAACCATAGTAAAATACTTAGGAAAATTCCTCGAAAATCACAATAATTCAGTTTTAATATGTTTTCTAACATATATAAAATTCAGACCCGAAATCATTATATAATTGCCTTAAATAATTTAAACCCAATATTAACTATTGTATCTCATAGAAAATTCATAGTAAATCCACAATAACTTAGAAAATTATAAAGCTTGAAACCCACTTTTAAAATAATGTTTTTGATTATATATCAAAAACACAAATCATATGGATGTTAGTTAATAGGTTTTTCAATCTAAACTTATCATAAATCTATATGTAACAATATAAATCATCAACAAGTATATATATATCCATTAAACAAACATAACATGACATATTACTTGCAAAATAGTTTGGATCAAACCTTAAAACCGAGATCATTATCAGAAGTGTGATGTAAATCAAATTATTCACCTTAGCTTGGTGTTAAGAAGGTTAATATTTGCCTTTTGATTGATTTGCTTAACCTTTCTACTTGAATCCTAGCTTTTCTTCCTCTTGAATCTCCTTAATGGTGGCTAGCCGAGCTCAATATGGTTTTTAATTTTGTCTGTGAATGTTAAAATGAATAAGGAATGAAGAAAAGAAGGGTTTAGGGTATTAGAACGAAGGATGTTCCCATTTTGCCCTTACCATATTCCTCCTACTTACTTATTTTCAATTCTCTTTTGCTTATACATTCATTAAGGCACGACCCCTTATTAATTAACGAATCTCAATCCCTTAACCATCTACATTATTTCATTTAATTTATTTAATTAAATGTCCTAAATAATGTTAGTCAAAATTAGGGTCATTATAGGTGCGTTTCAACTCCTATAAATAGAATCTTATCCTCTCCACTTTTTATTCATAAATATTAAGGAAAGATCTCAAACCTCTGCCATTTTCTCTCTGCAGTTAGATTCAAAAACTCAATTAGAAATTTAGGTTAGGATTCTAATCCTTTTCTAGTTATTCTTTTAATCTATTTTCTTCTCCCTAATCTCTTTGAATCTAATAAAATTATATATACATATCCTTCGTTGTGTATATATATCAAAAGAATGAGATCTGGAAATGAGTTGCTTTGGCATTGCAAATCCATACAAGAGAAGCTAAGGATAATCTATGAGTGGAAATGTTGGTGTATTTATTTCTGTAATTGTTCAGTATATATCTATGGATTTGAATATGCCTTAGGGATTTTGGGATTGCGAAAACAAAATAGATAAAGTTCCCCAAAATTTCTTTTTATTTTGAAATGTCAATACGAGATGGAGATTCTCAGTTATTTATATTAATTTGATGGAATTTATATTAATTTGATGGAATTTATACTGTTTTGCAATTTCTGATAATTTCTTAGTCTATTCCGCTTCTCCTTCTTCTTTGATTCATATTGCGAGCTTCCAATAATGAAATAAGGGTTTAAATTACGAATTCTATTCGTAGTTTGCACCACTTATTCCACACAAAATTCCTTCGTTTATTTCTTTGTAAATGAGGAGTTGAATAGATTATGAAGTTAGGATTGCAATTCCTATTGTTTAGGATATTCTATTGAATTAATGTAATAAATTGGGTTTGTATTTCTATTTACAAGTCTATTTATTACAGTTTTGGATATGAATATTTAATCCCTTGTCATAGATATGGAAATCTAAAGGGAAAGGACTTGTATTAGTATTATGGTTAAAGAGATGACATTTAATGCTAGCATAGGGAGTATAAACCACACGCTTAGAATTTATTAGGCACAAATATATATTTATTTCCATTAGCGTAATAAACATATAATTATGGCATATAACTGCACAGTTAATTAGGTTGTAATTGTCATTAATTTCTCCATTTAGGAAGGTAATTGATATTTTAAGGCGTAATAAGAAAGATTCCTTATAAGGCCTTATGTATGAAACGGTGAGATGAGTATTATATATATATATGAAGAATATTTAAATTATGGCTAAGTCATAGGGATGCGAGGTCAGTAAAGTTGCACGACAGAAGTCTGTCCTTCACTTTGAGGCTACCAAAAGTTGTGTATACTTCCTATTGATGTGAGACATCTCCTATGATAAATATTTGTGATGACTCGAGAATAGTCTTAAATTCTGTAGAGTAAATCGGCCTAGATAATCTGGCTACAAGTTCCTACGAATAGTCGGACTAATGTGAGAGTCATTATGAGTATGGGTCATAATACATGGGGCCTGCTTCAAGGTCTTGAGGTATTAAATGGTTGTTTGAAGGCCCGCCTCTTACCCCAAATGAAGAATTAAATGGCCAAAGGGCTAGTTATTAGCCACGATAGGTGGTCTCGATAGGGGTCCACTTCGGGATAAGGTATTAAGTGACTGAGTGAGGGTCGGTCCGCCTTTCCATAAAGAAGTATTATGTGTCTTAAGAGATTCCATATGATGTCAGTTAGATAGTTAGCATTGAGGGGTCCACCTTGGGAATAGGTATTAAATGATGGGGTCAACCTTAATTTGGGTCTTAAATGGCCAAAGTCTGCCTATTTTCCAATATAAAGTACTTGGGTACTATCTTTCGCACTGTTATATATTTATGACGTAGGATTTGGGTTATGAGATTCAGAAACCTGCTTCGGGAATGAAAGGTATTAAGTGGTTGATTATGGACCTACCTCCTTTCCTAATAAGAAGTATTAAATTTTTTTATGTACCTAGACATATTCTTATTTTGAAATATACTGCCCAAGTACTGAAATGGTAAGATTGAGGTTTTTATTCACTGGACATTTGTTGTTCTGACTCCCTCCTCATTAAAACACAGGTTAAGGATGGAGTGATGATGGTGACGATGCTCGAAGGTGGATAGGCTTAAGCTTGTGGCAGTTATTATTATCTTTTATGATATTTTTATGTTGTACCCATGTATTTGAACAAATGATGTGACAAGTATTACGTGATATTTTTATGATGTTTTGTATTACGATATTTCAAATGGTTTTAAAGTAAATAGGTACAATTTGATATTATATATTATTCCATCCGTTGTGAGTTCTGAAAGAATAGTAATTGCTCTATACTGTTACTTCTTTTTCCAACCAACAGTCAGCCTTAGAATGGATCTAAGTTTCGATGGGACTTTTCTGAGTTGAAATTTATGCATATTCCGAGGTGGGTTGTTACATTTGGTATCAGAGCTTAGGTTACCCGATCAACGGGGAAACTATATGTATGAGTGGCTTACTTGTTATTTATGAAAATGTTTTTCATAAAAGATTTTCAAAAGTTCTTATTGTATATATACCTTTATTTCTCTAAACATACGTGCACACACTAGGCAACCCTTTTTCTTTCAGCATATAATATTATCTTTGGAAATCATCACTAAAGACTTAACCTACAGATAGTTGATATAGATGATAATCAATCTTCTTTTGGAAATGGGATCCCTATTGTGGAAAACCACCAATTCATGGAATGCCCGAATCATTTTAGACAATATCTTAGGACTGCTAATCAATTTCCTATTCCTCTAATTCCACCGGTGGCACCTGCTGCCTCTCCTGCCAATGCAGCACCCCATCATATTAACTTTCCTAAGTTATGTAAGGACTTTCTTAATATTGGAGGGAAGACATACTCTGGACCCGATGGATATCCGGAAGCTAATTCATGGGTTAATGACTACGAAAGGATATTTAGGGAGCTTGGTTGGGAAGATCAGCTAAAGAGGAGGATGGCGGCTTGGCACCTCAAAGGAGAAGCTTTAGATTGGTGGAACTCGGTGATCAAGGAAAACGCTGAAAGGATTTTCTCATGGAAGGAATTCAAGAATAGATTTGAGATAAGGTTTATATCTAAGGCAGAAGTGAGTCTACGACTAGAGAAATTCATCCAGCTTAGGCAAGGAGACTCCACTCTTAAGGAGTACATAGCTAAGTTCACAGAGTTGGCTAAATTTGGGATGATCTTGATAGATACACCTATGAAAAAGGCCATTAAGTTCATGAAGGGCCTAATTCCCCATTAGGAGAAATCATGTTGACCCAAGTACCTGTTGGTGCCTCGTATGAGATGTTGGTGGAGATGGCAATGCTACACATGGACAATGTGGACAATAAGGAGGCAGAAAAGGAGAAGGCTGCACCAACCCAAAAGCAAGGAGGGTCTATGAAGGGAAGCTTTTGAGCTAACAAGAAGTCGAAGAAGAAATTTAAGAAGGATTGTAAGGTGTGCAAGCGATGCCAGAAGTAAGCTCATGAAGATAAAGGTTGTAGGATGAGCATGATGAAGTAAGCTTTTAAAGGGAAGTGCTTTAATTTCCACGAGGAGGTGCATCTCAAGAATCAATGCCCTAAGTTGGAAAAGGAGGGATCAAGCAGACAAGCTTATGCTATTAAAGTTGTCCCTATTGCAAGTAGAACACCGACAGGCCAAGGGAAGGCAACATTAGAAGGTATAACTCTTATTTCTGGGGTTACAAAGATTGCCAGCAGCCCAATAGTGGTCTCTAATCCTATTGGGGGTTCAACACATCTCTCTTTTATTTGAAATGACCAAGTGTTGGACATATTCGATGTTGATTTTATATGTAATGCGTACATTCTAAATTTTGAGGGGTATGGACTTATCTTGGGTATGGATTGGTTAGCATATTACGAGCAATTCTTGATTGTGATATGAGGGTTGTACGATTAAGAAGTTGTGGAGGCCGTGATCTAGAAATTTTTTGTACACCCCAAAATTTAGTTGAGTTAAGCCATCTACACTCACTAAGTCTATTTGTTCTTGGAGAACCATCATTCGTACCCATATTTGTGAATTTCCTGATGTCTTTAAGGAATTCTTGGATCTCCTACCCATAGGAAGATCAAGTTCCGAATAGATTTAGAGAAGGACGTGTTAAATGATGGATTTTCTATCGATTAGAAAACCGTCGAAAAATATAATCATTATAAAACCGCAAGCGGATGGCGTACAATCGTAGTATGTATATGAGTACGGGTCGATCCATAGAGAAAGAACTAAATTCCAATATTACTCAATCAAATTAGCCTAAACTTTTGAAGTGGATTTAAACTAAGAAAAATTGTAGAAAATAAACTAGAGCAAAAGAGAATAAAAATATGAGATTAAGGAGTAATTTAAAGGAAAATCCACCTCCAATCATTCATATAAATCAACACAAAATTCATTTATGATCTCTCATTAAAATATTAAGTAGAATTGATTTATGTGTTTATCATAAGTATGGTTGATTTGTGCTATTAATTAGCACAACTTAAATCATCAAACTATAACACACCATTCAAACCCACTTATTAACACTCATGAAAATGACATGAAATTAAAAACAAAATATATTTTAAGCATGGTCTATTTACTATGAATTAGTAACATAGACCATCAAATTTTGATTTTAGCTTAACTTTCATCATCAAAATCACTTAGGCAAATGATTAAATAGTTTATGTTTATATAGGATTAAGCATAGCCTATTTGAGATGTCAACATAGACTATCAAATTCACTAAAAAAGAAACATAAACCAACATCATTCATAATTTCCATTAAACACCAAAGAGAGATCACAAATGAAATCATTATGTTAATTTAATATGTTTCATGAGAGCTTCATTACCCCTAAATTTAAGGGGTTTAGCTACTCATATTTGAATACATCTTACATAAAATGATTTCAACATAATAAACAAGAAAAATGAGAGTTAATTAAAAAAAGAGCTAACTACTTGCATGAAATAAAACTAAACTAATTACAAGAATAAAATCTATGCTACTAACATGAAATAAGAGGAGCATAAAGTAAATAAGAGAGCATAGAAGAAAATAGCAATAAAAGAAAGCATGAAATAAAAATGCATGAAAGTAAAGAGCAAGGCTAAGAAGCCATTAAAGAGACATTTTATTTATCATTGATGTGTGGCTACAATATTGCATAAAAGAGATGAAGATTACATGAAACATAAGGGGTATTTATACATGCTTAAAACCTTAATTCATAATTTAGGAGACTACCACAAATGCCCATGAAATAGTGTAACCTCGAAGTGATCATTAGGGAATTAATTAATCCCTACTAACATGCCTTTAAGCCTCCATTAACATGTGCATGTTCTTTTAATTATGGACCATTAGTTAGTGGGTATGTAGACTCCTCCATGTTGCATGAATTATTTTATTTCCTTTTTTCCTTAGCTTTCAACATATGTGCATGCATACATCCATGAAACATCTTCATATTTGCACTCCATTTCCTACAAATAAGAATGTGCAAATAAATTTTCCCAAAATTAAATCATATACAAAATTACCATTTTACTCCCAAATGAAGATGAATGAATGATGATTTGAAAATAATTTAAATTTTGGTTTAAACATGTAAAATACCATAATATGCTCATTTATTTAAATAAAAATAAATTAAATATGGGAGTAAATATATACACTTTTACATGCACGTCAAATACCCCCACACTTATCTTTTTATTCGTCCTTGAATAAACTAAAACTAGGGTAAATCCGTTTTCGTAGGAAACACGATTGCATTGAGCGTATGCTATAAGCTGTTGAACCTCTAGTTGTTCCTAGTAGGACGAGTGTTGTCTCGTGAGGGTTTTCAACAGATACTACCCACAAAATCCAAATGCGATATGCAAATTCTAATGCGAATACAAAATGCAAGTTTTCAAAAATATTTACAAATGACGAATTTACTTTCAAATTGACACGAGCAAGTTAAATATAAGTTTTGGTCATTATCAAGAAAGTTTAGACCTTTTACTCATCAAAACTTCCAACAAAAATTAAGTTATCATCATAATTAGACTCTAATTTGGCTAGTTGTTTCGGTTGATAAGATAGTGCAACTATGAAATGGATCCTTTAGTTGATTATCAAAGTTTTGCAAAGTGGCATTTTTATTTCTTTTGAATAACAAGTCGAATCAAATAAGTGAAAATAACACTTGGATTTCAGTTGCTTGCTCTCTCTATTTTGAAAAATATTAACATTATTATTTACACACCTAACTCAAATAAACTGAGGCCAGATATACCGATCATGCACTATCTTTCGGGCTTACGTGAGAAGGGTACAGAGCATGGAGAGTGTACACACTTACGTATGAACACACGACTCTAGGTGTTTATTATTATTAATTTAATTTTCTTTAGATACACCTTACTCAGATAAATTGTGGCAGATATACCGATCATGCACTGCCTTTCGGGCTTACGTGAGACGGGTATAGAGCAAGGCGAGTGTACGTACTTATGTGTGAACACATACTCTAGGTGTTTCCTATTTTTACAAAAAAAAATTCCCCTTTTTTATTTAAGAAAAGCGAATTATGCAAAATCATCTTAGCACCACTTAACTTAGAAGATCAAAAATGTTATCACCTTTTCTTTAAATCAACCACTCTTTTAAACAAAGGTTATAATTAGGACATACTTCATAATTATCACCCATGAACCTTCCTATATACTAGTAAAACCATCGTTAATTATAATCAAACTTTTATTTTTATTTTTGTTGAGACAAGTAGATTTTCAAAATTTTCAAATTAATAACCAAAAATGTATACTTATCATATCGTGTTTCATCAAAAGTAAATCAATATGCTAAAAAGAAATTTTAATTTAATTTTTTTAATTTTTTTGGGAAGAAAATGCAAAAAATAAACTATGAAAAATCAAAATGATCATGAGACTCCCCCCACACTAGATTTTGACTATGTCCCCATAGTCAATGCATGATATAATGAGTGTAACGGAGAAAAATATGTACATATTTACAAGAGAGGGTTAAAATTTCTTACTGGACGTAGTGTGGCTCATGAAGAGTCATGAGCCCTCCTCTCGATCACTCACCAATCTCCAATTAAGGTTTCAAACGATGACCATTGACTTTAAAAATCGATCCATCCCTAGGGTTTTCTATTTCTATGGCACTATGTGGAGAAATAGTACGTACAACATATGGTCCTGTCCACCTTGATTTTAATTTCCCAGGGAACAAATGAAGTCGAAAGTCAAACAAAAGAACTTTTTGATTTGGTGAAAATGTTTTTCTTAGGATTGACTTGTCATAAAAAACTTTCGTTCTTTCTTTGTAAATTCTCTCATTTTTCATACACGTCGTTCCCAATCTCCTCTAATTCATTGAGTTGCAATTTTTTGTTTCGCCTGCTTTTTCAAGATCAAAATTTATGTTCTTAATCACCCACAACGCTTTATGTTCAAGTTCGTAAATGGCACGCTTTTCCATATACTAGCCTAAAAGGAGACATCCCAAGATCGGTTTTATACGTAGTTCTGTAAGCCCAAAGCGCATCTGTTAATTTTTGTGACCAATCTTTTCAATTTTTATTTATTGTTATCTCTAAAATTTGCTTGATTTGGTGATTTGAAACTTCAACTTGACCACAAGTTTGAGGATGATAAGGAGTGGATAACTTGTGGGCTATCAAGTATTTCTTCATTAGAGATTCAAATGATCGATTACAGAAATGGGTTTCGTTGTCACTTATTATTGTGCGAGGTGTTTCAAACCTCGAAAATATGTTTTCTTTAATGAATTTCACAACAAATTTTGGTCATTTGTTTTACAAGTAACGGCTTTAACCCATTTATAGACGTAATCAATAGCAAGAAGAATGTACAGATTCTGAAAGAGTTGGGAAATGGTCCTATAAAGTCAATACCCCAAACGTCAAAGATTTCGATCGTAAGAATAAGGGTCGAAGGCATCATGTTTCGTCGAGAGATTTTATGTAACATTTGGCAGAGGTCACAAGTTTTAAAAAACTCAAATGCATATTTGAAAAGCGTAGGCCAGTAAAAACCACATTGAAGCACCTTTTCCACTGTTTTCTTCGGACCGAAATGACCACCACAAGCTTGGTCATGGCAAAACGGAAGAACACTCTTGATTTCGCAATTTGGGATGCAACGTCGAATGATTTGGTCGGAACAATACTTAAACAAGTATGGAACATCCCAATATAAGTAATTGACTTGGGAAAGAAATTTATATTTATCTTGTTTCGACCAAAATGAACGAGTTTCCTTAGTGAGTAAATAGTTTATTGTATCAGCATACCATGGATCGATAGAAACAGAAAGGAGTTGTTCATCAGGGAAGTTCTCGTTGATCGGTAAAGAAGATTGTGCGTTTGGAAGACGTGACAAATGATCAGCAATGACGTTGTCGGATCCTTTTTTGTCTTTGATCGTAAGGTCAGATTCTTTGAGTAACAAGATTCAATGGATTAAACAAGACTTAGCATCTTTTTTAGTGAAAAGGTATCTAAGAGCGGAGTAGTCAGTGTAAACCGTAATGTGTGATCCTGTCTAATAAAGTCGGAAATTTTCGAGCGCAAAGACTACCGCTAGAAGCTCTTTTTCAATGGTCGTGTAATTGAATGGAGCATCGTTAAGAGTCTTACTAATGTAGTAGATGACATGAAGAATTTTGTTGATTCATTGTCCTAAGACACCACCAACTGCAAAGTTAGAAGCGTCACACATTATTTCAAATGAAAGATCCTAATTGGGTGAGCAAATGATGGGAGTGGAAATGAGTTCATTTTCAAGACGTTCGAAAGCCGAAACACAGTGAGACTTAAAGTCAAATGGAACGCCTTTTCCAAGTAGAATCGTCAGAGGTCGAGCAATTTTACTAAAGTCCTTCACAAAGCATCGATAAAAACCAACGTGTCCCAGAAATAAACGAATTTCCTTGACATATTTAGGGATGGGTAGATTCATAATTACGTCAACTTTCGCTTTATCTACCTCAATGCCTTTGTTTGAAATGACATTCCCTAAGACAATGCCATGTTTGACTATGAAATGACATTTTTCCCAATTTAATGTTAAGTGTTTGTCCTTGCATCGATTCAGAACCATCTCGAGATGGTGTAAGCACTCTAAAAAAGAATTTCCAAAGATGGAGAAATCATCCATAAATACTTCCAGAAAACGTTCGATCATGTCAGAAAAGATGAGCAACCGTTCATCTTTGAAAAGTAGCAGGAGCATTGCAAAGGCCAAAAGGCATACGTCGATATGCAAAGGTGCTAAAGGGACACGTGAAAGTCATTTTCTCTTGATCTTCGAGAGTGATTGGAATTTGGTTATAACCGGAATAACCATCAAGAAAGCAATATAATTCGTGGCTAGCTAATCGTTCAAGCATTTGGTCAATGAAAGGAAGAGGGAAGTGATCTTTACGTGTTGCAGCATTTAATTTTCGATAATCAATCCAAACACGCCAACCCATTTGAGTACGAGTTGGAATGAGTTCGGTAGCATTGTTCATGATAACGGTAAGTCAAGACTTATTAGGCACGACATAAATTGGGCTAACCCACGAACTATCAGAAATGGGGTATATGATTCCGTTATCGAGGAGTTTAAGAATTTCGTCTCGAACCGCATCCTTCATTTTGGGGTTAAGCCTTTGTTGCACGTCACAAACAGGCTTGGCTTCGTCAACTAAGTGGATGCGATGTTGAAAAAGAGCAGGACTAATTCCCTTTATACCAGTAATCGACCATCTAATTGACTCTTTGTTTTTCAACAGAACTGAAAGAAGGGAAGCTTCTTGATCAAGAGAGAGATTTGAAGAGATTATGACAGAAAACGTTCGTTGTTACCTAAGTATGCATACTTAAGGTGATCAGGAAGAGGTTTGAGTTCCAACCTAGGAGGTTGCTCAATCAAAGAATTTGGTTGAAGTTCTGACTCAATGGTGAGGGGTTCAAATGGAAGCGCATTTTCAAATTCGTTGGACTTGTCTTGAAATAGTTGTTCGTATACAATCTCGCATTCATTGTTTAGGTCAACTATTTCGTTGTCAAAATTTTCTTGAGTGGAGCAAACGTCATACGTTTGTCAGTGGTTCGTTCGATTGACTTTCGAGATTGAACATGTTAAGATCCTAAGTCATGTTCCTAAAAGAATTTTTCATCAAATCATTTCGATAGTTGATTAGAGCATTTGAAGTGGCTAAGAAAGTTCAGCCTAAAACCAATGGAATTTGACACATCGGATTGTTCACGGGTTGTGCCTCTAGAATGATGAAATCGACGGGGAATATGAATTGACCAATTTTGATGAGTACGTCCTTGATTTCTCCCACGGGTTTCTTTATCGAATGATCGACAAATTGAAGAGTTACTTTTGTTGGTTTTAGTTCACGCAATCCAAGTTGCTGGTAAACTTAATAAGGAATCAAATTGACACTTGCACCTAAGTCTAGTAAGCACTTATTAATCGTCTTGTCTCCTATCATGCACGAGATCGTCGGCCATCCAGGATCTTTGTATTTTACGGGGATTGATTGAGACAAGACTTCGCTAAGACCGGCTGCTAAGAAAACTTCCTTGGGTACATGAGTGTGTCATTTTTGAGTACACAAGTCTTTCAAGAATTTAGCATAAGTTGGGACTTATTGAATGATATCAAGAAGAGGGATGTTTACATTAACTTGTTTAAAAATTTCCAACATCTTTTCCATTTGTTCGGAATGTTTCTTAGGTCGAAGTCGATGTGGAAATGGAATACGATACTCAATAGGTCGATCTACTTGAGTAGAAGAAGAATTTGGATTAGAATTTGATTCGATATTTGACTCGACGTTTTTTCAGAATCGCTTGTCGTTGTCAAAGTGTTAAAAGGATATTTCGGTAAAGCGTTTGAATTAACAACTTGGTTATTGATTTGTTTACCGAAACGCTAAGTCATGATAGATTCATTTGGTTCACATTGCTATCTTGAATAACATGGGCTTGATTTGAATTCGTGTTTTGATTTCAAGGATTCGAGACTGGCTGACTTGGAAATGTGCCTCATCGCATTTCAAGTTTAGCAATCGATTGACTCGTATTCTACATGTACTAGGTTAACAAATTTTGCAAATTGTTATTTGATTGGAGGTTTTGAGTGGTTTCTTTAGCCAAAGTTTCAAGACTTTTTTCAAGTGAAGTCAATCGTTTATCATCTTGGAGAGCAAAAGATTGTTGCGATTGATTTTGAGATGGACCCGCAAAATTTTGTTGAAAGTGGGTGGGCTGAAAAGAAGGATTCGAAGCATTGTTCGGAAATGCTTGAAAGTTGGGACGAACCAGATTCGTGTTAGAATTATTTTGGTTAAAATGCAAAATTAGGGTGATTCCTCCACCCGATATTGTACGTTGGAGAAAATGGGTCATTCTTAACCTTGTTAAAAGCATTGAGTTGTTCTACCGAATTAGGACACTGATCGGCTATGTGATTCGAATCGTTGCATTTATAACACATTGGTCGGGAAGCTTTGTTCATTTGGTTGGATGAGAAAACATTGTCGAATTTATTGATCATTGCATCGATTTTAGCTACCAAAGCCAACGATGATCCTATCGAGTGTGCGCTCGATCATGAATAAATGGACTTTTCGTTAAAACTTTCCCATTGAGATGACTTTTCGGCCAAGTTCTTAAGGAATTGCCAAGCATCGTCGTGATGTTGGGCGAGAAAATTACTGGGGCACATTGATTCAAGCATGGTTCGTGAACTATTTTAAGTCCATCGTATAAGATTTGGCAAAGAGTCCATTTTTCAAAATTATGGTGTGGACATTTTATCAAAAGCTCTTTAAATCTTTCAAAATATTTTTCGAAAGGTTCACTCCTGAATTGATGAAAATTCACAATTTCATTTCGGATTTTAGTTGTTTTTTCCAAGGGGTAGAACTTTTTTAAGAAAACTTTAACGAATTCTTCCCAAGTTTTGATCGAGTTCGAAGGTAAGCTATACAACCATTTTTCAGCGTAATAGGTAAGGACAAATGGAATTAACTGAAGTTTGATTCCATCATCACATAATTGTTGGAGTTTAATGGTTGCTCATACATGTTCGAATATTGTTAAGAAGATAAATGGGTCATCATGTTCAAAGTTGACAAATTTCGGAAGCGTGGCAATGTGATTGGAATGAATTTTGAAGTGGTTATCCGTTAGGGCGGGTAATGTGACACAAGTAGGAATAGAAACTCTATCGGGAAAGACTCTATCCATGAGAGTTCGAGGAGCATTTTCATTCGCCATCGTTGGAGGATTGTTCGTTCGACTTAAACGATTCATTATTGTGTCACGAGTCCAGGTACACATGCACAAGTGAAATGATCAAGGAGAGAAAAAAGTGAGAATCAAGTTTAAGAGAATGAAACAAGGTTTAGAAAATGAAATGAAGTGAAATTTTTTTTAAGGAAAAACATTACCGAAAAGAATTTATTTTTCAAAAGAGAGATTTGATTTTTGTTTTGGTTTTTGGATTTCAAATTTTTTTCTTTTTTTATATGTTTTTTATTTACATTTTGTTTTTGAAAAGATATATTTTGGATTTTTCTAAATAAACTAACTGAAGTAAAATGCTGGCTTTTAGATTTTTGATTTTGTATGATTTTTTTCTTTTTTTGTTTTTCAAAGGGAAAGATTTGAAAAGGTTTTTATTCTTTTGGATTTTTATTTAAAAACTAAGTTAAGGAAAATGTGATTTTTTTACATTTGGATTTTTTTTCCTTTTTTTGTATATCCATGAACTAATGCAACTAAATGAATGCAATGACTTAATTACAAATTTTTTGTCCTTAGTAGCTCCTAGCCCAAAATTTTATAATCATGCTTTGTATCAATCCAAAAAAATAGTTCTTAGTCAGGTAACAGACAGGGGTTATCAGTGCACCATGAATCACTGTAGCAATATAGCCGAAGGTTTAAGTACCTTCAGAGAACCAATCAATATAATATTTACGAACCACCATAATATTTATACATGGTTATTGCTCTACCGTAGCCTAGACACCAAGAAATTAAACGTCGAAAGAAGACAACTTGTCAAGACAGAATTAAGCCCTGGATGAGCTTGCGACACCCTTAAGTCCAACGTCGAACCGTTATTATTAGTCAAATTCTACGATGAAATGCAATTTGTGGTCCAAAGAAGGGGTGATGAAATCCCCCACCTTATGTGAAGTTGGGTTTCGCCCTTAGAAAATAAAAACAAGATGAAATGAATGCAAAACAGAAATTAAACGTGTATTAACAATGCAACTACGAGTGAGTTTTTGTTTTTGGATTTTAAAGTGCAAGCAACTAATAATGCGAAGAAAATAGAAAACAATAGATAAAGCACGATACCAAAGCGTACAAAATTATTAGCAATTTATTTTAATGTGTCGATTTTTTTAGCAAGCACGCAAAGTAGTTTTAGCAAGCATTTCCATTTTTTTGATTTTCTGTAACCTAAAAAGGAGTTGAACAAGATTTTTTTAGAAAGCACGTAGTGCAGTTTAAACAAACAAAACAAAACACTTAACAACCAAAACAAAACAAAACAAACGATTAAATATTTAAAATCAAAATAAAACAAGTGAATTTAAACAAAACACTAAAACAAACTCAAACTCAAACACTTAAACAAACTAACTAAACAAAACAAACAAAAATCAACTTAGTCCCACAAACAAGCCAAAGCCTAATTACTCTCCTTTTGCCAAGCCCACTTCACAACTTATTTATAAAAAAATCAATACCAATCCCTTTTCTTTGTTAAAATGAAAACAGAAACACAGTAAGTTGAGAAAGAAAAAAGTGGCAACGTGAATCGCTTTCGAGTGGAAGTCGATAGTGAGTTTTGGTTGCGGATAGTTGCGAATTTGGTGATTGCGAGTTGTAGATTGAAGTTTGGAATTGCACAGACTAAGGTAATTGCGGTGATTTGTTAATTTGGTCATAGATGAGGATGTGAGGAGTTTGGCTAGTTGTTTGGTGCTCGGTGTATCTGGTCGTGGTGATTGAGAAGATGTAGCGAGATGATCGAAATGGGGAGTTGTAGGCATTGCAGGTGGAGGAAGTGGCGATGAAGGTGGAAACATGAAGCGATTACGGTTGTTTGGTGCTCGCTGTGAAGGTTGTTTGGGTGGGTAAGGTAGGGAGTGTGATGAACCAGGATGGTACAGGCTGTGTATTGTGGTGGTTGAAGTGTATGTATATAGGTAGGGAGGTAGTTTGGCAGGCAGTGCAGAGGTTAATTGGTGAAGCTGTTTTGTCGTGGAGGAGTAGATTTGGGGTAGTGTAATGGAAGTGTTCGGTGAGATGATGGTGGGTGCAAGAGGAGTATGGTGAAGGCAATTGCTTGAGGTGATGGAATGAGGAAGACAGTGAGAAAATAGTAGGAGGGGTTGTAGTTTGGTTGTGGAGGTGGTTGTAGTGTGGCAGAGGATGGTTGGAGTGTTGTTTATGCAGCAGAGAGTGCAGGGTTGAAGCTGATGATGATAGAGGTATGCAAGGCTGGTGGTTCGGGGAGGTGCACAACAGGTAAATACAAATTCATGATAGTAGTGAACTTGAAATTGGTTGGTGGAATCGGGTTATAGTGACAGTAGTTAGGTTGAATAATTGTGATGACTGTGATATATTGAAGTGCTTTACTTTTATAAATGGATGGTGGTGGAGATCGTTTGGAAGTAGTAGGAGGAAGTAGATTGTGGTTTGGAGAATTAGAGAAGATGCTATGGTTGTGGCAGTGTCGGTGGTTCTGGTTGTAGATGGACTTATGATTGAGGTTGTTGATGTTGATGTTGAAGGCATGGGTGTTAGCAGTAATGTTGATTTGACTTGTATATGGCAGAAGTAGTATTTAGTTGTTTGAACCAAGGTAGTGAGGTTTTCGAAGCTGAGGCAGTGAGGTAGGGATGATAATTGAAGTGTGGTATTGATGTGGAGGAGTTTATTTGTTGGAGAATGGGTAAGGCAGCTGGTGGAAGGGAAGGAGCAGAGGGGCTGGTGAAGTTCAGTGATTGAAGGCAGTGGGTAGGAAAATGTACAAGAGAAAACAAAAACTGTAAAATGAAATTTGTAGTGCAAGTATGACTTCAACAGTGAAAAAACATGATTGTTTTGTAATGCATTGTAATGAAATGTAATTATGTAACAGAAATGATAATGCAAAGAACAAAATGTGAATGAAAATTGTTGTGCACAGTTTGAAACCGACAAAATGTTAGTGATGATTATTACTACTTTTTTTAATGCAATAGAAATAAAACAAAACAAAACCAAACACAACTAAGTCAAAACAAATGAAAACAAAGCAAAACAAATTGAACAAAACAAATGCACAACAACATTTTTTTTAATAAAAAAAAGAAACCAACACTAAACAAAAAACAACAAAAATATAATTCGAAGAGTAAAATTAAAATTAAATTGCATTCCTTGGCAACGGCACCAAAAACTTGTTAAATGATGGATTAACTATCGATTAGAAAACCATCAAAAAATATAATCGTTATAAAACTGGAAGCGCACGGTGTACAATCGTAGTACGTATGCGAATACGGGTCGATCAATGGGAAAGAATTAAATTCCAATATTACTCAATCAAATTAGCCCAAAGTTTTGAAGTGGCTTTAGATTAAGAAAAATTGTAGAAAATAAACCTAAGCAAAAAAGAAAAAAGTATGAGATTAAGGAGCAATTTAGAAGCAAATCCACTTCCAATCATTCATATAAATCAACAAAAAATTCATTTATAATATCTCATTAAAATATTAAGTAGAACTGATTTATGTGTTTATCATAAGTATAGTTGATTTATGCTATTAATTAGCATAACTTAAACCATCAAATTCTAGCACACCATTCAAACCCACTTATCAACACTCATGAAAATGACACGAAATTAAAAATAACATCTATTTTAAACATGATCTATTTACTATGAATTAGTAACATAGACCATCAAATTTTGATTCTAGCTTAACTTTCATCATCAAAATCACTTAGGAAAATGATCAAATAGTTTATGTTTATATGGGATTAAGCATAGCCTATTTGAGACGACAACATAGACTATCAAATTCACTAAAAAGGAAACATAAACCACCATCATTCATAATTTCCATTAAGCACCAAAGAGAGATCACAACTGAAATCATTATGTTAATTTAATATGTTTCATGAGAGCTTCATTACACCTAAATTGAAGGGGTTTAGCTACTGATATTTGAATACATCTTAACATAAAATTATTTCAACATAATAAACAAGAAAAATGAGAGTTAATTAAAGGAAAAGAGAGCTAACTACTTGCATGAAATAAAACTAAACTAATTACAAGAATAAAATCTAGCTACTAACTAGAAATAAGGGGAGCATAAAGTAAATAAGAGAGCATAGAATAAAATAGCAATAAAAGAAAGCATGAAATAAAAATGCATGAAAGTAAAGAGCAAGGCTAAAAAGCCATTAAAGAGACATTTTATTTATCATTGATCTGTGGCTATAATATTGCATAAAAGAGAAGAAGATTACATGAAACATAAGGGGTATTTATACATGCTTAAAACCCTAATTCATATTTTAGGGGACTACCAAAAATGCCTCATAAATTATGTAGCCTCCAAGTAATCTTTAAGGAATTAATTAATCCCCACTATCATGCCTTTAAGCTCCTTTAATATGTGCATGTGCTTTTAATTATGGAACATTAGTTAGTGGGTATGTGGGCTCCTCCATGTTACATAAATTCTTTTATTTCCTTTCTTCCTTAGCTTTCAACATATGTGCATGCATACATCCATGAAATCTCTTCATATCTGCACTCCATTTCCTATATAAAAAAATAAAAATGTGCAAATAAATTTTCTCAAAATTAATCATATACAAAATTACCATTTTACCCCCAAATGAAGATGAATGAATGATGATTGAAAATAATTTAAATTTTGGTTTAAACATGTAAAATACCCTAATATGCTCATTTATTTAGATAAAAGTAGACTAATATGGGAGTAAATATATACACATTACATGCACATCAGGATGCAAGGCCAGTTGCCCTACCTTTAAGACACGTGGCCCCAAAGAAAGAAGGGAATTGGATAAGCAAATCTCTGAGCTATTAAAGGAAGAATTCATTCGACGGAGTACTTCAGAGTGGGGAGCTCTTGTTGTTTTCACCACTAAGGTAGATGATTCTTTGAGACTTTGCATCGACTATAGGGAATTAAACAAGTTAACAGGGAAGAATATGTACCCTTTACCTAGAATAAATGACTTGTTCATTTGGCTTGGAGGAGCTAAAGTCTTTTCTCAACTAGACTTAGCAACTGGATTCCATCAGTTGAGTATTGCAGAAGAAAGTAAGTCGAAGACTGCGTTTCGCACACCAGATGGACTCCATGAATGGGAAGTGATGCCTTTTGGATTAACGAATGCCCCAGCATACTTTGTGGATTTGATGAGTAGGGTATTTTAGGGGAAATTCCATAAATTCGTTGTTTTGTTCATAGATGATATTTTGGTTTTCTCCAAGAGCAAAGAGGAGCATGAGGATTACATCAGAGAGGTATTAGGAACCTTAAGAAAGCACCAGCTTAAGGCTAAATTTTCTAAATGCCATTTTTGGAGAAAAGAAGCTAGATTTCTGGGGCATATTATTTCTGAGCAAGGATTGGCAGTAGACCCCGCCAAAGTGGAAGCTGTTCAAGGATGAAAGACTCTTAGGAATGCATAAGAGGTTAGAAGTTTTCTTGGGTTGGCAGGTTACTATAGAAATTTCATCAAAAACTTTGCAAGAATAGCAACACCATTAACCCAATTGACTAAGAAGAACCTAGTCTTTTCTTTGGACGACAGATGCACTAAGGCATTTGAGAAGCTTAAGGAGGTATTGACTAGTGCACTCGTGCTCACTATTCCCAATGGAACCAAACTGTTTATGGTTTTCATAGATGATTGTGGCATAGGGTTAGTAGCAGTTCTAATCCAAAAAGGAAAAGTGGTTGCTTATGCTAGTAGGCAATCGAAGGATTACGAGAAGAGATATCCAGTTCACGGCATGGAGTTACCAACTATCGTCTTTGCCTTGAAGATGTGGAGGCATTATATTTTGGGAGATAGGTTTGAGTTATTCATTGACTGTAACGACCCGATATTTTGGACCATTCGCGTCCATTATAAGTGTATAGGTAGACACTCATGCCGGAGTTGAATTGCTCAAAATACCGCGTTGTTAATTTAAATTTTGCAAAACTGAACATATACAATAAATAGATATAATCACAGATCACAGACACAGAGTAATAAATGCAGCGGAAATAAAAGAGATAGTAGTTCATGAAGCTACTATATGAATATATAAAATACATCAGAGTTTACAACAGAAGAATAATACAATACATCAGAGTTAAACCAGATACAACGGAAGAGTAACACGATACATCAGATACAAATCAGAATGCATCACTGGAATCATCGAATACTGAAAGCCGGATAGATAGCTGGATCTCCAAGCGAAGCTCCAACTCCAAAGGTGAGTCTCGAAAGCTGAACTACTCAGTCTGACCCGAGCGTAAAGCAAAACACAAGACACTCGAGTCAGGATTAACATTCTTATATTAATAAATCCAACTCAAGTGAAATAGCAATTGAAATACAAGTAACTCAAAGGATGTTTGGAATAACCATCCTTTAAGGATCCGTTAAACTATCTACTATGTAGTAATGTACGCTAAGTAGATAATGTCTATCAGTAATATAAAGATATCAAAATAGGGTTAAGCAGGGCCCATACACCTCTTAACCTGTTTATTCCCAAAAGCATATACAAGACCGTAGTTTCCCCAAAACCGGAAGTCACCAGAGGGCAATCCATATACTAAAGGTACAAATCAAAATCGTAGTGGTCGCGAATAGGATAATCAGTATGACAAGGTACATGAGGCGATACCAACTAGGATACTAGTAGTTGCGTGATCCGGACTGATGTTGGGCATAGCAGCTACTACCCCAACACCGCGAAACAACACTCCCATAATCGAGGGGTGCACCCAAATCGAATCACAAAAGTAATAGATATGGTAACGAAGAAGTGTGTCCGATAGAGGTGGCGAACCTCAATGGCCCGGCGCGGCTCCTGTTTTAGTCATGTCAGGGGTCATCCAAAATCGTTCTCTTTCTTCAATCAACGCGTTCACCAAACCATCCACTTCATTCTGGATCAACACTCCGCGTATAGTTATTAAAGTGGTTTCGGTTCAGATAGAGAGTATATCCATTACCGATCCCGGTCTCTTTAATAACTTTCGTAATTATTACACCAATTGGTCGTTTATATATTTCAAAAACCAAATCAATTTCAATTCAATTTCAATTCGTAAATCAACATTTCATTTGTCTTTCAAAACCAATTTCCAATATTTACGTTTCAAAACTTCCAAATTCACAATTTCAAAATCTTATAATTCAATTTCAATTTCTATTTAAAACAATTCAAATATTGATTCAACTTCGTATATAAGTTTCATTTCGAAATCATTTAAATAAATTTTATTTAACATTTAAATCAATTTAAACTCATATATCGATTTCATTCCATATTCGTTAAGTTACTCTATCATTCAAAACAATTTCTATTAAATTTCCAATTCATTAAATCCATTATTTAAATTCAACTTCATTAAATCAAGAATTACAATTTTGAATTAAATTCAATTCGTCAAATCAATTCTTTCAATTACAAGTCTTACATTAATTCCGAAATATCACATTTTCATTTCTTGTTAAAGAAGTTCAATTTTACTTATTTACTTTCATAAATAATTTTCCAAAACTTAATAAATAAAGAAACTCAATTTCAATTATTTATGAAGTAAAATCCACTTATTCAAAAGTTCCATTTTTTTCTTATTAAAGAATTTCAATTCAATTTAATCATTCAATAATTCAACCTCATTTAATTATTAAATAATTCAAAACTTAATTATTAAATAATTTCAAAGTTTAATAATTTCAAACTTAATTATTAAATCATTTCAACTTTAATAATTTCAAACTTAAGTATAATTTCAAACTTGATTATAATTTCACCTTAATTATCAAATCATTTCTCAAATTTAACAATATTCTTTCATCAATTACATTTTTAATATTAAATATTCACATTTAAATTTCATTAAAATTCAATTTCCAACTTCGTTTCAAAACAATATTATTTATTCAAAATAAAACCTTCATTTTTTTTTTATCAAATTTATTGACCAATCGGGTTTTATTTAATTTCCTATCCTAGGTCAAAGTTCAATTTGGGTATTTATCATTTCAACCCGATTCCAATTCAATTCAAAATCAAAACATATCAAAGGGAACTTGCAGTGATAACTGGGATGGTGTCAAAGTAAATAAACAAGCAATAACAACAACCAATATCAATCCAATAATCAATTCAAATAATCCCGAAATAACCGTATTAATTCGCATTGTTATTTGTACGAATTAATATAATTATTTCTAGAATCTACACTATCATTTCATGTAGATTAAAGATTATTACATTACGGTTTTTCACTTGTCATATATTTACAATTTCATACATCATCAATTTAACAACATACATTCAGTGGTTCAAAGTGTAATTAAACAAATCCTACGTGTCAATAGATTTAACAGTTAAAAGGGTCATATTATACGAATGTCAGTTAATCCAATTTAACATTTAACTATCCTATATCAATTTCAATTGCATACTATTTATCATTTTAACATTAACAATTTAACGTTCAATATAAACATCAACAATCAATCAATTATCAGCCAAACTGTATTATCATCGCATAAATAATTAACAGATAATGGTGTCAGATGTCACAGGTGAACTGATACAGGCAATAGCATATATAACAGTGTAATTAACTAACAGCAGCATATTTCAATTGTCGTTTCAATTGAAATCAAATCTAATAAATAAAAGAACGTTAATCGTGAGTGAGTGCTCACCTTTCGAGGCTGGAGAATAGACAAGTGAGTTGGGTTACGATTCCAAGCACGGATTTCAAAGTAAAGCAAGATTGGACGCGAATTGGACGAAAAAGCTGATAATCAAGAATTGATAAAACGAATCAGAAATATTTACACATGTAATAAGATCGATCATACATTTAAAATAATATAAATTTATCTTCAATGAATAGTTGATCCCAAATGTATTTTATAAATAAAGAAAATTAAAAACCCAAGTTCCCATATATACAAACAAATGCAAATACTCAAATGTGTAACTTGTACACGTTTTATATCTTAAAGTAAATATTATTTAACATAATTTTAAAACCATTCTGAAATAACAAAAACTAAAATATCATAACTTATACACAAGTAGCACTAAATAAGCAATACTTACAATATTATAAAATATAGCAAATGTGACACTAATACCCAAACAGAACCAGATTTATGAAGATAGATAGTATAAAGAACTTATATGTCTAACTATATATAAGTAATTGTAAAAATCATAGTTTTAAATTTTCGAACACATATTTAAATATAGGCATTTCAAAATCATCGTTTAAATCAAACCCATTGTTTAAATCTAACACATATACGTACTATATGATTTGAAATAAATACTAAATCTAAACAAAATTAAATAAATCTCTGCCCATTTATTAAACCCGAACTTAGGTATACTATACGTATAAACTAATATATAGACTAGGTACATCAACAATATTTAAAGCAATATGTGTCACTGGTACAGGCTGTATATAGGCTAATATATAATAGACTCCGATCTATTATATAAACAAAGTAACGAACACATATATGAGGCATAAATTTTTAAAGCGAAATGAATAAGTCTGCACTATAAATTAAAACAATTACTTATATATATATATAATATATCTACTGCACATATCAACCTTCCATTATACATATATAAAAATCAAAATTTATATATCTAAAGGAATCGGAATCGAAATCAACTGTTATGTACACATGCAGACAAGCTGACCTTTACAAGATACACCTACATGCAGACCTATTCAATAAATCTTACGAGCTACCTATGTATATAAACTTTACAACAAAAATATATATATGAAAATAGGATAGGTATAAACTTTGAAGACATACAACCTATACAAATACCTCGGCATACAAATATGACAAAGCAGGCACGGAAAACCTATGTATACCAAACTATGTATACATGTAGAAGTTGTTATACCATTTATATTTACCAGAGGAGCACATGACGGAGAATAGCGAGGGGACAAGGAAGGGTAGTCGGAGGCGAAGAGGTGGGCTGTGCTCGCGCGCCAGGTGGAGATGGTTTCAGTTTGGGTGGCAAGTGGAGGCATTCCAGGGGAAAGATGGTTCAAGTGATGGCGGTTGTCGTTCAAGGGAAGGGCTGCTCGAGAATTTGTGGCGGTGGTGCGGATTCTCCACCTGGCGGTTGTTCCCTTGAACGACAACCGCCATCACTTGAACCATCTTTTCCCTGGAATGCCTCCACTTGCCACCCAAACCGAAACCATCTCCACCTGGCGCGCGAGCACAGCCCACCTCTTCGCCTCCGACTACCCTTCCTTGTCCCCTCGCTATTCTCCGTCATGTGCTCCTCTGGTAAATATAAATGGTATAACAACTTCTACATGTATACATAGTTTGGTATACATGGGTTTTCCGTGCCTGCTTTGTCATATTTGTATGCCGAGGTATTTGTATAGGTTGTACGTCTTCAAAGTTTATACCTATCCTATTTTCATATATATATTTTTGTTGTAAAGTTTATATACATAGGTAGCTCGTAAGATTTATTGAATAGGTCTGCATGTAGGTGTATCTTGTAAAGGTCAGCTTGTCTGCATGTGTACATAACAGTTGATTTCGATTCCGATTCCTTTAGATATATAAATTTTGATTTTTATATATGTATAATGGAAGGTTGATATGTGCAGTAGATATATTATATATATATAAGTAATTGTTTTAATTTATAGTGCAGACTTATTCATTTCGCTTTAAAAATTTATGCCTCATATATGTGTTCGTTACTTTGTTTATATAATAGATCGGAGTCTGTTATATATTAGCCTATATACAGCCTGTACCAGTGACACATATTGCTTTAAATATTGTTGATGTACCTAGTCTATATATTAGTTTATACGTATAGTATACCTAAGTTCGGGTTTAATAAATGGGCAGAGATTTATTTAATTTTGTTTAGATTTAGTATTTATTTCAAATCATATAGTACGTATATGTGTTAGATTTAAACAATGGGTTTGATTTAAACGATGATTTTGAAATGCCTATATTTAAATATGTGTTCGAAAATTTAAAACTATGATTTTTACAATTACTTATATATAGTTAGACATATAAGTTCTTTATACTATCTATCTTCATAAATCTGGTTCTGTTTGGGTATTAGTGTCACATTTGCTATATTTTATAATATTGTAAGTATTGCTTATTTAGTGCTACTTGTGTATAAGTTATGATATTTTAGTTTTTGTTATTTCAGAATGGTTTTAAAATTATGTTAAATAATATTTACTTTAAGATATAAAACGTGTACAAGTTGCACATTTGAGTATTTGCATTTGTTTGTATATATGGGAACTTGGGTTTTTAATTTTCTTTATTTATAAAATACATTTGGGATCAACTATTCATTGAAGATAAATTTATATTATTTTAAATGTATGATCGATCTTATTACATGTGTAAATATTTCTGATTCGTTTTATCAATTCTTGATTATCAGCTTTTTTGTCCAATTCGCGTCCAATCTTGCTTTACTTTGAAATCCGTGCTTGGAATCGTAACCCAACTCACTTGTCTATTCTCCAGCCTCGAAAGGTGAGCACTCACTCACGATTAACGTTCTTTTATTTATTAGATTTGATTTCAATTGAAACGACAATTGAAATATGCTGCTGTTAGTTAATTACACTGTTATATATGCTATTGCCTGTATCAGTTCACCTGTGACATCTGACACCATTATCTGTTAATTATTTATGCGATGATAATACAGTTTGGCTGATAATTGATTGATTGTTGATGTTTATATTGAACGTTAAATTGTTAATGTTAAAATGATAAATAGTATGCAATTGAAATTGATATAGGATAGTTAAATGTTAAATTGGATTAACTGACATTCGTATAATATGACCCTTTTAACTGTTAAATCTATTGACACGTAGGATTTGTTTAATTACACTTTGAACCACTGAATGTATGTTGTTAAATTGATGATGTATGAAATTGTAAATATATGACAAGTGAAAAACCGTAATGTAATAATCTTTAATCTACATGAAATGATAGTGTAGATTCTAGAAATAATTATATTAATTCGTACAAATAACAATGCGAATTAATACGGTTATTTCGGGATTATTTGAATTGATTATTGGATTGATATTGGTTGTTGTTATTGCTTGTTTATTTACTTTGACACCATCCCAGTTATCACTGCAAGTTCCCTTTGATATGTTTTGATTTTGAATTGAATTGGAATCGGGTTGAAATGATAAATACCCAAATTGAACTTTGACCTAGGATAGGAAATTAAATAAAACCCGATTGGTCAATAAATTTGATAAAAAAAAAATGAAGGTTTTATTTTGAATAAATAATATTGTTTTGAAACGAAGTTGGAAATTGAATTTTAATGAAATTTAAATGTGAATATTTAATATTAAAAATGTAATTGATGAAAGAATATTGTTAAATTTGAGAAATGATTTGATAATTAAGGTGAAATTATAATCAAGTTTGAAATTATACTTAAGTTTGAAATTATTAAAGTTGAAATGATTTAATAATTAAGTTTGAAATTATTAAACTTTGAAATTATTTAATAATTAAGTTTTGAATTATTTAATAATTAAATGAGGTTGAATTATTGAATGATTAAATTGAATTGAAATTCTTTAATAAGAAAAAAATGGAACTTTTGAATAAGTGGATTTTACTTCATAAATAATTGAAATTGAGTTTCTTTATTTATTAAGTTTTGGAAAATTATTTATGAAAGTAAATAAGTAAAATTGAACTTCTTTAACAAGAAATGAAAATGTGATATTTCGGAATTAATGTAAGACTTGTAATTGAAAGAATTGATTTGACGAATTGAATTTAATTCAAAATTGTAATTCTTGATTTAATGAAGTTGAATTTAAATAATGGATTTAATGAATTGGAAATTTAATAGAAATTGTTTTGAATGATAGAGTAACTTAACGAATATGGAATGAAATCGATATATGAGTTTAAATTGATTTAAATGTTAAATAAAATTTATTTAAATGATTTCGAAATGAAACTTATATACGAAGTTGAATCAATATTTGAATTGTTTTAAATAGAAATTGAAATTGAATTATAAGATTTTGAAATTGTGAATTTGGAAGTTTTGAAACGTAAATATTGGAAATTGGTTTTGAAAGACAAATGAAATGTTGATTTACGAATTGAAATTGAATTGAAATTGATTTGGTTTTTGAAATATATAAACGACCAATCGGTGTAATAATTACGAAAGTTATTAAAGAGACCGGGATCGGTAATGGATATACTCTCTATCTGAACCGAAACCACTTTAATAACTATACGCGGAGTGTTGATCCAGAATGAAGTGGATGGTTTGGTGAACGCGTTGATTGAAGAAAGAGAACGATTTTGGATGACCCCTGACATGACTAAAACAGGAGCCGCGCCGGGCCATTGAGGTTCGCCACCTCTATCGGACACACTTCTTCGTTACCATATCTATTACTTTTGTGATTCGATTTGGGTGCACCCCTCGATTATGGGAGTGTTGTTTCGCGGTGTTGGGGTAGTAGCTGCTATGCCCAACATCAGTCCGGATCACGCAACTACTAGTATCCTAGTTGGTATCGCCTCATGTACCTTGTCATACTGATTATCCTATTCGCGACCACTACGATTTTGATTTGTACCTTTAGTATATGGATTGCCCTCTGGTGACTTCCGGTTTTGGGGAAACTACGGTCTTGTATATGCTTTTGGGAATAAACAGGTTAAGAGGTGTATGGGCCCTGCTTAACCCTATTTTGATATCTTTATATTACTGATAGACATTATCTACTTAGCGTACATTACTACATAGTAGATAGTTTAACGGATCCTTAAAGGATGGTTATTCCAAACATCCTTTGAGTTACTTGTATTTCAATTGCTATTTCACTTGAGTTGGATTTATTAATATAAGAATGTTAATCCTGACTCGAGTGTCTTGTGTTTTGCTTTACGCTCGGGTCAGACTGAGTAGTTCAGCTTTCGAGACTCACCTTTGGAGTTGGAGCTTCGCTTGGAGATCCAGCTATCTATCCGGCTTTCAGTATTCGATGATTCCAGTGATGCATTCTGATTTGTATCTGATGTATCGTGTTACTCTTCCGTTGTATCTGGTTTAACTCTGATGTATTGTATTATTCTTCTGTTGTAAACTCTGATGTATTTTATACATTCATATAGTAGCTTCATGAACTACTATCTCTTTTATTTCCGCTGCATTTATTACTCTGTGTCTGTGATCTGTGATTATATCTATTTATTGTATATGTTCAGTTTTGCAAAATTTAAATTAACAACGCGGTATTTTGAGCAATTCAACTCTGGCATGAGTGTCTACCTATACACTTATAATGGACGCGAATGGTCCAAAATATCGGGTCGTTACATTGACCATAAATCACTAAAATACCTATTGTTTTCAAAAAGATTCAAATATTAGGCAGCAGATATGGATGGAATATATAGCATCGTTTGACTTTAGTATTCAGTATACCCTTAGAAAAGGGAACATAGTCGCCGACGCCCTTAGTCGGAGGCACGCTACCCTAGGTGCTATATATGAATGGAGGCGGTTGGAGTTCCTCTCAAATTTAACTTCCAACTGCCAACTGAACCCACCAAGGCTTTTTAGCAGTTGTGGAGATTAGAACAGCCTTGATGGACCACATAGGGTTTGAGCAAGTGAAGGGCGAAAAGTTAGTAGAGATTTTGAAGAAGTTCAGGAGAGGAGAGCACTTTCCCCATGCTATTAGGTATTCAGTTGATGGGAAAGGATGTTTAAGAAGGGATGGTCGCTTTTGTATCCCTATGTTTGATAGTTCATTGAGAGGGATGCTTATGGAGTGTCACCACTCGAAGATGACCTTCATCCCGAAGGAGATAAGATGTACAAGGATATGAAGAGAATTTTCTTTTGGCATGGAATAAAGAAGAGTGTAGCTAAGTCTATTGCTAAGTGCTTAGCATGTCAAAGGGTAAAAGTTGAGCAAGGGAAGCCTGGTGGATTACTGTTACATTTGGAAATTCCAACTTGAAAGTGGGAACATATTTCGATGGATATTTTAGAAAGAGTGCCTATATGTCAGAGGGGTAATGAAACTAATTGAGTTGTTATGGATAGACTCAGTAAGAGTGTCCACTTTATCCCGGTTAGGAACAATAGAACTGTCGCTTCTCTCGCGCAGATCTACATTAAGAAGGTAGTTCGGTTGCATGGAATTCCTGTGAGCATAGTTAGTGATAGGGACCCCCTGTTCACGACTGAGTTTTGGAAAAGCCTACAAGCAGCTTTGAGGACTTCTTTGAATCTTAGTACTGCATATCACCCATGTACTGATGGTCAAACGGAAAGGGTGAATAGGATTTTGGAAGACTTGTTGAGGACCTTTGTTTTGGACTTCGGAGGACACTGGGAGTAGCACCTACCATTGGTCGAGTTCGTGTATAATAATGGCTATCAAGCGACGATTGGTATGGCCCTTTTGAAGCACTTTATGGGAGGCCATGCAAATTGCAAAGTTGTTGGTAGGAAACCACGGACAAAGTGTTACTTGGACCCGATTTGATCTATGATATCAGGGAAAAAGTAGAGTTGATTAAACAAGGAATAAAAGCAACGCAAGACCGTCAGAAATCTTTTGTGGACAGAAGAAGGAAAGAGCTTGAGTTTGAGGTGGAGCTATGGTATTCGTCAAAATCTCCCCTCTTGTAACAGTCGTTAGGTTTGGAAATTCTGGACAATTAGCGCTTAGATTCATTGGGTTATTCAGAGTTTTGGAAAGGATCGTAAAACTTGCTTATCGTGGGGAGCTTCCTAACAGATTGGCAGGAGTCCACATTGTTTTCCACGTTTCTCACCTTAGGAAATGCCTTCATGACTCCACTATTAGAGTCGAGCCTGATCGATTGGGAGAATTAGAGATGGAGCCAACAGTATCCCATGGCACTACATGCATTGTGGGGCACAGAACTAGGAGACTCTGCAACAAAATAATTAGGCTGGTCCGAGCACAATGGGGAGACAACCAAGCGGAAAGCACATTGGAAATCAAGGAGAAGATGAAGACCACTCATCCAGAGCTTTTCATTGGTAAATTTTCTCTCCAAAATTAGGATTTTGGTTGCATCATGGTTGCTAGATTGGATGGTAGGAGATGGTTGCCACACTTTTTCATAATCACTTCGCTCATGTAGAAAATTTTATTCATGTTTAGGGTCTTTGCACACATATTTGCATGACACGATTACACACTCATGCTAGGATTGATCTCATTTTAGTACGTCTACGGTACATAATCACATTCCACATTGGTTGAGTATATGGTTGTGTAGATAACTTGGTTTTGTAACATGGATGTTATTGTGCGTTACGCTGCTTGCCCCTTGAAAGCTTTCGGGATGGAATCCTTTTTAAAGGGGGAAGAATGTAACACCCGATAAAATCAACCATAACTGAGTTGAGTGAATTGAATTAAATAAGGTAGGGTTGAAAATGGAAATTTTATAAAAGTTGGAATATGACCACGAAAGTTATTTCGTTGCGTTCGTTGTGAAATTCTAATCTGTTTCCATATACAATATGCTGAAACGAAGCTCGAATTAAGAATTTATGAGCATTTGAAGTTTTCAAATTTAAATTAATTTTGTTTGAATTCAAATTCAAATGAGTATTTAAATTAGGGTTTGGATTTCAAAAATTAACTGTAGGATTGCTTAGGGGTTACGTAACAGTTAAGTTAAATAGTTAACGTTAAAAGTTAATTAGGGAATAAAAAAAAGAGCAACGGAAACAAATCTACACACCCCAAGTAGGAGTAGAAGTCGACACCTCCGACTCTAACCGATAGACCCCTAGCGGTCGACCGGTCTATGGGGAGTAGTCGACCCCTATTCAGGTGGCAGCTAAGTTTTTTCAGCATTAAATGCTCTAGATCTATCTGTTTTTCACCAAACTCCATCCTACGGTTCTGGTGCGTTTCAACTTCTATAAATAGGACCATATTCTCTCCACTTTTTATTCATAAATATTTGGAAAATACCTCGAACCTCTGTCATTTTCTCTCTTTAGTTAGATTCGGAAATTCCATTAGAAATCCAGTAAGGATTCTAATCCTTTTCTAATTATTCATTAATCTATTTTCTTCTCCACTAATCTCTCTAAATCTAACAAAATTATATATATACCTATCATTCACTTTGTATATATATCAAAAGAAAGAGATCTGGAAAAGAGTTGCTTTGGGGTTGCAAATTCATACAAGAGAAGCTAAGGATAATCTATGAGTGGAAACCTTAGTATTTTTATTTCAGCAATTGATTAGTATATATCTATGGATTTGAAGATGCCTTAGGGATTTTGGGATTGTGAAAACAAAATAGACAAAATCCTCGAAAATTCATTTTTATTTCGAAATGTCATTTCTAGATGGAGATTCTCAATTATTTATGTTAATTTGATGAATTTATATTCTGCAATTTTTGATAATTTCATAATCTATTCCACTCCTCCTATTTCTTTGATTCAAATTGCGAGCTTTCAATAATGAAATAAGGATTTAAAGTACGAATTCTATTCATAGTTTACACCACTTATTCCATACAAAATTCCTCGTTTATTTCTTTGTAAAAGAGGAGTTGAATAGAATATGAAGATAGGATTGCAATTCCTATTGTTTAGGATATTCCATTGAATTGACGTAATAATGGGTTTCTATTTCTGTTTACAAGTCTATTAATTGCAGTTTTGGATATGAATATTTAATCCCTTGTTATGGATATGGATATCTTGGAAATCTGAAGGGAAAGGACTTGTATTAGTATTATGGTTAAAGAATCGACATTTAACACTAGTTTAGGGCGTATAAACCTCACGCTTAGAATTTATTAGGCATGAATATATATTTATTTCTATTAGCGTAATAAACGTATAATTATGGCATATAACTACATAGTTAATTAGGTAGTAATTATCATTAATTTCCCCCTTTAGGAAGGTAATTAATATTTTAGGGCGTAATAAGGAAGAATCCTTATAAGGCCTTCTTTATGAAACATGAGATAAGTATTATATATATGGAGAATATTTAGATTATGGCTAAATCATAGAGATGCGAGGTCAGTAGAGTTGCACGACGGAAGGCTGCCCTTCACTTTGAGGCTACTAGCAGTTGTGTATACTTCCTATTGATATGAGACATCTCCTATGATAAATATTTGTGGTGACATGAGGTTAGTCCCATATTTTGTAGGGTAAATCTGGCCAACTTATCTGGCTACCAGTTCCTACGAATAGTTGGACTAATGTGAGACGTCACTAAAAATATAGGACATAATACATGGGGCCTACTTTGGGGTCTTGAGGTATTAAGTGGGGCCCACATCTTTTCCCCAACTGAAGTATTAAATGGCCAAGGGACTAGTTATTAGGCACGATAGGTGGTATCTCGATAGGGGTTCGCTCCGGGATAAGGTATTAAGTGACTAATTGAGGGTCCACATTTCCATAAAGAAGTATTAAGTGGTTTAAGAGATTCCATTTGATATTAGCTAGATAGTTACCATTAAGGGGTCTGCCTTGGCAATAGGTATTAAATAATAGGGTCTGCCTCAATTTGGGTCTTAAATGGACAGTTTGCCTATTTTCCAATAAAAGGTATCAAGTGACTTGGGTACTATCTCTCACATTGTTATATATTAACACTGTGGGATTTGGGTTATGGGATTCCGAAACATGCTTCGGTTTGGAAGGTATTAAGTGGTTGATTGTGGACCCGCCTCCTTTCCTTATAAGAAGTATTAAATGGTTTTATGTATGTAGACATATTCTTATTTTGAAATATACTTCCCAAGTACTGAAATGGTAAGACGTGAGGTTTTTATTCACCAGATATTCGTTGTTCTGACTCCCTCCTCATTACAACACAGATTAAGGACGGAGTGGTGATGGTGATGATACTCGAAGGTGTGTTAGTCCCTGAGGAGTTGGTTTTGATGACAACAACCTTACTTAGAATTAGATTATAAAATATATAATACTAACATTATTGTGTAGATATATATAGATATGTTTGCAGGTACTAAAGAATGAAGAACTGTACAGTATAAAGATTCAAGATCAAAGATTCAAGATTCAAGACTCATGAGTATCAAGAATTTCAAGAGTTCAAGTTTCCAAGATAAGTTATATAGTTAGGAATATTGTTAAAACTCATAGAAAGGCACTGACATCTTAAAATCTATTTTATTCGTGGAATGGAATCCACTTCGTGCTCGTTAAAGTGATGGAACCCTAAGTAGGATGGAACCTACGAAAAATCTAGTGGAACATCTTTTTGTATCCACTTACTTTTATTTCAAAATGATTTTCAAAATATATAGCTTGTTTTTCAAAATGATTTTAAATATTCCTATTTAAAAACCAAAATCATCTGTCCTGGTTTTTCAATATATTTTAGCCTAAAAAATTTCCTTAGTTTTAAATATCCTTAATTTTAAATATCTTTGATTTTAAATTATTATCCTAAGTTTTTAAACTACAATTTTGATATTAATATATTTAGTTGTTTTATATATTTATACTTAAGATTTAAATATAAAAGTATAGAAAATTATTATATATATTTTAATATTGTTCTCTATAGTTATTTATGTATTATAACTATATATAAGTATATTTTAAAGTTAAATATAAGTATAATATAATATAGAAATTATTTTTAAAGAAAAACAAATCACCAAAAAATACAAGGGCATGTCGACATGGTCACATGTACCCCTGTCGACGTGGTGACAGTTAAATTGTTTTTTAAAAGAAGTGTCTATTCGCCACATCCCTTCACCAATGGACATGGCTATTGATCTACTATAAATAAAGGGTGTTTTCAATGAATTTTAATCACTTTTTTCTCTGATTTAACTTCTCTTCTTCTTCTCCACTTTCTTATTTACAAATTACACCATTACTCTGCCGAAATCAATATCGAATCTAACTAGAAAATTTCTGGTTTTGATTCTCTCCATTATCTCTACAAGATCCAAGTGCTAATCTGAGTTATAGACTTTTTGTAATCAATTGAGCGAGAGAAGGTGTGATTGTAGCCCTGGAAATCAATTGGGTGAACTTGTTGCCCGGTAAATCAAGTATCTCTACCCAGAGGATTGTGAATCTGGAGCGGTGTACCTCGTAGCCTTGAAATCGAGGGTTGTATTTGTAAGAATTGTTTTTGAAAGGAAATCCGTACTTGTGTTGCGGGACTGGATGTAGGGTAACTCTGAACCAGTATAAAATACGGTGTGTTCTTTCCTTTACTGCTTTTACTTTATATTTGCATCTGTGTTTGATTCTGTGTTCATATCTGTGTCTGATTAGTGTATACATTGTTAACAAATTAAAATAAACTCAAAAAGATTAACAAATTTCTTAAAACACAATTCACCCCCCCTCTAGTGTTAATTCTAGCCTTAAGATCCTTAATCTGCATTCTAACAAGGTGGAGTGCCTTAAGCTTGTGGTAGTTATTATTATCTTTTATGATATTTTTATGTTGTACCCATGTATTTGAACAAATGATGTAACGGATCTTATGTGACAGTTGACGTTTTGTATTATGACATTTCAAATGGTTTGGAAATAAATGTGTATAATTTGATATTATATTTTATTCCATCCATTGTGAGTTCTGAAAGAATATTTATTGCTCTATATTTTTACCTTTTTTCCAACCAATAGCCTGCTTTAGAATGGATTTAAGTTTCAATGAGCCTTTTCTGGATCGAAATTTAGGTTTGTTCCAAGGTGGGTTGTTACAATTATTATCCGATCAAAGCACAATATATCCAAAATATTATCATAACCAATCATCTATATAACACAACATATATCAATTAATATGATTATTCATCAATTGTCATGTATTTTATAATTTAAAATTTTAATTAATTAAATTGAATTAACTATACCAACGTGCTTTTGGAAACACCCTCCAAACTCAACAAACCCAGCGCCATATGGTACGGAGTTCCACCACTAGTCCAACAGAAGAAACTGTATGTGTATCAGAGTTCGTACGTGAAAGATATTGAGGCTAGAAGATATAGGGTTTAATTTGTAAATATAAATTTTATATGGGCTTCATCGTAAAACTGCCTACTGTGAACATTGTCATCTAACACGCTCACCGCCAGCTATCAACTTCACCACGAAATTGCCACCGCCACAAACACCTACGCTACAATTGGAGGACATTGTCGTCTTTTCCTTACCATGTTGCACCAGACTCGGTCATTGCTACCACCCTCATCGTCCTCGGCTGCCAGCACCACCTTCAAAATTCCCCCTTTCCTCTGAATTTTCTAGCCAATTTTAAACATTTCCAGCTCGATCTAACCATACCGGTAAACTCTGCTCGACCTCCTCTTCCAGGTGCAACCTACCAATCATCTAATTGTTGGCAATCCAACGTTGATTTCAAAGCACTAATTTGAATGATTGAGAATTGCTCATCGGTTTCTGGCCAACCTGAGCATCACCTTGACAAATGAACACGCATGTTAACTTCATTCGTCAGAGCATCACAATAATATACATTTCGATGGGTGTCAAACACTTTGATTTTTAAGACAAGTTGTAATTAGCGAAAATTATCTGCCATTAAATTGTGATTAAAAGGAATTTCGGGACTAAGGAAGAGAGACTCATATGTCGGCTTCTGTTTAGGAATTCTAAGCATTATTTATACAGGAAATAAGGAAGGTTCAGTTACGTGTAACCATTTGGCTCAAAAGTAGTTGCATACCCTATTTAAACACTGTATCGCCACTATTTCACAAACCGTACTCCAAATCCATCAAAATTATACATCAAACTAATCAGCTGATGAGACATTTGCAATGGTTATAAATACAACATCCAATTAGCCCTTTTATTAAATATTCATTTTTTAATTACTTTAATATTAGAAGTGTTAAGTCTATGGGTCGTTACAGTTTAATACGAAGCATGTGAGATAGATTCCTTTTACATCTGCAATAGGAATCATATGTATTAGTCAGAATTTGCTTATGCACTTGGTGTAATGAGTGAATATCAAATCTGAGTTAAAATCACCGAATGGTATTTAAGAGTTTTCTCGAGTATTTACGAAATACTAGAGAATTGTTTACGGAAATAATGAACTTCTTATGAAGAAGTGTTCAGACTCGAACATCATAACTGACATCGAAAATAGTAATTCAATCTTAAATTCATGTTCACCCTTGATTAAGGAGCTTTAAGTTAGAAATGTTCCAAACGAGTGGTTGTAGCATATCCAACTATAAAGGCTAAGTACATCACATTGAATAGTGCCATAATGTAGGTTGTATATGGCAAATTTATTAGAAAGCTAGTGGTGGTTACCATCTTTGAGAATCCAATAACATATTATGAAACAATAATGCAATATAGACTGCAATGAGAACTTATACCTTTATAAGAAGTCGAGATGTGTTGTAATTAACACATGATTAAAGAGTTTATCGATAACGGGGAAATATAATTAAACAGTAGATAAAAACTAATAATATCGCAGATTCCTCACTAAGGCCCCTTCTCAGTCTAATTAGGTAGATTGATTGAAGGTACGGGCATGAAGCACCATAATTGGCTCAAAGTCAAGTGGGAAATTGATATAGTTCACGATGTGCCCTAGGATAATTATGTAATTCGATTGTATAACTTAACTCTTATAAAGAATCTTGTTGGAAATAAATTATGCTTTTGGTTTTATTTTTGTCTATACATATTTTTATATTTGATATAATTAATGTGTCATACACATTAGATATATATAAATGGAAAATTAGAAGAAGTATTTTATTGATTACAATTGCAAAAGTGTTTGCAACCATGGATATTGAATCGATATTTAAATACTTATTCTATAAATGTTCCTAATCAATATGTATTTGAGAAAAGGGTATCTATAACATCCCCTATCTGAAGGGCCGAAGCTAAGCGCTATGAATGCTGCAGTCATCCATAGTATTAACTTCCAGTGACCAAATACGGTAATGTTAATGGTATCCATAATATCAGAAGCACATGAATATGAAACAAAATCACAGATTTCACAAAAACAACTTTTCCGATTACATTTCACAAAACATGTTTCATATTCTATTACATAAACCCATAATCGTTTTCCAGGTTCAGATAAAATATAATTAATACAAAATACGCCAAAAGCGACATATGAAGATGCCCCCTTGGTTGACCAGAGTACTATATAGTCAAAACTGGCTTAATACAACACAGCGGTATTAAACAAAATAAAACAGCAACTCCTAAATAATTATCCGTCATCTACCTGCTCGTCGTCGGAAGCTTTATTCGCCAAACTTCTAAAAACCTATAAACCTCAACCCTCAGTCTACTCAAATCAATTTTGAGCACCCGATAATTTAAGGGAAAACATAAACTTCAAGTCAGACATAAACCCTGGTGTGAATAATACTATACATCACGGTTATTTGATATTAAGTGAGACCACGCCGCTTAGCGAAGCGGGTTTCCCCTCACTAATATCCTTTTAAAACATATCTTTTGCAAACCATAATCCTACAACTGAAACCGGTTAAAACTGTAAAGCATTATTAAGTAAACATACATATCAGCTAACAAATGGACTATCTGTCCGAACACTATAGTTTTGTTTGGCAAATTACTAACCTTTGGCTGACTTGGGCCTACCAGAAAAAATAAACAAGTAATCTAACATATGTTAGATACTCCTCTTCTAGACGGTCTTTCCCAAACTTACTTCTCCAGGTCAACTGATCCTAATGGTTTTGCGTGCTCATCAATAACCTATCTCTGTGCAAATATATTCCTTTCTATGTGTAACATCATTTTAGTCTTACCAGTGACAAAGCCATACACACTGGAATTTTGGATTAAATTAGCTAGGGGCTAATAGCTAATGTATAGGGCGCGACCCTATACCAGTCTCATCTGGTATACTAATATCTAAACCATTTTACTTAGGGTAATCTTCCCTTAAATTTTCCTTGAAAACCTTTTCATCTCAAATTGATTTAAAACCTTTAAATCAAACTTAAACAAGGAAAATACATACTTTATGCGTTACTAAAAATCACCTTGCCATGTTGTATGTACTTTACTCAAATCTTTGCTGATGAAAACATTTAAACCTTTGAATGAACCCCTTTCGAATCCATTGAAAGTACCCCTTTCGAAACCATGTAAACCTATTTTCTTTCACCTAGGCCGAAAGGACAAAATATTCCATTCAAAACCACTCATAATCTTCCTTTCAAAAACATTGAAAACCCATTCCTTCGAAAGCATTAAATCCTTAGACATCCTATCATTATAGCACTTAACATTGCCATTCGAAAACATTGGAAAAACCATTCCTTCAAAACCCTTCGAAACCATTGGGGAACCACCCCTTAGAAACCTTTCTTTAAAACCTTTCGAAAGATTAAAACCTTTGTAAACAACAAAACTTTCGAAAGCATTGGGTTTAATTTAAAGCATGTGGAAACACATTTCGAATCCATTTAAAATTAACTCCTTTGAAACCTTTGGGTTCTACCTTCAACATAGCAAAAGGGTCATAAAACATTTAAGTTGAAATCACTTCTTTCGAAAGCATTCCTAAGTAAAGAAGTGATGGTGTTGAAACCAACATTCCGAAAGCATTGGAGAAGCGGCTAAGCTTTAAAAACAAAGTAAACCTTCTGAAACCATTGACTTCGTAAGGTAGAAAAGCAGCAGCTAGGGGTTTCGACCCCATTCGAAAGCATTTATTGATTGCTAATTTTCTTTTCTAAAAGTGCTGCCAATATTTCAGAAATAAACAATTTAATTTATTTATAAAATACCCCTTCTCCTTTTATAAATATATAAAACATTTAACTCTCATACCTTAAATAATTTTATATATCTATTAAAACACTTAGGAAAATTCTACAAAAATTCCAGAAAATCATTTTTAATATGTTTTCCAACATATAATAATTTCAAACCCAAAACATAAATAATTTAGCCGTAAATTATTTTAAACCCTAATAAACAATTTCTTTACTAAAAAATTAATATAAAATCCACATTAATTCAGAAAATTATGAAAATTGAAACCCATCTCTAAAATATCATTTCTGATCTAAAATCGCAAGGCATTTGGATGTCATTTGATAAGGTTTTCACATCAAAACATATCATATAACCTATATGAATAAGCATAAATCATCAACAATCATATATAAACATTTAATTATGCAAAAAATGGCATAACCTTGCAAATAAAATCAGATTAACCTTAAAACCAAAAACAATTAAGAAATATGAGATGTAGTCATTTTTCACCTTAGCTTTGAGATTATGGAGTTTGAGATTTGAATGGATTTGAATTGATTAATCTTCTTCCTTTAGCTTTTCTTCCTCTTGTTCTTGCTAATGGTGGCCGGCCTCAAATTTTAATTTTTGCAAACGAATGAGTGTGTGAGCACGAGTATGGGTATTAGAATACTCATTTTCCTAATTTACCCCTTCTCTATTTCATTTTAACTTATCTTTAGTTCATTGTTTACATGGCACGGCTGCCCCTTATTAAAATCAAATCTCAATCTCCTAACCATCACATTATTTTATTTTATTTAGCTAATTAAATGTCCTAAATAATGTTACTAAAAATATGGGATGTTACACTCTCCCCTCCTTAAAGAATTTCGTCCTCGAAATTACGATAAGGTACACAACAAATCAATCAAAAAAATTCCAAGTACAGTCTCTCTCATCGTCGCTCCAATGGACTTTAACTAATCTGATTGTCTTGTTCCTTAGCCTCTTGTCATCTCTCATGACAATACGAATCGGCTTTCTAACTATAGTCAAATCCGGTTCTACTACTAAGCTATCTAATACAGTCGGTGCTATAGAAGACTCCGGATCTCTAACACACTTCCTTAGATGAGAAACATGAAACACATCATGGACTCCTGCCAAACTGCTCGGTAACTCTACTCTATATGCGAATTTCCCGATCCTCTCTACAATAGGAAATGGTCCTACGAATCTCAGTGCCAACGTCCCTGATTTTCCTAAATCTAATCACACCCTTCATCGGTGATACCTTAATAAAAATATGATCTCCAATAGAGAAATCTAAGTCTTTCCATCTTCTATCTGCATAACTCTTCTGACTGGATTGAGCTTCCTTCATCCTAGCCCGAATCAACTCAATCTTTTCTACAGCTCTAACCAAATCTGGACCAAGAACCAACGTATCCCCGGTCTCTAACCAACAAACTGCTGATTTGCATGGCCTTCCATACAAAGCTTCAAACGATGCCATCCCTATACTTGTCTGATAACTGTTGTTATACGAAAACTCGACTAAATGTAGATGGTCTTCCCATGATCCCTCAAAATCTAACACACAAGCTCTTAGCAAATCCTCCAAGACTTTGTTAACCCTTTCCATTTGCCCATCGGTCTGCAAATGGTAAGCGGTACTTATCTTGAGCTTATTCCTAAAATATCCTGTAGACCCTTCCAAAACTCACTAGTGAACAAGGAATCTCTATCACTTACGATACTACTTGGAATTCCATGAAGTCTAACTACATTTTTAATAAACAATTTAGCTAAAACAGGTGCCGTCCTGGTTGAGTTAACTGAAGTGAAATGGGCACTCTTGGTCAATCCGTCCACACGACCCATATACTTCCATTTCCTCTATTTGACTGTGGTAACCCGTCTATGAAATCCATAGAAATAGAATCCCACTTCCATACTGGAATATCCAATGGTTGAAGCACCCTAGTTGGCTTATGATGTTCGGCTTATACCTGTTGACAGTTCAAACACTGCTTCACCCATAAGCCTACATCCCTCTTCATACCTTCCCCGAAGAAACTCCGCTTCATGTCCTGATACATCTTAGTTCCTCCTGGATGAATAGTGAACTTTGAACGATGACATTCCTCCAAAACTTCCTTCCTTATGTCTCCTACATTCGGAACACATAACCTACCTTTCTTTCTCAATCACCCATTCTAGTCAAGACCGAAATCCTTTAAGTCATCGCTCTCTGTTCCATCTCTTATCTTCCTGATCCGCTCAGCTAATATTGGATCCTCCATCTGTTTAGAAGCAACCTTCTCGATCATAACTGGTTGGACTTCCAAACAAGAAAACACAATGAATTCTCCACTAGACCCAACTTCAGATCTCCACTGCATCCTGCAAGTCGACAACGCTTCCAAATCTTTCCACTCTGCTATCATTGCCAACAATGCACTTTGATTCTTTTTGCTAAGCGCATCTAAAACCTTATTACCTTTCCCTGGTGTGTATTCAATCCCAAAATCATAAGCAGCAATGAACTCTAACCATCTATGTTGTCTCATGTTCAGCTCCTTTTGAGTGAACAAATACTTCAACGAATTATGATCCGTATAAAGTTCAAACCTCTCTCCCAAAAGGCAATGTCTCTAGTCCTTCAATGCAAATATCACCACAGTTAACTCTTAATCATGTGTAGGATATCTAACCTCATGCGACCTAAGCTGTCGAGAAGCATAGGCAATCACTTTACCTCTCTGCATTAACACAACCCCTAATCCAGTTCCACACACATATGTATAAACTACAAAATCCCGATTCCCTTTCGGAACAACTAATACAGGAGCATGGGTCAATAAGTGTTTCAAGCTTTGGAATGCTTCCTCACACTTATCGGTCCAAACAAACTTCACATCCTTTCGTGTTAGCTTGATCATCGGTGCGGCTATCTGCGAAAAATCCTTAATGAACCTACTATAATATCCAGCTAATCTAAGAAAACTCTTTATCTCAGTCACTGTCTTAGGTCTCTTCCAATTATTAACAGCTTCGATCATATCTAGATGGATTGACAACCTTTCTCTAGGACTACATGACCAAGAAACTTCACTTCCTTCTTCCAGAAATGACACTTCGAAAACTTCGCCTTCAACTGATGCTGCCTCAGCGGCTCAAGCACAATTCTAAGATGAACTTCATGCTCCTTTTCATCCTTAGAGTATATCAAGATATCATCCATGAAAACTAACACGAACCTATCCACGTGCTCCTAGAAATTTCGGTCCATCAAATCCACAAAGAATGTCGGCGCATTAGTTAGTCCAAACGGCGTTACTAACCAATCGTACGATCCATATCTAGTTCTAAACGCCATCAAAGGAATACTATCCTTTGCTACTCTGAGCTGATTAAACCTCTTGCTAAATCCAATTGAGAAAATACCTTGGCTCCACTCAACTGATCGAACAAATCGTCAATTCTAGGCAACGGATATCGATTCTTTATCGTCTTCTCATTCATCTTAAGATAATCGATACATAACCTTAATGATCCGTCCAAATTCTTGGCAAACATTGCGGCTGCTTCCCAAGGTGAACTAATAGGTCTAATAAAACTCTTGCTTTCCAAATCTACCAACTGCACCTTTAGCTCTCTCATCTCTGTAGGTGTCATCCTGCTTGGCGGTCTACTCACCGGTTCCGCTCCAAGCACCAAATCTATCTAAAACTCAACGGCTCGTTTCGATGGCAAATCTACTACAGGCTCAAAAACATCCGCAAATTCTCAAACCACGAAAACGCTATTCGACTCATCTTCCAACCCCACTACACCCAACAAAGCATACACCTCACAGCTAAGGCTTTCTACGATATATACAATCTGATCACTACAGTCAGGGTGTCTAAGTGATATTTTCCTATTATGGCAAAATATCCTAGCATCATACTTACTTAACCAATCCATACCCAAAATAATTCTGAACCATACAAAGTCAAATACATGCAAACTGCAAATAAAGGTATGGCCTAACAAATCAAAATCTAGGTGGTCACACTTCATCCCAAGTGTCGCATACCCTCCTATCGAATTTGCAACCCTTAAGGAAGTAACTAAATATGAGGGTTCTAAGTTAAGATTATCTACCAAACAATGAGATATAAAAGAATGTGATGCACCAGTATCAAACAGAATGCTAACAGACATACCATGAATCTGAAGCGTACCTCCCAACATGGTCTTCCCTTTGTCCTGCACTGTTGGTCCTGATGTAGCAGGTTCCAATGCAAATACTTTTCCCCTTCCGTCCTTAGCAGGATTTTTGCATTCATTCTTATAATGACCAATCTGATCGCAGTTGAAGCATCTGATATTCTTCTTCCTGATCACTTCCTTCACCTCTCCCGTACGACATTCATTCGCAAAATGCCCCTACTTGTCGCACTTGAAGCAAACAACCTCAAACTTTCCCTTCTTTGATGCTCCACCTTTCTTAGCACCCTTCTTATGAAAGAACTTCCTTTTCTGACTCTGCCCTACCTGGACCTCCTTTGCCTTAATCTTCTCCAGAGAAGCAAGTATCATTTCATGCCTCAATGCCATCTCTACTACAACATCACAAGGATCCCTAATATGAGGTAATGTAGCCCTTGCCAACTCAGGATTCAACCCCCTTATGAACTTCTCATTCCTCTTCATCACAGTATCCACAGTGGCATGTCCATACCTTGACAACTCCTCGAACTTTCTAGAATATTCCAACATGGACATCTCCCAATGCTCCAACTCAGCAAACTTTCTGAGCAAAGTAGAACGCGACATCACAAACATGAACCTCTCTTGGAACCTCCTCCTAAACTCATCCCATGTCATCGTTTCCTCATCCACTCCAGCCATCACACTATTCCACCAGAATAAAGATGATCCCTGAAGCTATCACGAAGTAAGCCTTTTTTTCTGCTCATTATTGAGCCCCAAGTCTGCAAAGATCCTCTCACAATGCAAGAACCAGTTCTCCACCTCAATAGCATCTTCAGTTCTGATAAATGGCGTCCCTCCAAGCCTAACATAATATCTGCTCAGGATAGCATAGTTGTTGACCACCGGAGCTTCCTGAACTCCTACTCCAGCATTTCCTCCGACCACTCTAGCAGCAATTCCTGCTTGCATCATGTTCACGAAAAACTGATACATAGCTCTCATATCCACTTGTGGGACTCCAACACCAACATTTCCTGCTTGTGCCTGACCTTGACTCCTTCTAGTATTCGGTCTGGCATTTCCATTGGTGGTGGTGCTTCCTCCAAGATTCACTCTTCCACCTCTAGCATCCATTTCCGTATTCAAGCCTCGTGAGATACAGAAGAATAGCCTAAGAGAGATAAGAGAAAAGAGATACAGCGTATACTTTTATATAGGAAAAAAAATATGTTACTATAGCATTATCCCAAACCCTGGTCTTATCTCTAATTCCTTATGATTATGTTTTCAAATATCATTTTAGTTTAAAGTTTTTCATAAACCTATGCTCTGATACCAAGTTGTAAGATCTCCTATCTGGAGGCCCGAAGCTAAGTGCTACGGATGTGGCAGTCATCCATAGTATTAACTTCCGGTGACCAAATACGGTAATGTTAATGGTATCCATAATATCAGAAACACATGAATATGAAACAAAATCATAGATTTCACAAAAACAACTTTTTCGATTACATTTCACAAAACATGTTTCATATTCTGTTACATAATCCCATAATCGTTTCCCAGGTTCAGATAAAATATAATTATTACAAAATACGCCAAGAGCGACATATGAAGATGCTCCCTTGGTTGACCAGAGTACTATATAGTCAAAACTGACTTAATACAACACAGCGGAATTAAACAAAATAAAATAGCAACACCTAAATAGCTATCCATCAGCCACCTACCCATCTCCGGAAGCTTTATTCGCCAACCTAACAAAAACCTATAAACCTCAACCCTCAGTCTACTCAAATCAATTTTGAGCACCCGAGAGTTTAAGGGGAAAACATAAACTTCGAGTCAGACATAAATCCTGGTATGAATAATAGTATACATCTCGGTTATTTGATATTAAGTGAGACCACACCGCTTAGCGGAATAGGTTTCCCCTCACTAATATCCTTTTAAAACATATCTTTTGCAAACCATAATCCTGCAACCAAAACTGGTTAAAACTGTAAAGCATTATCAGGTAAACATACATATCAGGTAACAAATGGACTATCTGTCCGAACACTATAGTTTTGTTTGGCTAACTACTAACCTTTGGCTGATTTGGGCCTACCAGACAAAATAAACAAATAATTTAACATCTGTTAGATACTCCTCTTCTGGACAGATAATTTAACTTACTTCTCCAGATCAACTGATCCTAATGGTTTTGCGAGATCACCAATAACCTATCTCTGTGCAAATATATTCCTTTCTGTGTGTAACATCATTTTAGTCTTACTTGTGACAAAGCCCTACATACTGGGATTTTGGACTGAATTAGCTAGGGGCTAATAGCTAATGTATAGGGCGCGACCCTATACTAGTCCCATCTGGTATACTAATATCTGAGTCATTTTACTTAGGGTAATCTTCCCTTAAATTTTCCTTCAAAACCTTTTCATCTCAAATTGATTAAAAACCTTTAAATCAAACTTAAAAAAAATACATACTCTATGCTTTACTCAAAATCACATTGCCATATTATATATACTTTACTCAAATCTTTGCTGATGAAAACATTTAAACCTTTGAAAGTCCACCTTTCGAATCCATTGAAAGTACCGATTTGAAACCAAGTAAACCCCTTTTCTTTCACATAGGCCGAAAGGCCAAAACATTCCTTTCGAAACCACTCATAATCTTCCTTTCGAAAACATTGAAAACTCGTTCCTTCGAAAGCACTAAAACCTTAGACATCCTATCATAATAAAACTTAACATTGCCTTTCCAAAACATTGGAAAGACCTTTCCTTTAAAACCATTCGAAACCATTAGGGAACCGCCCCTTAGAAACCTCACTTTAAAACCTTTCGAAAGCATTAAAACCTTTGTAAACAACAAACCTTTCGAAAGCATTGGGTTTAATTTAAAACATGTGGAAACACCTTTCGAAACCATTTAAAATTAACTCCTTCGAAACCTTTGGGTTCTACCTTCAACAAAGCAAAAGGGTCATAAAACATTTAGGTCGAAAGCACTCCTTTCAAAAGCATTCCAAAGTAAAAAAGTGATGGTGTGAAAACCAACCTTCCGAAAGCATTGGAGAAGTGGCGAAGCTTTAAAAACAAAGTACACCTTCCAAAACCATTGACTTCGGAAGGTAGAAAAGCGGCAGCTAGGGGTTTCGACCCCATTCGAAAACATTTACTTAAAACAAAAGGAGCAACCCATTCGAAACCTTTCCTTTAAAACATTTGACTCAGCCCAAAGCCAACCAAGTCGAAAGTATACCCATTGAAAGCAAAGCAGGTGCGTTTTTCATTTGAAAGCAAAGTAGCGCTTCGACCCCTTCGGAACCCCTGGTTTCGACACAGTACCTTCCGCCTATATCCTATTCACTGCACACCAAGTCTTTGAAGTCGTGCGCATTGGTTTCGATGGTGATGGTGGTGGAGCTACTAAGTCGGAACCCCTGGTGCTGAAAGTGGTGAAACATGCTAAAAGCACGCAAAAACTGATTTAACTTTCAAAAGAAATTCTTTCAACTAACCTGCCCTGTTTGTCAAAATATTATTGTTTGCTAAATTTCTTTTCTAAAAGTGCTGCCAATATTTCAGAAATAATCAACTTAATTTATTTATAAAATACCTCTTCTCCTTTTATAAATATATAAAACATTTAAGTCTCATACCTTAAATAATTTTAGATATCTATTAAAACAATTAGTAAAATTCTACAAAAATTCCAGAAAATCATTTTTAATATGTTTTCCAACATATAATAATTTTAGACCCAAAACATAAATAATTTAGGAATAAATTATTTTAAACCCAAATAAACAATTTCTTTACTAGAAAATTAATATAAAATCTACATTAATTCAGAAAATTATGAAAATTGAAACCCATCTCTTTACTAGAAAATTAATATAAAATCTACATTAATTCAGAAAATTATGAAAATTGAAACCCTTCAACGGTGCCATCCTTATACTAGTATGATAACTGTTGTTATACGAAAATTCGACTAAATGTAGATGCTCTTCCCATGATCCCTCAAAATCTAACACACAAGCTCTTAAAAAATCCTCCGAGATTTTGTTAACACTTTCCATTTTCCCATTGGTCTGCGGATGGTAAGTGATACTCATCTTGAGCTTGGTTCCTAAAATATCATGCAGGCTCTTCCAGAACTCACTAGTGAGCAAGGAATCTCTGTCACTTACGATACTACTAGGAATTTCATGAAGTCTAACTACATTCTTCATAAATAACTTCGCTAAAATAGGTGTCGTCCTGGTTGACTTAACTGGAATGAAATGGGCACTCTTGGTCAGTCTGTCCACCATAACCCATATACTTTCATTTCCTCTGTTTGACCTTGGCAACCTGTCTATGAAATCCGTAGAAATAGAATCCAACTTCATACTGGACTATCCAATGGCTGAAGCAACCCACTTGGCTTCTGATGTTCGGCTTTTACCTGTTGACTGTTCAAACACTGCTTCACCCATAAGCCTACATCCCTCTTCATAACTTCAAAGAAGAAACTATGCTTCATGTCCTGATAAATCTTAGTTCCTCCTGGATGAATAGTGAACTTCGAATGATGGCATTCCTCCAAAACTTCCTTCCTTATGTCTCCCACATTCGGAACACATAACCTACCTTTATTTCTCAATCACCCATTCTAGTCAAGACTGAAATCCTTTAAGTCATCGCGATCTGTTCCATCTCTTAACTTCCTTATCCGCTCAGCTAATATTGGATCCTCCATCTGTTTAGAAGAAACCTTTTCGATCATAACTGGTCGGACTTCCAAATAAGACAACATAATAGATTCTCCACTAGGCCCAACTTCAGATCTCCATTGCACCCTGCAAGTCGACAACGCTTCCAAATCTTTCCACTCTACTATCGTTGCCAACACTGCATTTTGATGCTTTCTGCTAAGTGCGTCTGCAACCTAATTACCTTTCCCTGGTGTGTATTCAATCCCAAAATCAAAAGTAGTAATGAACTCTAACCATCTATGTTGCCTCATGTTCAGGTCCTTCTGAGAGAACAAATACTTCAACGACTTATGATCCATATAATGTTCAAACCTCTCTCTCAAAAGGTAATGTCTCCACAACTTCAATACAAATATCACCGCAGCTAGCTCTTAATCATGCGTTGGATATCTAACCTCATGCGTCCTAAGCTGTCGAGAAGCATAGGCAATCACTTTACCTCTCTACATTAACACAGCTCTTAATCCAGTTCCACATGCATTTGTAAAAACTACCAAATCTGGATTCTCTTCCGGAACAACTAATACATGTGCATGGGTCGATAAGTGTTTCATGCTCTGGAATGCTTCCTCACACTTATCGGTCTAAACAAACTTCACATCCTTTCACTTTAGCTTGGTTATCGGTGCGGCTATCCATGAAAAATCCTTAATGAACCTCCTACAATATCCAGTTAATCCAAGAAAACTCTTTATCTCAGTCACTGTCTCGGGTCTCTTCCAATTATTAACAACTTCGATCTTATTTGGATCAATTGACAACCTTTCTCTGAGACTAAATGACTAAGAAACTTCACTTCCTTCTTCCAGAAATGACAGTTTGAAAACTTCACCTTCAGCAAATGATGCCTCATCGTCTCAAGCACAATTCTAAGATGAACTTCTTGCTCCTTTTCATCCTTAGAGTATATCAAGATATCATCCATGAAAACTAACACGAACCTATCCAAGTGCTACCAGAAAATTCGGTTCATCAAATCCACAAAGAATGTCGGTGCATTAGTTAGTCCGAATAGCGTCACTAACCAATCGTACGACCCATATCTAGTTCTAAACGCCATCAAAGGAGTACTATCCTGTGCTACTCTGAGCTGATGGAATCTGTTGCAAAATCCAACTGAGAAAATACCTTGGCTCCACTCAACTGATCGAACAAATCGTCAATTCTAGGCAACGGAAATCGATTCTTTATCGTCTTCTCATTCAACTTAAGCTAATCGATACATAACCTTAACGATCCGCCCGGCTTCTTGGCAAACACCGCGGCTGCTCCCCAAAGTAAACTACCAGGTCTAAAAAATATCTTGCTTTCCAACTCTACCAACTGCACATTTAGCTCTCTCATCTCTGTAGGTTTCATCCTGCTTGGCGGTCTACTCACTGGTTCTGCTCCAAGCACCAAATCTATCTGAAATTCAATCGCTCATTTCGGTGGCAATCCTACTACAGGCTCAAAAACATCCGTGAATTCTCTAACTACGAAAACGCGATCCAACTCATCTTCCAACCCCACTACACCCAACAAAAGCATTCACCTCGCAGCTAGGGCTTTCTACGGTATATACAATCTGATCACTACAGCTAGGGTGTCTAAGTGATATTTTTCTATCATGGAAAAATATCATAGCATCATACTTACTTAACCAATCCATACCCAAATAATTCTGAACCCTACAAAGTCAAATACATGCAAACTGCAAACAAAGGTGTGACCTAACAAATCAAACTCTAGGTGGTCACACTTCATCCCAAGTGTCGCATACCCTCCTATCGGATTTGCAACCCTTAAGGAAGTAACTAAATATGAGGGTTCTAGGTTAAGCTTATCTACCAAACAATGAGATATAAAAGAATGCGATGCACCAGTATCAAAAAGAACGCTAACAAACATACCATGAATCTTAAGCGTACCTCTCAACACGGTCTTCCCTTTCTCCTGCACTGTTGGTCCTGATGTAGCAGGTTCCAATGCAAATACTTTTCTTCTTCCGTCCTTAGCAGTCTCTTTGCATTGATTCTTATAATGACCAATATGATCGCAGTTGAAGCATCTGATATTCTTCTTCTCGATCACTTCATTCGCCTTTCCAGTACGACATTCATTCGCAAAATGCCACTTCTTGTCGCACTTGAAGCAAACAACCTTAGACTTTCCCTTCTTTGTTGCTCCACCTTTTTGAGCACCCTTCTTATGAAAGAACTTCCTTTTCTTACTCTGCCCTACATGGACCTCCTTTGCCTTATTTTTCTCCAGAGAAGCAACTATCTCCTCATGCCTCAATGCCATCTCTACTACAACATCATAAGGATCCCTAATATGAGGTAATGTAGCCCTTGCCAATTCAGGCTTCAACCCCCTTATGAACTTCTCATTCCACTTCATCACAGTATCCACAGTGGCATGTCCATACCTGACAACTCCTAGAACTTTCTAGAATATTCCAACACAAACATCTCCCCCGCTCCAACTCAGCAAACTTTCTGAGCAAAGCAGACTGCGCCATCACAGACATGAACCTCTACTGGAACATCCTCCTGAACTCAGCCCATGTCATCGTTTCCTCATCCACTCCAGCTGTCACACTATTCCACCAATATAAAGCTGCTCCCTGAAGTTATCTCGAAGCAAGCCTTCTCTTCTCCTCATCATTGAGCCCCAAGTCTACAAAGATCCTCCCACAATGCAACAACCAGTTCTCCACCTCAATAGCATCTTCAGTTCTGATAAATGGCTTCACTCCAAGCCTAATATAATCTCTGCTCAGGATAACATAGTTGTTGACCACTGGAGCTTCCTGAACTCCTACTCCAGCATTTCCTCCGACCACTCCAGCAGCAATTCCTGCTTGCATCATGTTCACGAAAAAATGATGCATAGCTCCCATATCCACCTGTGGGGCTCCAGCACCAACATTTCCTGCTTGTGCCTGACCTTGATTCCTTCTATTATTCGGTCTGGCATTTCCATTGATGGTGGTGCTTCCTTCAAGATTCACTCTTCCACCTCTAGCATCCATATCGGTATTCAAGCCTCGTGAGATACAGAAGAATAGCCTAAAAGAGATAGGAGAATAGAGATATAGTGTATATTTTTATATAGAAAATAAAAATACGTTACTATTACGTTATCCTATACCCCGATTTTATCTCTAATTCCTTAGAATTAGGCTTTCAAAAATCATTTTAGTTTAAAAAATTTCATAAACCTATGCTCTGATACCAAGTTGTAAGATCCCCTATTTGGAAGCCCGAAGCTAAGCGCTACGGATGCTGTAGTCATCCATAGTATTAACTTCCAGTGACCAAATACGGTAACGTTAATGGTATCCATAATATCAGAAGAACATGAATATGAAAAAAATCACAGATTTCACAAAAACAACTTTTCCTATTACATTTCAAAAACTTGTTTCATATTCTATTACATATTCCCATAATCGTTTCCCAGGTTCAGATAAAATATAATTATTACAAAATATGCCAAGAGCGACATATGAAGATGCTCCCTTGGTTGACCAGAGTACTATATAGTCAAAACTGGCTTAATACAAAACAGCAGAATTAAACAAAATAAAACAGCAGCTCCTAAATAGCTATCTATCAGCCACCTGCCCGTCTCCGGAAGCTTTATTCGCCAACCAAATAAAAACTTGTAAACCTCAACCCTTAGTCTACTACAATCAATTTTGAGCCCGAGAGTTTAAGGGGGAAAACATAAACTTCGAGTTAGACATAAAGCCTGGCGTGAATAATACTGTACATCTCGGTTATTTGATATTAAGTGAGACTACGGCGCTTAGCGGAACGGGTTTCCCCTCACTAATATCCTTTTAAAACATATCTTTTGCAAACCATAATCCTGCAACCAAAACTGGTTAAAACTGTAAAGTATTATCAGGTAAACATACATATCAGTTAAAATGGACTATATGTCCGAACACTATAGTTTTGTTCAGCTAACTACTAACCTTTGGCTGGCTCGGGGCTACCAGACAAAATAAACAAATAATCTAACATTTGTTAGATACACCTCTTCTGGACGATCTGTCCCTAACTTGCTTTTGCAGATCAAATGATCCTAATGGTTTTGCGGGCTCACCAATAACTTATCTCTGTGCAAATATATTCCTTTCTGTGTGTAACATCATTTTAGTCTTACCTATGACAAAGCCATACATATTGGGATTTTGGACTGAATTGCTAGTGGATAATAGCTAATGTATAGGGCGCGACCCTATACCAGTCCCATCTGGTATACTAATATCTGAGTCATTTTACTTAGGGTAATCTTCCCTTAAATTTTCCTTCAAAACCTTTTCATCTCAAATTGATTAAAAACCTTTAAATCAAACTTAAAAAAAATACATACTCTATGCTTTACTCAAAATCACATTGCCATATTATATATACTTTACTCAAATCTTTGCTGATGAAAACATTTAAACCTTTGAAAGTCCACCTTTCGAATCCATTGAAAGTACCAATTTTAAAACCAAGTAAACCCCTTTTATTTCACATAGGCCGAAAGGCCAAAACATTCCTTTCCAAACCACTCATAATCTTCCTTTCAAAAACATTGAAAAACCATTCCTTCAAAAGCACTAAAACCTTAGACATCCTATCATAATAACACTTAACATTGCCTTTCCAAAACATTGGAAAAACCTTTCCTTTAAAACCCTTCAAAACCATTAGGGAACCACCCCTTAGAAAAATCACTTTAAAACCTTTCAAAAGCATTAAAACCTTTGTAAACAACAAACCTTTCGAAAGCATTGGGTTTAATTTAAAACATGTGGAAACACCTTTCGAAACCATTTAAAATTAACTCCTTCGGAACCTTTAGGTTCTACCATCAACAGAGCAAAAGGGTCATAAAACATTTAGGTCGAAAGCACTCCTTTCAAAAGCATTCCTAAGTAAAAAAGTGATGGTTTCAAAACCAACCTTCCGAAAGCATTAGAGAAGCGGATAACTTTTAAAAACAAAGTACACCTTCTGAAACCATTGACTTCGAAAGGTAGAAAAGCGGCAGCTAGTGGTTTTGACCCCATTCGAAAGCATTTACATAAAAAAAAGGAGCAACCCATTCAAAACCTTTCCTTTAAAACATTTGACTCAGCCCAAAGCCAACCAAGTCGAAAGCATACCCTTTGAAAGCAAAGCAGGCATTTTTTTCATTTGAAAGCAAAGTAGCGCTTCGACCCCTTCGGAACCCCTGGTTTCGACCCAGTACCTTCCGCCTATATCCAATTCACTATGCACCAAGTTTTTGATGTTGTGCGCATTGGTTTCGATGGTGATGGTGGCGGAGCTACTAAGTCGGAACCCCTGGTGCCGAAAGTGGCGAAAGATGCTAAAAGTATGTAAAAACCGATTTTAACTTTAAAAAGAAATTCTTTTCAACTAAGTCGGAACCCCTGGTGCCGAAAGTGGCAAAACATGCTAAAAGTATGTAAAAACTGATTTTAACTTTAAAAAGAAATTCTTTTCAACTAACCGGCATTGGGTTTAATTTAAAACATGTGGAAACACCTTTTGAAACCATTTAAAATTAACTCCTTCAAAACCTTTGGGTTCTACCTTTAACAGAGCAAAAGGTTCATAAAACATTAAAGTCGAAAGCACTCCTTCCAAAAGCATTCCTAAGTAAAGAAGTAATGGTGTTGAAACCAACCTTCCAAATGCATTGGAGAAGCGGCTAAGCTTTAAAAACAAAGTATACCTTCCAAAACCATTGACTTCGAAAGGAAGAAAAGCGGTAGCTAGGGGTTTCGACCATATTCGAAAGCATTTACTTAAAAAAAGGCGCAACCCATTCGAAACCTTTCATTTAAAACATTTGACTTTGATGAAAGCCAACCAAGTCGAAAGCATACCCTTCGAAAGCTAAGCAGACGCGGTTTTCATTTGAAAGCAAAGTAGCGCTTTGACCCCTTCCGAAACCCTGGTTTTGACCCAATACCTTCCGCCTATATCCAATTCACTGCGCACCAAGTCTTTGATGCCGTGCGCATTGGTTTCGATGGTGATGGTGGCGAAGCTACTAAGTCGGAACCCCTGGTGCCGAAAGTGGCGAAACATGCTAAAAGTATGTAAAAACCGATTTTAACTTTAAAAAGAAATTCTTTTCAACTAACCTGCCTTGTTTGTCAAAATATTATTGATTGCTAATTTTCTTTTCTAAAAGTGCTACCAATATTTCAGAAATAAACAATTTAATTTATTTATAAAATACCCCTTCTCCTTTTATAAATATATAAAACATTTAAGTCCCAAACCTTAAATAATTTTATATATCTATTAAAACACTTAGGAAAATTCTACAAAAATTCCAGAAAATCATTTTTAATATGTTTTCCAACATATAATAATTTCATACCCAAAACATAAATAATTCAGCCGTAAATCATTTTAAACCCAAACATTTTCTTTACTAGAAAATTAATATAAAATCCACATTAATTCAGAAAATTATGAAAATTGAAACCCATCTCTTAAATATCATTTCTGATCTAAATATAAAATCACAAGGCATTTGGATGTCATTTGATAGGGTTTTCACATCAAAACATATCATATAACCTATATGATTAAGCATAAATCATCAACAATCATATATAAACTTTTAATCGTTCGAAAACATGGCATAACCTTGCAAATAAATTTGGATTAACCTTAAAACTGAAAACACTTAAGAAATATGAGATGTAGTGATTATTCACCTTAGCTTTGAGATTATGGAGTTTGAGATTTGAATGGATTTGAATTGATTAATCTTCTTCCTTTAGCTTTTCTTCCTTTTACTCTTGCTAATGGTGGCCGGCCTTAATTTTTAATTTTTGCAAATGAATGTGTGTGTGAGCACGGCTAAGGGTTTAGGGTATAAAAATACTCTTTTTTCTAATTTACCCCTTCTCTATTTTATTTTAACTTACCTTTAGTTCATTGTTTACATGGTACGGCTACCCCTTATTAAAATCAAATCTAAATCCCCTAATCATCATATTATTTTATTTAATTTAGCTAATTAAATGTCCTAAATAATGTTACTAAAAATATGAGGTGTTACAATATTGATACATCCATTGAGACTAGTGTACGTAATGCTCTTCATACGATGGACGGTGAATTACTCATGACCATTAGTTGAACCAAGGGGTTACGTATCCCGGTTGTTTAGAAAGATCACAGAATGGACTCAACGAGAGTCTTCTATTGGTTAATATAACCAAGTCAAAATAGAAGATCTTAAGTAATGACGTCTAGTAATCTCAGACTTGAGGATACTTTGGATCTTAAGTAACTAGAATGTACTAAGGTTATAGTCATTCACATGACATGACATCACGTTACGACCATAGTTGGGTATATGTTGAACAACTTGAAGTACAAGAGAGGCTCCTTCGTTGTAGAAGGTTAGTAATTAACTATAGTTATTTTTAGAGTTTTTGACCATTAACCAAACTCAAGATATCTAAATGATAAAGTGACGAAGAACGCATGCACAAAATGTCGTTGCAAGGTATAGCTTAATAGATTAGAAATAAGATTTGGCCTAAATGACTTATAAGCAACTAAACTTTGTGCTTGGTATTGTACATCAGCAAAGTCCGTATAGGGTTCAACATTTTAATTGTTTAAATATTGTTGTCCAAGGACCAAGATCACGCCACGGAGTCAACACAACCATGTTGACTGCTAATTTATGAGTTTGACCATTTGGAAATTAATTTATAAATGTTATATATTAATAGTTAAAATTAATACAAATGTTATTTTTATTTTTATTAGAATTAATTTAATTATTTAAAGCCTAAAAATTAACTGAAACGATGTATAATTGTTATACGTTGATTTAATCAAAACATGGGCTTAAATGAGTTAATTGAATAGTTAATTTAAACGTTAAATGAACTAGGGCCTAAGCGCATGAATCCCATATAGGAGGGTTGGCCACGCTTGGGCAAAGAGGTGGCTAGGGTTTTTTATATCGAAGGTTTTGAAGATATGGAAAGTTTGGTTATATAGTTGGCTATAAGTACCCCTCCTTTTTTCTTCTCCATATACATAACGACAAAGAAAACCCTAGTCTCCATTGGTAAAATAAATAAATAAATGAACTAGAGAAGCCTGAAAGGCATGTTTGCAACATGTGTTCAAGTATAAGGAACTTGGAGTTCAAGGAGAAGACTGCTAGCAACTATGGTGTTGACAATTGGAGGATCAAAAGGTACTTATTTTAATTAAAACATACATATGTATAGTTATATCTCCCCATCTTCTTCTTCATGATTTTTGGCCATTACAAAAACATAAACTTTAATTTTATTTTCAACTATTACACACACATACATATATACATATACATATATACATATTTATATAAAAATATATACATATATACTGTTATCCCGCCTTTTGGCAAAGACGAGATACCAAGGAACTGACTGGGAAAACATGATCACACGTCCTCAACATTGAATGATTGTTGGATAACTACAAATATTGATGAATTTTGCCCGAGTCCGAATCGGGCTACAATTGATAAAGCACGTCAAGCAAAGTCGTAGAAACCAACGTTCCAAATTTCGAGTCAATCCGAGTTCATACGTTCAAAATATCATCAACACAAATTGGAGGAAATGGCCCTAAGTTCGACTCCATCAAGATTGACTTCGTATACTTCGTATCCATCAGAATAAGCTTTAGTTCGAATCCATCGAGTTTCCCCACTTCGTATCCCTTAGGTAGGTAACCTTCGAATCCATCAGGGGGAAGTACTTCAAGTTCACGGAACTGCCTCGCTTCGAACCCATCAGGGGGAAGTACTCCGAGTCCATGAAACCACTATACTTTGGATCCATCCTATGCCTGGCTTCGAATCCATCCGGTTTAAATGACTTCGAGTCGATCAACTGATATAGGCCACGATCGATGCGAATGCACCTTGCCTCGAGTTCGTTCCCTCGAATCCTCGTGATGGGACAACTCCGAATCGGTCCATAGTAGCACGTCTAGATCGATTCGAACGAATATCGGTTCCCTCGATTCGAAGGAAGCGAACCTTCGAATCCAACATCTTGAATCCACCAAGTCAAGGCTGCTAGAACCATGGATTCGACCCAGTCAACTCGGAGTGAAAGTAGGGTCGATATGAAGAAAACGTGCCACGTCAACAATGCCACGCGCAAAATCATCGAGTCGACCCTATCGATTCGAAGGGATCGATTCGAACCATGCTAATCAACCAGAAATGCAATCTTGAATCGATCATAACTTGAGATCTATAAGTCCAAATGCTATGAAATTTTCACAGAAGCTTGAGCACATGTTGAAGAATATCCACACCAAATTTCAGCTCGATTGGACAAATTCTTGATCGATTCGAATGGACTTCGAATCGATCCCAAAGTGGGCCCGGATTTCCAGAGAGCGGGCATGTGGGCCCCCTCACATGCTAGAACTGGTCTCCCCTCAATTTAGGCGGAATATCAGCCTCCTACACCTATAAATAGAGCCCCTGGTCATTCAGAAAAGGGGTCGGAGAATTCTAAGAGCTAAAGAGCGCCCAGACTCTGCCAAATGTACTCAGAACTACCACGGTTGTCTCAGATTCAGACTTAGCTCACAAAACCAGTTGTACTGCGTTATATGAAATTGTAATCTTCGAGTGTCGAGCAATAAAATCATCAAACTTCATAGTGGACGTAGGCTATAAAGCCGAACCACTCTAAATCGCTTGTCTTTGCACTTTACATTTCTGTTATTTGGAGTTTTTGTTAGATAATCCACAGCGTTAATTTTCATTCTTCGCGTTTATCTCTTCAAAGACTTCCGAAGAGTGTTGTGCCCATTTTTGGTACAAACACTTTGGTGCTTTCACCGAGAAAAACCAGCTTTTTCTCCTGCTCCTTGGATCTACCATCGATACCGGATTGCATAAATCCAAGAGGAAGATCCAGATCTCTAATCCGGAATCCTTCCATTCTATTCAGACTTGCATAAAATCTTGGAAAGGAATCCACTGCTCAAGATGGTTAGCACAAGAACTACTTCTACAGCTGCTAATCAAGAAGGTCGGGATGGACAAAATCCTACAGAGCAGTTACAACCCAATCAAGACAACACTGCTCACTCTGATCCATCTGGGCCAGTATCCAGACAAGAGTTTCATATATTGCTTCAGGAATTGACTCAAAGTCGGCAACAGCTGGCCGAACAGTTGCGTGCTAATATTGAATTGACCAATCAATTGAACCGCCAAAGGCGTAGGAGGACCAGGAGGGATGATACTTCCCACTCGTCCACTAAAAGTTCTGCTTCATCTGACTATCATGGCAGATCTACACGTCCCCGATTGGATGAAAATCATACACAAGCTACCGGGTATCAACCCGCTTTGACTGTAGGACAATTGAGGGTCGGACCGTCAACTAGCTTCCAGACCGGGCCCTCATCACGAGGAGGTGCTATTTCACAGCATACCATAGACAATCGCGCTGCAACCGCCGCGGCAGAAACACGGGTCGATACCCAAAACCTGTCAGATCCAAATAATCAACAACGTAGGCGTACTCCTGAACCATACGTCCCAGAAGATGTGGAGCCAAGGAGGCAAGATATAGGCCGTCGATAGCGTCCGGTCCAAACTCGCGCTGTGGAACCCGACCACATCTTAGCTCAGCTTACACAGAATGTGGCTATGCCCGATATTTCAACCATGGTACGTCAAATGATTCGCGAGAGCCAAGGACTAATCAATGACGACTGGGGAATATCCCGTAGTCATACTCCTTTCACAAATGAAATACTATACGCTGAACCTCCTCGGTGATTCAGAATGCCAACTCTCCCTCTGTACGAAGGGAATTCCGATCCCAATCAACATATTTTGAAATATGAATGGTCAATGAGCGCCGCAAGGGCTGATGATGCAGTAAAATGTCGAAGCTTCCCCATCTCTTTGGGAGGAATCGCAACGATGTGGTTTACAAGGTTGCCACCGAGATCCATCTCTTCGTTCGATCAACTGGCTAAGAAATTCGTCGAACAGTTCCGTATGCATGTCGCCAGACCTAAAGACGTCAACACCCTATCTAGCGTCACCCAAGCTAAAGGAGAAACACTCAGACGTTATTTAGAAAGATTCCACGTGGCATGTGTAGAGATTAGTAATCCTAACGATAACTCAATCTTGATGGCGTTAACCAAAGGAATCGATCCCGACTCTGAGTTTGGAAATTGGCTAGCTGGGAAACCACCCGCATCGTTGGACCGTTTCTACTCCAAGGCCACTCAATTCCTACGGCAAGAGGACGCGAAACAGTCTAGGAAGCAGGACGATGCGGTGCCCAGAACTGAAGGGATACAAAGTAATGTGGCAGTTAAGCAATCCGGTGAAAGTTCCGGAAAAGTTCAGTTAAACATACAGATCAAATAAACTCAGCCATGAGGCAACAGTGGTCAAAATAGAAAAAGGGATCAGAATCGAGGCTCACAACGTAAGGCCCCAATGTTTGATAATTACACGCCATTGAATACATCGTTGGAAAATGTGTACCTGCAAACTTGCAACACTGTGCAATATAAAAAGCCTGCTACGAAGCAGTCATCAGAGAGGCAGATTCAAACAGGGAAGTTTTGCAGATTTCACGAAAGTTATGGCCACAATACCAATGAGTGTCGACATCTGCAGGACCTCATTGAGAAATTGATCGGGGAGAGAAAGTTAGACCAATTTGTGCGGGCGCCGCAATCTGGTGGTGCGGGCCCTTCAAATCAGAATCGTGCACAGAATCAAGAAAGACGGGAAGAGCCAGGTCGCGTTGGAGGAAGATTGGTAATTAATGCGTTAAGTGGTAGTCCTCATCCATCGTTTCGAAGCTGGGAAGAAATGGAATCATATAACAACTTAGCTAGACGTACAAACTTCGAGTATGATGATGACTTGGACGATAAACCTTCGACCAAGCGAAAGAGAACGATGACTGACAACATCACTTTCCGAGACAGCGATGTTGACTACGTTGGAAGCCTGACTACTGACCCACTTGTGATATCGACCCGAGTAGGTCCGATGTGGATGAAGAGGATCCTGATTGACTGTGGGAGCTCTGTGAACATCATATCTGTACATGCTTATAATCAAATGAAGATGAAAGCTGGAGATCTAAAACCCTGCCAAACTCATCTCTATGGATTCAATGGCAGCGCTACCATACCTGTTGGAATGGTAGAGTTGCCGGTTGAGTTGGGAGCCGGAGAACGTAGATCGATTCGGACATTGCAGTTTGTTGTGTTGGATGTAGACTCGCCATATAATGCCTTTTTAGGTCGACCTGCCCTTGCTGAATTCAGGGCCATAATCGCCCCGTGGTGTTTAACTTTAAAGTTTCCAACCGTCAACGGAATTGGGATCATCCAGGGCGACCAGGTTGATTTGAGAACAATCATACACCGAAATCGAGTTGCCCGATCACGCAATGCCAGGGACCGACTTAAAACTTTTGAACTCGGTGAGCTAGTCACTAAAAAATATTATCCGGCACTCCCACACATGAGATCAGCGTAGAGAGGGTCGCACAAAATTAAGCGAAAGCTCGGAGATGGCAAATTTAAGTTAGCGATCGTTGATGGTTTAACTTTACCAAGGGCCTGGAGAAGCGAAAGTCTTCATCACTACCGCAAATAACAGGCTATGTTCATCTATCTAGTTTAAATTCCGTTTTAAAATTTGTTTCTGCATTTCGAAATTAGAATTTGTAATAAGGCAACTGACTTTGCCATATTTTCTTATTTCAGCAATAAAATGCCATCTCTTCGGGCCAGAGCTGTGATTCATTAAATACAATGTACAACATCACGACGCACTAAGAGCTAAATTCCGTCACGCAATGGAATTTATTCAAGAGAGGAGTGGTTGTGATACGGCCGGCTACTCACTAAATGAAACCCGAGCTCGGGGGCAAGCAATCACATCAAGGCTAAAAATGGGTTGATGCACGACAATCCTTTCCTTAACTCCGCACTCCCAGAGTGCGAGGCGGAGTATAAACATTCCTTAACTCCCTGCTCCCAGAGTGCGAGGCGGAGTATAAACATTCCTTAACTCCGTGCTCCCAGAGTGCGAGGCAGAGTATAAACATTCCTTAACTCCGCACTCCCAGAGTGCGAGGTGGAGTATAAACATTCCTTAACTCTGCACTCCCAGAGTGCGAGGCGGAGTATAAACATTCCTTAACTCCGTGCTCCCAGAGTGCGAGGCGGAGTATAAACATTCCTTAACTCCGCACTCCCAGAGTGCGAGGCGGAGTATAAACATTCCTTAACTCCATACTCCCAGAGTGCGAGATGGAGTATAAACATTACCCAACTCCGTGCTCCCAGAGTGCGAGACGGAGTATAAACATTTAACCAACTTCGTACTCCCAAAGTGCGAGGCGGAGTATAAACATTAATCAAATCCCTACTTGTCCCCAAGACTGGGTGCAGGACCAAAGCAAATACAGGATGGTTCAAAAATTCCTACTAGTGGGAGCCGAGACCACATCTATACACGGCTATAGAAAAATCAACAAAATACTACCCCCGAACACGACAACAAACCAAAGAAGGAGTTCAATCTTTCTTCTTCCTCGGTTTCTTCTTCGGGGTAGCCCCACTGGATCCACTACCCGGTTTCTTCCTCACTCTCTTACTCTTCTCTGGTTTGTCATTCGATGGCGACATGATATCAACATCCTCCTCAGAGCTTGAGGCAACAGAGATTCTCCTGGAGGGTTGAACTAGAGGCATAGGAGCAGTAATGGGAAGTGAGGCAGGAGCGTTTTCAATAACCACAGTGCCGCCCGGAGATATCATCATTAGCGGGGCAGGCCTAGATGGGTTCATACCAACAGTCACTGCTGCCATCTCAGCATTGATTTCAGCCAAAACATCATCCTCACGAGATACTTGGGCCGCGCTAGATATACCAGTAGCTGGCATAGAAGAACTAACAGCTGGAGCGACCCCACTCATGGCAAAGGATGGATCGACGAAGGGATCATTGGGTTCACCGAGGAGTTCTTCGATCATCTGAGCGTCAAAAGACAGCATGCTCGCTTCTCCGTCTTCGCCGACCATAGTGGATGTCATAACAGCCTCAGTGATGTTAGCCCCTTGCGCCGGATAAGGAACTTGTGATGCAAGAGGCGCTGAGACAGCGGCTTCGGTCACTGAAATATAAACGTATCCAAGGTTGTTAGCTAAGAGTATTGACTCAGATTCATCACACTAAGTGTATACGAGAGGCGTTCGATTACCTTCCTTAGCCTGGCCCATGGTATGGGCAGATACAGAGGCAGGAGCATCAGCAGAAGATAAATGCGGCTGGTCGGGATTATAAGCAGGGACGGACTGGAGATTGACCGCACCGATAGTTTCAGGCAATGTCGAAATTACAGCTCCAACACTCGTTTCGTGATGCTCAATCCCCGAGCCCTCGCCCGTCTCTATCCGTTGAAAACCAAGCCTCTCTCTCGCCACGGAAACCACCGCCTCATGAAGAACTTTCCTCTCTTCCTCAGTAAGCAAGCGCATCTCAAGCTCGAAATCATCCAGCGTTTCATCTGGATGCGCCGCTTTCTTCTCCTCCACCAACCTAGTCCAGGCGTTATACAGAATCATAGAGTCATCTCCCATCCATGATAAATTTCTGTGCTCTAACACATTGGCGTTGTATGTAACCAAGAGATCATCAAAATCAGCATCCATCCTGGACTGCTCCGCCATAATCCTTTCCTGGATTTCTGCATCCGCAGACTTGGTCTTGGCCACCGCCGCAGCAAGTTCGGCCCGAAGTGACACAGCTTGGTCGCACGCCTCCTGAGCGGTGGTGTTAGCGGCATCTTTCTCTTTCACCACTTTAGCAAATTTGGCCTTGAGCTCATTCAGCTCCTTAACGGCTGCGTCTCGCTCAGCTACGACATTGGTGTAACGGTGGCCCATCTCTTCTACCGTGGCACAGTATGCCTGCTGCATCCTCGCTATCTTTGCCACAGCATCCTCATGCTTTCTAAGCGCTTGGAGTTCAGAGTTTCGAGACGACTCCATCTCAGATTGAAGAACTTGGATGATGTGGTCTTTCTTGACAATCTTAGCATCTCGTCCCTGAATAACTTTTGCCTGGTCAAAAGCTACCTTTGAAGCTTTCACGGCTGCTTTGTACCACTCCTTATATTGGGCATAGAAGTCACGAATATAACTGTGCGCAGTATTTTCGGCATCCTGAGGAATCCTCTTGAGATGAGGAGGAAAGACGTATGCATCCATGCAGATTTCTGGGAAATCCTTTTTCATTTGAGCAAGCTGGATGACTCCTTCGCTTGTCAACTCGGCCGGAGCCTGCTCAACGATGGCAGCTGTCGGTGGTTCAACTCTAGGCTGCTGAGTCTCGGGCCTTGAAGAATGGGAAGGCTGTTGCTGCTGTGAAGGCCCAGGAAGATCTATGGGAGCCCTAGGAGGCGGAGGAGAGCGAGATCGCGGTCGGTACTGATAGCTCCTATCTCTGTCAGTACGATCTTGACTAGAATGGCTATGCCAATGCTCGCGATCTCTATCATAGCGATCCTGATTGATATAGCCTCGCCCATGATCCCTGTCCAACTCTATCCTACGAGAATCATAATATGGGGAAGATTGGCGCACATTACGGAGCCTGTCCAAAGTGGATCCACGACCTGACATCTCACCTGCGATAAGAGGAAACCACAGTTTAGAATCCTACGAAAACGGCGTTCAAGTGTACGGGGATCATGCAGTGCCGTGGAAGTGTGTGTAAATGTGTAAACCTCCTGACCAACCGGAAGTGTTGACCGCACTCAAAGGAAAGGGCTCGCTCATATGTAAGTCATCTTGAAATTCCTCCAACCCGGAATTGTGAGGGATTAATATAAAATCCGGGATGGGAATATCATCAAGCCCTTTGAAAGCATCTCTCGACTGAGAAGGGGCGGCCTCTGAAATTATAGCTCCGGAGGTGGGAGAAGACACATCTACAGACTTCCGCCCCTTAGATTTAAGATTTTTAGGAATGACGGTCTTGCTTTTCCGTCTTTCTCCCAACTCTTCGAAGTTGCCCGAAAGATCAGCCATCGGCTCCACATCTGTATGGGTCCTTTCTTCATCGCTCACTTCGGTTATTGTAACCCCGGGCATTTTCTTCGCCATTGTCTTTTCCTTCTTCTTCTTGTTTTTCTTCTTTGAGGCAGGCTTGGACATCGCTTCGATAACTATACTCTAATTTATTTCGATCAAGCCGAGAGCTCTTAAGTTGCAGTCACTCAACACCGAGTCGATGTGTCTCAGCTCGCTCGGAACTTCTTGAAGACTTCGGACTATGCCCCTGTAGTACCCGCCATCGGGCCTGGAGATAATTGCTGTAAAAAACCAAAATGTCAATACCAATGCCAAAGAACTATTGATCAAGGAAAATCAACGACATATAAGGACACTTACGTCTAGACAACCATCGCCTAGCAAAACCGGGAGGACACCGGACATAAAACCATTCATTCTTGAAGTAGCTAAGTCTGGTCCAAGCTCCAATAATAACTTGGCAATTTCTGACTGCCTCCAAAAATGTAAAGGACGGGCTATCGCCCCTGCTCTTGAAATTAAATATGTATCTAATCTCGGTTGGCCTTGGTGGGCGAAAGAGACAGTCCATAAATATGATGAAGGCACTATTCAGCAACGCATGACCGTTGGGGTGAAGTTGTGAAGGAGCAATTCCTAAGTACGACAACATTTCCCTGATGTATTGATTAAAGGGAGGAAGAGTTCCAGCCACACAGGCATGGCGGTAGAAGGCAGTATATCCTTCGGGCGGATTGTGCGGTCTGTCGTCAGCGCCAGGCAATAACACATCGTCTAAAGGAATATGATGCCTTGTGCATATCCGGCCCAATAAGGATTCGGAGATATTAGACCAAACAGAATCAACAGGATCCTCGATAAATATTGCGTCTTGTAGCTCGTCAGGAGCAGGATCTATTATATCCGCTGGGATATCTGGAACTACAAGGACCGGAGGAGGAGAACTCTGAATCTCTTGTTGTTGAGAGCTCGAAGATTCCATAACTAACTAACTCATCATAAAGCAACGTTAAGTACATAAAGAGCCCGTGCATTCCCCAGTATAGAGTGTGTGAGCGTGTCGTGCAGTGCAAGTTCTGAACATTACTAACCAGATTTTACAAAATGAAACAAGACGTCTGAACGACAACACTTTGAAATTTGAGAACAATGACCGTCATCGCTGACCGTCACTCCCATGCCATCCAGATACTACTGGCCAAATTCAAGTATAAACCGGTCATATTGTTGGTTAAGTCACAGTTCCATCGATGAGCTTCAAAAAGGAGGTCAAGTCTTACAGTCAAGTTCGATTATGCAAGGCCGAAGCTCGTCGGAGTCAAGTATGCTAAAGTTCATTAAGTTCGTCAAAGTTCGACTTGAAGTTGGTCGTAGTTTAGATGTTGGAGCAAATCAGAAGAGTAATGGTCTCAGAGACAAAGACCTTCGAATCCATCGACTCGAATCGATACGAGTCGGATCGATGAAAATCGAGTCTAGGTACTTCGAATCCGTGTGGTTCGACTCGGCGTAACCTTGGGATGGAGAAGCACTTCGAATCCATGAGCTCTGCATGACTTCGAATTGATCAATATTGAATTCCTTCGAATCGATCGGGGTATCATTACTTCGAATCGATCGGCACGAGCCTTTTTTCTTTTGTAACCATCGATTCGAAGCTATGCATCCAAAATCGATTCGAAACACTCATTCCTGGATCGATGCGAAGCAATGAAAGAACAACACTCTGGATCGATACGACTCGAATAGTTTCATTCCTCAGTCCCATCGAGTCGACCCATTTCGTTCAGATCTCACCACTCCTCAAAATTTTCAGAAAAAAAGATTGTTCTATCATTCTCATCTCAAGTCGATCTTTTGGTTACCTGATTTGATTACGAGCGGAAGCGCGAACGAATTCAGTCGATTCGTGAAAAGCACGTTTGTTTTGGCTCTGGGAGATCGACTCGAAGAAACAGCTAAAGCAATGGTAAAAAGTGAAAATGAAATCAGCCTCGCGTATTTATATGGGTTCCAAGGACGGCTCATGGCGCTTCATCTCCCGGTCATTTTTACCGTTTGCCACAGGTCACAACCCCATCGATTCGAACAACGGAGCTTCGAATCCATCACAACGTTGAATCCTTCAACTACTTCGAATCCATCATAGCTCTGCCTTCTTCCTGAACTTCTAATCCATCAATGCAAAGTCGAAGTGAGGCATCATCGATTCGAAGAAGCAATTGAACAAGAGCTGGATCGAAAATCCGATCGACTCAAAGTGTTGATTCTATCGAACCATCGATTCAAAAGTTATCAATTCGGACATACATGCTTCGAATCCACCGGGAACTGTCGATGAGAATGAACGCATCGCTTCGATTTGAAAAAAATACTTGTCTACCTTTTATACCGATTCAAGAGAGGATCGATACAAGAGGATGATCATAGACAATCATAAAAACAATGTTTTAAGTCGAATCTTGAATCGATTCAGGAGAGGATCGATGCATAATTCAATAACAAACCGAACTATCAACGACTTGCAATCGCGCAACGTTAACTAGAGTCAAGACAGCCGATCGCAACCATGCGGCGATTAATTGCAACAGTAAAGAATACAACTCTCAGTAGAGCATGTCATAATTGTACAACACTAGATTGCAGCTTTTCAAAGCACGTCATGTTTACACAAGACGTACTTTGGGGGGCAAATGTTATCCCGCCTTTTGGCAAAGCCGAGATACCAAGGAACTGACTGGGAAAACAGGATCACACGTCCTCAACATTGAATGATTGTTGGATAACTACAAATATCGATGAATTTTGCCCGAGTCCGAATTGGGCTACAATTGATAAAGCACGTCAAGCAAAGTTGTAGAAACCAACGTTCCAAATTTCGAGTCAATCCGAGTTCATACGTTCAAAATATCATCAACACAAATTGGAGGAAATGGCCCTAAGTTTGACTCCATCAAGATTGGCTCCGTCTACTTCGTATCCATCAGAACAAGCTTTAGTTCGAATCCATTGAGTTTCCCCACTTCGTATCCCTCAGGTAGGTAACCTTCGAATCCATCAGGGGGAAGTACTTCAAGTTCACGGAACTGCCTCGCTTCGAACCCATCAGGGGGAAGTACTCTGAGTCCATGAAACCACTATACTTCGGATCCATCCTATGCCTCGCTTCGAATCCATCCGGTTTAAACGACTTCGAGTCGACCAACTGATATAGGCCACGATCGATGCGAACGTACCTTGCCTCGAATCTGTTCCCTCGAATCCCCGTGATGGGACAACTCCGAATCGGTCCATAGTAGCATGTCTAGATCGATTCGAACGAATACCGGTTCCCTCGATTCGAAGGAAGCGAACCTTCGAATCCAACATCTCGAATCCACCAAGTCAAGGCTGCTAGAACCATGGATTCGACCCAGTCAACTCGGAGTGAAAGTAGGGTCGATACGAAGAAAATGCGCCACGTCAACAATGCCACGCGCAAAATCATCGAGTCGACCCTATCGATTTGAAGGGATCGATTCGAACCATGCTAATCAACCAGAAATGCAATCTTGAATCGATCATAACTTGAGATCTATAAGTCCAAATGCTATGAAATTTTCACAGAAGCTTGAGCACATGTTGAAAAATGTCCACACCAAATTTCAGCTCGATTGGAAAAATTCTTGATAGATTCGAATGGACTTCGAATCGATCCCAAAGTGGGTCCGGATTTCCAGAGAGCGGGCATGTGGGCCCCTCACGTGCTAGAACTGGTCTCCCCTCAATTTAGGCGGAATATCAGCCTCCTACACCTATAAATAGAGCCCCTGGTCATTCAGAAAAGGGGTCGGAGAATTCTAAGAGCTAAAGAGCGCCCAGACTCTGCCAGATTTACTCAGAACTACCACGGTTGTCTCAGATTCAGACTTAGCTCACAAAACCAGTTGTACTGCGTTATAAGAAATTGTAATCTTCGAGTGTCGAGCAATAAAATCATCAAACTTCATAGTGGACGTGGGCTATAAAGCCGAACCACTCTAAATCGCTTGTCTTTGCACTTTACATTTCTGTTATTTGGAGTTTTTGTTAGATAATCCACAGCGTTAATTTTCATTCTTCGCGTTTTTCTCTTCAAAGACTTTCGAAGAGTGTTGTGCCCATTTTTGGTACAAACATATACATATATACATATATACATATACATACATACATATACATACATACATACATACATATATATATATATATATATATATTCAACTGTTTTCAACTCTATATATATTTAATTGTTTTCAACTCCATCATATAAAGTCTTTTTGCTTTTAAGGTTAGTGTCAGATTGGAAAAAGGAGAGAAAACATTTGCTACAACCAAGCTATTTTGAAGAAACTCTCGGATTGATATCTCGACTAAAATGAAAAAAAAATAAAACTTTGATAACTAATCAAGCTGTCAAATCACTGATTTTAGGTAAAATCTCAAACTAATATCTCGAATGAGACGAAGGAGATTTAAAACATTGGCTACGACAATATTTAATGTATGTTGAACCATCATACTATGCTTGTATTTAACATCTACAATTATCCCATATATATTGAATTGATGTTATAATGTCATAAGGTGACAATTGAATTTCAAATTGTAATCCTTTGTCTGTCATGTGCATAATGTGTGTCTTGTGTTAACTATTTTGTCTTTCAGATGCATAGCGCACATCAAGTGTGCTATTATTTTTATTTTTATGTGTTGAGCACTTACTGATTGATATGCTTGCGCATGTGAATCGTGTGCCATGTGTACTAATACTACTAAAAGAACAGTAAATAGCGGCGGAAGCTTCCAACGGCCCCGACGGCTACCGACGACTGTTTTCGTAAATAAAATATAGTGTCTATGGTAAACCGACTTAGCCATCTGCGGTCATCGCAAGCCATCGGAAAAAAGCGTGTATACAGGCTTCAGGCCGAGAACAGATTCATTACCTTCTTTAACCCCAAATTCACCAAATCCCTAACTCCATCACCACCTCCCCGTCGTCAGCCAACCCCCATGCGACAGATGAAAATCAAGTGATAATGGATCTTGTAGATCCGGCTACTCCTCTGCCATCGTGGTTCACTGAAGAAGACCTTCAAGTATATGCGGATCTTTATCAGAAATCCGGTTTCATGGAGGAACTAATTTTGATTTATGCAGTACCATGGAGGAACTAATTTTGGCCGAATAGCAGGTGGCCCTTTTATAACAACTAGCTATGATTATGATGCCCCAATTGATGAATATGGTACATATTTTAATCTCTTCTTTAAAATTAAGAAAATTTTCCACCTATTTATATGCTGTATACGTCCCTTGAATAAATACTTACAGGTACACTTTTAACTCTTTCAAATGTCTTCTTGCAGGTTTATTAAGGGAACCAAAATGGGGCCATTTGCGAGATCTTCACAGAGCAATTAAACAATGCGAGTCTTCTCTTGTTGCTACCGATCCTACAGTAACTTCTCTTGGACATGGTCGGGAGGTAAACAATTGTTGTAAAATGCAGTACTTGAACGTATAGAACAAAAATTGCTCAACTTGATTGCTTTGATATATTTTTTATGCAGGCTCATGTGTACAGATCTAAATCATCTTGTGCTGCATTTCTTTCCAACTACGATTCTCGTTCTTATGCAACTGTAGCTTTTAATGGTATCCATTATAATCTCCCACCTTGGTCTGTAAGCATTCTCCCTGATTGCAGAACTACAGTTTTCAACACAGCAAGGGTACAAAACACTTGTCATTTATGCTCTTGTTTTTTGCATTAAACATGCTTTATATGTTTTATTTATATGCACATAAAATGCAGATAGGAGCTCAAAGCTCAACCATGAAAATGCAATGGCTTGGGGGGTTTTCTTGGGAAACCTATACTGAAGATTATGAGTCTTTTAATGATAACACATTCACAAAGGTAGGACTGTTGGAGCAGTTGAATACTACTTGGGATCGATCTGACTATTTGTGGTACACTACATAGTGAGTCTCTGAACCAGTATACTTATACATCTTATAATAAAAAATTGTTCAAAAACAAAATATTAGGGACTCGTGTATAATCTTTTATATGCAGTGTTGACATAGCGAATGATGAATAATTTCTAAAGACTGGTCAGTATCCTATCCTTACTGTGATGTCTGCTGGCCATGCCGTGCATGTCTATATCAATGGAAAATATTCAGGTAGGTTTACGTTTTCTATTTGCTTAGAGACAAATCATCGTTTTAAATAGAAATTAACTTTTTTTTTTGGCATTTTCGTAGGCACTGCATATGGAAGTTTGGATTATCCAAAACTGACTTATACAGGAAGTGCAAAGTTATGGGTAGGAAGCAACAAAATATCTTTGTTGAGCGTTTCCGTTGGTTTATCAGTATGTATTTTCAGTACAATTCGATTTTAATTCAAAAATTATTGGTTTAGCAAAATTAAACTTGTTACAAAAATAATCAGAATGTTGGAAGCCATTATGAGAGATGGAATACAGGGATATTAGGTCCAGTAACTCTGACTGGCCTCAATCAAGGAAAGAAAGACCTTTCCTGGCAACAATGGACTTATCAGGTAATTTATTCTTTGATACTATATTCTGTATTCACGGGTTACTTATAGTAATTCTAATTGGATTGAACAAAACTCTTGTATTGATTGGAATTAAATTATTAGAGATGGTGCTGAACTGTTGATCGATATAGTTGCTTATTTTTATATTTATGTCGGTTTGTGCTTGTTTGTTGTGTGCATGAGCAAGTGCTGCACCTACATGTGTGCACGTACATGTTTTAGACAACTTATTGATATGCGATGCTTAGCGATTCCAAGCTGATTCAATGCATTTATAGATTTTACAACCAAGCTTCATATTTTCAATTTTATTTGTTGCCAGGACTTGAAATAATTTTGGTTTGTCTTTCATTAGTTTACCTTGTTTGGACTCATGCATGCATCATATAAACCATGAACATTTAACCAATTGTCTAATCAATATCAAACCTTGGCGTTTAACATAGAGCATGTAAGAGAAATTAAATACTATTTCTAGTTCTCTTGTTTGAGCTTAAAAACGATATAGCTAATGTCTTAACTACTGCTTTATAATTTAGTTGTGTTTTTATGGCATGGAATTATTATATAGTGTTGGATGCTTTCTTTAATTGCTGGAAAAAAAAACTTTTAGGCACTTGGTGTGAACATGTAAGTTGGATTCTTGCTTTTTGGGCCTCCTGGCTGCGGAAAAACATTAATTGCCGAGGCTGTTGCAAATGAATCAGGCGCCAATTTCATTCATATCAAGGTGCAGAATGATTTGCTTTATACTATCTTTTCTTTATTGACATTTCTTTCCTACAGCAGTCTGCACTTTTTTTCCTGATGACAATTTTAGCTAAGTTTATATGTTACCAATTCTATATTTTTTCCCTAAATAAACATCAGATTACATTACTTTCTGTTGCCAGGCCGTTGAAGTTCTAAATAAATATGTTGGAGAGAGTGAGCTAGCAATTAGGACAATATTTACCCGTGCGAGAGCATGCTCACCCTGCATACTTTTCTTTGATGAGGTAACTATTGGTAAATTACCCTTAAATGACTTATTGGATACTGTCATCTTTTGACATCTAGGTGAAATAGTATATGTATATTCTCTTTAGTTGTTCACAGTTTAATATGCAAAGTTTCATATCACAAGAACACACACTGACCAAGTTTAAACAAATGAAATAAGCAAGGTGTTGTTTGGTTTGAAAACTGAGTTTTGTGTTTTCAATTTGTACTTTAAAATACATGGAAAAGCGAAAGCGGATGGAAAACGATCGATTTGGAAAATGATTTAAATATATAAAATTAGAAATGACTTTTTTGTGTTTTCCGCTTGTTGGAAAATATCAAAATATATCCTCTCCCTTCTCTTCTTATTGTTGGATTGGCTATGATGTTCCAACTCCTCCACTCCCTCACACATAAATATTGAAAACACAAATAGCTCAATAACAATTAATATAAGTACCCACTCTTTACCGTGCATGCACCAATTGCAACAATAAAGAGGTAAATACTGTCACATAAGCGTGGATTTAAAAAGGAACTCAAGCCTCTTAGAGATGTCCTAAGCAAAACTTGTATCACAAACTGATCCTTCTTAAGGAGCATAGGTTTCATGGAAGCTGTGTGATTAGAGCCTATTTGTTTGTATTAATGACTATATGCGCACATGTAACTAATTTACACAGTAAAGTTTCTTTCATGAGTTTTGATGTGAATATTATCTATACATGTATATATTAGGTTTGTCAACTGGATATTATCTATACATGTAACTAATCACACATGCAATGCAAGGTAGTGGATGTTAGCAATGGTGGTAGAAGTGCAGTTTTGAGTGGGGTATGTAGATGACTGTGATTGACAGCAGGAAGTGGGTTAAGTGGATTTGATGTATGGGGATGTGCAATGTTATTTGGTAAGACAGTGAAGGGTGAAGGGGGAAGGATGCAAAAATCAGATAGTGGTTTGTGATGACTTTGTGGTGGAGATGGGGTAGCAGAGATGCACTAAATTATGCACAGAACATTGGAAGAAGAAGTGTTAGAGTGTGGACTGGAAGAGGTTGTGATTACAGTTTTGAAGGAAGATGGTGGTTTTGTATCAGTGGAGATGGCAGGGGTAATGGTCGGAGTAGTTTTTGAAAGTGTGCAGGCAGTTTTTATGGTGAAGTGGTGGAGGACAATTCAGTGGGTAGTATGGATGATGGGGCTGTGACAGTGATCAGGGTTGAGGGTAGTGGTTTGGGTGGTTTGTTGGTTGTTGGTTGTAATGTGCACGTGCACAGTTTAGGGGTGATAGGCAGTGTTTATGTGATTGTAACTGTTCTTTTTTATGTATTATAAAGAAATGTACAATGCACAGTGAAAATGTAAATGAAATGCAAACACACTTGAAATGAAATGATTTTGGTTGTTTTATGATAATATTTATTACTCGTTAAATTATTCATTATTGGTAAGGATGTATGCTGCTGTAATTTTTTTTTAAAAATTTGCATTTATTTTGCAACGGTCAGAAACCGTTGCAATATCATGTATTACAACGGGCATTGTCCGTTGTAAAAAGGTGTATTAAAACGGGCATTGCCCGTTGTAAAAAGATTTATTACAACGGGCATTGCCCGTTGTAAAATATGGTCAACCTATTACAACATCGTCTATTACAACGGTCGGTTGCCCGTTGTGGAACACATATTACAACGGGCATTGCCCGTTGTAAAAAGCCTGTTTTGTTGTAGTGATAATAACTTAAAAATTGTAGATTATATTCATATAATAATTTGTGTAAATCTATTTGAAAATAAAATAATATTATATATTTGCGAAAATTTAAATGTATGATTTAATTGAAAAATAAAATGTCAATACGTAAATGATTAATACATTTTTATGTTTTAAAGTAGGAAAAATGGTCAATTATTTTATCGATCAGAGCTGGAGGTACCAATAAAGAAGAGAAATTGGAGGCTCAATAAGTGAACATTTTCAAAATGGTGTACATGTCTTTATTGAATTCACTTTAAGTAATAATGAGAACGACGAAGAAATTCGTTGTCCATGTAGTAGGTGCAAATTATTGAAGCATTTGATACCGGATATGGTAATAGTTCATTTGCGCCAATATGGTTTCATGTTGAATTATTTGGTGTGGGATCGTCATGGAGAACTTATAGCATCTAATCTCGTACATTCGGAAGAGGAGGTGGATACTGAAATTGTTTCGACGAATCTCATAGAAGATATGGTTGAAGATGCAACACTTTCAATGTTCCTTATTGTTGAAGTTGATGGTAACTATATTAATGTCGAAGAAGAACCAAGTATTGAAGCAAAAAGAATTTATGATTTATTAGATGCTGCTAAGAAACTCTTTGGGATAGTTGTACAAGCGGTACTCAACTATCAGTAACTGCAGAATACATTGCGATGAAATCAAATTACAACTTCACAGAAGCCGGGTGTATTGCTCTAGTGCAAGCTGCAAAACGGCATATGCCACCTGATAATTTAATATGCGAAAATCATTATGAAGTGAAAAAACTTATGTCTGCTTTTGGTTTTTCTTATCAAAAAATAGATACATGTTTAAATGGTTGCATGTTGTTTTGGAAAGAATACATCAATCTTAGGAAATTGTAAAATATGTAATCACGAAAGATACAAACCAAGAAAACTAAAGGGAAAGGAAGTTCCGTACAAGTGTTTGGCCGAGTAGCGCAAATGGAGCAAACGAACTAGCGTTTGGCCGAGTATATGGAGCGCCATGAAGCATTCCCTTCGTCTAGTGGTTCCGGAGCTGATGACGAGTAATGAGGTACGTTTTGCAGTTTCTGTTTTTGAAACTTGTGTATATATACAATGAGAGATGGTGAGGTTGATTTGTGGTGTGGTGTTTGATGTTGATTTGTGGGGTTGATTTGTGGGGTTTGATGTTGGATGTAGATATTGCAGTTGGGTGATGATGGACGGTTTGTTTTGTATTGATTGGAAATGTTTGAGTTTGAGATGATAATGTTTGAGTTTTATACTATTATTGATATTGATATTGATTTTAGCGTATATATATCTGATATATATATTGATTTTGATATGTTATGATATATATTGATATTGATGTGCTGTTGGGGCTGCTGGAAAATAAATTTCCTAGATTTCTGATGGCTTCCGACGGCTTATAGGTCGAAATATTCCGACGATTTGCGACGGCTCCCGACGGTTTACCGGTCGAAAATTCCGACGGCTTTCAACGGTTCTCTGGCGTGTTTTTAAGCCGCGTGGACGTCAGCACCGTCGGAGAAAACGTCGGAACTGCCGTCGAAAAAGCCGTCGGAGGCCGTCGTCAATTCTGTCGGAAATGGACGAAATCCGTGTTATGTATTCCGATGGCATTTGCGGCGGCTCGCGACGGCCGTCGAGGGCTATGAACCATCGAAAATCACTGTGTATCTTGTAGTGTAATTTATTTACTTTTCATGCATAGAGTGCATTCTGGTAGATCTCGCATGAAATGATAAACATAGAGATGTGTATATTTAACACGGTTCAACAACTTGCCTACATCCATCGATCCAACAGCTAAACTTTTATTTCCTTCCAACCCAAAAATACAAGAAAGATCATAACAGAGAATACGACCAAACTTCCTTAGAATTAACAACACTCAAAGCTCCTAATTTTATTTGATTATACAAACAAGATTTTAATTCAAGGGGATAACGGCGGATTCATCATTGATAATGAAAATGTAGACACATCTCGAAATAGTTACGTTGAAAACCCCTAATTTTATTTGAAAATGACGTCCAAAATGAAAAATGCAATCATTTCACACAGAATATTTTAACTTTCTTCATCCATCTGCACTCTGTTTTATTTCCTTTCCAAAATCTACTTTAGTTTCGTGATACTGCAAGCTATACTCTTGTTAATGCATTCATTCAGAAAATAGTTGAGATCGGAACTCGGTTGTACGATTACAGTTGATCGGAGAGTTTTAATACTTGAACTTTATTGTATCATGAGAGACAGCTTGCCAAAACTCTACACATCCATAACGATGGTTAGGGCAAAAACATTCTTTCAAAACTGCTACCGAACTAAAAACTGATACCTAAAAAAAGTTGTCATTCAGACTAAAATACTGAAAGTCCGCACTTAAGGCTAAAATGCTGAGAAATTTTGTTCTTGACAATAATTTGCTATAATAATAATTAATAGTAGTAACATAGGATGACAGTCAAGAAACAGACGTAAAACATACGAAATACATGTAAAACAATAACACGTAATAACATCAACCTCAGTTTAGCATGTGTAAATTTGTCGTCAACGTGTGCCACATAGCAATTGAAACGGTTTGTGCCTGTGCCTGCACGTGGTTGATTTCGTAAAACTGAAATTCATCGTAAATTGTACTGCTTTACGTTACATTTATGATATAAATTTACAGCAACAGATCGTTACGTGTTTGTTTATTTTGAGACCATGAGTCGAATCATCAAAGTAACGCCTTTTATCATCTTTTTTTATTTAGATTAACAACACGTCCACAGTCAAATTTTGACATATTGACGCGTCAACTTGAACGCGTAACGTGAGACCACAAAATGAACCTTTGTGCCAACGTTTGGAAAATCAACGGTTGACGTCCGGCGCCACGTCTTCACCAGCGGTCGATTCATCTCCTGTATAAATTTCTCTCCGTCCATATTTCAATTTTAATTTTTATTCTAATATGTCACCAAAGTTTAAATGTTTATTTACAGATTCTACATCTAGTTTTTTGTGGTAAGTTTTTTTTCACATTCATCTTCTACTTTTTTTGATTTATTTCTTTTTACAGAATAACGGTCAACCTTAGGCGACCCGTTAGCTATTTAGTAGTCAGATTTAAAAGAAATATGTAGATTTTTATTTATATCTCGAACTATTAATATTTAATAAAAATTGTCATTTTTTAGCATTCATAATTTATATATAATATAAATTCATTTAACTGTTTTAGCTAAAAAAGATTAAAACAAAATAAAAAACAACAAAAATAACTATTTATAGCAAAACAATTAAAATTTCATCTTCACAATGTCCTATTTGTAATAAAAAAACATCGCGAATCGTTCTCATTTCGTGCTCATTTTCTATGTTTTTTTTTGTGTGCCCCTTTCGTATCTTATAACATCGCAGCTAACTAAATAATTGAAGTAACATGGACGACATAAATTATTACTGATTAGCCTGATAGCAAGGAATATGCAAATCTAGTCGCATAATGTTGATTCCAACATGAATATGCCATTAGAACAAGAAAATAATAAGTCCTATCCTAATTTATAACAGTATTACACTTGTATTATTATTATTCTTTAGAAACGTTTTAATCAAGTAGGCCACTATAATCGATTAATGATGTTATCATATTTTACTAAAATAATCACACTTGGTTAATATTCATAACCAACTGGTCAGAACAGGATACACATGATAAGATTTAACTAGCCATATCTGAAAAATGTTAACTTACGTCGATAGCTTATGTCAAGGAGCCATATTAAACCTTAATTATGTTTTAAAAAACAGGAAAATAAGTTTGGGGAATAAGTTGGAAAAAATTATTATTAAGGACAACAAGTTTGAGTTTTAATCTGAAAGACACTTTTTAGACAACTATCATTCTGTGATATACACTAAAAAATGCACTTTAATCTAAAAACAAACTTTTTGTGTTTAAAACTAAATTTTTCTTAAACTTTTTTCCTAAACCAAAAAAACCCCGTAAGAATAGGCTCAGGAATATCCAAAACGCACAGTATTAAAATCCCGAAATAAAATAGGATAAGAAAACGAAACAGAAAGATGCCAGAAGAATATCCGACTTTCCACGTCGCATGTATAAATATGCCTCCATCATGTTCCACTCATGTCGACATACACTCAAATCGCTTCATCTTTTCTCCTCTTCCCCTTTGTATAAATAGAAAAAACATCGAATAATCTGACTAAAAGGCCAAAAATCATGTCAATGTCGGGCCGGTTCAACCAGAAAGTAAAAGCCCGACTGCTCTCCAAGCCCACCGCCGCCAACCCAGTCAAGTACATCGACCCCTCGTGCTTCTCACGTGCATTCCTGGACATGGAAGATAAGGACCCGGACCCGGACCCGGACGGCTCGACCCAGACGTCGTCCACGGACTATGACACATCGTCCGGGGAAGACGCCACAACCGAGAAGTTGTCACGCCTGCTGAGGAAAATCCGATCGAACCCCACAAGCCTCCGTTTGCTGGACGATGCCAAAAAAGCATGTTCAGAGGAGTCGGAGTCGGAGTCATCGCTGCGGTCGGTAGCGGCACGGCTGAGGAAGGACGGGTGGGACGCGGCTGTGTGCAGGACGAAGTGGGTCGGCGGTGGAGGAGCAACAGCAGGTATGGGCTAAAATTGGTTAGAATGGGCCGGTGTGTGGCCGCGCGTGAGTTTCAATTGCACCTATCACGCACTGTTCATGTCAAAACCCAGTGAACACACACATACCACTCTATATTTGAGAAGTTTAGAATTACTGTCTCCGTATATGCATTTTCATGATACGTCTCAAAGCCACTTCATTTCTGATCATCTCACTGTCTACATTTCTGACAATAGGTAGCTACGAGTACATCGACGTTGTGAGTGATGATAATGGGGGGTTGACGAAGAGGTACATTGTGGACGTGGGGTTCAGGGAGCAGTTCGAGGTGGCGAGAGGGAGCGAGGAGTATGGACGGACGGTGGAGATGGTGCCGGGTGTGATGGTGGGGAGGGAGGAGGAGGTGAAGGAGGTGGTGGAGGTGATGGCGGAGGAGGTGAGGAGGTCGATGAGGAAGGAGGGGTTGAGTGTGCCGCCGTGGAGGAAGAGGAGGTACTTGATGGCGAAGTGGTTTGGGGAGAGTAAGAGGGTGGGGGAGAGGGTGGGTGTGGTGAGGTGTGGGGAGGGTGTGAAGTGTAGGGAGGTTGGGTTTGGAGGGCGGGGAGATGGTGGTTGTGGTAGTGTGAGGTTGATGACTAGAATTTGAATTTGATTTGAATTTGAATTTCATCGATTTTTATGTTTTTGTCATTTTATGGTTATGGGTATGTTTTGGAGTGTGGGATAATCCGAATTGGTAAGGTAAATTTTGGAGTTTTGTATGTAAATAAGATGTCAAATTGGTGAGGTAATATCCATTTTTGATTGAGTTGATTACGCTGAAAATTTAGAATTTTGACTGACAATCACAATTGCTATTTATTTGATAAAATATTCTTTACAGGAAAATGGGTTCAGGAAAAAAGTTAATAAAAAATTTAGTCGGAACAACAAGTTTGATTTTTAGTCTGAAAGTGACGTTTTAGTGTAAACAGAAAATGATAGTTACAACTATCATTCTATAAATTGCACTAGAAAGTGAATTTCTTATTGCTTTTGCTGGAGTCATAGAATCTCCTATCCCCCTTCATCGAATATGCTATGGGTTTGGGCATTTGATATTTTTCTAATAACTGAATTTATAAGAATTAGAATTATTTTTTTTTTAAAATTAATACGTAAAATAAACCAATTTTCAGTTTCCAACATGTGGTCATTTTGTATAATATAATTTGATTTGGAAAAACAAGCTAATTGATATTATTATTCCAAAAAGTACAAAAAGTACTGCGACTACCTATCTTTTGTTATAGGTAATCTATCTGTTGAAATGCCAAAGTAATGATATTAGAAGCGATTTTGATTCAACTTCCATGATAACTTCTGTACACATGCTATTAGTTTATTTTATCGTCGTTTATAATATTTTTTTACTGGTAATATTTTAACCCTCTATATGTTATCAACTTTTCTTCAAACCATAAAGATATTAATTCTTACCTCTTAAAATTCCTATGATATATCTCAGGATGTTATAAAATCTATTATGTACATCTCTTCCCATTTCTTTTAACTCTTATTCTTTTTTCATATTCATTCTCAGCTTATATCATAATTCTTCTTCTTAATTCAAATGATTATTTAGCATTCAATGAATCTTTTCTCCTTGTGAATTATTTGAAGTATGTGTTGTGGGTTCGGCGTATACTTTCTTAGAGTTTAGAAGGAAAGCTTGGTTCTCTAGGTCTTCAAAAAAAAATTGAAATCATTTCAAAACTCAAATTTCTCTCCCACAACCTTCAATGTTTCAACTTTGAGTAATGAAGTCGATATTTTGAGAACATGTCAAGGTAAGTTTAAATTATTAAATTTATTTCTTTTGGAATTTTTTAATTTTGATTGTCGTTCTTAATTTGTTATAATAAAAAACAATAAAAGTAGGTTTATTAATCCAATAATTTTTGTCTTTTCTAATTCTTATTTTTAGTTATACTCACTTTCTTTTTAAGGGTAATTATATGAATATCTTTATATGAATAAATAATTTATATAAGACTTTTTGTAAATCTAACCATGTACTCTAAGTTTATGAAATGAATTCAGATTATTGATTTTGTTATTTGTTTCACTATAACTACTTTTAACTATTATTCATTTATGTTTATCTAGATAAGCTGTAATAGATGTTTAAAAAGGTTTATGCAATTTTGAAGTTGATTTTTGTCCTATATTAATTTATGGAAGTATGTTTATAAATCCAATTAGGTGTTCAAAATGTAGCGATAACATAGATAGAACTCATCTCAAAAGGTGGTTTATTAGAATTTCTAGCATATATTTTATATTATAGTCCCTAAGAATTTGTGTCTTTAGATTAATGTCACATTAATTGTCATAGAAACCAACAGTCTTCGATTCATGAAAATTTCTTTATTTTATTTCTATTTCTATTCCAATTCACACTACACTTATATTTCCATTTCACGTCCTTTAAAACCTTCATTAATCTTCTCACACAAATAATTTTCTTACATGAGGAAAGATCTATTGTGTATATCTATCTATGAATTGTACTTACTATTCTATCTATTATTGTATATAAAAAACTGAATTTATATATAAGAAACAGACTATAAGACAAATATCTTATCTCTCACCACATTTATTTTCATTCCAAATACTAAATTATTACAATTTTTAGATGAACTTTTATATTTTACCCCATCAATATTTTCTCATTTTAGATGATATATCTCACTAATGTATTTTTGTATGGTCTTATTATTCACTACTTCTTACAATACGTTTTTAAGCATTTGAACCTTTAAATTGACATTGTCACATTAATTGCTATAAAAACCAACCATTTGTGACACTTTCTTAATTTATATATCTTTATTTTCCCTCCAGTTTACACATATTCCCCTTCACAAATCAAGTAAAACCTACATTAATCTTCTCACTCAAATCGTATTCTCACTTGAAGAAAATCTATTATATATTTTTGTAAGAAACTAAATATGGATTCAATATTTATCTCTCACCATATTAAGTCTCATCTAAAATTGTGATTTATTAGCATTTCTAGCATACATTTTACACTAGAGTCCCTAAGCATTTGTACCTTTAAATTAACATTTTCACATTAATTGCCATAGAAACCAACGGTCCTCCATTTATGACACTTTCATAATTTTATCATTATTTCTCCTCAAATTGACATTACACTTATATCTTCTTCTCACGTCCATTGAAACCTACATTAATCTTCTCACTCGAATAATTTTCACTCTCATTCAAAATTTATTGTGCAACTTTTACATTTTACCCCCTCAATAATTTCTCATTTCAGATGATATATCTAAATCTTTCTGTATACTCTTATCTTTCACTACTTTTTACAATACGGTCCTAAACATTCGAACCTTTAAATTTACATTTTCACATTAATTGCTGCTGAAACCAACTTTTTGTGACACCTTTTCATTTCAATAATTTCTCATTTCTAGCATAAATTTTACGCTAGAGTCCCAAAGTATATATACCTTTAAAATAACATTGTCATATTAATTGTCATAGAAACCAATGGTATTCCATTTATGGCACTTTCATAATTTTCTCATTATTTTTCCTTAAATTGACACTACACTTATAACCCCTTCTCACGTCCATTAAAATATACAGTAATCTTCTTACTTGAATAATTTTCATTCTCATTCCAAAATCTATTATGTATATCTATCTATGTATTATACTTACTATTCTAGTATATAAGAAAGTGAATTATTATAATTTCTAAATAAACTTTTACAGTTTACTCGCTTGATATTTTCTCATTTTAGATGATATATCTCACTAATGTATTTTTGTTTACTTTTATCTTTCACTACTTTTACAGTATGGTCCTAAGAATTTGAAACTTTAAATTGACACTGTCACATTAATTGCCACAAAAACCAACGGTCTTCTATTTATGGTACTTTCTTAATTTATATCATTTATTTTTTTGATAATTTACATGCTTATGATCCCTTCTCTCATCCATTAAAATCTACATTAACCTTCTAAATTAAAACAGTTTCTTACTTGAGGAAAATATGTTGTATATATTGAAACCAATATTAATCTTTAAATTAACAATGTCACATTAATGGCCATAGATTTCAACGGTCTTCCATTTATGACACTTTTTAATTTATATATTTCTCATTCAGTTTACACTAAGCTTTTATTTCCTTTTCACATCCATTAAAACCTAAATTATTCTTCTCACTAAAATTATTTTTTTATAAGATAAATTTATTATCTAATATATATATATATATATTCTATTATATATGAAATTGAAGAAAGTGAATATAAGACAGAAACCTATCTCTTACCTCATCCATTAAATTCCAAATACTTAATTATTAAAATTTCTAGGTGAAATTTTACATTTACTCCCTCGATATTTTCTCATTTTTGATGTATATCTAACTAATGTATTTTAATATACTCTTAACTTTCAATACAATTAGCGCAAAAGATTTATGATCATGCAAACTATTAATGCATCATATATAATTTCCTTTTGTGTAAAAGGTATAATAATGTTCCCTATGAAGGTAAAATTTCCATTGTAAGATAATAACCATGTGCCTTTTCATTTTCTTTTTCTTTGTTTGGATATATCTACCACTTTCACTTTTCTTTGTTACTTTCATTTTTGTTTCTTCTTCATTTTAAAGAATAATCTTAAATTATCATGTATTATCATTTATCTGTGCTCTTTTGCTTTTGAAACAAAAAGGAAATTTTGCTTCATTTGTTATATGTGTTTTCTTATTGCTTTTGCTGGAGTCATAGAATCTCCTCTCCTCCTTCATCGAATATGCTATAGCTTTGGGCATTTGATATTTTTTCTAATAACTGAATTTATAAGAATTAGAATTGACTTTTTCTTAAATTAATACGTAAAATAAAACAATTTTCAATTTCCAACATGTGGCCATTTTGTACAATATAATTTGATTTGAAAAAACAAGCTAAATGATATTATTATTCCAAAAAGTATTGCGACTACCTGTGTAGTTAATGCCCCACTATCACCCCGCTGTAACCCTACTATATCTCATAGCGGATTTCTACCGCTACGATTTTTCCATATAGCCCTAAATATAGCCTTTTCGCTTTATTCCCCGCTATTTCCTCTATATCTCGTTATTCCCGCTATATTCCGCTATATTTTGTGTTTTGATTTCTTTAGTTATCCTTTTATATTAGTGACCTATTGCAAGATGACCTATGAGGAAACCACCTTAAAGTGTGACAAGTATGGGTTAATTTCTATGAGAATACATCCCAATGGTAGAGAACTTATGCTTAGACCAATTTGTTCTTTACCGTGTTTGATATTATTTTATAAACGAATCTATTATATCTATTTACTCTATTATACTACATAGAAAGCTTGCTTCTCACAAATTTGATAATAAAATACTAACACATAATTTGATTCACAACATTCTTATTTCAATCTACCACACTATCTGTATTCTTTATTCACTTATAATTCAATGAATATTTTTTTCCATCTTCTTCACACTTTCAATTCAATTCAAGAAAAAACTTCTTATTTCTTCCACCTTCCCCTTCTTCTTCCTCTTTTTGCAATTTTATTTCTTCCCCTTCTATAGTTTCATCTATAAATATTCAATTCTTAATCGAAACAAAGTAGAGAATCGTTCCAAACAATTTATTTTATGATCTTAAATTATTTTAAATGATTATAATTTGGTTGAATTCAATGTTTCCTCATCTTTATATTATCATTGATTATTTTATTCATATTTTGTAGTATTTTTTTTTCTAATGGTTGCTTTTAGATTTGGGATATTTTTTCTATATTCACGACTTCATCTCTTTGATTCAAATTTTGTGTCCAAATTTTTAGTCTCATATGATTTTTTGTTTTAATGGTGATGACTTTGGTTTTCCTCATTTCTTGCAGGAGTTCATTGGATTTCATTATGCATAAGCATCTTATAATTTGAAATTGTTCTGTAATTTTTTTTTAAAGGTAAAGTTGATTCTTTTTTCTATCCTTACATTTAACATCAAATTCTATCTTCATTTGACTTTTATTTTGGTTGAAGAATATGAATTTGAATTCTTTCATTTAGTTTACAAGAATTTATAAATATAATAACACACAGATTTCAAAAGATCTTAAGTTATTTTGTATAGTAAAGTAGAGGTAAAGTTATTCATTTTTATTGTCAAACATAGGCATACAAGAATATCAGGTTAGGAGAAGAAAATTATATTTGCGGTAAAATAATATTTAAATAATATTTTCTCATATAATATTTTAGGATAATCAATATTTTTACCTAAAATTTAGTATTAGAAACATATTTAAAACCAAATTCTTATTCAACTTAGTATAATATTAGTCAACTTTGTTATATTTTTCTAATTCTTTTCCTTTATAACCAAACTATACATTATATTTTTCTATTTTTTGCTTAACATAATTGAAAAATGTTCATAAGAAACATACATGTACTTTTCCATCCAAATTCTTGGTGATCTCGTTGAACAATGAGGTAAATTAAATCTCAATGATTTCTTTTACGTTTATTTTATATTACATTGTTTCGAATATTTTTGCTGTTTGGAAATGTTCATAGATAATTATATTGAAATCAACGATGTTACTATTTATAAATTTATAAGCGAACTTTTTTTGAATAGTAAGAATTATATCAAATATTATTACTACTTATTTGTTAAAACAAAATTTTCTTCAATTCTAATCATGTTGAATTCAAAGTAATCAAAGAATCAATTTCAATTATTTTTTAATCTTAATTCAAATTGATAAAACTAACTGCGTATTAATTCCCTTTATTTGTAATCGATTATAGAATTAATATGTAAATTTCTTTTTGTTATTCCATTTTATCGTCAACTTTTTAGATGTTCTAATTTGCAAGTTAATATGTCACATTAAGTATCACGTGAAATCAATAAATATTTTCTAACTATAAGAAATATATGTATCACAACATAGTAGTAAGCGTGAACTCATTATCTATTCTTAGGAACACTTTTACAAAAAAATTGTAAAATTTTAAAATATTTAAGACAAAATATATATATTTGTTGATAATTCTTCAATGAAATTTCACAAAATAATGTTGGGTGATATTTCCTTATGCTTTAATGACAACATGATATTATGACATATTTACTTATGCTTGAAAGAGAATATTATATATATTATATGCATAAATTGTAATTATAATACCGCACAGTGTTGGGTTATAAATGGTAACACAAATATTTCTATAATCGTATTGGGTTATAATCACGTTGTATATTGATTGTTCACTTCGTTGACTTTGATTAGTACATTATTTTATATTACAATTATCATCATGTACTGTCATTCGAGTGTTTTTTATGGGCATCAAAAAAATAATTTTTCTTATGGCGACACATGATTTCACTTAGACTTAGCTTAATGTTTATATTGGTGCAATCGTTATTTCTACATGTATTTGAAGTAAAGACAAAAGTTTATTTGATTGTTCCAAAAGTTAAACAACCTAAAGTATATGTTTTATTGACATTTCTAATGTCATGTTTTTGTTATAGTTGTTAGAAAATATGACGTGTGCTACAATTTATTTTTCTAATTTAGTTAGATATTGTTAAAAAGCATACTAAAACAAATGTTGGATTATTGATAATTTAAAATAAAGTTAAAACAATATTTCACTTTAAGCATGATTTTTCATACTAGGTTTAGAATACTATCATCATATAAAATGTGTATATATTTGATTTATATGTTATATACAAGGTGATACAATGTTATGTTTATGCGTATCTTATGTTTGAAAGTTACTTGACATGCTTATTAATGTATGCTTTTCAAGTAAGAATTCATTGGTGATTGATGTTTGATGTATAAATTCATCCAATTTATAAAGATTTGTTACACACCGTGTGCTTTGAGATTACTTAAGTAGAATTAACAATAATTGTTTGTCAGCGATCTTTAGGGATGAGGTAAACTACAATCCATAAACTTGCATTTAACTAAAATATTGAAAGGTGGACTGTTAAATAAATTATATGGTGAACCCCGTGTGTGTAGCACATGTTCGCACTCATATGAATTTAATAAATATACAAATTTGATGTTAATATACTATATATACATACATATATATTTGAAATTAAGATCTTTGTTGATGGCATTAAAAGAAAATTGATGGTTTTGCCTCCTTAAAAAAACATTACCTTGGTAAGAAAAAAGAGTGTAATAACTAATCAATGAATACAAACACATCACCAGATACAAACACTTAAAAAGGCAAAACAAAATAAACACAGGCCTCATTACAAATTCCATCCAAGCAAGCCCAATAACATAACAAATATTCTTCAAACCTAGCCGTATGTCATTCAACATTAGGTTAAACAAATATACGTTCAGCCCTTATAGCGCATCAACTATGTTCTCAAAAGGATAGTTAGACCCCTTTATCATTGTTTGAATAAACTTGATCACGTGCTACCAAAATGCAGCAACGTGAAAGAGCATCAGGATCAACACGTTAAGACCAATACTGCTCAAACTCCACGGCAAAGCCTAGTAAGTCCAGTAATAATATCCTTATGTCCATTGGCCTTTAGCAAACTGTTCTTCACATGATCCAGAAACCACGTTGTTCGGGTAACTACATCTCAACCTTTGGTAACTGCACCACATTTTCTGGCAACTACCTATCATGTTCTAGTAACTATCTTCTGCTAACTGCTCCTCGCCTGGAAACTCTGGCTATTCATCTTCGCTTTGAAAACCACGTCCTTAAGTCGTTTGATTGGTCTTAAAACCCCAGTAATAATACTGGAAGAGGCTACACATCACGTGTTCCATTCTTCTTCATGGAAGCTGCAAATCCCAGATCTACCATATATCTTCATAAGGTTGTCTATTTCTTATCACTAAATTCTCATGAAATTGTAACCCAAAGATACTCAGCCAACATCAACTCTTTCTTCACACCAACCATTGGTGTGAAATCAAACATCAACCCAAACTTGGCAAGAGAATCAGACAACAAAACTAACCCAATTACAAAGCTAATCATGTTTGAATGATATACCCTGTTTTTGATCTATAAATAAGGGTTCATGTAGACCCAAAACTCAATTCATCGGTCTACGAGTTTCTTTGTTAACTTGGTTGTTGGAATCACAGTGATTATTTCCAAATCGGAGTTGCATCTGTAACATCTATTTAATATGTATGTTTTACAGATCTGGAGAAAAACCAAAAGTTGAGTTGAGACATGGATTGACTTTGAATTTCCTTGAATTGGCAATTGATTGTAGCAAGAAATTCAAATTCGCTAGTATACTTTCACATCGAGTTTAGTATTAGTGAATGCTTTTAGCAAATCTCGCAAATCAAACTCAGATTATAGGAATAATATTGTACATATTTGAAATAATCTCTCCTTATTCCTAAATCGCTTGTTGGTAGTTTCACATCAGGTATAGTATTAGGAAATAAACCATGCTCTCGAATATAAATTCCAACATGGTTTATTAATCGTTAAAGCAAAAGATAATTTATTTTGAAACTGTTTAAATTAGATTAAAAGGCATGTTAATACTTTCATAAGGTTTTAATGGTATACTGAAACAAATACCTTTGCACTACAGTAATGACCAACTATAATTTATGCATCTATGAGAATTCTATGGAAGACGCGACATATTAATCTGCTCCATTACATAATCCAATTTTTGAATCAATATTTCTAATTAAATTATCGAGGCTCCTAATTTGAGTTTTAGTTTATGTGATGGCAAACCACCTAGAGTAAGAGAGTTTAAGAATTATAATTGGTACTTATTATTTGTATCATCTTCAGCTCTATTGAAAGAATAATAAATATGTTGTTCTCATCTATTGTTTCAGTCTTGGAATAGTAAATATGATCGTAATATATACGAATCAACTATTTGAGCTCTAATACCTTTAAACTGATTGGAAATACTGGATGAAAATCACCTCCTAAATTAATAATATTTCCACCAAATTGCACTTTAATCCTGTTAGGTTATTTAGGCTCTGCTTGGAAGTTTTTTTCTACCGGTTTTGAATGGTTTTAGACAGCTCTGTGTTTCAAGGTTGTGATAACCTTTACTTGTAAATTTTTTTTTCACACCGGTTATTGTTGATTATAAAAATGATAAAAACTAGTACAGTGTAATTTTAATAGCAATTCTCAACCCATCAAATTGGGATATTTTGAGATGTTTAACTTTTTTTCCAATTATATTCCTACTAATCATATTGAAAAATTAATCTTCACAAAATTAGAAAATAAATATAAGGATTATACATGCAATATTACTTTAATGGAAAACTCTTACAACTGGTGTATGTTAGACTCTTAAGCATGTATTGATCGACTATAACAACACTTCGTGTAAACCAATCAAAACTGATACGATCATTTACGACCAAAACTGGTACTCTCAAAACTACTTATAACCGGTACTACAAAACTCTCAAGTTGAGCTTTAATGAAGTACCTAAGGCTTCAAATGTATAGTGATGGCCAGGTTGCTTTGACTGCACATAATAGTTTTGCCTTATCAGATTGTTTAGAAATGTAACACATTGATAATGAATTCTGATTGATTGGAATTTTAATCGAAAGTGGGTAGTTATATCTACAAGTAAAGCTAGAGATGCAATTCCATAAGTATAACTGCAATTGCAATAAGGACTTGAAGTTGTAAATGAGCAAAAAGTGCACTATAACAATATGTTTTTCCTATACTTGGGTCCTCTATGTAATAAATTGAATTGGTATTTTCCTTTACTAAATACATGATCATGTCAAATGCATCCTTTTGTTCCTTATTTAAGTTATTTATCAAATCTTTATCAGATTGTGGTATCTCTCCATATTGTTCTTCAACAATAATGTTTGAAGTATTAGAGTCTTAGAAAAAAATATGGATAGTAATTTAAAATGGAAGAAATTTGAACTTCAACAAATAGCAAGACATAATACATGAATGTCCAAACTATTGTCTTATCCACATATGAAACCAAAAAACATATTTCAATTAAGAAGACCAAGTCTCCATATATGCCAAACTGAAGCAAAAATAATTGCAGATTGGAATCGGGAAATGTTTTGGTTTAGAGTAGCAATCTACAGTTTTATTCCTTTATTTGTTTTAGTTATTATGCTTTTGGGCCAATTTGTACCCAACGCAATAGCAAATATCTTGGATCGCCAACCTTCATATTTAATTTCCATCGTCATGAAGTTGGCCACCTTGCCACCTCCAACCCCCATTGATCCATTTCTCTTACTTGCGTACAAATCCAAAACCCAGGATATAAAATATGTTAATAAAGAATAAATTACCATTGAGTTATAAGGTTTACAAAATGCGTGAACTCACAAATAAACTATTAAGAGCACGACCGTTGCTACAACTTTCCTGGTAGCAGTCAAAGAAACAATATGAACCTTTGATGTTTATGGACTTGCTCATGCCAATAATTTCATACATAATATTGAAAGGGTGGAAGTTAGGGGATATTTTTTTTGGAAGATGTTGAATAAAATGATAGAATGTAGGCTTAACTGATATAAAGAAGTTATACAAATTGGTGGCTTTTGAAGAGGGGGCTGGAGAACGTGATGATGAGGAAATAGCTGCATCACCCAAATGAATATGATAGAAATGTCTTCCATTATACAAATTACTATTTGCATATTAGGGGTATCTAGTGTTTGAACTTGACCGGTCCGTAGCGGAGGAGATGAGTGAATAATAAAAAATTACCATTTTTGATATTTATATGAAGTCTAATTCATTTACAACATTACTAAATTACTTTTAAATAAAATTATTATTTTATTATTATATTACTAATATATGTGTATCATATACACATACATATATGTGTGCATGTGCAATATATCAATCCATGTAAGGTTTGATATGTCCGTATATAAATGCTAAGATTTACACCGCAATGGACATGTTAGCCCCTCTAGTATTCTATGCGTTGTCTAAACGAATATATCTATGTGCATCAAATAATATATATATATATATATATATATATCAGCTAATCTTTTTTCTCTTTTCTATAATTAATGGCCGTAACGTTCTGTGGTGTTTGAACCCTTCTTTGTCCTACGCATCTTTTCTTCATTTAATTTCCTTCGGTCCCCTTCTTCATCACCTCCTCCCTCATCATGGCTAGCTTGTCCTGCAAGATTACTTCACCCCGCCCAACGATTGAGAATATGTATGTTACTAGATTTGGTCGTGTTTTTAACGCCGATTCGAATCCAACCTTCCAATCCAATGCTCCGCTTGCATTTGTAGTTTCTGACCCTGATTTTCCACCGCTGCCAATCTTTAATGTTGCTCGCCCGAGTCCCCTGGTCTTATCTGTTGGTTTTGTCCCATCACTGTAATCCAAAATTTGTCTGATGTGCTTGAATCCTCCCTCCCTATAGTGCATCGATTCCAAGTGCACACCACTTTCTGGTGTGCCTGCTGCTACTAATGATGTAAGTAATAAAACCCCTTTTTCGCCAATGTTGTCTTCTGGTTTTGAAGATAGGAAGTGGCTGTTAACTGATAACTGCAGTGTTGATGTTACTTTGGGTAAGGAGGATGTGATTGATGGCCTTAGGCCTAGTTTTATGGGAGGTGCATTATGCATACAAAGTGTTTGTTTAAATGTCAATTCTGAAATTAGGCCTGCTGTTGTGCTAGATGCATTTGCATCTATTGCTCCCTCTAATCCTACTTCTAAGTGGTCGCCCTTAGTTTCGGTGTTGCCTACAAATGCTGGTGAATATGTAGTATTTTTTACGGGGTGTTACATTATCTTACCTCATCCTTTCTTCCTATTAATTTGCAAATTCATCTTCCTAAAACCCTATCTTCATTTCTGTTTAATTCCATCTTTTAATATCTTTTTCAATTTTGTCAACATTTCTATTTTCTCTCTTGATTCTCATAAACTATATTTCTTTCAAATCATTTAAGGAAACACCTTTTATTTTGTAAGAAACTGTTGAATTAGAACCATCAAGGTCTGAAATCTAGATGTTTTCATTTTGTAGGAAACCATCATCGACGAAGACGAATCTGGATGTTTTTTATTTGGTAACTTTCTTTACATCTTTTTCAAAGTAGTTTAAAGTTGTTTGTTGATTACTTTCATTTCATCATTTTCAAAGTAGTTAAATGTTGTGAATTTTTTTCATTTTTTAAGTTGTTTTCTTAGGAACGTTTTTGCATCTGATCCCCATGCTTTGTTTCTTTTCACTAGATCAATAGGTAAGTTTTCAGATCAGGTTTACAATTAAACTACTATATGTTCTCATTTTTAAACATTTTCCCAACTTTTTCAATATTTTCGTGTTCATGTTTGGTGATGCGTAGTTGTCTCCTGAATTTTATTTATAATTTCTTCTATTATTGTAAAAGTGTTACATGTTACCTAAAAAGATATATATACCTAATTATGAGTATCATAATCATAAAAGTAAAACAAAAATTCACAATAATGACATTTTAGGTGTGTTTTAAATATTTCGTTTCTTATATGTCCATGATTGTGTCAATATTATCAATTTTAAACCACTCTATGTGGTCATTTCCAAACATTTTTCCAACTTTGTCAATATTTTTTTGCTAATGTTTGGGGATGGGTAGTTGTCTCCAAGATTTTCTTTACAATTTCTTTTGTGATTGTAAAAGTGTTTCATGTTATCTAAAAAAGATATATATATATATATATATATATATATATATATATATATAATTATGGGTATCATAATCATAACAATAAAACAAAAAAGCATAATAATGACATCTTAAGTACTTTTTAAATAATCTGTTTCTTCTATGTTTGTGATCGTGCCAATATCATCAAATTGATTGTCTAATGTAAAATATGTATTTTTGAATATTGAAGAAGTATTTCATGTTAGTTAAAACGTTGTGACCATTATGCATGAGTTGTTTATTAAAAATATGCACATAAAAGAATTATTCACACATTTATAGCAGTAGAGCCCTTACTATCTATCCTCATTTAAAATTTTATTACCTTTGTAGCCTTATGTGTTATAATGAAATTTTTATTCATGCTTTTTTGTTACCCTAACAATACAATTTCTTCTAACAGTAAACTAATCACGTATATTGTGTTCTATATAATCAAATTTCTGAATTTAGTGCTTGATTTCTTTGTGTTTGGTTTCTTTGTTCTCCAATAATGACATCTTAAGTATGTTTTAAATAATTTGTTTCTTCTATGTTTGTGACCGTGCCAATATCATCAATTTGATTGTGTAATGTAAAATATTTATTTTTGAATACGGATGAAGTATTTCATGTTAGTTAAAGTGGTGTGACCATTATGCATAAGTTGTTTATTAAAAATATGCACATAAAAGGGTTATCCACATAATTATAGCAGTAGAGCCCCGTTTATAATTTTATTACCTTTGTAGTCTTATGTGTTATTATGAAATTTTTATTCATGCTTTGTGTTACACTAACAATATAATTTCTTCTAACAGTAAACTAATCAAGTATATTATGTTCTACACAATCAAATTTATGAATTTTGTGTTTGATTTCTTTGTGCTCGGTTTCTTTATTCTCCTAATAAAATAGTATATCATATCTTTGTTATGGTCGTTCAAAACCTTTGGTTGTTTGCCTCATCTACTCAATTGTTTGTTTTTAGATCTGTTGTCCTTAGCGACAATGTATTGCCAAATGCAATCATAGCCACCATTTGTAATTCAAAAGAAATCACCTATTTTTTTTGTCTGCAACATAAACTTTGGTTTGTGTTCCCATATCAAAGGCGGTATTTTTGTATTTACCATGGCTTTTTATGTCCATTCAATTTCACTAGTTCATTAAACCTTACGCCAATTCACCAATTGTGTTCTTAGAATTGAATTCCTTCCTTTAATTAAATAAAGTAAATAATAATCACTATTGTTATGGTATGTTATTTTTTTCTTCCTAACAAATGTAGCAAAGATAAAGGAAACAAAAATTTTAGATGTATTAATTCATATTTTCTATGTTTTCTTCACACTATACCAAAAAAAGTTTAGTTGTTGTTAGTAACATTGACATAAGAAGACAAAAAATTTGACCGTTTCATTCAGAAATACTTATATTAATTTCTCAGAACTTCTCTAAATGAATTGTTTAATCTGCTCTTACATTATTACTTCATTTCTTCCCAAAATAGAAAGAGCAATTTTTTTGGAAGTAATTGTATTCTAATTAACTATTGTCAAATTAAATCCATGTTTTCTTTACAAATATAACATTTTCCTACTTTTTTATTGTACCAGGCTATAAATTTGACAACTGTATTTCACACTTGTAATTCAAAACATAAATTTTGATTAGTTTCCATTTCAGTCGGAATTATTTTACTATTTACTGCAACTTATTCTACATATTCATTTTCATCGTTTTCTACTTTTTTTTATCATTTAACAATACTTTACTGGTCATAATCTTGGAATTTATTTTTTGTTCCCACTAAGATGATTTTATTATGAAGAATATGTGGAAGATGTATCCTACTTTGAATTTCTTACTTCTTATATTTGTTGGAAGTTATGGTATGTTGCCCTATGGTTTCCGAAGGTATTGAGCAAAATTATAACAAGTAAAAATTTTGATGTAATGTTGTTGTCTTTGAGCTAAACTATATTTTTTTCTTGAATTTCTAAAGGATAAGTAACTATATTTGAACAGCAAAGCACAAGATTATACAACTAAAATTGTGCTAATAATTTTTCTACTTTGTTTTATAATCGAATATATGCTGTACATTTTTTTTATAATTTATACTTTGTTTACAAACCATCAATGTATGTTGATTGGAAGTAATTGACTGCTACAGGGTTAACAAAGTTCCATACATAGGTTTTTCCACTTACATAGTATATTGGGCACTTTATTTAGTTTTACCTTATCAGTTCATCAAAGTTGCTTACATTCTGTCGTTATTATGAAACAATTTTGCTTTTTGCAACAACCGATTCAAAATATCATTAAGTTATAGTTATTATGGTAAGTAAGAGTAAGGATTAGATACAAATATTATTGTATGACACTTTATGGGTGAATTTATGTTTGGTTATGTAGTATATGTTACACCCTAGAATCAATGAAGCTTTGTTGTGCTAATCATTATAACTCAAGGGATTTATTTAGATTTCAATCATTAATTATATTCATTATTTAGATTTTGAACTCGAATGCATGATAAAAATCAATTTAATGTATGTTTCAAAAAAAGTGAAACTATGTGTTGGTTTCTAAATATACCAAAAGATGAAAGTGCAGTAGTAATAGATAGTATATTTTTATGCATTCAAAGCTTTTGTAATCAATATCAACATCAGAATTAAGTATATTATATTATCAAAGCAATACAAAAATCTTTAATAATAGTTGTAATGCTTTTGATGTCAGCACGAGCTACCAAAAATGCCCCTCTACAAATATTAACAAATCTTAACATCCCTTAAAAATAGGACCTAACAGTTAAACTTCTTTATAAATTCAAAATGTCTCTCTACACTTAAAAATAGAATCTTACAAATAAATATCATTTACAAAATCGTTGTTTATTAATTAATAATATAAATAAAATTCAAACTAACAAAAAATTAGATATTGCAACTTAGAAATAAAAATTTAAATTCACTACACATTATTTCAACGTAAAAACATGGCTAAATATTTATGCAAATCATTTTTTCTTGAATGTGTTAATCGTATATACTCTGTAGGAAAAAAAATCACGTGTGAAGCAGATACCATCATCATGTCGTAGCATGTGTCGTAACGCTCGTTTTACTTAATGACTAAAAAAATGTTAATTAAAAGAAACGATACAAATCCTATTGTTGTTTAATTATGTAGAATTAATAACTTGGTTTTTCAATCATTGTTTCATGTCTCGGTAATTTTAATCTATAAAAAAAATATTAAAAATAACATCTGTCTCAAAATGACAATGAAATATGAAGGAAAAAATTTCTAATCAAAGTATCGAATATTTTATTAATTAACGTAAATTAGGAATATACATAATTATAATATAGGTACCCTCTATCAACCAAAAGCAAAAGTGCTTTAGCTATTTCAAAAGTCCTTTTGCATTTAAGAATTCAAAGAATCAAAAATTTCAAACAACAAACTTTTGAATTATATGTTAGAAAAAGAAAATAATTGAAACTGAAATTAAAAGTTTTAAATTAAAAAGAATCAAGTAGTGAAAATTTAAATTTAAAACTCAATTGAGAAAAAGGTCTTTATCTAGTCTGGCTCGGGAAAAGGTGTCCGGAATTAGTGAACTTATTTTTGACTTCCATGGTAGAAACCAACTTCCCAATAGTAGTCAATCCACGCCCTCGGAGTTCTTTCTCCTCTTGGCGATTGGTTGTATCAATTAGTCTGGTGACCTGTGAAAGAAGGATCCTACAATAGGCGGAGTCTGCTGGAACATAGGAGGTATATTTCTACCATTGATCTACGAATGAGGGGGCTAAAGGACCATAGGTATGTTGAGAATTAATATACCGGGCAATTAACTTACAGATTTCTGTTTGGATTGAATGGAAATGCGACAAAATCCAGATTTTAAGAGTGTAACGTAAAATCGGATGCCAAAAAGCGGGAACAAAGGGCAGTCGAGAACGAATCCACCAAGGCTATGGGAAGTCACTATCATTGAATCAGTCAGTGATTGATGTACCACGAGACTGGTGATTCAAAACCTTATGCCAGCTCTTATTCTGGGTTATCCTATAGGAAAATCCTCTACAGGATGTAATGCGACTGATGCTGCCCTCGCTGGTTGTTTTATCGGACACAGGTAAAGAAATAATTAGTTCGAATCTTGGTTTTCTGGTGAATTAGATTATTTCCTGACATCGACAAATTTGAAAATTTGATGATTCAATTTGAAAATTCAAATTTCCAAATTTCAATTTTTGAATACTAAAATTCTAATTTTGAAGGTTTTGAATTTAAAAATTTGGAAACACAAATTATGAAAATTCAAATTTTGAAATTGAAAATTTGATAATTCAATATTTGAAAGGGGTTTTGGACCAAAGGTCCCTATTCTCAAAGCACATGCACAAAAGGTCCCTGCTAATAAACTCATGTAAATTAGGTCCCTATTTTGTTATTATTTACCAAATTGTCCCCTTCTAGAAAATCGACCTAGCATTGAAATCAGGGGCAAAAGTAGCATAAATTAGTCAAAACTAAAAATAGGGACCAAATTTTCATAACTTTTTCGGGAGGGACTTTTCTTCCGTCGTCTTCCAATTCTAGGGACTTGACAGCCGTTCCTTGTATTTGAAATTATGAAAATTTAAACTTAAGTTTCATGTTTTTGACTTTAAAATTTTTGAAACACATAATTTGAGAACTCAAAATTTATAATATGATAATTCAAGCTTTGAAATTTAAAAGTTCAAAATTTTGAAATTTTAAAAAGTTTAAATTTTGAAAATTCAAATGTTGAATTTGAAAATGGAAATACAAATTTTACCTTTGGAAACATTGAAATAAATTATGGAATTTTGGAAATTCAAATTTTCAAATTTAAAATATTTATTATTCAAACTTTGAAATTTGTAATTCAAAATTTGAGTTTTTATTTGTTAATTTAAAATTTAAAATTTTAAGAAGTTTTCATTTACAAATGTATGAACATAAATTTTGAATTAAAAAAAATCACATTTTGAAATTTGAAAATTTGATGATTCAATTTGAAATTTGAATTTTAAAAAAATTAAAACTTGAAAATTCAAGTTTTGAAACTGTAATTTTTTAATTTTTCATACAATAATTTTATTATCAAATCATAATCTCTATATTTAAAAAAATCAAAGTTTCGAATTTGAAAACTCAAATTTCGAAATTTGAAGATTTTGAAAATTGAATCTGAAATTCGTATTTCAAGGAAATTCTGAATTTTGAAAATTTGAAAAATAGTTTTTTAAATAATTAAAATTTGAGTTTGAAAATTTTTAGTTTAAAATTTAATTTAAATTTTCAGTTTCAATATTTGAAAATTCAAATTTTGAATTTGAAATTTTGGGCTTTTAAAGTTGATTTCTAACATTAGGAGCTGAACTTTTGAATTTAAAAGTTTTAGCTGAAGATGTTTTATTTCATATATTTTAGTTTTGTTTTTAAATTTTATTGTACTTTTTCTATTGCCAACATTTGTAAGTTAAAAAGCAAAAATATATTGATTTTCAATTAAGTTAAAACATGACTTTTAAAAGCTGTTTAATTTTGTCCATCCTTGTAGACCTTTTGACTTTTGATTTTATAAAGTGGAAAAACTACTTATTATAGCCTATTTAATGGGTCTCTTGATATTTTCACAAAACGTATTAAACGAAGTTGTTAATAATTTTTTAAAATTATAAGCTATAGTATTCATCATTGTTCATTGGTTTATTCTCATTCTTAACAAATATTAATTTTATTAGTGATAAATAATTCACTTGATTAACCAAGTTTATAAAGGAAAAACATTATATATGTTTGTAATAACACCTGTTTTAGAATGAAAAATTATGTATGTATTTGTATGTAATGAAATACCTACTTTAGAAAGAAAATTTATGTTTATGTTTCTTTGTAATAGTAAAGTACTATTTTAGAAAGAAATAAATTATGTAATATTTAATTTTATAAGAAATATATTATGTAATCTTGAATGTTGAATAAATAAGAGAACTGAAGATTACTTTGTATGTAATTGTAGAAAATTTTAAGTTATATGGACTTGGAAAGTAATACTTAAATTGTCATTTTTTAGGATTTGTTAGATTAAACAATAATTATTTGTTGATTAGTTTCATTTTAAAAGTTCAAATTTTAGATCACTTAATTAATTTAAATAAATAGATTTGAATGTAAAATAATATAATAATACTTAGATGAATTTTGCAGATAATTGTTATTAAATGATATTTAAATGTAAACTGATATGTGGAGAATCAATAGGACTTTGTAATAATTATAATAACGATAAATTGTAGAGATTTAAAATAAAATATGTAGAGAGAATTAAGAAGAGAGTAGGAAGCACATATAAGTAATAAGAGAGCATGAATTCTTTTGCTTTACTAGTATTTAATAGATATGGGATTTAAATGTGTGGTTTGGGAAAAGAAAAGACTAGTTAAAAATACAGATGCCAAATCTAAAACATTTCATTGCGCTGTGTTTGTTGACATGTGTATTTTTTACGAGTCTCTTCATTTCTCTATTTATAATTCTCAGATTTAAAGATCATTCTTAGTTTTAGCCTTATCAAGTTTATTCTATTATCAGCACTATAGTCGAATCGACTGTGTTAAAGAGGTTTGCTTCACTATAGACTTGTGAAATTAAATAGTTTGAAGTTAAACTACCCTTACGTTATGCGAGTCTTTCTCTCCTATTGTCCCCTGTGGTTTTATTCTCTACTATTTTCTCTACACAAAAAGTTGGGTTCAACTGCAAGTTGATCATTCGATTTAACTGAAATCACAAGTTTAGTGTAAACAATCTATTCTAATTACTTGATCGCGGTTGCTTTTATACTTTTCCCTAACCTCGGAGTTCTCCAATCTGCTTCTGGTATACTCTGATAGGTCTTCCATCCTCTGGTGTCAACTACTCTTTGTGCTTTGAATTAATTCAAATTCTTCCATTCATGTCTTTTAGTATTTTTTTTTTGCATTTTATATTTGATTTTCGTACTTAAGAAGTGAAATAATATTCAATAATTTGTATTATTTGATTTTTGGATTTATGCATTCAACTTGATTTTTGCAATTTAATTAAAATATTTGGCTTTCAATTATATTTTGTTTTATACCATTAATAATAATAATAATTGTTGTTGTTGTTTTGCGATAAGACAAATGTAATATTGTTATGGTAGAGAGTTAGCTCATAGCAATTGTCCTTTTTTTACAATATTTGGTTTTGAAAAAATAGATTTGTGATAAGAAATAGAATCAGATATATACATAATTTCAAGGCTTAGGTATCATTTGTTTAAAATGCTAAATACTTAACGTTGAATGTTGATACTAGTTGTTGATTGCTGAATATTTAAAGCATTGTTTGTTTGCATTCTGATTAGAAAATTGTTTTGTGAACATAAATTACCACTTTGACAATATTACACTTTAAAGTTAAAATTAACTACGATTCAGTGCAACTACCATACAAAACAATCATCTTATCTTATATCTAATATTTTGTATACAAACCAATAAAGCACCAAAACGTTTGTGTGTTTAAGTACCGCCAAATTTACAAAACACATCGAAAATAGAAAATATTATGACATAAATACATATTATAGAAGTTTGGTCAAAAAGAAAATATTTTGTTCTAATAAAATTGAAGCTTGTGTTGCTTGGATTATCAATTAATATTTCCACAATTATTAGTAGATGTTCAACATGTTGAAATAAGTTATTATAAAAATATCGTTCCATTTTGTCCAAATTTTCAAAACTATTTAATATTTTTGTTTTTTGTATACGTATTGTAGATTTTGTATAAGTTTTCATTAATCTTAAGATAAATCGTTATTGTTTGGCTTGTTGAAATTATTCATTTATAATTTTTCCACATCTGCATTACATGTTTGATCAGTTCACTTATGTTCTATTTCCATTCTTATTAACTAATTTATAAATTATCGTTTTTTAACTTCAAACTATATACAAACTGTTATCCCACCTTTTATTCAAGGATGGGATATCAACAAATGGGCTGGAAAGGATGGATATCAGGATTAGAGATCAATTGACAATAAGGTTATGATGGATGTTGACCAAGTTTGACCAAGCTCCAATCAAGGTGAAATTAACAGAAAAATGAAGAGCAAGGGTAGAAAAGGCTATGTTTCAAATTTTAAGTCAAACGGAGTTCATTTGCTCAAGAAATTGATGGGTACGTGCACAAGGAGGTCTCATTCGAATCGATACGAATTCGTATCAATCCGGCATGGATATGAGCAATTTATTCGTATCCATCGACATGGATACGAACACATTGTTCGTATCGATCAAGGAGAAGGGGTGGAACGCAGCAGCATACTTCAAATTGACGACTTCGTATCGATGCAGCACACATCGGTTGAATGGTTGCGGCAAGGCACACTTCGTATCGATCAAAGCTTGGATCGATACGAAGGGACATAACTTAGGATCGATGCGAACAAGGGCATAGGATCGATACGACAGGAAAGCGTTTAGGGAGCGATACGAAGTAAAGGATAGCCGAAGGATACGAAGGAATGAAGCTCGATCGATATGAAGAGAATGGATACGAACAAGAGCAGGGGGTCGATACGAAATGGGCATTGGATCATCGATGCAAAGTAGGCACCACAAACCGATACGAAGGAAACGTGCATGAATGAAGGAGAAGTCAACTCGGCATCTAAAGTAGATCTCCCTTGGGCTTCCGAGCCATGTCATCGTTGCGAATGTGATGGATACGAAAAGATGGAGACGAATTGATGGATGCGAACGCTTCAGCCCCAAACAAACTACAACTTGCATCGATCATAACTGAACATCTACAAGTCCAAATGCGATGAAATTTGGAGATGGACTTTCTGATGCACTCGAGAACCTTCATGATCGATTTTAGCTCAATTGGACCACGTTTGGATCAATACGAATAGGACACGCATCGATTCCAAATCACTCTGGATCGGTCTGATGGGCCCACTTGCACAAGAGAAGTGGTATTCCAGGTTTTGGGGCGGATATTTTCAGATCTGCACCTATAAATAGGAGTCCTATGGCAACTGAGAAGGGGATCTTCTTCTTCTCTCCTAGGCGAAGCTTTGCCATTTTTGTTATCAACTTTCAAAGGCTTGTAACTCTAATTTCAGTATAAAAAGGAATAAAAAGGATTGGTTCAAAGTGGACGTAGGCCGGATTGCCGAACCACTATAAACCCGGTGTTCTTTCTTACTTTCTTTCATCTAAATTTTACTGTTTCTTCATTTTTATTCTCTACTTTATCTAGATCTAAGATCTATGTTGGAATATTGTAAATCTGTGCTTATATACTGGTGTTTTCACTACTTCTGGGGTTTGCGACCACTTTTGGCGCAAACACTTTGGTGCTTTCACTGAGAACGAGTAGCACCCGCTATACCAGATTTGGAGTTCAGATTTGAAAAGCTAAAGGATCAGATCTAGAAGGAACCATGACAAAGCAATCAACAAGGAGACAAAGAGCGGAGAGAAGTCAGCATGAAGGAAGCCATGAAGCATCTTCAGGAGCTAATCAGACTTCGGCCTTCATCACCAAAGACGAGATGGAGATGATGATGGGAGCTATGCATGAAGAGCTTCTAAAAAGATAGAAGGAAATGATACAGAACCTTCTCAGACAGTTTGGACAGGCGGGAACAGCCGAAGCTTCAAGAGTTCAGATCCACGGAGCTGGAGCAGAAGGACCTAACAAGCAATCGAATGGAGCAGCTCAACCAGGCGCAGCCCCTAATCAGCACACAACTATTAATCTGGATGGATCCAGGCTGGAGGGCACACCAGCCGGAAACGATGGACCGACCCATGGAAGGACTTTGGGTGATACCACACAACAAGATGCTGGCAGGAATGCAGGAGCGCGTGATGAAGAGTACGTACCAGAATTCCCTCAGGGACTCGGGGGGCAACCCTTGACGGACAACTCTGGGTTGGCTGAGATTATCAGGCGAACTATGCGCGGAGGATTAACAAAAAGAGATTTGGAAGGAGTAAACAAGAGTCCGTTTACCCGTGACATTAGAATGGCTCTGAACCCACTAGAGTTCAAACTACCAACACTAGAGGTATACATTGGCAAGGCTGATCCTACTGATCACTTGATGAGATACACAAGACACACGGAAGTGCTGGGGGCATCAGAGGAATTTATGGCCCGATGTTTCCCCATGTACTTGACGGATATAGCTGCTATGTGGTTCAGGCAGTTGGAAGAGGGATCTATCAGGACATGGACGGAATTGGTGAATAAGTTTTTAAAGCAGTTTCGGGTTCACATCAAAAGGCCAAAGAACGTAATAACAGTAAGGTCGGTGAAGCAAAAGATAGAAGAATCGCTCAGAGCTTTCTTAACTCGGTTTAATGCAGCGGTCGCTTCGGTGGATCGGCCGGATCCTTCGATGATTTTGATGGCAGCAGTGTCATGAGTCAGGGATAACTCGGATTTCAAAGTGTCATTGATACGGGACCCACCAATGGATCTCAGGGAATTCTTTCACGAGGCTGAGAGATTCCTTCGATAGGAGGATGCATGTTCGGATATAAAGTTGAAGGAAGTGAACACGGCTGAGGATGGAGAGCCATCCGGTGAAAGCTCGGGCAAGGATAAGGATAAAGGAAAACGGAAGTCGGATGACAACTCTGGCCAGACAAGGAAACGTTGGGGAGAGCCAAAATTCTCCACTTGCACAGGGTTGAATGAAACTTTGGAGCGGATATTCATGGAAACTCGGAATCGCCTTCCCTACCGAAGGCCAGCATGGAGAGACCCATCGAAACGTGAAAAGGCATCAGGAAGGCACTGTCTCTTTCATGATCTGGACGGACATGATACCAACAGCTGTAGGCATCTAAAGGATATAATCGAGGAGCATGTCAGGAGTGGTCAGTTGCGACATTACGTCGGAACTCGGAATGCGACGGTGGAACATGAGCGGCCACCGTCTACCTCAAACGACGATGGCGCGAGGCCCAGGAATAATGGTAGATTGGTTATCGACTGATAGGGATATGGAATAAGTAGCAAACTATAGGAAAACGGCTAAAATCACTTACTCATGTACGAGGACAGAGATGGCCCCTAGGCATGCTCTGAGATGATGATAAACCGTGACGCTATGGTTTGTGAAATCTATTTTTTCTTTAGTTTGGACACTTGCTTTTTCTGGTTTGGTTTCGGAGTTTGGTTTGAACTCCTGATTTTGTTTGTTCTATGGTTTGGACTGTTGTTTAGATAATTGTTTTCTGGTTTGGATATTGGTTTGGATTTCTGGTATGGATTTTTGGTTTTCTGATTTGATCTGGATTTCAGATTGATTTTTTATTGGATTTTTATCTGGTTTTTGGTAAATGGTCGTCGGGTATGGATTATGCCTGGCAAGGGGTAAGTCTCTTCGTCCAAACGTGGCGAATTGGCTTATTCAGGTCATCGAGTATGGACTATGCTTGGCAAGGGTCCGGAGTGACCAGGATTCTGCTTAGGACTTAAGCCATGGCATTACTCAGCGTCCAGGGACACTGGACCATAGATACCAAGGCATTGCTTAGCACAGGTCGTCGAGTGTGGATTACGCTTCGCAAGAACCCGGAGAGGTTATGGATATGAATATTGACTATGAACAGCAAAGGATTTGGATATTGACCCGGAGAGGTCCTGGATTCGGTTATTGGTTATCGAATATGGATGGATTAGAACTCGGTTTTCGAGTTCGGATGGATATGAAATTGGCTAAGGGTTTGGTTACTGGATTCAAAATCGAACATCGACTCGGAACAGTCGCAGAAATGGATCAGGATATGGCTGTGGCACTCGGATAGGATGGCTATGGATGGAATATGGACTTCGTATGTCGGAATTGGAGCTTTTCAAAACACACCTTCTTACCACAAGGCATGTTTTAGGGGGCAAAGTGCTATCCCACCTTTTGGTCAAGGACGGGATATTAACAAATGGGCTGGAAAGGATGGATATCAAGATTGGAGATCAATTGACAATAAGGTTATGATGGATGTCGACCAAGTTTGACCAAGCTCCAATCAAGGTGAAATTGACAGAAAATGAAGAGCAAGGCTAGAAAAGGCTATGTTTCAAATTTCAAGTCAAACAGAGTTCATTTGCTAAAGAAATTGATGGATACGTGCACAAGGAGGTCTCATTCGAATCGATACGAATTCGTATCGATCCGGCATGGATACGAGAAATTATTCATATCCATCGACATGGATACGAACAGGTTATTCGTATCGATCAAGGAGAAGGGATGGAACGCAGCAGCATACTTAGAATCGACGACTTCGTATCGATGCAGCACACATCGGTTGAATGGTTGCGGCAAGGCACACTTCGTATCGATCAAAGCTTGGATCGATACGAAGGGACATAACTTAGGATCGATGCGAACAAGGGCATTGGATCGATACGATAGACAAGCCTTTAGGGAGCGATACGAAATAAAGGACAGCCGAAGGATACGAAGGAATGAAGCTCGATCGATACGAAGAGAATGGATACGAACAAGAGCCGGGGGTCGATACAAAATGGGCATTGGATCATCGATGCGAAGTAGGCGCCATAGACCGATACGAAGGAAACGTGTTTGAATGAAGGAGCAGTCAACTCGGCATCTAAAGTAGATCTCCCCGGGCTTTCGAGCCATGTCATCGTTGCGATTGTGATGGATACGAAAAGATGGAGACGAATTGATGGATACGAATGCTTCATCCCCCATACAAACTACAACTTGCATCGAACACAACTGAACATCTACAAGTCCAAATGCGATGAAATTTGGAGAGGGACTTCCTGATGCACTCGAGAACCTTCATGATCGATTTCAGCTCAATTGGACCACGTTTGGATCGATACGAATAGGACATGCATCGATTCCAAATCACTCTGGATCGGTCTGATGGGCCCACTTGTGCAAGAGAAGAGGTATTCCAGGTTTTGGGGCGGATATTTTCAGTTCTGCACCTATAAATAGGAGTTCTATGGCAACTAAGAAGGTGATCTTCTTCTTTTCTCCTAGGCGAAGCTCTGCCATTTTTGTTATCAACTTTCAAAGGCTTGTAACTTTAATTTCAGTATAAAAAGGAATAAAAAGGATTGGTTCAAAGTGGACATAGGTCGGATCGCCGAACCACTATAAACCCGGTGTTCTTTCTTGCTTTCTTTCATTTAAATTTTATTGTTTCTTCATTTTTATTCTCTACTTTATTTGGATCTGAGATCTTTGTTGGAATATTGTAAATCTGTGCTTATATACTAGTGTTTTCGCTACTTCTGGGGTTTGTGACCACTTTTGGCGCAAACACAAACATTGCGGTAGATTTCCTATTTTACTTTGTCATTAGTTTTTAGTACATTCGTTTCTAGTGATTGAAGACTACGATATAAATTAAAATCAAAACAAAACAAAACAAAAAAACAACCTCAATATAGAAGGAGATGGAACTAGAAAAACAGGCCGAGGTTATGTTTGAACATTTCTAATTGTTTGATATAACTAATTTTTTATTATAGAATAGTTACATGTTATTTTGCATATGATTATAATTTCAGAGTGTAGTGAAATAAGTGATTGATACTTACAGTAGGCACTAAATGTTTATTCAGTTCACTGAATAAAAAAACATAATGAAAACACTTATTTAAAAACAAACAAACTAGCAACCTCTTATCACTTATTTGATTAAGCATTCAACATTTTTCTCACAATACGAACACAACTTTAATGGTCTCAGATTTGTCAAGTCTAGATAAAGTTTGTTAAGTGACTTACCTAGCTTATTTTATTAGTGTCTTCTATTTTATATTATCTGTTGCTTTCTATTTTTTTGTGTTTAAATATCTTAATATGCATTGTTTCTGGCTATTGCTGTTAATGAGTACTAAGCTTTTGAAAAAATCGAATATATTTAAAGTTGACAATATTTCCTAATTTTCGAAACAAGAAAATATTCTAAGGGACAAATTTAGAGGCTTTTTTAGTACTAAGGACAGTCCATTAATAATGCAGTGTGAGTTTTTTTAGTACTATGGATAGTTCAATTTTCAACTCCAAATCTCTTTCCTCTCCACAATACCCTAACCGTGAGCATGACATATCCTCTTCGAAACCCAAATATTCTCACTTCAATTCGTAGAGTAAGGAGAGAGCTTTCTGAGGTGGTGACGAATAAGCGAATCATTAGTCACTTGATTCGATACTTCATCAGTTTGGGTTTCAGTTGGAAGAGCAAAAGAAGAAACCATGAAAATTTTATGTGACGCCCCACCTCAATACCCACGCTAGCCAAGAACACTACGGTGTAGTGCTGTCAACTAGCACGGAGGATAAGGCTGTTGAGGAGCGACCATCCATGTAACTTCTTTGTGCGAGCACCGATATGTCAGATACAATAGCATGTACTTCATTTTAAGGAGGAAATCCGACATACCGATACAGACCCAAAGCTATCACACAGTGGCTATATATAATCTTCGGAAACAAACATAGAAATAAAAATAACATAAATCAGTCATAGACATCCATATCACAAAGGCGGAAGAAGATATGAGTATATATATAACACATGAAATTGTACATCAGAGTAGTGGTCAGGAAGATCCACGATAATACAAAAGAATAGCAACATGTGCTATACAAAAGAATAAGTACACAACATAGTGTCTGTATCACAAATGTGTACATCCAAAAACTACTAATCTATGTAGTAAGCCAAAAGTCAGAATAATCCTGAAGAGAAGTCAAGCAGAAGCACCTGTAACATCTCGGTCTGACCCGAGTATTATTTATAAGAAAATAATAAACGGATCAGTCTAGCTATAAATATCAGATGATATGTATAAAGTAAAAGACATGGCATAAACATGTAATAACCATCGTGGCATACTACTATAAGTATATAATTGAAAATCAACAAGAGATTAATTAATATCACAAAGATCTTCTCAAAGATAAAATAGGGTATCATACCCTAAACTTGTATTCATAACAAGTCAATGACACATGAATTCACCAATGCACAAAAATGATAAACATATCAATAAAAATCATGAAAATTGGTGAAGCATAAATTCCAGAAATCAACACAAGAAATCCAGAAATCACATAAAAAGGGGGAGGCCTATCACAGGAACGGGAGCATGAAAACTCACCAACACGTGTAACACATGACGAGAAGCTACCTCATGGAAGCTATCCATTAAATTTTAACACATGAACGGCCCGAAGACCATGGGGTTCTACCCCATATATGTGAGTAGAAACATCACATAAGAGGGGTCTAGTCTCCCTCGCAGACAAAGAGACATCGCATAGTTGCTAGTCTAAATCATAAAAATGATCGTCATGATCATATTGAAGTGTCAATTACACTAAGCCAGTAAATATATGAGTTTAGCTTCATGTCCCATAACCACTAGCTTAACTTAAATATTTACGAACAAATAGTAGATCTTCACTAGGAAATTTTCACAAAAGGGTTCAATCGAACAAGTCCAAGAGCTAACCAACAAAGTGAACGCGAGCGTTTCATACCACTCGTTTTACTAAGTCGTTTAATTCAATTTCTCATCCGAGTGAAGTAAAGGCTTGTATATACTAGTAGATTGGAAATTGGTTTGAGAAAACGAACTTTTGATATTTAAAATAGTGTTGAAATCGCTTTGATGAAAGTGTATTGATATTTACTACTAGTATTGAAACCTTCATATCTTTAGAGTGACAAGTCACAAAATGATTATTGAAACAAATCGAATCACATAAATTCACATTCGAAGGCGTGAGTAAAGTCCAAAGAAATCAATCCCAAAACCATCAAAGTAGGAATATACTTGCGACCAAACGGTGTGGAGCGACCTAACGAAGTCGAACTTAAAAGGTGCGGGCGACCTAGTGGCTTAACGAAGCCAAGCGATCTAGCATGAAACAGGTCAAACGACCTAACGGGGTTGAGGCCATTCGACCTAAGACCTAATGGTCCAAACGACCTAAGAAGTAAAGGCCTTGCGACCTAAAGAAATAAGGGTTGCATGTTGGTCAAGCGACCTAAGGGAAGTATGGACATGCGACCTAAAGAAAACAAGGTCATGCGACCTAAAATAGTATATGGTCGAGCGACTTAACAACATAAGGGGCGAGCGACCTATCGAAGTACAGTGGGGAGTGACCTAACGAGGTCAAGTGGCGAGCGACCTAATGGGGTCAGGTGGCGAGCGACTTAACGAGGTCAAGTGGCGAGCGACCTAACGAGGTCAAGTGGCGAGCGACCTAACGAGGTCAAGAGGCGAGCGACCTAACGAGGTCAAGTGGCGAGCGACCTAACGAGGTCAAGTGGCGAGCGACCTAACGAGGTCAAGAGGCGAGCGACCTAACGACTTATCGAAGCCGAGCGACCTAACACTGCCGAGTGATATTAGGCCAGAAACGACCTAAAGTTTTAACCCACGAGCGACCTAGGTGGATAGGTGGTCGAGCGACCTAGTGGAATAGGTGGTTGAGCGACCTAACGAGGTTAATAAAGTCAACCGACCTAACATAAGGCTCGACCTATAATGTCTGAGCGACCTAAAATAGACGAGCGACCTAACAACCCTGAGGCGAACGACCTAAATACGCGGAACGACCTATCATACGAGCGACCTAGCGACCTAACTACAGGCGAGCGACCTAAGTCCAGAACGAAAATCTGCAGTCTTTCTTCCTCGAGGCAGTGCGACCTAAGGCCCAGAATTGCAAACACATACGAAAATTTGGGGTTTTCACCCATTCAATCCAAATCCAATACAAACAAACATGCTAAAGTGATGGGGAATCATTCCCAACAGTCCAATGACGATTATAGGCAAGATGTGAGATTAAAAATCTCACCTTTTCACTAAAATGGATGAAGATGAAGATTGAAAGCAAGGAGAAGCAATCCAAAGCTTGAATCCAATATCTTCTACTTGAATTTGGAGTTGAATGTTGGATTTGCAATTGAATTTGAGTTTGGTGTTTTAATTTCCCATTCCCTCCTCCATTTTTGTAGAAGCTTTGATGTTTTAGAAATGAAGAATGAAGTGGTGAAGGGGAGGAAGGGGTTGGGCTGAGTTAACAAGTGGTTCAGCCCCAAACTAAAGGTCCAAAGCAAAAAGTGACGAAAATTCCGCTATCTCCAAACATATCGATGTTTATACTTAAAAGATTGCAAACGATGTTTTGAACTCAATGGAAGTGGTCTCGAGTCCTAATTTGTCCATATGCAAAAAGTAGATTTTCGGACTAAAATCCGATTAACGATAAAATATTTAAATATAATATTTAAATATAAAATCGATAAATATGCGGGTTGTTACAGACTCCCCTCCTTAAAGAAATTGCGTCCTCGCAATATATAAGACAGAAAATAAAAGTAACAACCATAAAAGCATATTAACACAAAAGAAATTTGAAATAGAAGTTCACCTGAAAGAGCATGAGAAAGTAAGTCCGGATGTGTCCGCTCGATGAATTCTCTAGTTTCCCAAGAGCAATCCTTAGGATTTGAGGACCACCGAACTTTTACAAGCAGAACATCTTTATTTCGAAGTCGTTTAACTTCCGAAGCAATAATTCGAATAGGATGCTGCTCATAAGTTAAATTAGGTGAAACTTCAATCTCTTCCACAACACCAGGCTCAAGAATGGAATCGGAATCCCGAAGGCACCTCCGTAATTGAGAAACGTGAAACACGTCACGAATAACAAAAAATTTGAGTCGGTAATAAAAGGCGGCCTGCCATGGAATCACTACGTTCAGTGATAGGAAACAACCCAATACATTGAGGCGCTAATTTTTCCCCAATCGACTGAAACATAAAACACCCTTAATAGGTGAAACACGAATAAAATCTGGACCTGAAACCAGCTTCTCACCGGCCTCAAGCCAACAAGAAGGAGAACAGCATGGCCTTCCTTAGAGTGCCTCAAAAGGTACCATACCAATACTAGATTGGAAGCTATTATCATAGGAAAACTCAAATAGAAAAATATGATCTTCCTGACTTCCATCAAAATCAAGAACACACACACGAAGAGTGTCTTCAAGCGTTTGATTCACACGCTCGGTTTGTCCATCGGACTAGGGGTGATAAGCGGTGTTAAATCTCGAAGACTTTTCCAAAATCCACTATTAAACAATGGATCACGATCGCTAACAATAGAAGTAGGGACACCATGCAACCTAACAATTTCCTTGATAAAGAGTTTGGCCAAAAGATAAACAGTTCGGTTAGACCGAACGGGAATAAAATGGGTGGATATAGTAAGTCTATCAACTATCGCCCATAAGCTATCATGACCCGAACAAGAACGGGGAAAGGCCATTACTAAAATCCATGGAAACTTGGTCCCAGTTCCAAATTGGAATTTCTAAAGGTTGCAATAACCCATCAGGCCTTAGTTGTTCGGCCTTAACAAGTTGGCAAGTCATGAAACACTTGACAAAGTTAGCAATACAAGATTTCATTCACTCCCAATAATAAAGTCGCTTCGCATCTGCGTACATTTTACTACTACCGGGATGAATGGTAAATTTAGAATGATGAGAATCTTCTAAAGTATCTTTACGAAGATCACTAATATTTGGTATGATAAGTCTACCAAATTTTCGAATGCCGCCACTAGAATCAATATCGAAGTCTTTCAAACTTTCAATATTATTTTTATCCCAACAACTTTGGCTAAGAAGAGCCAATTCGGGATCTAGCCTTTAAGCTTCAAAAATGCATTCTAAAAGAGAAGGACGAGCCTCAAGGCTACATAAAACAAGAGATGAACATGAATTAGAACTCACGATCTCGAATCTCACAAGTGGAGGAAATCTCGAGATCATTCCATTCGGATGTCATCAAAGAAATAACTGCTTGTTGTTTACAACTAAGGGCATCGGCAACACGATTGCCCTTTTTGGAAGCATAAGAATATCCAGATCATAAGATGCAAGGAACTCGAGCCAACGAGGTTGACACAAATTAAATTCCTTATGAAAAATAAATATTCCAAAGATTTATGATCGAGGTGGAGAACAAATTTCTCCGCCAAACACAATGATGCCAAACTCTGAAAGTGAAATCAAAAGCCGCGAGCACTAGGTCATGAGTGGCATACCTAGTCTCGATAGGCTTTAATGGTTTAGAAGCACAAGTGATAGCACGTTTTCTTTTGCAAGAGAACGGCATCCAAACCAATACAATTAGCATTGGTATAAAAGATAAAATCTTGGTTCCCTTCGGGAATCACAAGAATAAGAGTATCAGAAAAGAATTCTTTCAAATGATCTTCTTTCCCTGAAAAGCTAAAACTTTCAAAAATTACATTTATCTTTATGTAATAATCTTTCTAGAAAAATTTACATTTTTACAAGTCAATATATCGTGTCAAATTGTCACATCAAAGCGTTTAGGAAATCCCTATCGATAGCATTGATCAAGCGCATTGACCAGAATTCTTAAAACACTAAATGGGCAATACAACACAAAATCATCTTCTATATGATGAAAATATCTCTTAAAAGTTTTGAGAATATTCTTTGCTTGTTTAATTAAAAATCAAATTGTACTTATAAATAAATCTTATGAAAAAGATTTTCAAAATTTTAAATTTCTATTTTCATCCAAAATTAATAAATACAAGAATGGAATTATTGAGATATTCGTAGAATACTCGATTTATAAATTGGATGAAATAAGTTGGATGAACTGAATGACATAATAAGCCATTCATAAGAGTCATAACGAGTGCGTAATGTGGTAAGCGGAATGCTAACTCCCGCAACTCCTAGCTAATGAAATTTGGTGGTAAGGTCAAACTGGAAAGACCTTAACACCACTTAAAAGATTTCTTAGGTGATGATCCTAAGACGAGATTAAAGATTCCGGAAGATTCACTACTACCCAATTGAGAGAAATAATTATTTACTCAACATGTGAGCTTAACGAATAGAGTAATGCCATTAATTTGGAGTTGAAATCACAAAGGAAAAATATGAACCTGCTTAACAGATTAAAAATGTCGAAAATGAATAGTCCATTCGGAAAAATAGGATATGGGCCTCATAATGATTAAGCCAATCCTTTCACGCAAATCAATTTCGAAACCTAAACAACGCATAGTATGCAAATTGGTTCGGAAAGAAAAATCACATGAAATAATTTCGACATCAATAAAAAGCAAATTGAGTGTTGCGGATCCACCAACCGGATTCGCAATTCTCAAAGAAGTCATCAATCCCCAAAATGTTTTAAAGAAAAAGAATCAACAAGTTCTTTTGATATAAAAAGGGTGAGATGAACCCATATCAAAAAGGACTCGAATAGGATAATCACAAAACAAGTGTAATCAAGGATTGAATTAAGAAATACCTTGACCAAGGGAAGAGTTGCTAGGGCTTGCAGCTTTCCCCTTTCTCTTGCTTTGAAGTTTGGGACATGCTGATAAGTAATGACCCGATCCTTTGCAATAGAGGCAATAAAGGGGTTTCGGGCACTTAATTACATAATGATTTGTGGAACCACAATTGAAGCATTGTTTACAACTTGGGGTAGCTGCCTTGGCTACCGAAGTTTCTGGTTTCATCTTCTTCTTGCTTAGAAGTTCAGGGCAGATGGAAATATGATGACTAGGATTCTTGCAATAATGACAAAGGGGTGGTTCCGGGCACTCCTTTGCATAGTGGTCCTTAGAATTACAATTGTAGCATCCTCTACCAATAGAGTTTGGAGTCTTTGCTAACAAAGTAGGTTGCTTCACCTTCTTATCGGGATGAGGGCTTTTGAACTTAATATGCCTCTTCTTGGAAATCCCAATATCACTATCAATTCCTTTATCAGCTTCTTCATGTTGAAGAGTGATATCTGCAAGTTGATTGAAAGGAACTTCAAGTTTCAGAGGTAAAACCATTTCTGGGTTCTTACTCAAAGCACAGATAAACCTTTGATTCTTAGCAAGATCCAAAAGTTGTTGGGCAGACAAGAATACGCCATCCAGAGAAGGACTACTGGATTGACCAGCGTTAGGACTACCAGAACTAACCATCTCTTCTTCTTTAAGAAAGGAAGGAAGAAGAAGGAAGAGGTTATTCTTGGAATAAAATATCAAGCAATCTTGATAGATAAAACAAGGAATCATAAAGAAAACAGGATGAATTGGTTCGAAGACTCGAACTAAATCCTGAAGCACGACTCCTAAGGTGGACTTAGGACGATTATCCTTGTTAAGATATTCTACATTGTTTCGAAGTTTGGCTCTGATACCAAGCTGTGACGCCCCACCTCAATACCCACGCTAGCCAAGAACACTACGGTGTAGTGCTGTCAACTAGCACGGAGGATAAGGCTGTTGAGGAGCGACCATCCATGTAACTTCTTTGTGCGAGCACCGATATGTCAGATACAATAGCATGTACTTCATTTTAAGGAGGAAATCCGACATACCGATACAGACCCAAAGCTATCACACAGTGGCTATATATAATCTTCGGAAACAAACATAGAAATAAAAATAACATAAATCAGTCACAGACATCCATATCACAAAGGCGGAAGAAGATATGAGTATATATATAACACATGAAATTGTACATCAGAGTAGTGGTCAGGAAGATCCACGATAATACAAAAGAATAGCAGCATGTGCTATACAAAAGAATAAGTACACAACATAGTGTCTGTATCACAAATGTGTACATCCAAAAACTACTAATCTATGTAGTAAGCCAAAAGTCAGAATAATCCTGAAGAGAAGTCAAGCAGAAGCACCTGTAACATCTCGGTCTGACCCGAGTATTATTTATAAGAAAATAATAAACGGATCAGTCTAGCTATAAATATCAGATGATATGTATAAAGTAAAAGACATGGCATAAACATGTAATAACCATCGTGGCATACTACTATAAGTATATAATTGAAAATCAACAAGAGATTAATCAATATCACAAAGATCTTCTCAAAGATAAAATAGGGTATCATACCCTAAACTTGTATTCATAACAAGTCAATGACACATGAATTCACCAATGCACAAAAATGATAAACATATCAATAAAAATCATGAAAATTAGTGAAGCATAAATTCCAGAAATCAACACAAGAAATCCAAAAATCACATAAAAAGGGGGAGGCCTATCACAGGAACGGGAGCATGAAAACTCACCAACACGTGTAACACATGACGAGAAGCTATCTCATGGAAGCTATCCATTAAATTTTAACACATGAACGGCCCGAAGACCATGGGGTGCTACCCCATATATGTGAGTAGAAACTTCACATAAGCGGGGTCTAGTCTCCCTCGCAGACAAAGAGACATCGCACAGTTGCTAGTCTAAATCATAAAAATGATCGTCATGATCATATTGAAGTGTCAATTACACTAAGCCAGTAAATATATGAGTTTAGCTTCATGTCCCATAACCACCAGCTTAACTTAAATATTTACGAACAAACTGTAGATCTTCACTAGGAAATTTTCACAAAAGGGTTCAATCGAACAAGTCCAAGAGCTAACCGACAAAGTGAACGCGAGCATTTCATACCACTCGTTTTACTAAGTCGTTTAATTCAATTTCTCATCCGAGTGAAGTAAAGGCTTGTATATACTAGTAGATTGGAAATCGGTTTGAGAAAACAAACTTTTGATATTTAAAATAGTGTTGAAATCGCTTTGATGAAAGAGTTTTGATATTTACTACTAGTATTGAAACCTTCATATCTTTAGAGTGACAAGTCACAAAACGATTGTTGAAACAAATCGAATCACATAAATTCACGTTCGAAGGCATGAGTAAAGTCCAAAGAAATCAATCCCAAAACCATCAAAGTAGGAATATACTTGCGACCAAACGGTGTGGAGCGACCTAACGAAGTCGAACTTAAAAGGTGCGGGTGACCTAGTGGCTTAACGAAGCCAAGCGATCTAGCATGAAACAGGTCAAACGACCTAACGGGGTTGAGGCCATTCGACCTAAGACCTAATGGTCCAAACGACCTAAGAAGTAAAGGCCTTGCGACCTAAAGAAATAAGGGTTGCATGTTGGTCAAGCGACCTAAGGGAAGTATGGACATGCGACCTAAAGAAAACAAGGTCATGCGACCTAAAATAGTATATGGTCGAGCGACTTAACAACATAAGGGGCGAGCGACCTATCGAAGTACTGTGGGGAGCGACCTAACGAGGTCAGGTGGCGAGCGACCTAACGAGGTCAGGTGGCGAGCGACCTAACGAGGTCAGGTGGCGAGCGACCTAACGAGGTCAGGTGGCGAGCGACCTAACGAGGTCACGTGGCGAGCGACCTAACGAGGTCAGGAGGCGAGCGACCTAATGAGGTCACGTGGCGAGCGACCTAGCAAGGTCAAGTGGCGAGCGACCTAACGAGGTCAAGAGGCGAGAGACCTAACGACTTATCGAAGCCGAGCGACCTAACACTGCCGAGTGATATTAGGCCAGAAACGACCTAAAGTTTTAACCCACGAGCGACCTAGGTGGATAGGTGGTCGAGCGACCTAGTGGAATAGGTGGTTGAGCGACCTAACGAGGTTAATAAGGCCGAGCGACCTAACATAAGGTGCGACCTATAATGTCTGAGCGACCTAAAATAGGCGACCGACCTAACGACCCTGAGGCGAACGACCTAAATACGCGGAACAACCTATCATACGAGCGACCTAGCAACCTAACTGCAGGCGAGCGACCTAAGTCCAGAACGAAAATCTGCAGTCTTTCTTCCTCGAGGCAGTGCGACCTAAGGCCCAAAATTGCAAACACACACGAAAATTTGGGGTTTTCACCTATTCAATCCAAATCCAATACAAACAAACATGCTAAAGTGATGGGGAATCATTCCCAACAGTCCAATGACGATTATAGGCAAGATGTGAGATTAAAAATCTCACCTTTTCACTAAAATGGATGAAGATGAAGCTTGAAAGCAAGGAGAAGTAATCCAAAGCTTGAATCCAATATCTTCTACTTGAATTTGGAGTTGAATGTTGGATTTGCAATTGAATTTGAGTTTGGAGTTTTAATTTCCCATTCCCTCCTCCATTTTTGTAGAAGCTTTGATGTTTTAGAAATGAAGAATGAAGTGGTGAAGGGGAGGAAGGGGTTGGGCTGAGTTAACAAGTGGTTCAGCCCCAAACTAAAGGTCCAAAGCAAAAAGTGACGAAAATTCCGCTATCTCCAAACATATCGATGTTTATACTTAAAAGATTGCAAACGACGTTTTGAACTCAATGGAAGTGGTCTCGAGTCCTAATTTGTCTGTATGCAAAAAGTAGCTTTTCGAACTAAAGTCCGATTAACGCTAAAATATTTAAATAAAATATTTAAATATAAAATCGATAAATATGCGGGTTGTTACATTTTATTAACCTTTCTAGACTTTGAATTAAATAAAAGTATTTCTTTGGGGAAGAGACAGAGTTGAGTTTGAGAATTTTAGAGTTGTATTCATTTCTGTGAGGACCAATTTTTAGATATCATTTTGTTTTTCTTAGTATCATATTTCACAATAATGCAGTATGAGTTTTTTTAATGTTTTGTTTGTTTGAGTACATAAAACATGAAGTTGTTACAGAGTAAATATGACGATATGCACAAGACAATCAATGTGTTGAATTCGTGTTTTGTTAGTAGCAAACCATTAATAAAATCTGTTTGAGTTTCAGTTTTATTACTAATTTGAGGATCAGTTTTTAGATATCAATTTTATATACTATATGTATCATTTTTGAAAAATCTATTTTTTTGTGATTGTAGTTGTATAAAGAAAATTATTGTACTAGAATAAAATTACAATCCGAAGCGAACATTTTGTACTAATGTTTTCTTTTGCAATGGTGATAATAGTCTTGTTGTTTTGTTTGTATTTGATGATAATAGTTTCGGTACTCTGTTGTCCTTTGATTGTTCTTTTTATGATCCGAAGAATGAAATTTGTCATTATTGATCTAAACTTACTCCTTTGTCCATTGAAATTTCACACGTGCTTGAGAATAAAGTTATCGTGGTTGATACTTTGTAGTATTAGTTATTGTGAAAAAGTGATATTTTATAGTATTGCATTTGTGGCATTGGTGTTTATTAAATTATTGCTTAGTATCAGTTTTTAGGTATTAGAATTTAACATGTTTTACCGTATAGTATTAAAATTTAGTTATCGGTTTTTAGGTACTAGTTTTAGGTATTAGTTTTCAAGTAGCAGTTTTTAGGTATCAGTTTTAATGCTTTTTTTTCTTATTTGCAGGTTTTTTTCCTTTAGATATAGGTATAGCTTATCTAGAAAATGTGGATAATTGAAAATGGTTTTTGAATCATTTAAAACAAATGCTTCAAGAAAATTGTGATTTGGTTTTTATGTCGAATCACCATCAAGGTTTAATTTTACGTATTCGTGAAGTTTTTCTTTCATCCTTTCATAATTATCGCTATCTTCATATGGAACAAATGCTTCAAGAAAATGTTGAGTATTATTTCACCGTGGATGCTTATCGTTCTTCTTATACTAATATTATTAATCAAATTCTAATTTTGATAAGTCTATTATTGATGCAAGTGTTAAAGATGTTATTAAACAATATAAGGAGAAACGTAGTACCGATATACCTTCTATAAAATGGAAAGGAGGATTTGCATATTTTGAAAATAAGCAAGATAGCTGTGGTGTATGCAAGTAATTTGGTCTCAATAAGCGTAATTGTCGAGCTTATAAGAAGATATGATTTGTTTTTCATATTTTTAAGAATTTATTGAGATTTATACTTTGTTGTATGACTTTTTTAGCAATTTTATGTAATTGAACCTGTTTATATAAGTATATTGGTTTAGCATATTTTTAATTTGTCATTGATTTGCTCTTTGTAATTGAACTTGGTTAGTATCATTTGTAGTTTTTCATTTACATTATCAGTTTTGTAGTATAAGCAGTATTGGTTTTATTATTTATTTGACTGTAGGTTATATAGTAACATTTATAGTTCCATTTTAAGTATAAGTTTTGTAGTATAAATAGTTTCAGTTTTATTGTTTGTTTGTTTGTAGACTATGCGGTGATGTTGGTTAGTTTATTCAATATTAGTTGTTTAGTATTAGTTTTTGATATATTAGTATCAGTTTCAAGTATGTAAAAATGTGGTATTAGTTTTGTATACTACTAGTATCAGTTTCAGGTATTATAAAATATAATATCAGTTTTTGCATGATATTGTATCAGTTTCAAGTAGAACAGAACATAGTATCAGTTTTTTATTATATTAGTATCAATATTAATTTCAGGTGTGATAAAAAATAATATCAGTTCACGCACACTATAGTATCAGTTTTAGGTATAAATTAATATAAAATACAGTCATAATATAATATCACATGAAAGAAAAGTTAAACAAAGCTAATTTTTACAGCATCAAAAATAAGATTTTTTACAAAAAATTGACATAATTTCAACAAGTGTTTATATCTACATTAAAACAAAGCTAAATTTAATTAGTTCTAACACAACGTCTCAAATGTACATTAGTTGAACTGAACATCACATCATTTTTTACAATAAATTCACTTCTTTATATTTTCTTCTTCTTCCAGTGTTGAATTGGCCTTGGCTAAATTCCAACAGTGATCATTGTCTACCAATATGTCATACACAATTTTTACGTTTGTCTGCAACATTTGTTCAGGTTTTATTTCGATCGGTATTTGGCTTCTGCTCAATGATATAATGAATATCATGACATATATACCACAATTAACCTTGTTTAAAACAAAATATATTGTTATTATTAGTTTGCATCACATGTAGTATCAAGTATGTAACAAATATATCTATACTATTATATTATTACTGAGTTGCATTTTAAGGGCGCGCAATCCCTTAAGTATTTTGTGAAATGAATAGTCTTTTGTACTATAATATTAAAATTGAATTACTCTACAAGCTCTTTAATTGTTCCGACCTTTCATTTTCACTTTTGTAGTCTTCCGTCTGGTATCAATCAATTATATTTAATGATTCAATGAAACGTCCCTCTCTCTCACCACTCCTACAGACTTTTTCCTTCCCCACTTTTTTTGTTTTCAACGCATTTTTCTCATCCTTTGTATGCATTGTAATTTCATCTTCCAGCTTTCCCTAATCTTCTAAAATTCTAAACTTGCACACATCAGTAGAAAACAATTTCCTCAAAATTTTCGTATTTATATCTGCCTCCAGTTTTCACTCCACTAATATTGCAACGAATTATTTGCATAGTTGCATGTTTTGTTACACCTCAAGCTTAATTATGCTAACGTTAAACAATGGTCGTTTAGAAAATGAATCATCTCTCCAACTATGCTATGGCATAGGCGACGAATTAGCACGAGTTAATATTCTTGTGTTATATTGCTTCTCTTCTCTAAATAGGTATGTTATAACCCTAATTTTGCCATTTCGGTTGATTGTTTTGCTTTTTTTCTTCTGTTTCTTACTCTGTTCAATCATTTTCAGGAACTTCCCCTTCGACTCAATCCATTTTTGAGATTCTATTTGTCGAGCATAACCCTGATTTCGGTATGTCTATTATTAGTTTCAGTTTCTTATTTTACTATTTATTTTGCTTTATTTTAGTTGCTTCTTTGATTCGGTCCATGCTTAACTCTCTTCCTCTTAGTCCATATTTAGTACTTTTGCTCTTTTGCTTGGATTAATATAGTCAGCATGTATTACTATCTAATTGCCTTTTTTATTAGGCCTATTTGTATTCGTTTCAAATTATAATGTTTAGTTGTTTACACCATTGGTGAGTGAAAATATAACATTAGTACTCAACATCATTAGTTGTCAATATAATCACCTGTTTTTACCATTATGAAGCTTAGATTTTGCTGTTCTTACGGTTATTGGCTTCTCTCTTTTTTGATTCAAGGACAAACTATTATATTGCTGCTAATTAATAACACCTTTGTTATTTCAGTTCAGCAAATTTGTTTACAGGTAAAATAGCCTAGAATCATACTGTAGTTATGAATAAGTATTCTCACTATCTCGGATTCATTATGGTATTTTCCTTCTTATTAGCAATGTGCAAGTGGTCTTATAAATGTAAATTTGTTTCATAAGAATACCAAAGTTATACATCATTTATTTCCAAATTATGATAATTTAGATCACATAAGGAGTGAAAAGGTATTTGCAGCTATAAGTTCTTTATTGCAAGTACTTAAAAGAAGTGTTCTAAAGACCCGATCCAACCACAATTTGACCATGTTTAATCTTCGACCTTAGCGCATTACGGTATTGAAAATCAAATAACCTTGCATGTACAAACCGACGGGCTAACCTCAAAACCTTGAAAAAAAATTATGGACCAACCTCTTTGAACTACGCAGTTACTCAAATTTAAGAAAAAAATTGGCTATAATTTTACCTTTCAGTGCATAAAGTAGAGGAATAAATTGTAACTATAATTATACCTTTTAGTGCATAAATTATCTATGTTAACAAAGCAATTCCTTTACTTGGCTACGTATTCATTTGTTTCCTAAACTATTCATGATCTTATTAGTATAGAAAATAACTAAATGAAAGATATATTAGGATACTCAGTGGTTTTTTTCTTTTTAAGTTGTCTTCTTGGTAAACATATCTATTATAGTATTTAGTGGTGCTATTTTTAGTTCACAAAAATAAATTTGAATTAGAAAATATACTACCAAGAACTTGATCTTAATAAAGCATCATTTATACATAAGGTATGCCATGTTTTATTATGACTTTAATTTTGATATTCTCAATTATTTAAATTTATTAATTCTATATATGGATATTGCAAATTTATTACAACATATAACTACATTAAATAAATTATCAACATTTAGTTTCATTTCAGAAAGATTGTGCTACCATACTGTTGATGTGGATTTATTTGTTTATTTATTGACATTATAGACTTTTCCTTGGAATCAAACCATGTATAGTAACAATTTTTTTTCAGTTCATTTCTTTTAGTTGTTTCACCTGACAATTGAAAAGACTGGTACAAAACCATATAATTAATTGATGATGAGGAAAGTAACTTCTATACATCAAGTGAAGAAATGGATATGAAACGATGCAACTAATTGATGATGGGAATGGAACTTCGACGCATTAAGGGATGAGATGGCTACTTTTGGGTAAACTAATTTCTAAGTTACTTTTTAGTTGTAATATTAGGTCATATCAGCTGAAGCTTGACTTTCTCCTTATGCTCATTAAATTTGCATATTTATTGCTTTCAATTTTCATGGTACTTAAAGCACCTGTAACATATCATCAATATTCATTCATTATCACTATAACCCTTCTTCAATAATACATTATATTTTAATTTTTGGAGTATTAGCAAAGAAAATATCAATATTGTAAAGCAGTTATTAAATGTGGTTACCAATACTTTTTGATTTTGACTAACATATCTCCAACTCACACACTTTTATTGCTTAAAAAACATAAACAATATGTGAAAATATATTATGATTAAAAGATTCATTTCTTTCAATAAATCACAAATATGTGTATATGTGTAGCTAAGCCTCGTATTTAATAGAATGAAGTAACCAAAAAAAGAAAGATTGCATGATAAACTTTATTTATTGAATGATGTAGATCAGTTTATTTTGTTCCTAGTTCAGTCTACCATTGTTTTTGGAATTAATACCACCTCAATTCTTTGATTTAATTGCAACTAGCCATTGGAACTTTTGTTGCACTGACTGCATCAGAGTATACTTGAAGTATACAAAATTTCAGTTGGTAATTTGCACCCACGTTTTAACACTAACTTGTAGCAGATATTTAGACTGAAGTGGAAAGCTCATACGAAAATTAAAACCCTGCATTCATTGAAACTAAAGGGGGTACAGATTCAAAGTTAACTCCTCGATAATAGTAGAGAATGGTAGACAAGTCAAAAAAATAGCCAAGTTGAATAAGTAAGGTAGCATTGCTCCATTTATAATTAGTTTTGTCTTTGTTTGACATGAATGCTGACAGAAACAAGGAGGTAGACATTAATGTAGTGAATTCCATTACCATGGATGCATAAAGGCAACATGGGGTTGTCATTGTCTTCAGTGCGTGGAATTTAGTGATGTATAGGTGGAGCTACATGGATGCAACAACTTATACTGTCAGTAAACTACGATAACACTATTATAAAATACATAAAAGTCTATGGTATTTTTAAAAGAAAATTAAAGGTTTTGCATCCATGTATATTTTACAGTAACAATGAACTCTCAGCAATTTTGATCAATTGTAATTTAGTATAGTTTTCACACACATTTGCCAAGCATCCAAAAATATCTGGATGGTTTTATATTTTTCTCGCTGTGTTTGTCACTATTTCAATCGAATACATCCATGTGTAAGGGCATTCTATCCAAAATCAATTATTTTGCAACAAAAGGAATATGTCCATCGTTTTCTTAGCACACATGAAGCTTACATGGTAGCACTAGGTATTCATAGGCATGTATATTGTTTTCTGTAATGTGAGTAATGTGAGACAACATTGAGGAGTTGATTTTCATTTCAATTTTATTCGATCATCTTTAATTCAATTTTTTTAAGTATCGATGAACTAATTAAAGATGGGAGAGCTTTATTTTGAGCTTGGTTTTTAGCATTTATTTCTAAAAATTTTATGTTATTAGCTCTATTGTGGGAGGTTAGATTTTCTTTACTGCTTTTTGATGATTGTAGATGTGTCATTTGTTGCCTTATTGATCTTATAGATGTTTTCATTATTATCGAGTTTATTGTGCCTTTGATATTTCCTTATAAGCGATTACCTTCTAATCGCTATAAGTTTGCACCGCGGCCAAATATATCAGTCAATAATTAATCTGAAAAGTATAAAGATGTAACAACGAGTGAATTATCATTTGACAACTAATTGCTTTTTGATTCGTGTTACAAATAGATTACCTTTTATTTTTGAAATTTTAAATGAAAACCGTGTGTGAAGCACGGGTTCGCACTAGTAACATTGTATTTAAGAGATAACGATGCAAACAAATCATATGCTTTGAAATAAATAACTAACAGTTTTAATATCAATATTAGGTATCGTTTTTGCATATATTATGTTATCAGTTTTGAAATAGATTACCATCAAAATAATTTATAAAATACCTACGCATCAACTCCAAACAAATGGCTACTAAGTATTAGTTTTGCATTATTTTGGTATCACTTTTGTCATACATGACGATCAAATGAATAATTAAAATTTAGAGCATAAACTTATGTCAAACAGAAGCTAGGTATCATTTTTGCAAATATATCGGTATCAGTTTTGATATAAATAACAATCAAAATAATTTATAAATGAAGTAAGCATCAACTCCAAACAAACATCTTGTAGGTATAAGTTTTGCATTATTCTAGTATGACTTTTGTCATACATGACAGTCAAATAATTAATTAAAAGTAAAGAGCATCAACTTTTATCAAACAGAAATTAGGTACCACTTTTGCATATATATATATGTATGTATGTATGTATATATATGTATGTATGTATGTACGTACGTACGTACGTATGTATCAGTTTTGTTATAAATAACAGTCAAAATAATTTATAAAATAACCAAGCTTGAATTCCAATCAAACAGCTACTAGGTATCAGTTTTGCACTATTTTGGTACCACGTTTGTCATACATGACGGTCAACTAAATAATTAGATTTACAGAGCATCAATTTATATCAAACAGAAACCACGTATCATTTTTGCACATATATAGGTATCAGTTTTGTTATAAATAACGGTCAAAATAATTTATAAAATTACCAAGCATGGATTCTAATTAAACAACTACTAGGTATTTGATTTTGTTATTATTTTGATTGGTAGCACTATTGTGAAGTAAAAAAAAAATTATGTACCTGATTAGTGGGGGTTTGTGTGGTTGCATACTTTATTGAGATTGAACCATATTCCCAGTCGGAACACTTTGGCTTGGACATGGATTTGCATGAACTATTGAAAGTGGATTGGCAATATCTTATAGTGAAACCTTCTACATCATATTCTAGGTGAGAGGAACTATTGCCATAATCAGGTGGAATGGATAGCGAGGTTGGAGGAGGTTGAACAAAGAATTGAAAAGAGGATGGCGGCTGCATTTACCTGAAGAAGCTCGCTAGTGGATTTTTATTTTGTTTGATCTTAGTCGAAGCTTAGAATGAGTAGTGAAGTATGAATTCGTGATAGAGAATAGGTACGGTCCACGTAATATGGATTTGAGAAAGAGAATGAGGCTTTCGGCGGATGCTGCAAAAATTTTGGATGACGGGAAGCATACTTGAACTATGGGCTTTGGGCATATTCTTATAGCAAAAATAATAGTCTTGTGTCTTTGTGCTTAAATTATTAGTATAATTTGTTCTTTTTAAAAAAAAATTCTTTTTGAACCCCCCTCTCCCAAGTAAATCATAGTGGGGGGAATTAATTTAAAGGACAAAAATTTGTATATTTTAGCCGCAAGGACACAACCTCAGTATTTTAACCACAAATCAAACATTCTCCTAAAAATTAATCATAATAATAAACATTCTTTCAAAATTATTCATAAAGATAAACATTCTTTCAAAACTGCCACCGAACTAAAAACTGATATCTAAAAACTGCTACCGATAACTACAAACTGATACCTAAAAACTGTTATAAATAACTAAAAACTGATACCTAAAGAAAATTGTCCTTCAGGCTAAAATACTGAAGATTTGTCATTGAGGCTAAAACGCTGAGAAATTTTGTCCTTGATAATAATTTCTCGTTTGTCTAATTACGCCTTATCTCTTTTATTTTTTATTTTTAAACATGGTTGCTATATATGTCTAGGTATCTATCGTAAGGCCTTTGGATGCTTTAACACTATTATGAAATAGTTCTTGAGCCTGTAGTATATTTGTATCTCATGTTATACGCATATCGTACGCATGTTGGAGCTAAACATAGGTATTGGAACAATATTATAATTTGCTTATTATATTTTTATGGAACAGTATGTGTTTTTTCGATTTTTCCTTTTTACCTTTTCATATAAATGGAGGGATCGATTAAATAAGTACCGAAGAATCGCAGTGTTTCTTTACACAGTTGGACGTGTGTGTCAAGTCATTTTTGATTATTAGTGCAATAAATTTTATTCATGAATTGATGGATTACAATGATTATAATGCAAACTTATAAAATCAATTAAGGTAAAACCTAAATTTTATCTTAATTGTAATTTGTTTTAAATTTAAATATGCATAGTTCACATAATTTCAATTGACTGTAAAATCTCACAGTTGCAGCGTGTGATTTATGGATCGACTACACAAGGGAGCTATGCGATTAACTTGGCTACCACACATTGCAACTTCGTGGTAGGTTATAAATCCACATGCTTAACCTACGTGGTTGATTTCTTTAATGGAGTGGCTTTTTACTGTGCTGAAGGGTACAAAGAAATTTTTTTATCAATAATATGGATATGCTCAGCAAAAATATAGGTATAACGGTTTTTTCAATTTTATGGGACGCTACTCTACAGTTTTCCAAGTTCAAATATAATAAGCCATTTATGATTTATCTGGCCTGCTTCATTTATGTTATCCTTAGGGACATTATAAAGGACTTCATTTTCTTTACAATGGAGCAAATTTTAGTGGGACTACAATTAGGGAAAAAAAGCTGTAATTACAGGACTACTACTCAAGTAAAATGGTTTACCATTTTACCTTGTTAAATTTTGTGACACTATATGATGGAGAATTGAAGAGGAGGAATGTAGCTTCGTGTCCGAGAAGACGGTTCGCAAATCGGAGTTCGGAGGAAGGAGATAGGAGGGATGATGTTGAAGTTCTGATGTAGGTCAGATGTCTAGTTGAGAGGGCCAGACGTCTAACGAGGTTCAGGCTGTTTCTAGAGAACTTCTTCAGACGTCTGGTCCCTCTGGCCAGACGTCTGATCCTATCTGGTTGCGTCCAGTGAAATCATGCATACGTCTAGTCCCTCTGGCCAGACGTCTGGTCCTGGCTGGTTCTGTTATCCAGAACCTGGCCTCAGACGTTTGGGATAAGGGGCCAGACGTCTGAGGCGGCATTTTCTTGTCTTCCCGGGCCGAGTTTCTGATCTGTTTTGTGATATGTTGAAGGGCAAAGTGGTCTTTCGCCTCTGTTTTCTCCATTAGTATAAATTCTCTATTCAGGTTTAGAAGGAAGCAGGCTGATCATTTTCTATTCAAGGGTTTAGTCCTCCATTAATTAGGGTTTTAGGCAAAACTCTATTTCTTCAATTCTAATCTCCTCAAACAGATATTCTTATTGAATAGATCATTGTAATCGATCTCTTGTACTCTTCTCATGTGGTGATAATAAAAGATCTCTCTCAAAGTGGATGTACACTAACGCGACGTTAGTGGAACCACTATAAATCGGTGTGTGATTTATTGTTTTCGTTATTGCTTATTATCATATATTGCTTGTGGTGTTATTGTGATCGTGTGTGGATTTGGTTTCATTGAGTTCTTCAAGTGTTTGGTTGTTTTGCACTATCTATCACGATCTAGCTTTTCCGCGTGCGTTTTGGGGATTTGAGTTTGAGCGGTCTCGATCGAAATCCACCATAACATTTGGTATCAAAGCTCTGGAGTTGGTAGGTGGTTGTTGAAATGCCGGAAACGGATACCTCTGAAAATTCAATGGTTGGTCCAAGTAGTATAGCGCCGTATGTACGTGGGTCGTATGTGGCGTCGGGATCACAATTGGTAATCGACAAGTGGAATGGAGATAATGATTTTGAAAAATGGCAATGGAAAATGAAAGCGGTTCTAAGGAGGAATCAGGTACATCGAGTAGTGTTTGATACTCATTTGTTGCCGGCGGACATCTCGGATGTCGAGAGAGAGGAAATGGAAGAGTGGGCATTTACTACACTTCAACTTGCAATGGGAGAGAATGTGATCTCCGAAATTAGTGGTGAGACCACCGCTAAGGAATTTGGGACAAGTTGGAAGAATTGTATATGAAGAAGTCTCTAACTAATCATTTGATCTTGTTGCGAACGTTTTTCACCTATAAGATTAAAGAAGGAACTTCGCTAAAGGCACATTTGAATGTGTTTGATGATTTGCTAATGAAGATGAAGGCAGTAGATTTGAAGATTGAGGAAGAGCAAAAAGCGATGATATTGTTATGTTCGTTGCCAGACCGTTATACGAGTTTCTCAAATAGTTTGATCTATAGCCGGGATACTTTGACGTTAGATGATGTCAAGACGGGTCTTCTTAGTGAGGAATTGAGAGATCAAATGAAGGAGTTGAGTGTTGGTGGTAGTAGTGCCGGAAATGGTCAAGGTTTGTTTATGGAGAAGGAAAGATATGTGAAGAAGGACAACCGAGGGCGTTCTAAATCAAGGAATCCCGGTTGGAGAGGAAAATCGAAGGAAAGGAAAGGCAAGTGCTATATTTGTAAGAAACACAGTCATTGGAGAAATGAATGTCCGGACAAGGAGAAGGCAAAGAAGGAAGTAGCATCTTCATCTGTAGCGATGGAGAGTGGTGTTGGTGAGGAAGAGTAGATGTGTTGACGGCGGTAGCATTGGATGTTTCCGGTAGTGAGTGGGTGCTCGACTCGGGGGCATCGTGTCATATGACGCCTAATAGGAATTGTTTTTCTTCTCTCGTTGCTAAAGAGGGAAATTCAATTATTATGGGAAATGGTGCTATGTGTAGGTCTCAAGGCATTGGTTCCGTGCAAATTCGAATATTTGACGGAGTGGTTCGTACTCTCACTAATATACGCTATGTTCCGGGACTTCGGAAGTCTCTTATCTCTTTGGGGCAATTGGATTCTCTTGGATGTAAGATCACTATTGAGAGTGATTGTTTACGGGTTTCGAAAGGGGCACTTGTGGTCATGAAAGGTGCTAGGGCTCATGGTGTTTACTTGCTTCATGGAGAGACCGTAGAAGGTGAAACTTGTGTAGGTGTTGATAGTTCTCGTGGCTTGGATGCGACAAGGTTGTGGCATTTGAGGTTGGGTCATAGCTCGGAGAGGAGTTTGGAGATTCTTCGGAAGAGGGAGATGATCGATGGTGAGAGTTTCAACAAATTGGAGTTTTGCGAAGAATGTGTCTTGGGGAAGCAAACAAAAGTATCATTCGGTGAAGGAAAACATGATTCGAGAAATGTTCTTGAGTATGTGCACACGGATGTATGGGGACCGGCACCGGTAGCTTCTTTGGGAGGAGCAAGATATTATATTTCCTTTATAGATGATTTTTCTTGGAAAGTTTGGGTGTATGTAATGAAGGCCAAGTCGGAGGCATTTGCAAAGTTCAAAGCATGGAAGGCTCTTGTTGAAAATGAGAGTGGAAAGTCTTTGAAGGTTCTAAGATCCGACAATGGCGGGGAGTATGTTTCCGGAGAATTCTTAGAGTTTTGCAAGCATCATGGGATTCAGAGACATTTTACTACATCGGGAGATCCGCAATCAAATGGAGTTGCGGAGAGGATGAATCGTACTCTACTAGAGAAAGCTCGATGCTTGAGATTGACATCGGGTTTGTCTAAGGGATTTTGGGCCAAAGCTTTGTCAACCGCGGTGCATATCATTAATCGAATTCCGTGCTCGGCTATTGATAACAAAATTCTGGAGGAAGTGTGGAAGGGTAAGAGTATTGACTTGAGCTATCTTCGTGTCTTTGGAAGTCCGGTTTATGTGCATGATCCGGGTAATGATAAGCTTGAACCAAGAGCTTTCAAGGGGGTCTTGCTTGGCTATACGGATGGAGTGAAAGGCTATCGGATTTGGAATCCGGAAACGAAGAAGGTGACAAACTCTCGTCATGTTACTTTTGATGAGTCGGCATTGTTCAAGGAGAATGAGAGCTCATCGAATATTCCGGTCTTGGTTTGTGATGAATCGAAGGAGAAGGAAATTATTCCATCATTTCGTCCAAGTGGTAGAGGTAGAGTAGTTGAAGATGCTTGTGAAGAAAATGCGGTTGATGTTACATCACAAAGTCCACGTGGTGCCTCTAGTAGTGTTGGTGATGTACACGAGCCTAGAGAAGTTTCAGTTCAAGGTGGAGCCGAAAGGAGTTTGGGTGAAAATATTGCTACTCGGGTTGGGCGTCGTCCCATAAGACCACCCGAAAGATATGGTGATTGGAACTATCTTACCTTTTGTGATAAGTTGGACTATGCGCTTCATGTAGTCCAAGATGAGCCAATGGACCTTGATGACTTCATGAATTCGAGTGATAGCTCGAAGTGGATTTGTGCCATGGAGGAAGAGATGCAATCATTGATGAAGAATCAAACTTGGAGTTTGGTTCTGCTTCCTAAAGGAATCCGTGTTATTGGGTGCAAATGGATATACAAGGTGAAGGACGATGGAAGATACAAAGCTAGGCTAGTGGCTAAGGGGTTTGCATAGAGAAAGGGTATGGAGTATGATGAGATATTCGCACCAGTTGTGCGCCATACTTCTATCCGGATATTACTTGCTATAGTTGTTGTTCATGACTTGGAGTTGGAGCAACTTGATGTGAAGACCGCCTTCTTGCATGGTGACTTGGATGAAGACATTTACATGGAGCAACCACAAGGTTTTGTTGTAAATGGTAAGTCAAATATGGTGTGCAAGTTGAAGAAATCACTATATGGGTTGAAGCAATCACCTAGACAATGGTACAAGAGATTTGATCATTTCATGCTTGAAAACGGTTTCAATAGAAGCATCAAGGATGCTTGTGTGTACTTCAAGAAGTTAGGAAATGATTGTTGGGTGTATTTACTCTTGTATGTGGACGACATGCTCATTGCTTCGAAGGACAAGAATGAAATCAACAAGTTGAAATTGCAATTAAAGCCGGAATTCGAAATGAAGGATCTTGGAGAAGCAAAGAGGATATTGGGCATGGAAATAGAAAGGGATCAAAAGCGTTTTGAGTTGAAATTGACTCAAAAGGAGTACATAAAGAAAGTGCTTTGCCGGTTTAGCATGGAGAATGCAAAGGTGTCAAATACACCTTTACCTTTGCATGTGAAGCTTTCGAGTAAAGGGTCACCTATCTTGGAGAAAGACAAGGCTTATATGGCAAAGGTGCCATATGCAAGTGCGGTTGGAAGCTTGATGTATGCTATGGTGTGTATAAGGCCCGATATAGCAAATGCTGTCGGGGTGGTTAGTCGTTTTATGTCTAATCCGGGAAAATCGCATTGGGAAGCTGTGAAGCTCATATTGAGATACCTTAGGGGTACGTCATCTCATGGTCTTGTTTTTGGCGGTAGTGAGAAAAGGAGTTGCAACTTAGTTGGTTATTGTGATTCGGACTACGCCGGTGATAGGGATAGGAGAAAGTCAACTTCCGGATATGTCTTCACACTTGGTGGTACAGCCATAAGTTGGAGATCTAGATTGCAGACCGTAGTAGTTTTATCCACTACGGAGGCGGAGTTGATAGCCGCAGTGGAGGCGGCAAAGGAGGCACTCTATTTGAAGCGATTGTTGTGTGACTTGGGTATTGAACACGATAGCATTGATGTTCAATGTGATAGCCAAAGTGCTATTCACTTAGCGGAGAATTTGGCATTTAGCTCACGGACTAAGCATATAGAAGTGAGGGAGTCATTCTTGGTAGCCATAGATGAGGATAAGCAAGTATATCTTCGAAAGGTGCACACAAAGGAGAACGCGGCTGACATGTTCACTAAGGCATTGCCGTTTGGGAAGTTCGAGCATTGCTCGAACTTGATTCGCTTGGAGAAGTGCTAGGTGCCACTAGGTGGCACGGTTTGAGAGAGATACTTGTGTAGATGAGGAAGAGTATTGGTATGAGATTGTCGTTCTATCTTCTTGGTGTAGTGCTAGTGTACACTCCTAGTGCTCTTGTCTTTGGTGAGACGGTGTAGGATGTTTTCAACATTTCGTTGGCGGGTGGGGGCTTTGTGCCTGAACTCGTTGATGGAGTGCAATGGGGGGCGGCTTTGCCAGAACCCGTTGGGGAAACATTCATGTTTGGTTGAAGGTAGAAGTGTTGGTAGTTGGAGCTATCGGTTGTTGATGGTATGGTACCATTGGTGTTGGAGATGGATATAGTGTCAAGGTGGAGTGTTAAATTTTGTGACAATGTATGATGGAGAATTGAAGAGGAGGAATGTAGCTTCGTGTCGGAGAAGACGGTTCGCAAATCGGAGTTCGGAGGAAGGAGATAGGAGGGATGATGTTGAAGTTCTGATGTAGGTCAGACGTCTGGTTGAGAGGGCCAGACGTCTAACGAGGTTCAGGCTGTTTCCAGAGAACTTCTTCAGACGTCTGGTCCCTTTGGCCAGACGTTTGATCCTATCTGGTTGCGTCCAGTGAAATCATGCAGACGTCTAGTCCCTCTGGCCAGACGTCTGGTCCTGGCTGGTTCTATTATCCAGAACCTGGCCTCAGACGTTTGGGATAAGGGGCCAGATGTCTGAGGCGGCATTTTCTTGTCTTCCTGGGCCGGGTTTCTGATCTGTTTTGTGATATGTTGAAGGGCAAAGTGGTCTTTTGCCTTTGTTTTCTCCATTAGTATAAATTATCTATTCAGGTTTAGAAGGAAGCAGGCTGATCATTTTCTATTCAAGGGTTTAGTCCTCCATTAATTAGGGTTTTAGGCAAAACTCTATTTCTTCAATTCTAATCTCCTCAAACAGATATTCTTATTGAATAGATCATTGTAATCGATCTCTTGTACTCTTCTCATGTGGTAATAATAAAAGATCTCTCTCAAAGTGGATGTACACTAACGCGACGTTAGTGGAATCACTATAAATCGGTGTGTGATTTATTGTTTTCGTTATTGCTTATTATCATATATTGCTTGTGGTGTTATTGTGATCGTGTGTGGATTTGGTTTCATTGAGTTCTTCAAGTGTTTGGTTGTTTTGCACTATCTATCACGATCTAGCTTTTCCGCGTGCGTTTTGGGGATTTGAGTTTGAGCGGTCTCGATCGAAATCCACCATAACATACCTATCGTACAAAACATCAGCAACCCTTTCAAAAATGAGAAAAATAACAATGATGGTTCACTGAAAACTATTCACAATGAGGTCTGGTCAAAAAACATATGAAAAAACGGTAATTGATATCAAAAAACTGTGGATAGTTATGAAAATTTTTTTTGTTAGAAGATCATTTTTTGTACATCCCTAGCAATTTTTCATAAAATGAGAAAATGACCCATTCATTCCTAAAATGAGAAAACTACACATTATTTCTAAGTTTTGGATTCCCTTCAACGATCTTATTTTATTAAGAAGTGCAAGCTTTTAAGTTGAATAATGTATAGTGAAAAATAATGGTTTTTATGTTTTTTATCTTAAATATTGAAAATAATGTTTGTCATCTTATATTTCTTTAATGCTAACATCTGTTGTTCGTAGCCTTCTAAAACATCAACCACATAAAGTGTATCTAAAAATTTGTCATTGTAGCTCCTTTTGATTTCTTAATTAGCATAATATAACCGTGGATGTTTATTAGTTGATTAACCAAACCAATCAACTTATCGTATGGACGAACTATTGATTTTAATCAATCTGTTTTTTTAAAAACCAGTTGTTTGTTGAATTTTTTATATCCATATGAGTAAGCCAAAGACTTTTGATTGCAATTTTCATCAATTACATTTTAGTTGTTTAACGTGACCATTAAATCTTAAGCATTGATTTCTCCTTCATCATTCTCTATTATTTTCGGTGGATCCTACGTGTGAATTAAATCTTTATTGATAGTTGGAATAGAAAAACAATCTTTTGATACGGCCAGACCGTGAAGTTTCAAAAATACCCTTAAATGCAAACAAAATGTCTGAAGTTTGAATTCTATCGTCAATAAAAATTAACATATATTTTCTAATGTAAATTTTAAAACATAAATAAAATTATAAGTTTAAAGTCTCATTTCAACGTAATTTTTTTAAAAATATTTTTTAGTTTATTTTTATCAAACTGCATAAAAACTTTAAATTTGATAATTCTATAAGGGGCTTTTATACGTGCGAGTTGCAGGTGTCAAAAAATGTCGTAATTATAATTTATTTCTGTAATTTGATGGGGCATGCAGATATAAAGAACATACACAGTTAGTTTAGACTTAGGGTATTAAGTTAAATGCTAAAAATAGATTTGATATTTTGGAAAAATAAAAAATAAAACCGAGTTGATACATTTAGCAAAAAATAGTGAAAAGTCAGCGGAGGTAGATAACTCAAAGAGTGCGGTGTCCCGTTCTACTATAAAAATGAAAATGTTATCATACGAATAAATTGTTGTGTATACGATATCTGAAGCCTTCGCAAAATACACACTGGGCACAATCACCAAATTAAATATCTAGTCATCATGTACATGGAATATCCGAATGATGTGGCAAGAAGCGTTACTAAATACTAACAAACCTAACAATCTGTACAGTTTCAATTCATAGACCATGTGATAGACGACTCCAAAACTTTCGATCTGATGGATTGCAAGAGCAGATGTGAAAAAAAGGATGGATTAGGACTGGCAATTTTACCCAGGGCATATGGGTAGTGGGTCGGGTATGGTTTATAATTTTAGATATTTCGATCCGAAGGTAGACCCAAAGGCAAAACCGGTTGTTTACATTTTTGATTCAAACATAGCAACGTACTTTGATGGTTGAATTAATAAGTTTGGTATTTATAAACCAAAATGTCAAATAATTTGAGGATGTAGGACAATAAAATTACTTATTTGGGGATTTTTTAGTCCCGCATCGTTTAGAACAATTTACATTATGTTATTTATATACCAGCGGTCATTTACTATTGTTAAAGGTTCCAATGTCTGATGTTTTATGCTTTGGTAGTCAACATGACAACATCGGTTTGTCTTCACTATCTTGTCATGTTAGCTACCAAATAAAGATACATTGAATGTTGAAACCTTTTGGTAACTCCCACATCGTCAAATTATTTGGCATTTTGATATACAAATATCAACTTATTGAATCAGTCATCAAAGTAAGTTGCCATGTTGAATCAAAAATGTAAGCAATCGGGTTTGCCGTCAGGTCTAACGTATACCCAACTATGGTCTAACATAAGGTCGATATGTCTAAAATTGAAAACCATACCCAACCCACTACTCAATGTGCTTGGTTTGGTTTAGCGAGTCTTGGATAAAATTGCCAACCCGACCCGGCCAAACTCGAGACGCGACGGATTGGGCTCGGTCGGATCAAATTGACATCCCTATGTCAAACAGATTAGATCGGCGCATAAAGGCATTGGATAAAAATTGATTTAATCCATTTATGATGCATCCATTTTGACCCATTTGACATAAAGGTCAATCTGATCCAACATACTTAATATATTAGTTACTCATCTAACCTATTTAAAAATTTAAATAAATTTAATTAATAAAACGTTTACAAAAAATGTAAAAAAATAAATTATGATTTACCTTTTGAATTTCTAAAATAATAAATTTGAATTCAAAATTTCAAATTCAAATTCAAACTATCATCAAAATTCTAATTTTTATCAAAATTTAGATGTGGGGTGTAGCATGTTATTTACTAAGTACGACTGTTAGTCACCATATAGAACTATAATGTATATTCAGATATGAAATATTCGATTGTTCTATTTCTTTGTAATGTAGATGACAAGTTCATTAGTCAAAGTCTCTCTAATCCCGAGTTAATATGAAGAAGTTGCTGCAGTTTAAACTGTAATAGTGATTTCTTCCTAGTCATTCGAGTATATATTCTACGTTATCAAATTCTCTGATCGGAAAAATAGAATTTCGTTTTCTGTTTGGAATTTTTTTATTTCTGCTATTGGAATTTCCAGTGTTACAAAATAGAATTCAAAATATATTGCATCATTCCATCAATGGTTGGAAGGAATCGGAAATACTTCGGATGGTATCGAAATTTTCCGTACCCTCGCCAACTAGTACGTATCAAGATTTTCTATCAAGAGATTTTAAATCGAACATCGTTGACATCACTTAATCAATTTAGAAAAAAAACAACCGTAGATAAGTACATTTGAATTAGCATCAGAGCTCAACCTATAAACCCAATCTTATTAGAAACACTCCCATCAACATAAAATGCCTCTTTGACATCAGTCTTGATTTTAAATCTTCATTAAACAACAAAAAAAGTTTACACCTTCACACGCACCTTAGGTCGGTGTTCCTTTCTTCCTCGGAAGCGGTTTCTTTATATTAAAAGTGTGTAACTATTTGCACCCCGATTTCTGCTACAGACCACCACATCTATTTTTTTCCTTTTTTTTAACTACGGTCGGTGGGCAAGGCAACCACCGAACCAGGCAAGGTTCGGTCGGCGGTTGCCCACCGACCGTGGTGGCCGTTAGCACAAACTGGAGTGCTGATCGCGCCACGATATTAAAATTATATGTCTGCACGTGTTTCACTTCCAGCCCAGCTTCTTCTACATCCCCATTCGAAGCCTGCCCCATCTCAAACACCATCACCTCCAAAGTATATGAAGATATCATCTTTGAATGAAACATGTATATGGATAGAGAGCACGAAATCTGGAAAACGTCTTCGAAGTGTGGGGTGAAGACTTTGTTTAGGCTTGATAGTTGTAGACTTGTACGTGGTCTAAAGCAGTGTATATGTTTTTATGACACCTAATAGGTTATGTGATATTCCTTGATCTCCTCCACCTAAAATCTCGTGTCCAACTGCGAACTATCGAATGAGGATATCTGTAACGACCTGTATTTTTGATAATTAAAAATATTAAGTTTAATAAGATTTTTGAAATTTAATATTTTGAGAAATTAAAATTTATAATGTATAAATGGAAATTTTTATTAGAATATAATTTGTTAATGTTGTTTGAATGTTATTGATAGCTATTTTAATGTAATTTCAATCAATTGAAATAATTGTAAAATTAATTTGGTAATAATAAAGGTTAATAAGAAAGAAATAAATGTTGTATAAAGCATGAAATCTATGTTATTAATTAAAATTGGTTTTAATATTTGTAAGTAAATTTATAATCTTTGCTGTAAACAATAAATTTTGAAATGTGTTTAAATTACTAAGTTGTAACAACTGTTCATTTCACATCTGTTATTAAATCCGTTTTGGAATTAATTTGGAAATCAATGAAAATAAATGTAATTGAAATATTGCAGTTAATATAAGAAAAAACGTTAATTGTAGAGTGATGAGTGAATAAATTGAAACTTATGTTAAATAATTTCATAAGGGAATTGTTGATTTAATAATAAGAATGTAAATCAAAATATAAGAATTTGTTGAAATTTAAATTATAATAAACTAGGTTTTATTACTGTTGTAATTTAACATTGTAATTAATTTAACATTTAAATCTTGTATTTAACATGGAAAATTTAATTTTAAAAATATTATTAATTTCTGTGTAATCAGAAATGATAAAGTGGTTAACCTTTAAATTTGAATATAAAGGTAATTGAATTGATTTTTAAATAATAATTTATTTAGTTAACCATTTAAAAAAAAGAATTTGTTGAAATTTAAATTATATTAAACTAGGTTTTATTACTGTTGTAATTTAACGTTATAATTAATTTAACATTTAAATCTCATATTTAACTTGGAAAATTTAATTTTAAAAATATTATTAATTTCTGTGTAATCAGGAATGATAAAATGGTTAACCTTTAAATTAGAACTTAAAGGTAATTGAATTGATTTTTAAATAATAAATTATTTACTTAACGTGTAAAATTTGTCTTTTGGACACTGCCTCAGATTTTGACGAAACCAGTTTCATCGGATCAGTAATAGTGAATTATTATAGGATTTCAAGTTTCATAGCGATCGGACTTATTGTTTGATCGTGCGAGCTTGAAACGTGCAAAAATCAATTAAATGAATTTAATTAAAATAATTTGATTTTAAAGGCTAACGTCTATATACAATGGAATTAGGGTTTAGAACTAGTTTCATTGAGTTTAAAAACATTGAAAATCTATATTTCGATATATGGTATGACCTATTTTTGTTTCGGAAACGAAACGGGCTTTTCTGGTCATTGTGATCGCTTAGACCACATTCGATTTGTTCCATCCATTCTTATCATCTCTGTCTATATATAGGATGTTATAAACTCTAGCAGCTTTCTATTTTCATTTTCTGTATGTACAATTTCTATCTGATCTTTTCCTTCCCAATGGCAGACATCTCAAACCCTAATTACAATTCCAAATCAAACTTCAAAATTCAAACTACTCAAATCCTGTCATATAATATACCATCGCGAAGCTCTCGACGAATGTAATCTGCATATGCAGTTCGTTTTTGCAATCGAGTTCTGCTTGTCCAGAAATCACTAAAACAGTCTCAGCCCTCCATATTATGGTTTATTTTCAACGGTAAATCTTCATCCAATCGACGATCGGGAAGCGCTGGCGCGTAGGGGAGGACGAGCAGATATCAATGGTGGGGTCCGATCTTCATATCGCGCTCGTTTCACCAGAAATCGAGGTCAAATGCGGCGGCGGCCGTGGCCATTTTGGTGGCCGGAGGCACCATGCGAGGCCAGGGTAGGGGCAGCACCAGGCGCGCAACAGGATGGTGTGCTCTGATCTTGGGTTAGAGAGCTCTAGGTGTGCGCGTTCATCGATGAATAGTGGCAGCTGAACGTGGTTTGTTCGTGACGATTGGGTTAGGGTTCTTCCATTGGGTTCGTATCGAAATTCCGGATAACATGAAACAGGTTTGGTTGAATTTGGAGGTTGTTCAAATTTTGGGTTTTTATTGGATTTTAAATGGGCTTTAAATCAAAGGTGAGTGATTTAACTCACTCACGTAATACTAAAACTTCTTATATTAGTTGGATTAAATTTATGTTGTGATAAGAATTTTATTGATTGTTGTTTGGTAATTTAAATTGTCATTTAAATTTGATTTGAATTTATACTGAATTAAATTGATATTTAAATTAATATTGAATTTAATTTCTAGTTAAGTACCTGATATTGATAACTAGTTGATTGTTGTGATTTACTGGCTGATTTGGATGTTGACTGCGATGGATGTCTATTTGTTGACATTTTGGATGATTGGATGTTTATTTATTTTATATATATCCTTGTTATCATCCTGTATATTAATTGAAATCACATAAACTTTTATTTGAATTATTTCGAATAAATTAAGAAATAGGTTGAAATGATATATACCCATGACACTTTGATTTGGATTGAAATGATATATATATCCATCCCTATAATTAAAATTGAAATAACCGATCACTTGGCCATAGGGTAGAAAATTATATACGGACACCGGATTGGTTAAATTAAATGGTTTTAAATTCTTGGACTTTGATTAAATGATATAGTTTTAATGGAAATAAATTGTGGATTTATATGAATTAAATTATTTTCTAATTCAAGCTTTGAAATGTTGAAATTGAAATTGGTTAAAAGAAACTGTTTTAAAGAATTGAATTGGAAATGAGAAGTTATAATCGAGGTATGACTTTAATTTTGGAAATTGAATTATTTTAATATTTGGACTTTAAAATTGAGTAATGAGGTTTAATTTGATTTAAGTGATTTAAATCAATAAATTGAAATTGGACTTGAAATTTATATAAATTGAAATGGTTTAAAATAACAATTGGATTGAAATTTAAATCATTGAATTGAATTGTTGAATCGAATTTGAAGTTAAAAATGAACGTTCCGAAATTTGAAGTTAATTCGAATTGAAATTGAAATCAAGTTGATTTGAAATTAAATTGAGATTGAGTTAATTGAATTGAAAGATTGGAAATTGAGTTTTGTTGATTTGAAATTTGGATATGGGTGCAGATTGTTGAAATGGAAAGAAACAGTTTGATTTTGATACTATTTTCAAAATAAATTATTTTGATATAATCTGTTTAAATCTATTATTTTAATAGTCAAATTATTTTGTTTTTCCAAACTATTTTACTATATAAACCATTTTCAATACTCAAACCATTTTATATCAAACTATTTTATACTATTTATAACTATTCAAGCTATTTTCTAAAATTTCAAACTGTGAAAAGTTGGAATGTTTATATTTAAATCGTTGATTTAAATGCGAATGCGGTTAAATGAGGCTATAACCTAAGTTAGAATTTGAAATGATATTTTCAAGTGGAAATGACATATTTTGAGTAAATATGGTATTTTGAAATGAAGGATATTTTGAATTGAATATGATATTTTTATATCAAATATGAATCAGTTTTGAAATGTAAAAACCAACCGGTGTGAAAAATGACGTTTGGTTGTTAAAGAGACCGGAGCCTCTTATTGGCATACTCTCTGTCAATATTGGAACCACTTTGACAACTGTATACGTGGTGGATGATACAAAATGAAGTGGTTGGATTTGGTGGATGTTTGTTGGATTTGAAGAAAGAGAATGATGGTGGATGATCCCGGCACTTATGCCAATTGGAAATGACTAAAACAGTATGGCTTATGAATGCCAAGTGGGCTAGCTACCCCTAGCGGACACACCTCTTCATATTACTCTATTGATCTTGGCTTGATCAGTGCACCTTGATTTGATTTGATTTTTGGGGTGTTGGACGCAGTGGGCAGTTGTAGCTACGATGCGTTACCACCAGCCCTGTGACTTGAACTGGTAGTATCCTACCTTGAGCATTGCCTCACGTGCCTTGTCATACTTTTATCTTTATTCGCGACCACTACGACTTTTTTTTAGTGTTGTTTTATCACGTCGCCTCCCTACCTACCGACGTTACCGGTGATGCTACTAAGGAAAATTGTAGGACAATGCTTAAAAATGTGTTAAGGGGGATCAATGTAAAGCCTTAACGCTATTTTAATACTTTTACTTTATTGATAGACACTATTTATATAGCGTATCTTACTACATATAGATAGTTTAACAGATCCTTAAGAGATGGGAAATCCCGTTACATCTCTTAAGTTATTGCACTCACGTTGTACACTTGATAGGAGATGTAAAATCCCATAAATATCTCTAAAGCTATTACACTCATATTTACTTGTTATTGATTTAACTTACATAAGAACTTTTAGTTCTGACTTGAGTGTTTTGTCTTTTCATTACTGTGACGCCCCACCTCTATACCCACGCTAACCAAGAACACTACGGTGTAGTGCTGTCAATTAGCACGGAGAATAAGGCTGTTGAGGAGCGACCATCCATGTAACTTCTTTGTGCGAGCACCGATATGTCAGATAGAATAGAATGCATATCTTTTAAGGAGGAAATCCGACATACCGATACAAACACAAAGCTATCACACAGTGGCTATATAAAATCTTCGGAATCAAACATAGAAATAAACGTAACATAAATCAGTCACAAACAGTTCATATCACAAAGGCGGAAATAGATATGAATATAACACCTAAAAGTGTATATCAGAGTAGTGGTCAAATAAGATCCACAATAACACAAAAGAATAGATACAAGTGCTAGACAAAAGATTAGTTATACAACATGGAGTCTACATCTCAAATGTGTACATCCAAAAACTACTAAGCTAGAGTAATTAGCCAAAAGTCAGAAGATGGCTCCAGATAAGAAGTCATGAGGAAGCACCTGTAATATCTCAGTCTGACCCGAGTATTATTTAAGAAGAAAATAATAAACGGATCAGTCTAGCTATAATTATCAGATAAGATGATATAGAACAAGAGATATGGCATAAACATATAATAACCATAAAAGCATACTACTACAAGTATGAAAAATGATAATCAACAAGAGATTAATCAATATCACAAGAATCTTCTCAAAGATTAAAAGAATGTCATATTCTTAATTTAATTCACCAAGCCACAGTAAATGACACACATATCAATGCCAACTAAATAAAGGTGGTGAAACATAAATCCCAGAAATCAATAATTAGAAATCCAGAAATCACAAGAAAAGGATGGCCAATCCCATAAACTGAACATTGACGCACCTAGAGAGGTTCGCCCCATGTAAAGTCTAGCATCGATACACCTAAAAAGACGTACCCCATGCGAAGTCGAACATCGACGCACCTAGAAAGATACGACCCATGCTCTAGCATTGACGCACCTAGAAAGATACGACCCATGCTCTAGCATTGACGCACTTAGAAAGATACGACCCATGCATAAATAAACATCGACGCAACTAGAAAGATACGCCCCATGTAATGTCTAACATCGATGCACCTAGAAAGATACACCCCATGCAAAGTCGAACATCGACGCACCTAGAAAGATACGACCCATGCATAGACGAACATCGACGCACCTAAATAGATACGCCCCATGCCCCGACTTATTGAGCCGATTGCTCCACGAAGTAAATAAACATCGACGCACCTAGATAGGTACGACCCATGCGAGAAATAAACATCGACGTACCTAAATAGGTACGACCCATGCGAGAAATAAACACCGACGTACCTAAATAGGTACGACCCATGCGAGAAATAAACATCGACGTACCTAAATAGATACGACCCATGCGAGAAGTGAGACGAAGCTCAATAAAACGAGGAACAGACCTCCATGTGGACAAAGAGACATTGCACATTGCTAGTCTAAACCATAAAATGACCGTCATTGATCATCAAGAAGTGTCGATTACACTAAGCTAGTAAATATAAGAGTTTAGCTTCATGTCCCATAACCACTTGCTTAACTCAAATATTTACGAACAGATTGTAGATCTCCATTAGAAAATTATCACAAGAGTTTCAATCGAACAAGTCCATCAATTAACCGACGAAGTAAACGAAAGCGTTTCATACCACTTGTTTTGCTAAGCCGTTTAATTATATTTTCTCATACGAATGAGGTAAAGGTTTGTATATACTAATAGATTGGAAAACAGTTTTATAAACGAGTTTGATATTGAAAATAGAGTTGAAATCATTTTGATGAAGAAGTTTTGATATTTAATACTAGTATAGAAAACCTTTATATTTTGAAGTGACAAATCATAGAAGTGATTGTAGAAACAATCAATCATAAAAATTCACATTTCGATAACGTGAATCAAACCAAGGAAATCGATATCAAATCGATCAAATAGAAACACCAAAAATCTAGAAAAGAAATCATCAAAGTTGATATTAATTGACAATAACCATATGGATAATCAAAAATCGATAAATTTGAAAGTCCACATAAAAATAGGTTAATATCCAGAAATCAACAGCCATAGACGTCTGTGGGAAATCCACAGACGTCTGTCAACTACTTCGGGAAATAAATTTCCTGAAGCCACAGACGTCTGTGGGAAATCCACAGACGTCTATCGCCTGTTTTGGGAAATAATTTCCCTGAAGCCACAGACGTCTGTGGGAAATCCACAGACGTCTATCGCCTGAAGCAGGACAGAACTTGCATAGCCCATATATGGGCAAACCAACACATCTTTCCGGATTCGGAGCGATTGAATGAGCAACGGCGACAAGGATTTATGCCAAGCGACAACCCGGCCTTATTAGCTCTTCAATGCATCGTAAAAATCATGATCAAAGATCAAAGTTAGGATTTTCGAAGAATTGAACTCAAAACACTAAAAATTGGAATATTCACCAAATCAATCCAAACCAAGTGCAATTGACAAGAATAAGTGTTAGGAATTCATACCTAACAATCGAAGATAAATATAGTTTAAGATGTGAGATAAAAATCTCACCTTTGAACCCAAACAAATGAAGAAGAAGCTTTTAAAACAAGCTAAGATCAACTCCTCTTCAACACAACCCAAATGAGCTTGAATCTATGCTCAAAAAGAAGAACATTCCTAAAGTTAGGTTTAGGAATTTCGGAAATTGAAAGGAGAACGGGTTGGAGAAGATGAAGGAGATGCTTACCAATGGGTTCTCTTTTAATTTGGAGCTAGAACTTGATTTGAAGATGAAACTAGGGTTTGGGAGTTTTAATTTCCCATCTCTCCCACCATTGTTGCTCTAAAACTGAAAAGAGGAGGAAGTGAGGGTGAATGGGGAGGGATGGTTCAGTTTGGGGTTTAAGTTGGCAAAGGGGCTGAACCCAAAACCAAACCCAAAGTGCAAATGGTCAAATTTTTGACTAGCTCCAAACATATCGAAGCTTACACTCAAACAGATCGCAAATGACATTTTGAACTCAATGGAGGTGGTCTCGAGTCCTAATTCGACTGTTTGCAAAAAGTAGCTTTTCGGACTTCAATCCGACGGACGATAAAATATTTAAATAAAATATTTAAATATAAAATCGATAAATATGCGGGTTGTTACAGACTCCCCTCCTTAAAGAAATTGCGTCCTCGCAATACTTAAGAAGAAAATAAATAGTAACAACCATAAAAGCATATCAATACAAAAGAAAATTTGAAATGAGAAGTTCACCAAAGAGAGCATGAAAGAGTAAACCCGGACAAGTTCGCTCAATGAATTCTCTAGATTTTCCCAAGAGCAATCCTTGGGATTTGAGAACCATAGAACTTTCACAAGAAGAACATCTTTATTTCGAAGGCGCTCAACCTCTGAAGCAATGATGCGAATAGAATGTTGCTCAAAAGTCAAATCTGGTGAAACTTCAATTCCTACTATAACACCAGGCTCAAGAATAAAAGTCGGAAACCAAAAATCATTTCCATAGTTAAAAGACGTGGAAAACGTCAAGAATAGCAGAAAATTGAGCCGGTGTAATGGCGTAGTACAATAACGGTACGCCAGAGAAACGAGAAACTCGAATAATTTGGAACAACGGCGTAGTTCAAAGACGGTACGCCAGATTAACCAAAGCTCAAATAATTCAGAACATCGACATAGTGCAAACGGTACGTCAAATGATCCGAACTCCATAAAGAACATCAGACACTAATCCATAAAAGAAATGAGACGAAGCTCAATAAAACGAAATACATCGAAACGTCCGATGAACTTGGTATTCCATACGGACATCATCAAAGGAATAACCACTTGTTGCCTTCGATTAAGTGCATTGGCAACATGATTCCCCTTTCGGGAGTATAAAGAATGTCAAGGCCGTAAGATGTAAGGAACTCGAGCCAATATTAAGTTCCTTACCAGAAAATAAATATTCCAAAGATTTATGATCAAGGCGGAGAACAAATTTCTCACCCAAAGATAATGATGCCAAATTTTTAAAAGCGAAATCGATAGCCATGAGCACTAGATCATGAGTGGCATATCTAGTCTCAATAGGCATTAATGATTTAAAAGCAAAAGAAAGAGAACGACATCCAAACCAATACGATTAGCATTGGTACAAAAGATAAATTCTTGGTTCCCTTCGGGAATCACAAGAATAAGAGTATCGGGAAAGAATTCTTTCAAATAATCTTCTTTACCGAAAAGCTAAAACTTTCAAAAATTACAAATATCTTTATGTAATAATCTTTCTAGAGAAATTTGCATTTTACAAGTCAATATATCATGTCTGATTGTCTCATCAAAGCGTTTAGGAAATTCCTATCGATAACGTTGATCAAGCGCACCGACCAGAATTCTTAAAGCACTCAACGGGCAATACAATCACAAAATCATTTTCTATATGATAAACATGTTTCTTAAAAACTCTTAAGAATATTCTTTGTTCTTTTAAAGAACAAAATCCAATTGTACTTATAAATAAACCTTATGAAAAAGATTTGCAAAATTTTAAATTGCTATTTTCATCCAAAATCCTTTAATACATGAATGGAGTCATCGAAATATTCATAGAATACTCGATTTATAAAATGGATGAAATAGACTGGATAAACTGAATAACATAATAAGTCATTCATAAGAATCATAACGAGTGCGGAATGCGATGAGTGGAATGCTAACTCCAGCAACTCGTAGCAAATGAAAATCGGTGGCAAGGTCGAGTTGAAAAGACCTTAACACCTCTCAAAGGATTCTCTTAGGTGATAATCCTAAGACAAGCTCAAAAATACCAGAAATTCTCAAACTACATGAATGAGAGAAACAACGCTTTCCTCATCATGAGGGCTTAAAGAATAAAAATTGATGCCACCAAAAATTTGAAATTGGAATCACAAAGAAAAATAGCAATCTGCCTAACAGATTGAAAATGTCGAAAATGAATAGTCCACTCGAGACATAGGATATGGCTAATTAAAAAATTAAGTCAATCCTTACCAAAAATCAATTCCGAAGCCTAAGTAAAAATCAGCTCGGAAAGATAAATCACATAATATAATTTCGACATCAATAAAAAGCAAGTTGAGTGTTGCGGATCCACCAACCGGATTCGTAATTCTCAAAGAAGTCATTAAGCGCAGAAATGTTTAAAGAAAAAGAATCGAAAAGTTCTTTTGATATAAAAACATTGAGATGAACCCATACCAAAAAGAACTCAAATAGGAAGATCACGAAATAAAACAATAGCATCAAGGATTGAATGTAATATACCTTGACTAAGAGAAGAGTTGCTAGGAGCTTGCACTACATTGAGCTTTCCCTCCTTCTTACTTTGAAGTATGGGACAAGCAGTTATATGGTGACCCGAATTTTTGCAATAGCGACAATAAAGAGGTTTCGGGCACTCCCTTTCTTGTCGGGATTGGGGCCTTTGAACTTAATAGGCCTCTTCATGTTATTGTTGAAGTTCTGTTTGGCACCCACAACTTCAACATTACTTTCATTATCGGCCTCTTCAAGACGAAGAGCGATATCAATAAGCTGATCAAAAGGAACTTCAAGTTTTAGAGGTAAAACCATTTCGGGGTTTTTACACAAAGCACAGATAAACCTTTGATTCTTAGCAAGATCCAAAAGTTGTTGGGCAGACATGAATACGCCATCCAAAGAAGGACTACTGGATTGACTAGCGCTAGGACTGCCAGAACTAACCATCTCTTCTTCTTTAAGAAAGAAAGAAAGAAGAAGAAAAAGGTTATTCTCAGAATGAATATCAAGCAATCTTGATAGATAAAACAAAGAATCATAAAAGAAAATAGGATGAATCGGTACGAAGACTCGAATTAATCCTAAGGTACAACTCCAAAGATGGACTTAGGACGATGATCCTTGTTAAGTTATTCTACATCGTTCCGAAGTTTGGCTCTGATACCAAGTTGTGACGCTCCACCTCTATACCCACGCTAACCAAGAACACTACGGTGTAGTGCTGTCAATTAGCACAGAGAATAAGGCTGTTGAGGAGCGACCATCCGTGTAACTTCTTTGTGCGAGCACCGATATGTCAGATAGAATAGAATGCATATCTTTTAAGGAGGAAATCCGACATACCGATACAAACACAAAGCTATCACACAGTGGCTATATAAAATCTTCGGAAACAAACATAGAAATAAACGTAACATAAATCTGTCACAAACAGTTCATATCACAAAGGCGGAAATAGATATGAATATAACACCTAAAAGTGTATATCAGAGTAGTGGTCAAATAAGATCCACAATAACACAAAAGAATAGATACAAGTGCTAGACAAAAGATTAGTTATACAACATGGAGTCTACATCTCAAATGTGTACATCCAAAAACTACTAAGCTAGAGTAATTAGCCAAAAGTCAAAAGATGGCTCCAGATAAGAAGTCATGAGGAAGCACCTGTAATATCTCAGTCTGACACGAGTATTATTTAAGAAGAAAATAATAAACGGATCAGTCTAGCTATAATTATCAGATAAGATGATATAGAACAAGAGATATGGCATAAACATATAATAACCATAAAAGCATACTACTACAAGTATGAAAAATGATAATCAACAAGAGATTAATCAATATCACAAGAATCTTCTCAAAGATTAAAAGAATGTCATATTCTTAATTTAATTCACCAAGCCACAGTAAATGACACACATATCAATGCCAACTAAATAAAGGTGGTGAAACATAAATCCCAGAAATCAATAATTAGAAATCCAGAAATCACAAGAAAAGGATGGCCAATCCCATAAACTGAACATTGACGCACCTAGAGAGGTTCGCCCCATGTAAAGTCTAGCATCGATACACCTAAAAAGACGTACCCCATGCGAAGTCGAACATCGACGCACCTAGAAAGATACGACCCATGCTCTAGCATTGACGCACCTAGAAAGATACGACCCATGCTCTAGCATTGACGCACCTAGAAAGATACGACCCATGCATAAATAAACATCGACGCAACTAGAAAGATACGCCCCATGTAATGTCTAACATCGATGCACCTAGAAAGATACACCCCATGCAAAGTCGAACATCGACGCACCTAGAAAGATACGACCCATGCATAAACGAACATCGACGCACCTAAATAGATACGCCCCATGCCCCGACTTATTGAGCCGATTGCTCCACGAAGTAAATAAACATCGACACACCTAGATAGGTACGACCCATGTGAGAAATAAACATCGACGTACCAAAATAGGTACGACCCATGCGAGAAATAAACACCGACGTACCTAAATAGGTACGACCCATGCGATAAATAAACATCAACGTACCTAAATAGATACGACCCATGCGAGAAGTGAGACGAAGCTCAATAAAACGAGGAACAGACCTCCATGTGGACAAAGAGACATTGCACATTGCTAGTCTAAACCATAAAATGATCGTCATTGATCATCAAGAAGTGTCGATTACACTAAGCTAGTAAATATAAGAGTTTAGCTTCATGTCACATAACCACTTGCTTAACTCAAATATTTACGAACAGATTGTAGATCTCCACTAGAAAATTATCACAAGAGTTTCAATCGAACAAGTCCATCAATTAACCGACGAAGTAAACGCAAGCGTTTCATACCACTTGTTTTGCTAAGCCGTTTAATTATATTTTCTCATACGAATGAGGTAAAGGTTTGTATATACTAATAGATTGGAAAACAGTTTTATAAACGAGTTTGATATTGAAAATAGAGTTGAGATCGTTTTGATGAAGAAGTTTTGATATTTAATACTAGTATAGAAAACCTTTATATTTTGAAGTGACAAATCATAGAACTGATTGTAGAAACAATCAATCATAAAAATTCACATTTCGATAACATGAATCAAACCAAGGAAATCGATATCAAATCGATCAAATAGAAACACCAAAAATCCAGAAAAGAAATCATCAAAGTTGATATTAATTGACAATAACCATATGGATAATCAAAAATCGATAAATTTGAAAGTCCACATAAAAATAGGTTAATATCCAAAAATCAACAGCCACGGACGTCTGTGGGAAATCCACAGACGTCTGTCAACTACTTCGGGAAATAAATTTCCTGAAGCCACAGACGTCTGTGGGAAATCCACAGACGTCTGTCGCCTGTTTCGGGAAATAATTTCCCTGAAGCCACAGACGTCTGTGGGAAATCCACATACGTCTGTCGCCTGAAGCAGGACAGAACTTGCATAGCCCATATATGGGCAAACCAACACATCTTTTCGGATTCGGAGCGATTGAATGAGCAACGACGACAAGGATTTATGCCAAGCGACAACCCGGCCTTATTAGCTCTTCAATGCATCGTAAAAATCATGATCAAAGATCAAAGTTAGGATTTTCGAAGAATTGAACTCAAAACACTAAAAATTGGAATATTCACCAAATCAATCCAAACCAAGTGCAATTGACAAGAATAAGTGTTAGGAATTCATACCTAACAATCGAAGATAAATATAGTTTAAGATGTGAGATAAAAATCTCACCTTTGAACCCAAACAAATGAAGAAGAAGCTTTTAAAACCAGCTAAGATCAACTCCTCTTCAACACAACCCAAATGAGCTTGAATCTATGCTCAAAAAGAAGAACATTCCTAAAGTTAGGTTTAGGAATTTCGGAAATTGAAAGGAGAATGGGTTGGAGAAGATGAAGGAGATGCTTACCAATGGGTTCTCTTTGAATTTGGAGCTAGAACTTGATTTGAAGATGAAACTAGGGTTTGGGGGTTTTAATTTCCCATCTCTCCCACCATTGTTGCTCTAAAACTGAAAAGAGGAGGAAGTGAGGGTGAATGGGGAGGGATGGTTCAGTTTGGGGTTTAAGTTGGCAAAGGGGCTGAACCCAAAACCAAACCCAAAGTGCAAATGGTTAAATTTTTGACTAGCTCCAAACATATCGAAGCTTACACTCAAAAAGATCGCAAACGACGTTTTGAACTCAATGGAGGTGGTCTCGAGTCCTAATTCGACTGTTTGCAAAAAGTAGCTTTTCGGACTTCAATCCGACGGACGATCAAATATTTAAATAAAATATTTAAATATAAAATCGATAAATATGCGGGTTGTTACAATTACGCTCGGGTCAGCTTGAGTATTTCAGTGTTGAAGACATTATTCCTTGAAGATGGAGATGAAGTTGCTAGATCGTATTTACTATTATTATTCTAGTGCATTATTTTGGTATGTTGTTGTTTGTACTCTGATTATGTTATAAAATTTGTGTAATCAAATGTATATTTTAAAACAGCTTCATGAATTATTTATTTGATTACTATATTTTGTCAATTCCGCTGTGAGATTCTGTATTTTGTTTTTCTTCTTTCCTCTTATTTTCTTATTTACCCTATTGACAATCCTCACTTTTAAATGATTTGAGTTAGACATGTGTTGTTTATTGTCGATTTAAACCGTTCAAAAAGGTGGGTTGTCACAGTAGGTATCAGAGCTTTGGTTTAGAGATACCTTAGCCTGTTGGGGTTAATCCATTAGAGATAGAGTTATTAATACCCTAGAATGAGTCTGAGTGTGTGTGTGTATACACAAGAGAGCGTATTTGTTAGTACTATAAAAATGTTTTGTATTGTGTTAATTTGTTCAGTTGAATATTTATAAATTCTGGTTGGTACATGGGACACTATGGCATCAACAGGGATTTCTAAACACTTGAACATGGTAAACCGACACAATATTGTTTTTAAAATAGGTAAATGAAATAATTTTACCTGGTATTATATTTTGTATATGTATATATATAATTTTTCATAAATCGATTTTGTTATTTTTGTTGTGTTAGATGTTAGTAAATGATGATATTTGATTATTGTCATTTATTGGTTGGTTAGTGAAGGTTATTAAAACTATTAACTAATGTATGTTATAAGAAAATGTAATTTTATAAATAAGGTTATAAAATATGATTTACCAATGAAATGAATTTAAATTAAAAATTTGGAACTTAAGTCCCGATGTTGAAATTGGTTTTCAAAAGATTTTGGAAAGATAATATTAGTATTATTTGGAAGTATTTGCAAATAGAAATGTTTCAAAATGTTTTTAAAATAATTTTAAAAGGAAATAAGTTCTGTACTCCCCTCTTTTGTCGCTGGAAAATAATTTCGGTGATGACAACACAGCATCATCGATGTCCATTTTCGAGTTTCAAAGTGGGAAGACCACTAAAGTAGCTTTGCTACCCATTTGTCTTGATATACAAGATTTGATTTAAATTTCCTAAGTATGATTTGATATACAAAAGATATAAGTATATATTATTTCATGATGATTTGAAATGAAACCCGGTATTTATTTCTTAAGTTTTCTATAAATTAGGGATTTCAATTATTGTAATGAAATGAAATCCTGACTATTTTAATGAGTTAGAAACATTCAAATTGAACTCTGAATTAAAAGGTAATTTTTTAATGAAATTATAAGGAATTGAAGTTTTGTAATTTGTAAATTAAAAGATGATGAAAATTAAGAAGATGTAAACTATTGAACATTTTTGTTAACTAAAATGAATAAGATAAATTTGTATAACACTCAATTACATTCTAAAAACATATATAAAACTTACCAGAAATGTTTAAAAAGTTGTGATGTTAAATATGAATATGTAATAGAATATTATACAAGTAAAAGCTTAAGTAACAAAAATGCTTCAAAATGAATATAAGTTTATAAATGAAGAATTAAGAGTACAAGGAATGTATAAACATGAGTTGATGTTTGAAATGCTAATAATTAAATTAAATAGTAAAAAGTGAATACTATTTAAGTAAAGGATTATAAACTTAAAGAAAATGTTGAAATAATTCATAAATAGATTTAATATTAAATGATACCATATATGAAGGAATAAAATAATTAAAAAGGTAGAAAAACTTAAGTTCAAATGGTTCATTAATGAATATTAATATTAAATGGAAATCAAGTATATAAGTAAATAATAAATGTGAATTAAACTGCAAAAAAAAAAACAAATGTAATATTTTAAGAATGGATTCATTGCTGATTTCAAATATTGAAGGGGAAATAAATTATGCAAGTAAAGAATGTAAATCAATAAAAAGATGACCATGTATGTATGAATGAAAACAAATGAAGAAAAATTATGTGAAAAGAAACCAACAAAATAAACTTAAATAATATTTAAAATTCTATGTTTTGGCTTATGGGAAGTTTGGGGAAATACTTCAAATTGTTTAAGGTTTTATGAATAATCTATTGGGTAAATTTCCTAAGGTTGTTGAGCGTAAGGTACACTTGTTAGTTTATTTATCAACCTTGTACAATGAAAAATATCTGAAAATGGACAAACAATTAGTTTTAATTGCTATGGATGTGTGATGGATTCTTTTGTTGCATATAATGGTTATACTTCTTTTTGTTTGCATATGATTATTATATATTGTATGTTGCTTGTACTATTAATTGAAACAACTAATATATTATTCTTTTTAAATAATTTTAACTCTTTTGGATTATGTAAGTAAGGTACAGGTTTATGGAAGCAATAGCTGTTGCTTTTGGTTTCATAAATAAACTTTGTTTGCCCGACAAATAGGTACGTTTTTGGATTACCGTTTTTGCACTGGTATTTTATTGTTATTCCCATGGTTTGGGATATTTTATTATTGAAATATGATATATATATATATGGTAATTATTGATATTATTATTTATCCGGATCTAACCGCGTAAAAGAGACTCTACCAAAATTTTCCGTAAATTTACGACTTAGAATTTTTTTAGGAGTTGAGTTAATTTCTACTAAACTTAATTATGTAAGTTTAAAGTGTTTATAAATTGAATATTTTGAATAAAATTATATCAAACCTCTTGATTCTTTCTTGTTCCCTTTCGGGGATGAAAAGTTTTGAGTGGGGGAGATTGTAACGACCTGTATTTTTAATAATTAAAAATATTAATTTTAATAAGATTTTTGAAATTTAATATTGTGAGAAATTAAAATTTATGATGTATAAATGAAAAAATTTATTAGAATATAATTTATTAATGTTGTTTGAATGTTATTGACAACTATTTTAATGTTATTTCAATCAATTGAAATAATTGTAAAGTTAATTTGGTAATAATAAAGGTTAATAAGGAAGAAATAAATGTTGTATAAAACATGAAATCTATGTTATTAATTAAAATTGGTTTTAATATTTGTAAGTAAATTTATAATCTTTGTTGTAAAAAATAAATTTTGAAATGTGTTTAAACTACTAAGTTGTAACAACTGTTCATTTCTTATCTACTATTAAATCCGTTTTGGAATTAATTTAGAAATCAATGGAAATAAATGTAATTGAAATATTGCAGTTAATATAAGAAAAGACATTAATTGTAGAGTGATGAGTGAATAAAATGGGAACTTATGTTAAATAATTTCATAAGGGAATTGTTGATTTAATAATAAGAATGTAAATCAAAATAAAAGAATTTGTTGAAATCTAAATTATAATAAACTAGGTTTTATTACTATTGTAATTTAACGTTGTAATTAATTTAATATTTAAATCTTTTATTTAACATGGAAAATTTAATTTTCAAAATATTATTAATTTCTGTGTAACCAGGACTGATAAAATGGTTAACCTTTAAATTTGAATTTAACGGTGATTGAATTGATTTTTAAATAATAATTTATTTAATTAACGTGTAAAATTAGTCTTTTTGGGCACTGTCTTGGATTTCGATGAAACCAGTTTCATGGATCCGTAATAGTGAATTATTATAGGATTTCAAGTTTTGTAGCGATCAAACTTATCGTTTGATCGTGCGAGCTTGAAACGCATAGAAATCAATTAAATGAATTTAATTAAAATAATTTAATTTTAAAGGCTAACTTATATATACAATGGAATTAGGATTTGAAACTAGTTTCATTGAGTTTAAAAATATTGAAAACCTATATTTCAATATATGGTATGACCTATTTTCGTTTCGGGAACAAAACGGGATTTTCGGGTCTTTGTGATCCCTTAGACCCCATTCTATCTGTTCCATCCATTCTTATCCATCTCTGTCTATATATATGTTGTTATAAAACCTAGCAGCTTTTTATTTTCATTTTCTGTATGTACAATTTCTATCTCATCCGTTCCTTTTCAATGGCAGATATCTCAAACCCGAATTACAATTCCAAATCAAACTCCAAAATTCAAAGTGCTTAAGTCCTGTCATATAATATACCATCGCGAAGCTCTCAACGAATGTAATATGCATCTACAGTTTGTTTTTGAAATCGAGTTTTGGTTTATCTAGAAATCACCGAAACAGTCTCAGCCATCCATATTAGGGTTTATTTTCAACGGTGGATCTTCATCAAATCGACGATCGGGAAGTGCTGGCGCGTAGAGGAGGACGAGCAGATCTCAACGATGGGGTCCGATCTTCATATCGACGCTTGGTTTCACCAGAAATCGAGGTAAAATGGGGTGGTCGTGGCCGTTTTGGTGGCTGGAGGCGTCGCGCGAGGCCAGGATGGGGGCGGCTCAACGCGTGCAGCAGGACGGTGTGCTCCGATCTTGGGTTAGAGACCTCCAGGCGCTTGCGTTCATCGATGAATAGTGGTGGCTGAACATGGTTCATTATTGACGATTGGGTTAGGGTTCTGAGAGTGGTAATATAATTACCATTTTGCCATCCTCTTTGTTTTAATTTAATTTTTAAATTTTAATGTTCTAACTTGCATAACTTTTGCATACGAACTCGGATTCGTGTGCGGTTTCTCCCACTGGGTTCGTATCGAAATTCCGAACAACATGAAACTGGTTTGGTTGAATTTGGAGACTGTTCAAATTTTGAGCTTTTATTGGATTTTAAATGGGCTTTAAATTAAAGGTGAGTGATTTAACCCACTCACGCAATACTAAACCTTCTTATTTTAGTTGAATTAAATTTATGTTATGATAAGAATTTTATTGATTGCTATTTGGTAATTTAAATTTTCATTTAAATTTGGTTTGAATTTATATTGAATTAAATTGAGATTTAAATTAATGTTGAATTTAATTGCTAGTTAAGTACCTGATATTGATAACTAGTTGATTGTTGTGATTTATTGGCTGATTTGGATGTTGACTGCGATGGATGTCTATTTGTTAACATTTTGGATGATTAGATGTTTATTTATTTTATATATATATCCCTATTATCATCCTGTATATTAATTGAAAGCATATAAACTATTATTTGAATTATTTCAAATAAATTAAGAAATAGGTTGAAATGATATATACCTATGACACTTTGATTTGGATTGAAATGATATATATCCATCCCTATAATTAAAATTGAAATAACGGATCACTTGGCCATAGGGTAGAAAATTATATATGGACACCGGATTGGTTAAATTAAATGGTTTTAAATTCTTGAATTTGGCTTTTGATTAAATGAATTGTTTTAAAGGAAATAAATTGTGGATTTATATGAATTAAATTATTTTCTAATTCAAGCTTTGAAATGTTGAAATTGAAATTGGTTAAAAGAATTTTTTTTAAAGAATTGAATTGGAAATGTGAAGTTATAATCGAGGTATGATTTAATTTTGGAAATCGAATTAGTTTAAGATTTGGACCTTAAAATTGAACAATGAGGTTTAATTTGATTTAAGTGATTTAAATCAGTAAATTGAAATTGGACTTGAAATTGATATAAATTGAAATGGTTTAAAATAAGAATTGGATTGAAATTTAAATCACTGAATTGAATTGTTGAATCAAATTTGAAGTTAAAAATGAACGTTCCGAAAATTGAAGTTAATTTGAATTGAAATCAAAATCAAGTTGATTTGAATTTAAATTGAGACTGAGTCAATTGAATTGAGTGATTGGAAATTTAGTTTTGTTGATTTGAAATTTGGACATGGGTCCAGATTGTTGAAATGGAAAGAAACGGTTTGATTTTGATACTATTTTCAAAATAAATTATTTTGATATAAACTGTTTAAATCTATTTTTTTAATAATCAAATTATTTTTATTTTCTAAACTATTTTACTATATAAACCATTTTCAGTACTCAAACCATTTTATATCAAACTATTTTAAACTATTTAAACTATTTTAAACTATTTATAACTATTTAAGCTATTTTCTAAAATTTCAAACTATGCAAAGTTGGAATGTTTATATTTAAATCGTTGATTTAAATGTGAATTTGGTTAAATGAGGTTATAACCAAGGTTGGAATTTGAAATGATATAATGGAAATGACATATTTTGAGTAAATATGGTATTTTGAAATGAAGGATATTTTGAATTGAATATGATATTTTGATATCAAATATGAATCGGTTTTGAAATGTAAAAGAACCAACCGGTGTGAAAAATAACGTTTGGTTGTTAAAGAAACCAGGGCCTCTTATTGGCATACTCTCTGTCAATATTGGAACCACTTTAACAACTGTGTACGTGGTGGATGATCCAGAATGAAGTCGTTGGATTTAGTGAATGTTTGCTGGATTTGAAGAAAGAGAACGATGATGGATGATCTCGACACTTGTGCCAATTTGAAATGACTAAAACAGGACGGCTTGTCTGGGCCAAGTGGGCTAATTACCCCTAGCGGACACACCTCTTCGTATTACTATATTGATGTTGGCTTGATCCATGCACCTTGATTTGATTTAATTTTGCGGATGTTGGACGTGGTGGGCGGTCATAGCTACAATGAGTTACCACCAGCCCTGCGACCCGAACTGGTAGTATCCTACCTTGAGCATTGCTTCACATGCCTTGTCATACTTTTATCCTTATTCTCGACCACTATGACTTTGTTTTAGTGTTGTCTTATCACGGCGCCTCCTTGGCTACCGACGTTACCGGTGATGCTACTAAGGCAAACTGTAGGACAATGCTTAAAAATATGTTAAGGGGGATCAATGTAAAGCCTTAATGCTATTTTAAGTAGTTTAACAGATCCTTAAGAGATGGAAAATCCCGTAACATCTCTGTAGTTATTGCACTCACGTTGTACACTTGATAGGAGATGTAAAATCTCGTAAACATCTTTGATGCTATTACACTCACATTTGTTATTGATTTAACTCACATAAGAAATTTTAGTTCTGACTCGAGTGTTTTGTCTTTTCATTACGCTCGGGTTAGCCTGAGTATTTCAGTGTTGAAGACATTATTCCTTAAAGATGGAGATGGAGTTTTTAGATCGTATTTACTATTATTATTCCGCTGCATTATTTTGTTATGTTGTTGTTTGTACTCTGATTATGTTGTAAAATTTGTGTAATCAAATGTATATTGTAAAACATCTTCATGAACTGTTTATTTGATTATTATATTTTGTTAATTCTGCTGCAAGATTCTATGTTTTTTTTCTTCTTTCCTCTTCTTTTCTTATTTACCCCATTGATAATCCTCCCTTTTGAATGATTTGAGTTAGACATGTGTGGTTTATTGTCGGTTTAAATCGTTCAAAAAGGTGGGTCGTCACAATATCGGCCAAGAATGATTCAACATTTGTTTCGATCCATTTCATGGTGAGGTCTTCGTTTGTGATCATGTCTTTTAGAAGCTCTTTTAGGATCATGGTGACTATCTCAATACTAGAGTTTTTGAATGCGGTTAACACGTTGTGGTCTGCGTTAGATGTTTTTACATTTTTTGGATTTTGGATGCTTTTAGGAGGGTGATTGTAAATGCCCCACCTTTATACCCATACCGCCAAAGTTGGATAATCCTATCTAGTAATACGAAGAATGAGGCTTGTTGGGAGCGACCATACGTGAATATTCCCTTAGGCTAACACCGGTACATATTCTAAACTCAAAATATATCAACAATATACGTATGCGGTATCGACACAAAGCAATAAACACATGATTTTACTAGGGTAGAACAATATACAACATATACTATTGAACAAAAGGTCATAGATCGTAGTAGAAAAATATAATACATAACAAACTGATATGTTTGTCTCACTACCACGGTACATACTAAGTCAAGTTCAAATTACACAACCCATAACCATCTCATCGATCTATAAATACAAGGAACATCAAATGAAAAATATACATCGACAACTCAAACACTATATAATATATACCCCATCTCCTTTAAAGCTCAACATCCAAAATGGCTAATGTCCATGCATCTAAAAAGTCTCAGACTGACTCGAGTATTATATAAATAATTAAGGGGTCGGACTATATCTAAATCCAATGTGGGTACATAACAATAAGCTTGGTAATAACAGCCAAAGCACAAATACAACACAATGTTACATCCGTCATAACATCATAAGAATATACCATGCCTCAAATCTCAATATCACCTATAAAATACGTACAAGTAAGAATCACGACAACTATAAATTGGGTGATAACAATCAAACACATCAAAACCTCAAAATACTATGGATAAGCATGCGACATATATATAAATCTACAATGAAAGAATAAATCCCGAATTAAAACAAATTCAAGGGTCAAAAACCTAAAATATCAGTCTTGAGTTGCAGTCATACTAGAAGTATAGACTTCTGACTGTCAAGCACTAAAATACAAATAAAAAAGATCAAAGTATCAAATCTCGACTTACAGCCCAGTGGAAGTAATAACTTCCGAATGCTAAGTTGTAGAAGGTAAATCAAGATGTGGAATCTAGATAGAACGTAACTTATATAAAATACAGAATCATTATCCAAGGATACTATCTCGACTTACAGTCCTGATGATAAATCTGGCCTGCCATTAATTGTTACACCCATATTCCTCAAACCTTGTTAAAGGCAGGTCGAAGGAGGCACAAAGCTTAGAGAACCGCCCTCACAAATAAAGCCGAAATAAAGTAAGAAAAAGTTCAAACAATTTGGAAGACACTGCACAAAAAGAAGTCAGAAATTGCAACTAGCCATAAGAAATTGAGATCAGTTATTCAATCGAAGTCCTAGTACCGCCGCCAAGAATGGCTACAAAGTGTGAGAGCCAACCTGCAGTCATGATGTTTGATCCAGCTAACAAAGCTGCAGCTAAAAAGAATAAAGTTGTGACGAGATGATGTATTGCGCTCATAAATCAGGGCATAAAGATAACAGATCTGCGCCAATGATCCTACATCAGAAAGCCAACATGATGCGCCACCTCAAACCGGTAAAGGAATACGCCATCATAAGAAGAAGTTGATAAATAAACATGCCTCTATTTGAACATAACAAACGTGGAGGAAAAAAGAAAAGGACAATATAAGGAAATTTCTCTACAACCAAAGGATCCAATAAACCAAACTATCATTCTTAAAAGCTTATACATTGTTAAATCTTTCAAGTACGGATCTGCCTCATGATCATTGAGGACTCTCTAAGCAGTACCATGAGAAACCCAAAGCATTCCAATGGCTGTGCACCGGGTTATCCAAACAACACTCCACTGCAGATCTACGCTTGTTGAATAAAAGGATAAGCATCAAATCCTAGTAGCTTGCATATCCTCACACCAAGTGCAGTTTGGGGAAAGTGCAGACCCATATCAAGGCGCCGCAGGTCAATCCAAGCAACACAAATGACTCAACCCCTGTATAAAGCCAAACAAACGTTATGAATCAAGTAAGACATCATGACTTAAACCATCCCAGCGTAGAACCATGCAGGCGAGGCACACCGGACAACAAAGATCCGCCTCACAAGTATCAACAACGTCTAAGGAAGAGCGAAGGCATAACTCTCAACACTATGACAACAAAAGTGATAGAGGCAGCATAACTCATCTAGTAGAAAGGGGGAGTGTAGATTAGATACGAAACCCATTCGAATTTGAAGTCTTCCACCACAATTTCAAATGTTCCCACTTCAATTTCAAGCTTCCTTCCAAACCCAAAATTTAACCGCTTAAATCATAGTTTTTCGCCAAAGACATGCCAGAAATCACATGCATTAAATAGACAATGTGGATGGATGACACATGACACGATCCAAAGGCGGAAATAAAATGGTGGAAGGAATGTAGCGATCCACGTGCATCTCTATACTATAAATAAAAAATGCACTGTAGTAAGAAAGAGGGCTTTTTCCTGATTTGTTATTTTTAAGGTTTTAAAAGTAAAATCATTATACTCTCCTACATTAAAATTTGTACCAAGAAAGATAAAGAAGAAAGTGATATTTCCCCGTGGACTAGGATTCCTTAACATTCGAACCACGTAAATTCTTTATGTCTTTTACATTTCTGCACTTCTGTTTATTTTCCCTAGATTTCAGTGTTGGATTTTGTGTAGTTTTTACTTGAATTAAATACCAGTTCGATTTGATATTTTAACAAACAGTTAAAGTGCAACTTCATAATTGTGTAAGATTACAGCAGCACAATTACCACCTAAAGGCAAATTTAATATCATTTAAATTTGTTAATTCTAAATCACCAAAGTAATTAACACTAAGATTACTTCACGTTCATTTTGGGTGTTGTGAGATGGAAAATATCGTCAACATTTTGGCATAAGAAGGAGGGCGTGAACCTCCCTAGCAAGTCTACCTAACCTCTATTTCCTTTTTTCAGTAAATTTTACTTATATTTCCATTCATAACCATGAATTCCATTGATTCCTCTACTCCTTCTCCTTAAGAACACTTACTCTTGGCTTCAAAGGCTGCAAAGAAACCACCTATAATGTCAAAACCTCAAACTGAAGCGAAAGCTTTAGCTGAGGCCCCCATGGACCCAATCCTTGTTGCACTCCATTCCTTCACAAACCAAATAAACCAATGAATGGAGGGACTAGAAAAGACGGTAGCCCAACATACTGCTCTCAGACCAGCCCCCCCCTCTACAGCCTACAACTCCTCCAGCCACTAAGTTTCCCGGGTATGGTATATGAACGTGAGAGCAGGACTGCCATTGTTCACCAACTGCGCTGGTTATTCAGTGAGGGAATGATAACGGGACTCTCAAAGATGGGAATGGTGATGTTGGTCAAAAAACTAATACCAAGCTGAAAGGCAAGATCCTGACCAATCCATAAATCAAATCTAAGCTAGCCAATATCAAACCTTTGCTGTTGAAGAAACAAACTCAACTGCTCTTAAAGATGATGATGCCACCTTGTTATATAAGGATGATTCATCCCAGTTAGACCTTTGGGAAGATGAAATTCGCCAGCCATAAGCACAAGTGGAGCAGTTGGCTAAACTTTACCGATAAGGTACTGGGGAGAAAGTTAGGGAAGAAGGGTCTTCCCTATTCAGTGAAATCGTCATTGAAGCAGACTTCCCTGACAACTCCATGGGCTCATCGATTGATAAGTTCGATGGGACCACAAATCCTGATGATCATATTTGCACATTTGAATATTACATGGACATCCTGAAAGTAGGAAGGATGGCTAGGTGTAAACTCTTCCCAATTTATCTAACTAATGCTGCCTCCAGGCTGTTTAAGAGGTTCAGACCAGGGAAGGTCCAATCTTGGCGATGGCTATCTACCAATTTTCTATAGCAATTTAATTCAAGGAGGGAAGCCTCCCCGGAAGTGAACACGATGTTGTGTGTTAAACATGGTGAGAATAAGAGCATGCACAACTTTACATTTTAAGTCTGAGGCTTTTAGGATAGGAGTAAGCGATGAAGGAACATTATTGATGGCGGCCCATATCGGAATTAGGAGGGGAATATCAATGTGGGACAAGAAAAATAATAGGTTATGCCTTAATATAAAAGCTTTCTATGAAAGAGCCAGTAGCTACATTAGGATGGAAGAAGCCGATTCCACAACACAGACTCAGAGAACTTTTGTCCCTAACTTGACAAGAAAAAGAGGGCAGAAGGATATCAACCATTGACAAAGAGACAAAAGGAGCTTAGCTTCACTACAGCAACCCCCTTACCCATACTCCTAGCCAGATATACAAGATGACCAGGATAGAAATTGCGTACAACATGCCCAATAAGGTGAAGAAAGTGGAATATAACCGAGGTGGTGCATACTGCCGCTTTCACCAAGCTAATGGTCATCATACCAACAATTGCCAACGTCTAAAAAATGAGATAGAGAGGCTGATCTATAAAGGTTACCCGGGCAGCTTTTAGAAGGCAAAGGGTGAAGACAGGACATGAAACCTAATCCCAGACCCAAATGAGAATCAAGATGGAAACCCTTCTTACCTTATAACCTCGATTCATGGAGGATTACACCTCGCTGGCGCTAGCAAAAAAACATAGGAGAGAGATGTGTAAGAAGCTAGAGTCCAACAAAAGTTGGTTTTCCATGTCAAGCAAAAGTGTGCACCGAAGATAGCATTCATAGTAGCTGATGCGGAAGGAGTCGTGTTCCCACACCAAGATCCACTTATTATCACAGTGCATATATCAAACTGCACTATGAAAGAAGTCTTCGTTGATTCTAGAAGCTTAATCAATATCGTTTTCAAATCTTCATATGATTAAATGACGCCGCCATCAAAAATCCTAAAGCCTAGTCCTGAACCAATCCATAGCTTCAAAAATACTTCCACCGTCCCGATAGGATCAACACGCTTGCTAATTATGGCTGGAACTGCCCCACTACACAAATCGTTTTATGCGAGTTTCTTAATCATCGATTAGCCCTCACTATACAATGCTTTCTTGGGAAGACCTGCTTTGATAGACTTAGGGGCAATCATTTCTCAAAAAGACTTTCTCATGAAATTCAACACTCTTGCAGGAATAGGATCAACTAGCTAGGGAGTTATACAATGGAAACCTTAGTTCGAACAATAAAATTGTTTGAAATTATATTGGTGTCTCTTCTGATGTTTGTAATAATAATAACAAAATAAATTAAGCCAGTTCAAAGAACTACATCAGTACCAAGTACCCAAGCCTGTGCTAAAGCAGCCGATCCTGCACCCTCAAAATCCATAAAGAAAGAAAAGAGAATATACTTACACACGATCGAGACCGATGAATATTATTCAGTTTACACCCAATACTTCTCCAAGGAAGTTCGAAAATAGGTGCCCTCAGTCACCTCAAAACCAAACGAGAAAGAAAGTGAAATAGACCCAAAATTAAGGGAAATAAAGAGGGTTCAAGCAGGCGGACTACCTAGAAGAAGTACAGGTAGCCCCAAGGACCCCATAAAGGTTCTCAAGATTGGAAAGAATCGCAGTGTAGAGGCTCATACTGAGCCAATAGACTTCTTGAAGACATCATTATATGTATTCACTTGGACACACTCAAATATGGTAGGGATTGATCGAGTAATTATATGTCATGCGCTCAATATTGATCCGATGCACATCCATTTAGGCAAAAACACACGACCCTAGACCAGGAGAGGTACAATTATCTTCATGAGGAAGTTAAAAAGTTAAAAGAGAATGGATTCATTTGGGAAGTATACTACTTGAAGTGGTTCACCAGCCTAGTACTCATAAGAAAACTTGATGGGAAGTGGAGAACCTACATACATTAAACTAACCTTAACAAAGCTTGCCCAAAGGACAATTTCCTTCTGCCCAGAATTGATTAGTTAGTGGATGCTACTAGTGGACATGAACTGCTTTCATTCATGATGCGTATTCAAGATACGATCAGATTTCTATGTTTGAACTAGACTAAGAGCATACCAGTTTCATAACAGACAAAGGATTATACTGCACCAAAGTCATGCTGTTTGGACTCAAAAATGTAACGACCCGTAATTTTACTACTTTGAAAATGGAATATTTAATTAAATTTAAATATTCAAATGTATAATTTTCAAAATTAAATAATCATTTTTATGTGATAAATAAGAATGGTGAAATTATTTTAGAATTAATGTACAAAAATAAGAGATTTTAGAGTTTCATCGTAAAATTGACAAAAACTGGTTTTCGATATAATTGGATATACGTTCAATTTATGTTTTAAACGATAAATAATTATTTTTAAATTTTTTATAAAATGATAATAATTGATTGATAAAAGTTTTATAAATATATACATATACCCATTTTATAAAGATACGCAAACTTCGTCACACTTCGACCAATCGACGTCATATTTTACAATTGGATTTTAATATTAATAAATATGGTTTTATAACTAACATAAAATTGTTTTAATTTTTTAAAGATGATAAGAAAGTTATTTTCAAGTTTTGTTTAAATAAATAGATAGTTTGATTAAAAATAGAAAATGTGACTGAAAAACGTTTTATCTAAAAATCAACATTGTGTTCAATATAAGTTATGTAAATGTTTTTGCAACTTGAATAGTTATTATATAAACACATTAAAAAAGAAATAAACACCTCACTTGTATTAACTAAGGATTAATTAAGCAAAGTGTTTAATTAGGTAAAGAAATGTACTTAAAGAAGATATTTTCACCAAATCCAACACAAGTCAAATCAAATCACATCAAAACAAAAGCAAATCAAATCAAATCTCCACCTTAGTCCACTTTTCCAACTAGTTTCATCTCTTAAGTATTAAGTAAAGATGACATAAAGTAATGATGATATGTGAAGATGTAAGTGTTGAAAAAGTATGTTTCACTTAAAGGTTAAGGAAGGGTATTTGTATTATTTGAAAAAGCTTAAGGTTAAGGCATTTAAGGCTATAAATAGCCATGAATACCACTTCCATTCTGGCACAAATTACTTTCTTCTCTTCTTCTTCTTCTTGAAATTCATGGCTTCTTCTCTTCTCTTCTCTTTCCTTACTAACTTTCTTAAAATCATATCAAACCAACTCCAAACTCTACCAAACTCTGGCAAAGACCTTAAAATACCATTAGAATATGGTTTATCATCTAAGTAGTCGAAGAATGATGGAAGAGGAGGTGGAACATGATGAGGCCGAACATATGTAGGTGATTGGAGGAGATGGCATGAGTTTTGGGTGATGAAAAAGCTTATGCCCTATAGCAAAGCATGGTGTAAGGTGTGGTCAAGAGCATAAAGTAAGGAGGAATGGAATAGATGATGATTAGGTGAAGTTAACAAAAGTTTAAGTAAAGTGTTGGATTGAATGAATGTTAGTAGAAAGTGAAACGATTTGGTTAACAGTGAGTACTCACATTTTACTAATTAATCTCTAAATTATTTCATAAAAAATTTACCATAACTAATTAAATGGAAATTTAATCCATAAAAAATATGTGTATGGAGTTGTTTAGCCTTTTAATAATTAAATATCTACAAAGCTTTAAAAAAAATATTATAATAATATAATATGAAATAAATGAAATATGAGTTTGAAAATGAGAATATTGTTCAAAAATAAGTCTAAAATGATTTCTAAGTGTTTTATAAATATTTAAACTTGTTTCGACAAAATTTGAATAGAAAAAATTAATTGGGTCTAAACTAGGCGTATCGTGTAATGGTAATTCGCGATTTCGCGCCGTAAAATTCAAACAAGTGAAGTGAATGGAATATAGCCCGGAATTCATTGAGATAAGCATTTTTTGGACTATTATATCCATAGTTTTTAAATGAAAAAGGAAAATCAAGATTTAATTAAGTAGACTTTGAAATATGAGTAAAACAAGTTTTTAAAAAAATCGCGGTTTTGGAGTTTAAAACCCGAATTTGAAATTAATTTAAAATGAATATTTTTAATGTTTAAAAATATAAAATAAATTTTATAAATCTTTTAAAATAGTTTAAAAGAGATTTGAGTTATAAATATGAATTTCCAAGAAGATAGAAAAGTTGTTTTCACCAAATAAGATTTTAAAATACTATTTGTAACACTTTTTCGCAACAATTTTTGATAACTTTTGCAAACGATGGTTTTAACTTAATTATTCTTTTTTGAATCTTTTTTGACACTTTTCAAATAAATAGTTAAGTAATTTAAAGATGATTAAGAAGTTTAAAAATGAGTATGCGAAAATGACTAGTACATTTACTCCATGTGTGAGTGTTACAGAAAATCCGACCGAGGAACAGAATAGATCGAAGAGAAAGCCTGATGCTCTAAAATAATTAAAAGTAAATTTAGTATGTTAAAAGATTAGCGTTGATCAAATAACTTGACCAACTTATGGGTGACGGAGAGGTAGTCTCTAGGCTTGGGTTTAGGAAACCAATTGCATGCCCTCCCTAACTGCCCTGACTGGCCCAATGGAGGGGATGGTAAATTTAATTTACTCGGATCAAAATTTTCCAGAGTATAAAAGATATAATTTTCCAAATTCAATAACTCGGATTGCATAGAAATAATCTTCTTATATTTTTAAATTCTAAGGAGGGAATCCGTACTATCCATGTGAATTTAAAAGGTGATTTCACAGTTATTCGACCGATAGTAAAGACTGAATATGGAAATTGATATTGAGTAGAATTAGTATAATTTCCCAGATCCTTTTTACTCAATAATGTTTTACAATATGAGATTTAAATAAATAAGTTGGAAATGTATTTCCTAAGTAAAAAGTGAAACGATTTAGAATTATTCCAGGATTTAAAAATGGTTTTAATTAACCAAAGGATTTGATAAATGAGGCTTAACGATACCATATACTCTGAAAAAGATAAAGAAATGATTCAATGAATATATCTCTAAGAGAAATTTGATTTAAATAAAAAGTTAATTAATTAAATGTTGTGTGATAATCATCTATATACCTAAATGCCTTTATATCGATGGTTGGTTTGGAGAAACCGGGGTCGGATTTGGGTAATTCCTATCCAAAAACCACTTCAAACCAATTTATACGTTCGGAAGTGAAGACTTGTTGAAGATGACGATTATTGAAGACCAGATATCTTCAGAATATAGAGATTTTTGTCATGAGTCTCATGGGTTTACCTCATATTATATTTATATGTCAATGGTATCTACATTCTGAAATCTTCGTTGTATTGAAAACCGAAGATCGTCATAGCAAAATGACTGCTTGTTGACATTCTCTGGGTCGCTCCTAATATAGAGATATTTATTATAGCAGTGGTCCTGTCGTGTTTTGAAATCTCTGTAATGCAAGGATTACTCACTACTAATCCTAGGGATAGTTCCCAACAGGATGTAGTAGGAGTAGAGTCTTCGGTTTCGTTCAGTCCCGGAACGAACTTGTATAGATGAATATTTGACACTGCATTTCTAAGATCACAAACATTGACTTTTACAAACATACATCTATTTGGTGGCGGAGAAGGTAACTTCTCTTAGCTTAACACCCTTCTTTGAGACGTATGAGCTTAGAGGTTGCATATTCATGAAAGTTAATAGTAATTGAAGGAATGACAATGTGGCATTCAAAGTGGAACATGAAATGATCAAAACATGGTTTTGTGGAACGTAACCTCACGAGCCTTACATCCCACGAATGATACGGGATACTATGTGGTCTACAGGTGATATTTTGGGCTATCAGTTATGAGAAATGAAAGCATCTATTGCTGCAAGGCATTTGCTGCCTTAAAATGATGAAATGGACAGGTATGGAGGCCGACAGAGATCATGTAAAGCCACTGAGTAATGCACTGTACCATAGTAGTGTAGCAAGTGTAGTTACAAGTGGCTAGCTTGAGAAAAGTGATAAGGTCAATGCAGGAATTATAATTGTTATGCGTGGATCAAAGGAAAAGGCCACTTGTTCCCTATCATGCTGGAAATCCAATTCCAAATACGAGCTTTATGGTTTTGATTGTAGTCCCAAAATAACTGTAACGCTTTGTAAACATTCAACAACCCCTTTGTGGAATTTAATAATGGTAATAATTTCGGCTATGTTTATATATATTTACTTGGAAAGGATTTTCAAAGCAATGTTACTAGAAATAATACTAAATAGTTTAAGTATTAAGTGTTCTGGTTATCATATGGTAAAAACCTGCCCGTGTTTATGTGCGGCGTGGTCTTATGAAATACCCTTCTTTTCAAAGGTTTTGATTGACATCAACATGATCTATACATAAAAAATTTCGAGTATCTCACGCTAGTTTATCAAGCCTGATCCAGGTATTTTTAATACTCAGGTTAGATCCGAGTAGTTTCAGGTTTAGTTGAAGGCGCTTGGAATCTTCAAAGGGGAGCTGGAATCTTTACCTACGTATAGACGTATTCTATTATCCCCTGCATCGATTGCATTTGTTTTTATTTTTCAGCATTTGTAAGGATAGAGGGTTTATAACTATCCAAGCTGAATCCCAGTTAGACTCTGATATTATATTCAAAATTTTCCACTGTAAAGATTATTGTTGAAATAATATATGTTATTCCATTCATGTCAGATTCTGTTCTATCTTTATTTTCTTTTTCCCTTAACATTCAAGTTTTTTAGCACTTGAAATTGCGGCACGAGGATGTATTAGTGACAATTTTCGAGGGTCGAAAATTCTGGTCGTTACGTTTGGTATCAGAGCTTAGGTTGAGCGAACGCCTAGGCTTTAGTGGGGTGAAACTCATTATAGATAGGGTTAGTAACACCCTAGAATGAGTTCGAGAGTATTATATATATGAGCGCGTATTTGTTATTTGATATAAAAATGTTTTGTGTTGATTTATCTGCTGAGTGGTTTATAGATTCTGGTCGATGCGCCAGGTCATTGTTATTGATAGGGATTTCTAAACACTTAAACAAGACAAACCGATACACTGTTTTAAAAGGATTATATTTTAAGTATAAAGGAATATGTTTTGAAAGATATAGATATTTATGTGTGTCATATTGGTCAAAGTCCAGTGGATTGATGATGACTGAGATTGTACTTGGGAGATTAAGAGCAGGATTAGAGATACTTATCCTGACTTATTTGATGGTATGTTTTACCTCTTTGATTGATTTAATGTGTACCTTGTCGTAATTTCGAGGATGAAATTCTTTAAGGATGGGAGTTTGTAACACCCTATGTTTTTGGTAACATTATTTAGGATATTTAATTAGTTAAATAAAATAAAATAATGTGTTTATTAGGAGATTGAGATTTGAATTAATTAAAGGGCAGCCATGCCATTTAACCTATGAATTAAAATGAGAGTTAAATTGAAATAGAGAAAGGGTAAAATAGGAAAGAGGCCATTCCTATATCCCTTAAACTTGTCCGTCTATTCTCCTATACACGCTCATTTCATTTTATCATAATTTTTAAACAAAAGGCTAGCCACTATTAACAAGGAAAAAGAGGAAGAAGATTAAGAAAAGCTAAAGAAAGAAGCTAATTCAAATCAAATCCATTCACATCTCAATCTCTTTAATCTCTAAAGCTAAGGTGAATAATGTTTACATCTCATATTTGTTTTTTTCTTCAGTTTTTGGATGAAATCCGAAATATTTTGCAATGATTTGCCATGTAGTTGGATGTTGGAATGATTATATATACATGTTGATGATTTATGTATGTTCATATTGATTTTATGATATGTTTTAAGGCGAAAACCCTATCAAATGACATCCAAATGCCTTACGAATTTTTATATAGACCAGAAATATTATTTTGGAGATGGGTTTAAATTTTCAATTTTTTCTAAATTTTTGTGAAATTTATATGAATTTTCTAGTGAAGAAAATGATATTTTGGGCTATAAATTATTTACGATTAAATAATTAATGGTTTGGGTTTGAAATCATATATGTTAGAAAGCATATAAAAAGTGATTTTCTGGAATTTTTGTAGAATTTTCCTAAGTGTTTTAATGGGAATATAAAATTATTTGAGGTATGAGACTTAAATGCTTTATATATTTATAAAAGGAGAAGGGGCATTTTGTAAAATAATTCAAATTGTTAATTCTGGAAAGTCGGTAGTACTTTTAGAAAAGAGAAACTTGCAACCAATCACAATTAGTCAAACAAGGCAGGTTAGGTACAAAGAATAGTTTAAAAATTACAAATCTACATGTTTTTCACTGTTTTGATGCTTTCGGCACTAGGTTCCGCCTCCTTACCTTCGCTTCCAACACTGTCGAAACCAATGCACATGGTATCAGTTAACTAGTACATAGCGAATTGGATACAGATGGAAGGTATTGAGTCGAAACTAGGGGTTCCAAAGGGGTTGAGGTATTACTTTGCTTTTAAAAGAAAATGCGCCTGCTTGCTTTCGACTAAGTAGCTTTCGACTTGGTTAGCTTTCAACTTGGTCAAATAGATTTAAAGAAATGGTTTCAATTCAGTTGCGCTTTTGTTTTAAATAACTACTTTCGACTAAATCGAAACCTTTAGTTGTCGCTTTCTACCTTTCGACCTAGATGGTTTCGGAGGGTTGTTTTGCTTTGTTTTCTAAAATAAGGCCACTTCTCCAAAGCTTTCGAAGGGATGGTTTCGATGCCATCACATCTTTACTTAGGATATATTTTCAAAATAGATGCTTTCAAGTTAAATGTTTTAAAGACCCTTTTTCTATAATTAAAGTATAACCTAAATAGTTTCAAAAGAGAAAGTTTTAATGATTTTGAAAGGAGCGCTTTCGACTTTAATGGGTTTTTGATCCTTTTGCTTTAATTGAAGGCTTAATCCAAAGGGTTTCGACCGAAATAGTTTTCAAAGGTTTCAAAGGATAAATTTTTGAATGGTTTCGAAAGGTCTCCACATGTTTTAAATTGAACCCAATGGCTTTCGAAAGGTTTAGTATTTTAATCCTTTTGAAAGGGTTTTAATGAATGGTTTCGAAGGTGTGGTTCCCTAGGGTTTCCAAAGGATTGAAAGGAAAGGTTTTTCTTATGCTTTCGAAAGGTTTAGTATTTTAGTCCTTTATGTCTGACTCGAAGTTGTTGTTTCCCCTTAAACTCTCGGGTGCTCAAAATTGATTTGAGTAGGCTGAGGGTTGAAGTTTTCAGGTTTTGTTGTTTTGGCAAATAAATCTTCCCGAGATGAGCAGGTTGCTAATGTATAGCTAATTAGGAGTACAAATTATTTTGTTTATTTCCGCTATATATTAAGTCAGATATGACTATATTGCATTGATCAATTAAGGGGGCATCGTCATATGTCGCTCTGGGCGTATTATTGTAAATTATACTTGATCATTACCTAGGAAACATTTTGGGATTTTGTAACTTGGATATGAATTATTGTTTTTGAAATGTAATCAGCAAAGTATTATTTTTTGAAATCTGCGATTTCATTCACATTCAAGTGCTACTAATATTATGGATACCATTAACATTACCGTATTTTATCACCATACGTTAATACAAAAGATGATTGCATCATATGTAGCGCTTAGCTTTTAGCCTTTAGATACGGGATGTTACAACTTGGCAATAAAGCATAGGTTAGTGAAAAACTTTAAACTAAAAATGGTTTTTAAAACATAATCCTAAGGCATTAAAGTAAGATTAGGGTATGGGATAAGGCTATAGTAACACACTTGTATTTGCTATATATAAGTATACGCTTTATCTTTAGTCTCCTATCTTTGTTAGGTTACTTTCTGTATCTGATGCAGTTTGAATACAGATATGAATGGTAGAAGAGGAAGAGTTAACCTAGGAGGGGAGGGCACCAATGGGAATGCCAGACCTAATGCAAGGAGGACCCAAGATCAGGCACAAGCAGAGAATGATGGTGCTGGATTCCCGCAAGTTGGAATGAAAGCTATGTATCAGTTTTTCATAAATATGATGCAAGCGGGTGTTGCAGCTGGAGTGTTAGGAGGAAATGCTGTAGGAGTAGGGGTTTTGGAATTTTTGGTAGTTACCATTATGCTAAGCTGAGCGGAGATTATGCTAAGCTTAGAGGGAAGCCATTTCTAGGAACAGAGGATGCCATAGAGGTGGAGAATTGTTTGCTGCACCGTGAGAGGATCTTTGCAGACTTGGGGCTCAATGATGAGCAGAAGAGGAAGCTTGCTTCGAGGCAGCTTTAGGGAGGAGGTTTGTTTCGGTGGAATAGTGTGATGGCTGGTGTGGATGAGGAAACCATGACATGGGTTCAAAAGGAGGTTCCAGGAGAGGTTCATGTCTGTGATGACACAGTCTGCTCTGATAAGAAAGTTTGTTGAGTTAGAGCAGGGAGAGATGACTGTTCTGGAATATGCTAGAAGGTTTGAGGAGTTGGCCAGATATGGGTATGCTTCAGTGGATACAGTGATGAAGTAGAATGATAAGTTTATCAGGGGGTTGAAGCCTGAGTTAGAAAGAGCTACATTGCCTCATATTAGTGATCCTTCTGATTTTTTAGTCGAGATGGCCTTAAGGCATGAGGAGATACTTGATTCCCTAGAGAAGAGTAAGGCTAAAGAGGTCTAGGTGGGGCAGGGCCAGAAGAGGAAGTTCTTTCCTAAGAAAAGTGCTCAGAAGGGTGGAGCAACTAATAAAGGGAAATCTGAGATTGTTTGCTTCATATGCGACAAGAAGGGGCATTTTGCTAGTGAGTGTTGTGCTGGAAAGGCAAAGGAGGTGGTAGAGAAGAAGAATGTCAGGTGCTTCAATCGTGACCAGATTGGCCACTATAAGGATCAACGCAGGGAGCCCACTAAGGATGGAAAGAGCAAGGTGTATGCATTGGAGCCTGCTACTTCGAAGCCAAAAGATCAGGAGAAGGGAAAGTCAGTTTTGGGATGTACACTTCAGATTCATGGTATGTCTGTTACCGTTCTATTTGATACTAGTGCATCACATTCTTTTATATCTAGATGTTTGATAGATAAGCTTAACCTAGAACCCACATATTTAGTTACTTCCTTACGGGTTTTGAATCCAATATAAGGATATGCTACTCTAGGATGGAGATGTGACCAATTAGAGTTTGACTTGTTAGGTCATACTTTTGTTTGCAGTTTTCATGTGTTTGATTTTGTGGGGGTTTTGGATTATTCTTGGGATGGATTGGTTAAGCAAGTATGATGCTCAGATATTTTGCCATGATAGGAAAATATCTCTTAGGCACCCTGATAGTAGAGACATGATTGTTTATACCGTAGAAGGTTCTAGCGGTAAGGTGAATGCTTTGTTGGGTATGGTATTATGGAGTTGGATGATGAGCTGAATCGAGTTTTCATGGTTAGAGAATTCGCGGATGTTTTTGAGCCTGTAGTTGGATTGCCACCAGAACGGGCCATTGATTTTCGAATAGATTTGGTTCCGGGAGCAGAACCAGTAAGTAGGCCGCCGAGCAAAATGACCCCCACAGAGATGAGAGAGTTGAAAGTGCAGTTGGTGGATTTGGAAGGCAAGAGTTTTATCAGGCTAAGTAGTTCGCCTTGGGGAGCAGCCGTAGTGTTTGCTAAAAAGCCGGACGGATCGTTGAGGCTATGCATCGATTATCATAAGTTGAATGAAAGGACAATAAAGAATCGATACCCATTGCCAAGGATTGACGATTTGTTCGACCAGTTGAGTGGAGCCAAGGTATTTTCTCAGTTAAATCCGGCAGTAGATTTCCATCAACTCAATGTAGCAGAGGATAGTATACCTTTGACGGTGTTTAGGACCAGATATGGGTCGTACGAATGGTTAGTTATGCCGTTCAGGCTGACTAATGCGCCGGCCTTCTTTGTGGATTTGATGAACCGAGTTTTTCGAGAGCACTTGGATAGGTTCATATTGGTTTTCATAGATGATATCTTGATATAATCTAAGGATGAAAGAGATCATGAAGTTCATCTTAAAGTGGTGCTTGAGATGCTGAGGCAGCATCAGCTAAACATGAAGTTCTCAAAGTGTCATTTCTGAAAGAAGAAAGCGAAGTTTCTTAGTCATGTAGTCTCAGAGAAAGGATTGTCAGTAGATCCAACTAAGATTGAAGCAGTGAATAGTTGAAAGTAACCCAAGAGAGTGACTGAGATAAAGAGTTTCCTTGGATTAGTTGGTTATCACCGAAGATTCATTAAGGATTTTTCGCAGATAGCAGCACTGATGACCAAGCTAACGAGAAAGGATGTGAATCAGGATTTGGTAGTTTACACCGATGCACCTGTGTTGGTTTTTCCGAAAGGGAATCAGGATTTGGTAGTTTACACCGATGCGTGTGGAACAGGATTAAGAGCTGTGTTAATGTAGAAAAGTAAAGTGAGTGCCTATGCTACTAGACAGCTTAGACCGCATGAGGTCAGGTATCCAACACATGATTTGGAAATGGCTGCAGTGATTTTTTCACTAAAGGTGTGGAGACATTACCTTTTGGGAGAGAGGTTTGAGTTATATACAGAGCATAAGTCGCTGAAGTATTTGTTCTCTCAGAAGGAGCTGAACATGAGACAGTAGAGGTGGTTGGAGTTTATTGCCGCTTATGATTTTGGGATTGAGTACACAACGGGGAAGACAGCAAGATTGCAGATGCACTTAGCAGGTAGCATCAGAATGCAGTATTGGCGATGATTGCTAAGTGGAAAGATTTGGAAGCATTAGCAGGTTGCAGAGTGTAGTGGAGATCCGAGGTTTGGTCTAGCAGAGAAACCATAGTGTTATCTTGTTTGGAAGTTCGACCAGTGGTGATCTAAAAGATTGCTTCTAAACAGGAAGAAGATCCAGAATTAGCTGAACGAATCAGGAAGTTAAGAAATTGAACCGAGAGCGATGACTTGAAAGTTTTCAGTCCTGACCAAAATGGGTGGTTGAGAAAGAAAGGAAGATTATGTGTTCCGAGTGTAGGAAACATAAAGAAAGAAGTCTTGGAGGAATGTCATTGTTCAAAGTTATCTATTCATCTAGGAGGAACTAAGATGTATCAGGATATGAAGAGAAGTTTCTTCTGGGAAGGTATGAAGCGGGTTATTGGCTTATGGGTAAAGCGGTGCTTGAATGGCTAGCAAGCAAAGGCTGAATAATAAAAGCCTAGTGGATTGCTTCAGCCGTTGGATATTCCAGTATGGAAGTGGGATTCTATTTCCATAGACTTTATTATCAGTTTGCCAAGGTCTAACAGAGGAAATGAAAGTATATGGGTTATAGTGGACAGATTGAACAAGAGTGCCCATTTCATTCTAGTTAAGTCAACCAGAATGGCACCCGTATTAGCGAAGTTGTTTATGAAGAATGTGGTTAGACTGCATGGAATTCCCAGTAGTATAGTAAGTGATAGAGATTCATTATTTACTAGCGAGTTCTGGAAGGGTCTATAGGAAGTTTTGGGAACCAAGCTCAAGATGAGTACCGCATACCATCCGCAGACAAATGGACAAACGGAAAGAGTAAACAAAATCTTGGAAGATTTGTTAAGAGCTTGAGTACTGGATTTCAAGGGATCTTGGGAAGACCATCTACATTTAGTTGAGTTCTCGTATAACACTAGTTATCAGACTAGTATTAGGATGGCATCGTTCGAAGCTTTCTATGGAAGGCCATGCAAATCTCCTGTTTGTTGGTTAGAGACCGAGGAAAGATTGGTGCTTGATCCAGATTTGGTCAGAGAAGCTGCAGAAAAGGTTGAGGTCATTTGAGCTAGAATGAAGGAGGCTTTGTCTAGGCAGAAAAGTTATGCAGATAGAAGATGGAAAGATTTAGAGTTCTCAGTTGGAGATCAGGTTTTCGTCAAAGTGTCAACAATGAAGGGTGTGATTAGATTCGAAAGATCAGGAAAGATAGCATCGAGATTCGTTGGACATTTTCCTATTGTTGAGGGGATCGGGAAACTCGCATATAGAATCGAGTTACCGAGCAGTTTGGCAGGAGTCCATAATGCTTTCCATGTTTCTCATCTCAGAAAGTGCGTTAAAGACCTGGAAACTGCTATTGCACCAACTGTGCCAGACGACTTAGTGGTAGAACTGGAATTGACTATAATAAGAAAGCCGATTCGCATTGTTGCGAGAGATGAGAAAAGGCATAGAACCAAGACGGTCATGTTAGTCAAAGTCAAGTGGAGTGACGATGACAGAGACTGTACTTGAGAGATTGAGAGCAGGATTAGAGATACTTATCTTGACTTGTTTGATGGTATGTTTACCTCTTTGATTGATTTGTTGTGTACCTTGACGTAATTTTGAGGATGAAATTCTTTAAGAAGGGAAGTTTGTAACACCCCATGTTTTTTGTAACATTATTTAGGATATTTAGTTAGTTAAATAAAATAAAATAATGTGTTTATTATGGGATTGAGATTTGATTTAATTAAAGGGCAGCTGTGCCATTTAACCTATGAATTAAAATGAGAGTTAAATTGAAATAGAGAAAAGGTAAAATAGGAAAGAGGCCATTTCAATATGCCTTAAACTTGACCATGTATTCTCCTATACACGCTCATTTCATTTTATCATAATTTTTTTAAAAAAGGCCAGCCACCATTAACAAGGAAAAAGAGGAAGAAGATTAAGAAAAGCTAAGGAAAGAAGCTAATTCAAATTAAATCCATTCACATCTCAATCTCTTTAATCTCTAAAGCTAAGGTGAATAATGTTTACATCTCATATTTGTTTTGTTTTCGGTTTTAAGATGAAATCCAAAATATTTTGCAATGATTTGCCATGTATTTGAATGATGGAATGATTATATATACATGTTGATGATTTATGTATGTTCATATTGATTTTATGATATGTTTTAAGGTGAAAACCCTATTAAATAACATCCAAATGCCTTGCAAATTTTTATATAGATCAGAAATATTATTTTGGAGATGGGTTTAAATTTTTAGATTTTTCTGAATTTTTGTGGAATTTATACGAATTTTCTAGTGAAAATATGTTATTTTGGGCTATAAATTATTTACGATTAAATAATTAATGGTTTGGGTCTGAAATTTATATATGTTAGAAAACATATAAAAAGTGATTTTTTGGAAATTTTGTAGAATTTTCCTAAGTGGTTTAATGGGCATATAAAATTATTTAAGGTATGAGACTTAAATGTTTTATATATTTATAAAAGGAGAAGGGGAATTTTGTAAAATAATTCAAATTGTTAATTCTGGAAAGTCGGCAATACTTTTGGAAAAGAGAAACTTGCAACCAATCACAATTAGACGAACAAGGTAGGTTAGGTACAAAGAATAGTTTAATAAGTACAAATCTATATGTTTTTCACTGTTTCGATGCTATCGGCACCAGGTTCCGCCTCCTTACCTTCGCCTCCGACACTGTCGAAACCAATGCACATGGTATCAGTTAACTGGTATGTAGTGAATTGGATATAGGCAGAAGGTATAGAGTTGAAACCAGGGGTTCCGAAAGGGTTGAGGCATTACTTTGCTTTCAAAAGAAAACGCGCTTGCTTGCTTTCGACTAAATAGCTTTCGACTTGGTTAGCTTTCGACTAGATCAAAAGGATTTAAAGAAATGGTTTCGATTCGGTTGCACTTTTGTTTTAATAATTGCTTTCGACTAAGTCAAAACCTTTAGCTGCCTCTTTCTACCTTTCGACCCAAATGGTTTCGGAGGGTTGTTTTGCTTTGTTTTCTAAAACATGGCCACTTCTCCAAAGCTTTCGAAGGGATGGTTTCAACACCATCACTTCTTTACTTAGGATATGGTTTCAAACAGACGCTTTCGACTTAATTGTTTAATGACCCTTTTTCTATAATTGAAGTATAACCCAAATTGTTTCAAAGAGACAGTTTGTTTTAATGATTTCGAAAGGAGTGCTTTTGACTTTAATGGGTTTTTGATCCTTTTGCTTTACTTGAAGGCATAATCCAAAGGGTATCGACCGAAATAGTTTTCAAAGGTTTCAAGGGGGTAAATTTTTGAATGGTTTCGAAAGGTCTCCACATGTTTTAAATTGAACCCAAAGGCTTTCGAAAGGTTTAGTATTTTATTGCTTTCGAAAGGGTTTCAATGAATGGTTTCGAAGGGGTGGTTCCCCAGGGTTTCAAAAGGGTTGAAAGAAAAGGTTTCTCTTATGTTTTTGAAAGGAAATATTTAAAGATATTAAAGAAGGATGTCTAATGTTTTGAAGCTATCGAAGGAAAGGTTTTTAATGGTTTCGAAAGGGGTACTTTCAATGGTTTCGAAATGGTTACTTTCAAGGGTTTCGAAAGGTTTGTTTAAAGATTTTAAATAAAGGTTTCGAATGTATTAACTAGGCTATATAGTCAAAGTGTTTTCAAGTTAAAAAGGATTTGACTTGATTTGATAGGAAAATAGGCGGTTGAGATAGAAAGGAAGATTATGTGTTCCGAGTGTAGGAAACATAAAGAAAGAAGTCTTGGAGGAATGCCATCATTCAAAGTTCACTTTCATCTAGGAGGAACTAAGATGTATCATGATATGTAGAGAAGTTTCTTCTGGGAAGGTATGAAGCGGGATATTGGTTTATGGGTAAAGCAGTGCTTGAATTGCCAGCAAGCAAAGGCTAAACACCAGAAGCCTAGTGGATTGCTTCAGCCATTGGATATTCCGGTATGGATGTGGGATTCTATTTCCGTAGATTTTATTGATGGGTTGCCAAGGTCGAACAGAGGAAATGAAAGTATATGGGCTATAGTGGCCGGATTGACCAAGAGTGTCCATTTCATTCCAGTCAAGTCAACTAGAATGTCACCTATATTAGTGAAGTTGTTTATGAAGAATGTGGTTAGACTGCATGGAATTCCTAGTAGTATAGTAAGTGATAGAGATTCCTTATTTACTAGCGAGTTCTGGAAGGGTCTACAGGAAGTTTTGGGAACCAAGCTCAAGATGAGTACCGCTTACCATCCGTAGATAGATGGACAAACAGAAAGAGTTAACAAAATCTTAGAAGATTTGTTAAGAGCTTATGTACTAGACTTCTGGGGATCATGGGAAGATCATATGCATTTAGTAGAGTTCTCGTATAACAACAGTTATCAGGCTAGTATTGGGATGGCACCGTTCGAAGCTTTGTATGGAAGGCCATGCAAATCTCCCGTTTGTTGGTTAGAGACCGGGGAAAGACTGGTTCTTGGTCCAGATTTGGTCAGAGAAGCTGCAGAAAAGATTGAGGTCATTCGAGCTAGAATGAAGGAGGCTCAGTCAAGGTAAAAAAGTTATGCAGATAGAAGACGGAAAGATTTAGAATTCTCGGTTGGAAATCAGGTTTTCATCAAAGTGTCACAGATGAAGGGTGTGATCAGATGCGGAAGATCAGGAAAGTTAGCACTGAGATTCTTTGGACCTTTTCCTATTGTTGAGAGGATAGAAAAACGCACATATAGAATCGAGTTATCGAACAATTTGGCAGGGGTCAATGATTTTTTCCATGTTTCTCATCTCAGAAAGTGCGCTAGAGACCCGAAAACTGCTATTGCACCGACTGTGCTAGATGACTTAGTGGTAGAACCGAACTTGACTATAGTGAGAAAGCCGATTCACATTGTTGCGAGAGATGAGAAAAGGCTTAGAACCAAGATGGTCAGATTAGTCATAGTCCAGTGGAGTGACGATGACATAGACTATACTTAGGAGATTGAGAGCAGGATTAAAGATACTTATCCTAAATTGTTTGGTGGTATGTTTTACCTCTTTGATTCATTTGTTGTGTAACTTATATAATTTCGAGGAAGAGGGGAGTTTGTGACATCCTATATTTTTGGCAACATTATTTAGGATATTTAATTATTAAATTAAATAAAATAATGCGTTGATTAGGGGATTGAGATTTGATTTTATTAAAGGGCAGCCGTGCCATTTAACCCATGAATCAAAATAAGAGTTAAATTGAAATAGAGGTAAAATATGAGAGAGGCCATTCCTATATCCCATAAAATTGGCTGTGTATTCTCATATACACATTCATTTCATTTTATCAAAATTTTTAAACAAAAGGTCGGCCACCATTAATAAGGAAAAGAGGAAGAAGATTAAGAAATGCTAAGGAAAGAGGCGAATTCAAATCAAATCCATTCACATTTCAATCTCTTTAATCTCTAAAGCTAAGGTGAATAATGATTACATCTCATATTTGTTTTGTTTTCGGTTTTAAGATGAAATCCAAAATATTTTGCAATGATTTGCCATGTATTTGAATGATGGAATGATTATATATACATGTTGATAATTTATGCATGTTCATATTGATTTTATGATATGTTTTAAGGTGAAAACCCTATTAAATGACATCCTAATGCCTTGTGAATTTTTATATAGACCAAAAATATTATTTTGGTGATGGGATTCAATTTTCAAGTTTTTCTGAATTTTTGTGAAATTTATATGAATTTTATAGTGAAGAAAATGATATTTTGAGTTATAAATTATTTACGGTTAAATAACTAATGGTTTGGGTCTGAAATTTATATATGTTAGAAATCATATAAAATGTCATTTTCTGGAATTTTTGTAGAATTTTCCTAAGTGTTTTAATGGGTACTAAAATTATTTAAGGTATGGGACTAAAATGTTTTATATATTTTGAATGGAGAAGGGGCATTTTGTAAAATAATTCAAAATTTTAATTCTGGAAAGTTGGTAGTACTTTTGGAAAAGAGAAACTTGCAACCAATCGCAATTAGACAAACAAGGCAGGTTAGGTACAAAGCATAGTTTAAAAAGTTCAAATCTACATGTTTTTCAGTGTTTTGATGCTTTCGGCACCAGGTTCCGCCTCCTAACCATCGCCTCCGAAACTGTCGAAACCAATGCACATGGTATCAGTTAACTAGTACGTAGTGAATTGGATACAGGCGGTAGGTATAAAATCCAAACCAGGGGTTTTGAAGGGGTTAAGGCATTACTTTGCTTTTAAAAGGAAACGTGCCTGCTTGCTTTCGATTAAGTAGCTTTCGACTTGGTTAGCTTTCGACTAGGTCAAATGGATTTAAAGAAATGGTTTTGATTCGGTTGCACTTTTGTTTTAAATAATTGCTTTCGACTAAGTCGAAATCTTTAGCTGCCGCTTTCTACCTTTCAACCAATATGGTTTCAGAGGGTTGTTTTGCTTTGTTTTCTAAAACATGGCAACTTCTCCAAAGCTTTCGAAGGGATGGTTTTTCACCATCACTTCTTTACTTAGGATATGGTTTCGAAACAGATGCTTTCGACATAAATGTTTTAATGACCCTTCTTTTATAATTGAAATATAACCCAAATGGTTTCTAAAGAGATAGTTTTAATGATTTCGAAAGGAGTGCTTTCGACTTTAATGTGTTTTTGATCCTTTTGCTCTACTTAAAGGCATAATCCAAAAGGTTTCGACCGAAATGGTTTTCAAAGGTTTCGAAGGGGTAAATTTTTGAATGGTTTCGAAAGGTCTCCACATGTTTTAGATTGAACCCAATAACTTTCGAAAGGTTTAGTATTTTAATGCTTTTGAATGGTTTTAATGAATAGTTTCGAAGCGGTGGTTCGCAGGGTTTCGAAAGGGTTGAAAGGAAAGGTTTTTCCTATGTTTTTGAAAGGCAATATTTAAAGATATTAAAGAATGATGTCTAATGTTTTGAAGCTTTTGAAGGAAAGGCTTTTAATGGTTTCAAATGGGGTACTTTCAATGTTTCGAAAGGGTTACCTTCAAGGGTAGTTTAAAGATATTAAACAAAGGTTTCGAATGTATTAAGTAGGCAATATAGCCTAAGTGTTTTCAAGTTAAGAAGGGTTTTGACTTGTTTTGAAAGGATAGCAATCCTTATTAAAATTCATCAACATTATTTTTAGTAAATTATATATAACATGGCAAAATAGCTTAGAATAAAGCTAAGAATATATATTCCTTGTATAAGTATGATTTAAAAGGTTAAATCATTTTGAAAAGGTTTTCAAGAAAAAAGATGATAGGTAGTTAGCCCTAAGAAAATGATTCGGACAGATAATCTATTTTGATTTGGATAGTTAGTCCAGTTTGAGGACAGTTAGTCCAGATTGCGGACAGTTAGTCCAGTTTTGCAGGCAGTTGGCCCTATTTCTGGATAGATAGTCCATTTGTTACTCATGGACAAATAGTCCATTAGTTACTTATTTATAGCATAACAGATATTTCTATTATTATTATAATCAGTTTGATTAACCAGTTTGGTTGCAGGAAAGGGTTGCAAAATATATGTTTTGAAAAGGATATTAGTGAGGGGAAACCCGTTCTGCTAAGCGGCATAGTCTCACTTTATATGAGTAAATCGAGATGTAATAGTATTATTCATACCAGGCTTTATGTCTGACTCGAAGTTTTTGTTTCCCCTTAAATTCGTGGGTGCTAAAAATTGATTTGAGTAGGCTGAGGGTTGAGGTTTTCAGGTTTTTGTTTTTGTTTTGGCGAATAAAGCTTCCAAAGACGAGCACGTGGCTGACGGATAGCTAATTAGGAGTATGAATTATTTTGTTTATTTCCACCGTGTTTTAAGTCAGATATGACTATATTGCTTTGATCAACCAAGGGGGCATCGTCATATGTCGCTCTTGGCGTATTATTGTAAATTATATTTGATCATTGCTTGGGAAACGTTTTGGGATTTTGTAACATGGATATGAATTATTATTTTTGAAATGTAATCAGCAAAATGTTGTTTTTTGAAATCTATGATTTCGTTCATATTCAAGTGCTTTTGATATTATGGATACCATTAACGTTATCGTATTTTGTCACTAGGTGTTAATACTATAGATACCTGAAGCATCTGTAGCGTTTAGCTTTTGGCCTCCAGATACGGCATGTTACAGTATTATAATAAGAGAAGTTGATTGTAACTTTGGAAAATAAAAGGTAAGTTATCTTTTAAAATTGAAATGATTCCTTTAGGATGAAATGTTTTCCTTTAAGAAAAATATTTGAAAATAAATATATACAGTGAATATATATAAAGAAGCATTTTTAAAAGATAAAAGTTTTACGAAAAGCTTTCGTGAAGATTTTTGAATGTTAATAAGTACATATGAAGTATGTAGATCATTTCGTCACACGATTTAGATCTAAGGTTCGAGTATAGAACTTTAAGTTGTTCTCACTGGTCCGAAAGACGCTTTACCACATGATTGTTGACGACAAACATTGATGAGGGTTTATGGTTGGGTATTTAAGTTTTCAATCATAGTTGAGGGCTATGTAAGGGAAACGAAGGTTTCTTATCAAAGAGCCCGATCAAAGTCCGCACTAGAGGATCAGAGGATCAGTACTAGTTCGGAAGTAAAGTTGTGGATTCAAATAAAAGATCGAATCAAATATCATGTATGGATGATCTTTGTACATCATACAAAATCCAGTTTAAAGATTGCTTTGAGTAAGTATTATCGGGTTTTGGGTTTTTGTTTCATTTTGGAGATGAAATTATTTTAAGGGAGGAAGTATGTAACAACCCGTAATTTTACCACTTTGAAAATAGAATATTTAATTATTTAAATATTCAAATATAGAATTTTCAAACTTAAGTAATCATGTTTTTTGTGATAAATAAGAATGGTGAACTTATATTTAGAATTGGTTTACAAAAATAAGAGATTTTGGAGTTTCATCGTAAAATTGGCAAAAGTCGTTTTTTGATAAAATTAGATATACATTCAATTTTTTTTAAATGATATAATTTTTTTTTATAAAATGATAATAATTGATTGATAAAAGTTATATATATACTTGTTTCATAAAGATAGACAAACTTCGTCACACTTCGACCAATCGACGTCGTATTTTACAATTGGATTTTAGTATTATTAAATATGGTTTTATAACTAAAATAAACTTGTTTTAATTTTTTAAAGATGATAAGAAACTTATTTTCAAGTTTTTTTACATAAATAAATTGTTTAATTAAAAACAGAAAATGTGATTGGAAAACGTTTTGTCAAAAAAAATCAACCTTTTGTTCTATATAAGTTGTGTAAACATTTTTGCAACTTGAATAGTTATTATATAAACACATTAACAAAGAAATAAACACCTGACTTATATTAACTAATGATTAATTAAGCTAAGTGTTTAATTAAGTAAAGAAAAGTACGTAAAGAAGATATTTTCACCAAATCCAATACAAGTCAAATCAAATCACATCAAAACAAAAGAAAATTAAACCAAATCTCCACCTTAGTCCACTTTTCCAACTATATTCATTCCTTAAGTATTAAGTAAAGATGATATAAAGTAATGATGTGATATAAAAATGGTAAGTGTAGAAAAAGTATGTTTCACTTAAAGGTTAACGAAGGGTATTTGTGTCATTTAACAAAGCTTAACGGTTAAGGAATTTAAGGCTATAAATAGCCATGCATACCACTTCCATTCTCACATAAATCACTCTCTTCTCTTCTTCTTCTTCTTCTTGAAATCCATGGCTTCTTCTCTTCTCTTTCCTTACGAACTTTCTTAAAATCATATCAAACCAACTCCAAACTCTACCAAACTTTTTCAAAGACCTTCAAATACCATTAAATATGGTTTAGCATCTTAGAAATCAAAGAATGATGGAGGAGGAGGAAAATGGTTGGGCCGAACACTAAGGAGGTGATTGGAGGAGATGGCATGAGTTTTAGGTGATGGAAAAGCTTGTGGCCGAGAGCAAAGCATGGTGTAGGGTGTGGTCGAGAGCATTAAGCAAGGAGGAGTGGAATAGATGATGATTAGTTGAAGTTAACAAATGTTTAAGTGAAGCGTTGGGTTGAATGAATGTTGGTAGGAAGTAAAACGATTTTGTTAATGGTAAGTACTCACATTTTACTAATTAATCTCTAAATTATTTTAAGTATAATGATTTGAAAGTTTAAATACATTAGATGATTAAATGTTTAATATTGGATGATAACTTGGTTGATATTAAGATTGGTTATATGGTTGTGATATGGTCGATAACTTGGTTTGATAAATATAAGAGAAATGTTTAGTAATTAAACGGAAATTTAATCCATATATAATATGTGTGTGGAATTTTTTAGTCTCTTAATGATTTTAATTATCTAAAAAGGTTTAATATGAAAATTACAATAATATAATATTATAATACAAAATAAATGGAATATGAGTTTGAAAATGAGAATATTGTTCAAAAATAAGTTTAAAATGATTTCTAAGTGGTTTATAAATATCTAAACTTGTTTCGACAAAATTTAAATAGAAAATAGTAATTGAGTCAAATTTAGGCGCGTCGTGTAACGGTAGTTCGCAATTTCGCGCCATTGAATTCAAACAACTTAAAAGAATGGAATATAGCTTGGAAAATTTCGAGATAAGATTTTTTCGGACTATTATATTCATAGTTTTTAAATGAAAAAATAAAATCAAGATTTCATTAAGTAGACTTTGAAATATGAGTAAAACAAGTTTTTAGAAAAATCGCGGTTTTGCAATTTAATATCCAAATTTGAATTTAATTTAAAATGAATATTTTTAAAACGTTTCAAAATATGAAATAAATTTTATAAATCTTTTAAAGTGGTTTAAAAGAGATTTAAGTTATAAACATGAAATCCAAAATGAAAGAAAAGTTGTTTGAACCAAATAAGCTTTTAAAACACTATTTGCAATACTTTTTAAAAACTTTTGCAAACGATGGTTTTAACTTGATTATTATTTTCCGAATATTTTTTGAAAATTTTCAAATAAATAATTAAGTAATTTAAAGATGATTAATAGGTTTAAAAATGAATATGCGGAAAGGATTAGTACATTTGTTCCATTTGTGAGTGTCATAGAAAATCTGATCAAGGAATGGAACAGATCGAAGGGAAAGCCGGATGCTCTAAAATAATTAAAAGTAAATTTAGTATTTTAGAGATTTAGAGTCGATCAAATAACTTGGCCACCTTATGGGTGACAGAGAGGTATATCTGGGCTTGGGTTTGGAAAACCTATTGCCTGCCTTCCCTAGCTACCCTGATTAGCCCGACGGAGGGGATAATAAATTTGATTTACTCAGATCAAAATTTCACAAAGAATAAATGATATAATTTTCCAAATTCAAACAACATGGATTTCATAGAAATAATCTTCTTATATTTGATATTAAATTTCGAAGAGAGAATCTGTATGTTATCCCGCCTTTTGGCAAGGCCGTGACACCAAGAACTTGACTAGAGACCAAAGATAGTTCATCTAGAAGATCGGTTATATGCAGGTTCACTATGGATATCGACGAATTTTGTCCGAGTCCGGATCGAGCCAAAATTGATATGACATGACAAGCGAAGCTATGAGATTCAACATTCTAAATTTCAGGTCAATCCGAGTTCGTATGCTCAAGTTACGAACGATACAAAATTGGATGAAAATCAATCACCGGTCGACTCGCTCCCTTCGACTCGCTCCCTTCGACTCGCTCCGCATCACTCAGAAGTAGCAACTTCGACTCGCTTTGCTCAGAGGCCAACTTCGAGTTGTCCAGGTTCAACTCGCTTCGCATCCCTCAGAACTGCTCTCTTCGACTCGCTCCAGTTTGAAACCATTGAAAGGGCACGCTTCGACTCGCTTCGCTCAAGCAACTGTTCGACTCCATCGAACTCAACTCCATTGGCGAAGCCACTTCTCAAACCTCTCAGGACACTCCATTTCGACTCGCTTGACCAGTGCGAACTTCAACTCGCTCGACCAGTGCATACTTCGACTCGCTCGAAACAACATCAAGGGCAAAGTGAAATTATAGCGCCACGTGACTGAGTCGAAAGGAAGCGAGTCGAAACGGAGGCGAGTCGAAGGAAACAGCCTACCAAAAACTCCATTTTGTATCGATCATATCTCCCAATCTACAAGTCCAAATGCTATGAAATTTTCACAGAAGACTACGTGCATGCTAAAGAATGTCCACGCCAAATTTCGACTCCATTGGATGAAATCTCGATCGAGTCGAAATCTGTTCGTGTCGATCACGGATCGGACCGAAACTTCACGGGCTTGGGCGTGCGGGCCTGGTCACGTGCCAGAGAAGGTCTCCCGAGATCTGAGTGAAATATCAGCCTCCTACACCTATAAATAGACCCCCCCAAAGCCAACAGAAAAGGGGTTCTTCTTCTTCTTTGAGATCTTCAACGCCTAGACTCTACCAAACACGGATCTGAACTCCACGGCTACTTCTACCAACGAATTTCACTACTGCAAATCATTGTTATTCATTGTAATTTGCTGAAATCAATTGTAAACATCAAGGAAAGATCAATAAAGCAAACTACTTCAGAGTGGACGTAGGCAAGATCGCCGAACCACTATAAATTTTGTGTCTCTGTCTATTTCTTTCTGTTTTAAGTTTATTCTTCTTCATTTTTATCCTCTACAATACTTAGATCTGAGATCTGTGATTATATACTGCTGATTTGTGTTCATACACTGGTGCTTTCATGATATTTGGGGTTTGTGACCAATTTTGGCGCAAACACTTTGGTGCTTTCATTGAGAGTTGAACTTAGGATTCTATCATCTGAAAATTGAATTTGAAGGCTTAGAGAATTCAGATCTGAAAAGCTATGACAAGACAATCAAATCGAAGACAAAGGCCAGAAAGAGGTTAGCATGAAGGGAGTAAAGAGGCTTCCTCAGGTGCATATCAGACATCAATCTACATCACCAAGGATGAGATAGAGACAATGATGAAAAGACAAGAGGAAATGATCCAGAACTTGCTTCTTTAGATTGGGCAGCATGGAGCGCAAAATCAAGGAGCATCCAGAGTTCAGAACGGAGCAGGACCATCTGGCACAACCCCAGAACTAGGGGGCAGTTACCCAGAGCATGTTGACCCGATCCCAGAAGCAGTACCAGGAGGAGCTGCTCAGCGCGGCGTTGATAGAGAAGCGAATACTCATTCAGGAGAGCAGACTCCAGGAGTCCCTCGTGAACTCGGGGGGCAAATCGGAAGCAACGGACAAGGACTACAACTTGGAGATAGTGACAGATTGGCAGAGATGGTCAGACGAGCCATGAGAGGCGGACTAGTGAATAGAGATCTGGAGGATGTGAATAGGAGTCCCTTTACTCCTACGATCAGGCAAGCTAGGAATCCACCAGAATTCAAGTTACCAACATTGGACATGTATGATGGGAGGACGGATCCTGCGGTTCATCTAACGAAGTACATGAGGCACATGGAAGTACTGGGGGCATCGGAGGAGGTCATGGCTTGGTGCTTCCCACTATACCTGGCAGACATAGCAGCATTATGGTTCAGACAACTAGAAAGCGGTTCCATTCGAACATGGACCGATTTGACCGAAATGTTCATGAGGCAGTTCAGGGTTCACATTTCAAGACCCAAAAATGTGATGAGTTTGGCAACACTGAAGCAAAGAACAGGGGAGTCTTTGAGGAACTTTCTGATGCGATTCAATGCAGCGGCAGCATCGGTGGATCGACCCGATCCATCCATGGTTTTGATGGGAGCTGTATCTGGCATAACTGATGGCACAGAGTTCAAGAATTCGTTAACAAGGGATCCCTCCATGGATCTAGGAGAGTTTTATCATGAGGCTGAAGGATTTTTATGATTAGAGGATGCAAATGCTGAAAGAGAGGAAGGAGAAGGAACCGAGGTTTACACAGTCAAGAGTGAAAATCCTCCTAGATCTGATTCAGGGATTGGTAAAGGGAAACGAAAGGCTGAAGATAATAGTGACGAACCGACGCGACCACGAAAGGAACCAAGATTCACCTCTTACACGGAGTTGAATGAGACTTTGGAGCAGATCTACCAGGATACTAGGGGGCAGATTCCCTATCGAAGGCCAATGAGAAGGGATCCAACCAACAATGAAAGAAGATCCGACAAGTATTGCCTATTCCACGAGCTGAACGGTCATAACACGAATGACTGCAGACACTTGAAAGATGAGATTGAGGGACATATTCGGAATGGTCTGCTATCGCAGTATGTAAGAAGGGGAACAACAACAGTGGAACTAGAGCGGCCACCACCTGCACCTACTAGAGACGGCTCAGGATCGAGGCGTCAGCTTGTCATCAATTGATTGGGATAATGACGAATAAGTAGCAAACTCCACACCAATGCGGCTTAGTCTTTTTACACATGTACAGGACCGCGAATGATCCTCAGGCATGCTCTGATACGACTACCGATCGCAACGGTGTAGGTGTTTGCACTTTGACGTCCCTATTTTACCTTTATTTTCCATTTCTAATGTTTGAACCTGATTTTGTTGAACATCTCTGTTGAAAACTCATTTTGAACGAAAATCCACTACCTATGATTCCACAACGGCTAAGCCACTTACACATGTAAGGGATCACGAATGGTTCTCAGGCATGCTCTGAGATGGCGATGAACCGCCACCACAAACAGTTCAGAAACTCACTCGAACGTGAAATCTGACATTGTTAATACTAAGTCCCCCCCGGGCACACAAAATTCGGCTCGAACGGCACCCGACCACGAACGGTCACAACTCGCCTCGAATGGCACCCGACCGTGAACGGTCATAACTCGCCTCGAATGGCACCCGACCGCGAACAGTCACAACTCGCCTCGAACCGCACCCGACCGCGAACGGTCACATTTCGCCTCGAATGGCACCCGACCGCGAACTGTCACAATTCGCCTCGAACGGCACCCGACCGTGAACGGTCACAATTCTCCTCGAACGGCACCCGACCGCGAACGGTCACCATTTTGCCGCGAACAGCATACGACCGCGAACGGTCACATATCACCTCGAATGACATACGATCCCGAACGATCGTCATTCATGGTCAAATAAAACTATCAATTCCCTTGCGGTCATCAACAGGATACGAACATCCAGCTTATGGCATTACAAAACACACCTTCTTATCACAAGGCATGTTTTGGGGGGCAAATGTTATCCCACCTTTTGGCAAGGCCGTGACACCAAGAACTTGACTAGAGACCAAAGATAGTTCGTCTAGAAGGTCGGTTATACGCAGGTTCACTATGGATATCGACGAATTTTGTCCGAGTCCGGATCGAGCCAAAATTGATATGACATGACAAGCAAAGCAATGAGATTCAACATTCGAAATTTCAGGTCAATCCGAGTTCGTATGCTCAAGTTACGAACGATACAAAATTGGATGAAAATCAATCACCGGTCGACTCGCTCCCTTCGACTCGCTCCGCATCACTCAGAAGTAGCAACTTCGACTCGCTTTGCTCAGAGGCCAACTTCGAGTCGTCCAGGTTCGACTCACTTCACATCCCTCAGAACTGCTCTCTTCAACTCGCTCCAGTTTGAAACCATCGAAAGGGCACGCTTCGACTCGCTTTGCTCAAGCAACTGTTCGACTTCATCGAACTCAACTCCATTGGCGAAGCCACTACTCAAACCTCTCAGGACACTCCATTTCGACTCGCTCGACCAGTGCGAACTTCGACTCGCTCGACCAGTGCGTACTTCGACTCACTCGACCAGTGCGTACTTCGACTCGCTCGAAACAACATCAAGGGCAGAGTGAAATTCTAGCGCCACATCATCGAGTCGAAAGGAAGCGAGTCGAAACGGAGGCGAGTCGAAGGAAACAGCCTACCGAAAACTCCATTTCGTATCGATCATATCTCCCAATCTATAAGTCCAAATGCTATGAAATTTTCACAGAAGACTATGTGCATGCTAAAGAATGTCCACGCCAAATTTCGACTCCATTGGATGAAATCTCGATCGAGTCGAAATCTGTTCGTGTCGATCACGGATCAGACCGAAACTTCATGGGCTTGGGCGTGCGGGCCTGGTCACGTGCCAGAGAAGGTCTCCCGAGATCTGAGCGAAATATCAGCCTCCTACACCTATAAATAGACCCCCAAAGCCAACAGAAAAGGGGTTCTTCTTCTTCTTTGAGATCTTCAACGCCTAGACTCTACCAAACACGGATCTGAACTCCACGGCTGCTTCTACCAACGAATTTCACTGCTGCAAATCATTGTTATTCATTGTAATTTGCTGAAATCAATTGTAAACATCAAGGAAAGATCAATAAAGCAAACTACTTCAGAGTGGACGTAGGCAAGATCGCCGAACCACTATAAATTTTGTGTCTTTATCTATTTCTTTCTGTTTTAAGTTTATTCTTCTTCATTTTTATCCTCTACAATACTTAGATCTGAGATCTATGATTATATACTGCTGATTTGTGTTCATACACTGGTGCTTTCACGATATTTGGGGTTTGTGACCAATTTTGGCGCAAACACTGTACTATCCGTGTGAATTTAAAAGGTGATTTCACCATTATTTGATGGACAGTAAAGGTTGAATATAGAAATTGATATTCAGTAGAATTAGTATAATTTCCATGATCCTTTTTACTCAATAATGTTTTCCAATATGATATTTAAATAAATAATTTGGAAATTTTTTTCCTAAGTGAAAAGTGAAACAATTTAGAATTATTCCAAGATTTAAAAAGGGTTTTTATTAACCAAAGAATTTGGTAAATGAGGCTTAATGATTCCATATACTCTGAAAAAGATAAAAAAAAATGATTCAATGAGTATATCTCTAAGAGAAATTTGATTTAAATAAAAAGTTAACTAACTGAATGTTGTGTGATAATCACCTATATACCTAAATGCCTTTTTATCGATGGTTGGTTCGGAGAAACCGGGGTCGGATTTGGGTAATTCCTATCCGAAAACCACTTTAAACCAATGTATACGTTTGGAAGTGAAGACATGTTGAAGATGATGATTATTGAAGACCTGATATCTTTAGAATGCAGGGATTTGTGTCATGAGTCCCAGGGGTTTACCCCATATTACATTTATATGGCAATGGTGTATGTATTCTGGAATCTTCGTTGTATTGAAGACCGAAGATCTTCATAGTGGAAGGACCATTGTTGACATTCTCTGGGTTAGAGGTCATTGTTATAACAGTGGTCCTATCATGTTTTGAAATCTCTGTAATGCAAGGACTACTCACTACTAATCTAGGGTAGTGCCATCAGTTTTGTTCAGTCCTAGAATGAACTTGTATGGACGAATGTCTTACATTGCATTTCTGAGATCACAAACGTTGACTTTTATAACTTCTCTTAACTTGACTCCCTTCTCCGAGATGTACGAGCTCATAGGTTGTACGTTCTTAAAAATTAATAGTAATCGAAGGAATGACAATGTGGCATTCAAAGCGGAACATGTTATGATCCAAGCGTGGCTTTGTGGAAATGCGTGGCTTTGTGTTACATAACCTCACAAGCCTCACATCCCAGTAATGATACGGTATACTATGTGGACTGCAGGACATATTTCGTGCTATCAGTTATGAGAAATGAAAGGCATCTATTGCCGCAAGGCATCTGTTGCCTTAAGATGATGAAATGGATAGGTATTGAGGCTGATGGAGATCGTGTAAAGCCATTGAGCAATACACTTTACTATAGTAGTGTAGCAAGTGCAGTTCCAATTGGCTAGCCTGAGAAAAGTGATAAGGTCACTGCGGGAACTTTGGTTGTTATGCGTGGATCGAAGGAAAAGTCCACTAGTTCCCAATCATGTTGGAAACCCAATTCTAAATACGAGCTTTACAGTTTTGATTGTAGTCCTAAAATAGTTGTAATGCTTTGCAAACATTCAGCCACCTCTTGCCGGAATTCAAGAATGGTAACAATTTTGGCTATGTTTATATATATTTACTTGAAAAGGATTTTCAAAGCAGCGTTATTAGAAATAGTATCAAATGGTTTAAGTATTAAGTGTTTTGGTTATCATAAGGTGAAAACTTGTTCATGGTTATTTGCGGCATGGTATTATGAAATACCCTTCTTTCCAAAAGTTTTGGTTGACATCAACATGATCTATACACAAAAAATTTCGAGTATCTCACGCTAGTTTATCAAGCCTGATCAGAGTATTTTAATACTCGGGTCAAATCCGAGTAGTTCAGGTTTAGTTCAAGGCACCTAGAGTTTCCAGAGGTGAGCTGGAGATGTTCATTTACGTACAAATGTATTCTATTATTCGCCGCATCTATTACATTTGTTTTTATTTTTCAGATTTGTAAGGACAGAGGTTTATAACTGTCCAGGCTGAATCCAGATTATACTCTAATATTGTATTTCAAAATTTTCCGCTGTAAAGATTATTGTTGAAATAATATATGTTATTCCATTTGTGTCGGATTCTGTTCTATCTTTATTTTCTTTCTCCCCAAACAATCAAGCTTTCCATCACTTGAATTTGCGGCACGAGGATGTATTAGTGTCGATTTTCAAAGGTTGAAATTTCCGATTGTTTCAAAAAACGTTAGAGCAACCTATCAAAGGTGGGTCAATATGAAGTTCTCAGATTAAATTGGAAAGAATGTTGAGGTACTTATGGATGATATGTTGGTCAAGTCAAAGGCAGCATCGAACCACGTTCGAGATCTGGAGCAAACATTTGAAGTCCCAAGGCAGTATAATATGAAGCCAAATCCTTTAAAATGTACCTTCGCTATTCAATCAGGGATGTTCCTAAGGTACATAGTAATTGCATATGCCATAGAAGCAAATCCCAACAAGATCGATGCTATAAGTAAAATGCGGATCCTATATAAACTTAAGGATCTGATGAATCTAAATGGCAAACTAACAGCATTAAACATATTCATATCAAAAGCAATGGATAAGTGCCTCCCATTCTTCGACCAGGTAGATACGGGGTGAAACTTCGAATGGACTGAGGAATGCAGAGATGCATTTCAAAACCTAAAGGATCATCTGGTCAACACACCTATACTATCTAAATCGATAACAAGTGAGAACTTGTATGTTTATTTAGCTGTAACTGATATAGCTGTTAACCATACAGGGATACAAGAAGATGAAGGGACCCAAAGGCCTATCTACTTCACAAGCAAGCAACTTTCAGGAGAAGAGCTGAACTGCTCAGTCATTCAAACGCCGGCTTACAACCTGCTCCTTACAACAAGGAAGCTGCAGCCCTACTTTCTAGCATATCCTATCAAAGTCCTCGTAGACAAACCCCTAAGGTAGATACTACAGAAGTCAGATACATCATATCTCTTATTGAAATGGGCAATGGAGGTTAACCAATATGAAATCACTTATTATTCTCGAAAGGCAATCAAAGGTCAAGCATTGGCATACTTCATTATAGAATGCACGTTGCCAACTGAACCTCAACTAGAAGAAGAAGCCTCTACCCCTCAGTTCTGGCAACTATTCATAGAATGGAGCATCAAATGAAAGGGGACAGGAATTGGGTGTCTACTAATCACTTTTGATGAGCAGGACTGTATGTAGCAGTGCAGCTTAGTTTCAAAGTAATCAACAACGTTGCAGAATACGAAGCTCTACCCATAGACTTGAGAATGGCCCAGGTAATGAAGGTAAGCCACATTCAAATTTAAAGTGATTCTCAATTAGTAGTGAACCTAATATAGGGTAATTACCAAGAAAAGGAACCAACCTTGGCCAAATACGTGGAGATTTCTAAGAAAGCATTAAAGCCATTCAAACATTTTAGTATAGAACAAATTCCACGTGAAACAACTCTTCTACTGACTCATTAACAAAACTTGCAAGCACCAAAGTGGCAAATAAAATAAAGGCAGTACCAATAGGGTATCAGGTAGAGCCAAGTATAATAGAATCAAATCAAATATTGGTCCTAACCCGAGCCCAGTAGGCAGTAACTTAAGGGGCTCAAGATCAGGAAACGGTGGAAAATCGAGAACACTCCCCAATTGAACCCACTCTTCAGCCAATCGAGGAGAACAATTGGATGACACTTATCAAACAATTCCTACCAAATGGAACACTACCCTAGAATATAGATGATACCCAAAAAATAAGATATCAGGGTCCGTACTACTTCATTGATGGCATAATATACAGGAGAGGGTACTCAAACCCTTATCTTAGATGTGTTTCCAAAAAAGTGGGGTATGGGTCATGTGGGAAGTATATGAGGGCCAATGCGGGTATCATTCAAGAAGGACCAAGTTAGTGAAGAAAGTACTGAGGCATGGTTATTACTAGCCCATAATGCTTCAAGATGCGAGGGAATTTGTAAGAAGATGTGACAGATGTCAACGATTTGTAGGTATCCCCAGACAACCATCCCACGAGCTCATCCCACTAACAACCATGCACTAACCAGCCCATAGCCGTTAGACATATGGGGCATAGATCTAATAGATCCATTTCGTATGTCAAAGCGAGCGGTGAAGTATGCCATAGTGGCCATAGACTACTTCACCAAGTGGGTAGAGGCAAAACCCCTAGCTACGATCACTGCAAAGAAGATAGTCAGTTTTATGGTAAAAAACATAATCAACAGATTCAGAATCCCCCACATGATAATTTTCGACAATTGTACCCAGTTTGAAAGTAAAGATTTTGCAACGCTTTGTGAGAAGAATGACATAATTAATAATCTTTCCTCTACTGCACACCTTCAAGGGAATGGGTAGGTTGTTGCTGCAAACAAAACCATTAAGAAGCTACTTAAAAAAAGACTAGTAAAAGCCAAGGGAAAGTGGGTGGAAGAGCTATCTTTGGTGTTATGGGCCTACCGAACCTCGAATAAATATCCAACAAGCCATACTCCTTTTTCACTAACCTATGGATATGAATCCATGCTCCCTGTCGAAGTAGAGGTCCCATCACATAGAAGAATATCGTACATGGAAGAGAAGAAAAAAATGCTGAAGGAAGCTGCCCTTGATCTCATTCATGAAAGAAGGGATAAGGAAGAAGTATCTGCTGCATATCGGCAAAGAATGGCAAAGAACTGAAAAAACTTCTGCTAGGGGGATTTCGTACTGTGAAGTGTAATGGCTAACACAATAACCCCAACAGATGGAGCTATGGGCCCAAATTGGGAAGGTCCATTAGTCGTGGTCGAAGTATTGGCTAATGGGGCATACACGTTATCAGGACCGGTTGACAACTTAGTTCCATGAACATGGAATTCAAAGCACCTCAGGCCCTATTTTGTATGACTTGCAGTACTTATGTAACAAACATTATAAATATTATTGTGAAAGGAGAAGCAATACAATGAACTGGACGTGGGAATATTGGACGGCCTGAACCAGTATAAAAATCTCTCTGTGTTGATCTCTTCAATATTACACAATAATTACACCAGACGTATGGATATTAGACTGCCTAAACCAGTTATCAAAACAAAACTGCATAAAATGCAGCCTAACTTTCTCAGTCAAATAACTGAAATGGACGTAAGGATATTAGATGGCCCGAACCAGTATTAAAACCCCTCTATGTCAATTCTTTTAACATAGGTACAATAGACGTAAGGATATTAGACATTCTGAACCAATATGAAAAAACCATGCACATGATTTGAAAAGGTTGTAAATATACGACCCGACTCCAAGGAAAAAACAATAGCCAGCCCCAAATAGCGGGGAAGACCGTGCCAAGCGCATGAAATATTGCAAACACTAAAAGCGATGTACAGGAAGCATGAACTAAGTAGACAACAAATTCAAAATAGCAAAATGAAAGCATCTCATAGGATGCGCGATAACTGTTGGAACAGATGCATTCCTAGAAATTACTTAAAGTGTGCCAAGTAAACATCAAAAACAAGGAATTACTTATATTTATTTAGTTCGGTCGGTAAATACTGCGCTTATACTTATGCAACCCATACGTGTACAAGCAATTTAAAAGTACAAAAGGGATGTAATAAGCTACCCTAAAATAAGAGTAAATCACAAACATGACTTGAATTCAGTAGAAGAGTCTGTTACGATCTTCTCCGGCTATGTGAACCGTGGATACTCAAAGCAGGACATAGAGGAGAACTACATGTCAGTTGGAGAGCAGGAGGTGGGTCGTGCAGCCTAGTAATAACAACAGACGAGCGATGAATGGGAATATATCCATAGGAGACGCGAGGGTCATAGTTGGCGTCATCCCAATGGTCACCATAGTCCTATGGATCAAATTGATAGTCCACACAATTATATAAGAAGGTCAGATCAAGCTCTGGCCAGATGCGAGTGAAAACGTCAATTGCATGCTTTACACCAATTATTGCCTTAACCTTCCCTACCTTCATACCGTGAAGCTTCTCCAACAAGGAAGACCTATTAACCCCCTTGAGAAACTGTGACAGAATCCATGGGAGCCTCACATTCTAGGGTGAATATTTTTTCTCAAGGGCATTCACATGTCACATAACAACTCTCCTAGTTCGTTCGACCTCACCCATAAGTTGATCCCTTATTTTCTTAGTGGTCTTAGAAAAGGGATCGAAGATCTCTTTCGTAGTAGAAAGGTAAGGTGAGGTACATGTTCTAGAAGTTCCTAATTCCTTCTTATAATGATCCATTAACTCATTAAACCTAGTCTCATAATAGTTTTTCAAATCATTCTTCAATTTAAGAATATCGTCTGGATCAGCCCTAGAAGGAGCATAAGGACAGCACCAAGTCTTGAAGTTGCACCCAAAGTTGACGGTGTAGTAGGGGCATCTACAATGCTAATCTGCCTTGTAATATGTTCATTTAACTCCTCAACCTTATGCTTCATAGCTTTAATCTCATCCGCGTATACGACCTCATATACTTTTTCCACGTCCTTTAATAAACCTTCCACCTCAATAACCCAAGTCAAAGCCGAATTAAGCTTTTCTTCCAAGACGGCTGTCACTTGATCTTGGTTGAAAGAAGCAGGCTAAATATCAAATGAGCCCACATAATATGAAATTTAAAAGTAATACAACCAAGTGAAGCGCTCACAAGAAATACATAAATTCCGCAAAGTACTTTAAACCTACACAATATAGTTACAACTTAGGAGAAATATTCGTTAACATAGAATTACAAAGTCACAAAAAACAAAAGCAGCTATTACAAATAACTAAGGTGTACAAGGTAAGATGGAGCTGAACTAATAGAAAAAGTCTTTCTAGGATCATGAAAGCTCCTACCCAATGATCCACTGTCCCTTCTTCGGACATCTCAAAACTCGTGATATTTCTTAGAAAATTTAGATAAAGTGTAGGATAGAAATATTCGAACATATCCCTCAAACGTTGCAAGTAAACCACTCCCGTCTTGCTCTTAATTTTCTCCTGTTTAAGTTTTCCTTAGAAGGAGGCGATCTTACCTCGAACATCACGCAAGGAATCCTCAAACTTATAAATCTTCAGTACGACTTTCTCTCTTGTGTCTTCTAAGGCATTAATTAGCTCTATCTTAGTTTTCTTAGTATTCCTTGAAAAGCCCCCAAAGAGTATGAGGGCATCAGTCCTCTATCTCTCTCTTCCTATTTGAGAAAGCTTATTCACCTCTTTGCTTTGAATGGCTTCCTTCTCTCTAATTTGGCAAGAAATTTGCTCAGACATATCCTCTATAATCTTCTTTAGCTATGCTATTTCATCCTCATAAACAACGCCATAAAGTTTCTTGTCATCCTTCACAGACTGCTGTATTCCTTCCAACTTTGACTTAACAGCCTTAAACCTTGTATACAACTTAGTGTTACATTCATGTTGACATTTTAGTGCATCTTTAGCTTTTCTAAGCTCCTCATGGGCTCCTTCCAAATCCTTCTCAAGCCTCTCACCAGCCAGTGTTAAACTAATGTTTCCCTCAATTAGAGACTCAATACGGGTTATGACCACAACCTCAAATTTAGTCATGCTCGTATCGTCAGGACCATAAATGTGTGGAGGCAGAAGGAATGTTGGGTTCAGAGGCTTTATTAAATTCAGACGTAGGCTCATGGTGGCCAACCTAATTGGTAATAAGTAAAATTTGACTCAAAGAAAATCAAACTACACCAGATAAAAATCGGATAGAAACATCTATTATTACTACATCGATTCAACAGACCCATGTACAAAAAGAAAAAAGATATAATAAAAAAGATATGCAGAATTCAATCCTTATGTAAGTTCCCGAACCTATGCCTAAACCACTCAAGATAAGAACTATCAAGTGGGAAAGAGTCGCTTTCTAGGGTGTATAGCCATCAGCGCAGTACAAAGTCACCGATGGATTCCTACTCTTTAATTACTTGATCAATCCTAGAAGGTAACCCCTAGGTCTCATCCTTAAGTGTTGTAAAAGACTTATTTAATCCTTTCTCATGCCTATTGAGATCGAGATGATCTAGGGTTTGAGTTTTGAGCCTAACCTCACTTTCCTTCATAAATTTAGTAAACAGAACTTCTTCAGAAGACTAAAATAAACAAACAAAGTGATAAGGATGACATGATTATTTATTAAGACAACGGGGAAATAAAAAGGTCTACAAAGAAAATCAACATGAAAAAAGCAAAAACAAACTTTATTACATTGAAAAAACGAGGGGGGGAGGAGGGGTCTGAACGAAACCGAAGGCACTATCCCTACTACATCCATTTTGGAATCACCCTCGGGATTAGTACCGATTAGCCCTTGCACTTCACATCTTTATCTTTCATTCCATGCTCTTCACGATGTGTTCACTTCGAAACGCATTCATTGGATCGAAGTGGTTTTCGGATAACATATCTAATCCCGGTCTCTTCAAAACAACGTTAGATAATTTATGGTAACCTCAACCTTTGTTCTTTAGAAAATAAATAGTCAAAGATAAGATCAGAGATTACATCCTAACTGTTAGTGGACGGATTTTCTTATCATCGTCTTAGAAGAATGAAATGAGATTTATACGCATAGTACAGCATCATCGGAGATGATTATGCCATATAACTCATGTGTTTCTCTTAGATATTTCCAAAGTTACGTTTGGGTCCATTTTCGATAGTCGGTTATTTAACTATCGAATAACAACATTCAATCAGGATTTTATTTCATTTGGAAAATCAATATTGGCTCAGTATATAAGCAATCACCATCCTCCTTTAATAAGTCTTCAAACATACAATTACTTCGTAAATTACTTGTATATAAACACCTTTAAAAGATATACTCGCAAATCCATGTATTTCCATATTTAGAAATAGCCATATACTTATTCCAACGGTATAAGTATATCTACAAAACTTACAAAAGTTCCCATTTTATTCGATTCTCAAATCGTTTATAGTTCCCATTACAATTCTCCAAGATCGTTCATAAACCATTTTATAAAATCTCCAAATACATTAATAATTCCTTTACCAAGAATTCAGTCACTTATAAACTTCTTGTTCATTTCAAAATCATTTATAACTCTTTATGAACTCATATGCCATTTATAAACTTCTTTTATAAATCTATAACCCCGCTTCTAAAATTCGTTTATAAATATCCAACCTTTTATAAACTCTTTCACCTGGTAAATAATCTTCCTTAATTCTTCGAACCATTTTATAACTCCTTTATAAATTTTAAGTCTCTCGATTCCATTTCCAGTCTCGAAAATATTTATAAATAATTTTAATCATTTACCTCAAACATAATAACTATTAACTATGAACATTATAAATAAATGAAAATCATTAACTTTAAATATCCTAAAATAATAATTAGTCATTAAATATTGTTTAAGAAATAATAACAAAAATTAGTCTTACCATTTTATAAATAATAATAATGTGACGACCCGCCCTTCTCGTCCCTCGAAAATCGACACAAAATACTCAACAGTATAATATGCCGACGATCGAACGCCGGAAAAAGGCAGATTGTAGGAAAAGAAAGAAGGTAGAAGAAGAAGAAGAACTAAACAACATCAAAACCTCACAGTCGCAGCGGATAAAATATAATATATAGAACAGAACTTTACACAAATCAAAACTATATCTGTTTATTTACAATACATCATCATCAGAGTATGTCATAATAAAATCATCAATATCCAGTCAATCAGTCAATACAACAATCACAGCAGCGGAATAATACAAGTACGAGAAATACGTCTCGAACTCCAGCTCCTCTCCTGAGCTCCATAGCAACCTATCCTGTAAAATACTCGGTCTGACCCGAGCATTATAATAAAATAACACCCGAGTCAGTCTGGAATACCAGCGCATCATAAATACACCCAATTGATTATTAAAGTTTCAAAATTCTTTAAAAACAAAAGCATCTCGTAAGACCACGCCACAAATAAACATGTCGGGTTTTTACCTTACGATAGCTAAAACACTTTTTATAAAAATCCTCTGATATTATAATAGTGTCTATAGAAAGTAAAATAGAATCTAGCTGAAATGCTTGCATCTCACATTTCAACAATAGTTGGGCACAATCAAAACCGTACAGGCTCGTAGGGAGAATGGATTTCCAACGAATGACTAGGCACTGGGGTACCACCTGTCACAGTACGTGGCCTAGATCACAGTACCGAGGAGTACGCCCGCTCCCCTGCAACACAAAGCCGGAATCATCCCTTACTGGATAATTCCAAGTAAAATCACCCCACGGTTGGGATCAGCAACCGCACCACTAAGCCGAAATAAAAGGGACATCTAGACAGGGATGACCTTACTCTCAAGTGGGGGCTACCCACGAAGCCTTGCTGCATAACCCCTGATTTTCAGTCATTCCCGGTTGATGAGGCTCGAGGCTAAACGATACCTTTATAGCACAAATTCCTTAGAATGCCCATCGTCCACCTGACGATGTCACGAAAGCATTCGTCCATACAAGTCCGTCCCGGGTCCGAACGGAACCGAAGGCACTATTCCTACTACATCCATTTTGGAAATATCCTCAGGATTAGTAGCGACTAGCCCTTGCACTTCACTGCTCCATCTTCGACTCCGAAATCGTTTTCGCGAAACGTACAAACCGGATCGAAGTGGTTTTCGAGTCTCCAGACCTAGAATCCCGATATACGGAAACTCGATCCCGGTCTCTTCGAAACGATCAGCGCATTTGGCCAATATTGATAGTCGGTGATTTAACTATCAATTAATGTTCACAAACATCCATACACATCCATCACACAATAAATAATCTCCATATTATTTATTTGTTTCTAATATCTTTCAAAGATATATTTTCACATTTTCAAAACTCGTTTGAAACAATTTTCCACTCTTCCTTTACAAGGTAAATCTCTTACCCTTTATTCCCATCGGGAATAACCAAGTATAAAACAATTTGCATTTAAAACAGTTAAAAATACTTTATACTGAAATATACTTTAAAATATGAAAATTACTTCTATGTATTTACTCAAAATATAAATTTAAAATATGTGAAGAAAACTAGTTATTAACACATAAACTTTGATTTAAAAATAAGGGTTTTAGTTTAACTAAATTCAAAATAGCGTTATAAGAAGAAAAATGCTAATTTTAACAACTTAAGCCCAAAACCAACTTTTAAATAAATCCATTCGTAAAAATATTTACTAATATATTCTCAAATCATTACGATTTCTAAATTATTAGTTTGTTACTTTAAAAATAACAATTCCTTAAAAATACTCTTTAAACAAATTTTAAACTTAACTTTTAAATTAAATAAAATCTTTAAAAACACTAACTTGGTTTTTCCCAGGGAAACACTTTCTCGTTTCACAACATTCCAAAGTACTCTTTCATATAAATCCACTGATTTATTTCAAGTCAATTTATGATTTCAACATAAATTTCCAATTCCATACTTAACTATAACTTCCTCCGAAGTTAAATCACAATTTTTTTCATTTCCGGAAATTCATTTTTAAATATAGTTTAAACATTTTTAAATAAACATTTTGGTGAATTTCCAATGGAAACCATATTTTCAATTTACTTAAATAAAATTCCAATGGAGAAAACAGAATTTTAAAAATATTCTATTAACACTTAAAATTGTACATTTATATTCGGAAGCTTCATTTTAACATATTTTTTTACTTTTCCGGATATCACTATTCATCATTAAATAAACCACTGTTATTTTACTCGATTTATAATTTCATAGAATTCATTTCCAGAAAACTTATATTTCACATTCAACGATTGATAAATTTCCCACAATATTTAAAATCCCAATTTTACCAATTTACATTTTCCATTTCTAAACAGAATCCAATTTTTATATTCCTTTAAATTCCTTATTAAACAATTACTTTTAAATCCCCAATTTCTTCATTTATAATTTAATTCTGGAATTATAATTTATACCACAATTTCACAGAACAATTTAAAATTCCAGATTTATCAATCACAACATATAAACAGGTATCACTATCAATTATAAAATAATTGCTACATTGTGAGGAATCCAGTTGGATCCCTCCAACCTGTTTCTCCCTGCATCACAGATATTAGCACATCGCAATATAAATATCAACCAGACTGATAATCACAGATATAATCAACCATTCACATAGATATTTAAATATCAACTATTTATAATGTCTAGCATCCAGATGTGAGTGAGAATAACTCACCTTGAATTTCGGCGAGAGTTCGAAATTTAAATTAAACTGGATGGTGTCCGATTTAACCCAATTTCTATTTGCCCGGAATGAATCCGGAACTGCACCATCGCGTAGTGTTCGTCTCTGCGATTCCAAAGCTTCCAGATTCGTCCGAATCTGAGTACGTACGAACTCGTTACGAATTATTAAAGTTTGAATAATATTTAAAAACAAATTCTTTATTTAAATTTATTATACCAATCTTAGCCGTTCGTTAGCAAAAGAAAACAAGGCCGCTTGTTATCTTCTCCCTCGTGTGCTAACAGAGGGAATCGAACCCAAATGCAACCGATTAGGGCTTCACATCGCCTCCACCTCGCTCGACGATACGTCGATCAAGTACCTCCAGAACGAAGCCCATCGTCGACTCGACTCTCCCCAGGCGCGCGCACAAGCTTGGCTTCACCATCACGAAGAAAAACGTGATCGACCGTGAAGCTTTCGAGCGCCGTCACCACCAAACCGTCCCATGAAAACACATCACCACCGGTCACGTTGTAGAGCTCAACACATTCTTTGATTTTGCAGAAGTAAGTTTTCGAAATTACTTTGGGGATTAGGAGGAAAATGAGAGGGAAGGACGCGCGATACTGGCCATTGAAACTAGAGGAGGCGGCTGCGTTAATATCAACTAGGGTTTTGAGATAAAAAAATGAATATATATCATAGTTTAATATTATTTTATTAATAAAATTCTCAATTAAACGGTTAATGCAAACGATCTCCAAACTACGCGTTCCGACAAGCGATTCTAGGGTTTTTCCGCGTTCCGGACACAATGGAACAGGTTTCATAAGCTAATTTGATCGTATGCGCGAGATACGGAATTAAACGATAAATTTAAAATTAAATCGGTTAAATCGATTTCGATGCGTTTCGAGCTGCCACGGTCAAACGACAACTCCGATCGCTACGAAAATTGAAATCCAATAATAACTAACTATTACGGATCCAATGGAACTGGTTTCGTCGAATTCCAAGACTGTGTCCCGGAAGGCTATTTTAACTCGTCTATTAAATCAGGCGATTTTCAAAATTTACGAAAACGCTTTAAAATTTCACCTTTAAAATTTTAATAACTTAACAATAAATCATATAAAATTTATAAACACATTAGAAATCATTCTGGCTCATTCCGGACTAAAATCTGATTAATTTGCATTTTAATAATATTAAATTCATTTTTAATTAATATAAAATCCCAAATAATAATTTATTCACTTTAAAATTCATCTAAAATTCCAACAATATTATTTATAACCAATTGAACTTAAAATACATTTAAACACCATTTTTATCACTATTTACATTCAGATTTACCCTTATCTCAATTCCGAATATTTAATTTATTATTTCCCCATTATTCAAATTCAACCAGGATTGCTATAATTAAAAATTATAGCTTATTTTATTGAATGAACCCGAATCCATTCATTCCAACATCAATTAAGAATCCACATTAAACATTTAAAACGAATTAAATGTCCAAAAATCTAGCAGCCAAAATCTGGGATGTTACATTCCTCCCCCCTTATAAAAATTTCGTCCCCGAAATTTGCTAAGGTAGAAAATACTCTCCAACCCATTTACTTACCCAATTTGCTTAGTTAAAAGCTTATATTCACTTTCCAAAAAGTTTCAGCTCCATTTCAAAACCATTTGCTTTATTTACCTTAAAGCCTTTATTTAAACATTCGCTTCCAAAATAACTTTACTAGTTATTAAAATTTTCCCAAAACCCCAAAAATTTTCTAACTCCCAAAATTTCTGGAAAATTTTGGCGGAGTCTCCTTTGCACGGAGGAGCTTCTGCGATATCGCAGGATACACAAATATATATACATCGGCTCACATGGCCGGAAACCAAAATATATCACAATATATATATATATCAATTCCCAATTATATTTGCGTAGGCGTACCTTTTAGCAAATTTTTAATAGCGAGCGGCTAATATAACGCATATACGCGCTCCAACTCTCTCGAACGCCTCCCGTCCATGTACTAAACTCAAGCAAACTCATCAGTTTCAAAATATGAGTATTTTAGTAACATTTCCAATATAAATGTAAGCCAAACATATCCATTTCATAACCAAACCAAGCAACTTCATACTTTAACAATGTTAACCATATTTTCAACAATCCAATGATTTCAATCATCTTTCTAAATTTCTTATTCAAGTCCAACTTCATTTTATTTCACTTGAATGATTTACATTCAAGTTCACCATATACCATTCATATTTATTACAACCAGTTCATTTCTATTTCAATATGATTAACATATGCCTTTCTTACATCTCTTCATTTCAATTTTAAATTCCAAACTTGATTCACAATCAGATTTTAGTTAAATTTGATGCATTTGCAATTCTTTTATGATCCGTTTTTACTCATATGCAAACATTACTCATTTAAAAGGTCAATTCATTCCAATTGATTTAAAATCAATTCCATTTGCTATTTTTGAATCAATTCACTTGCATTCATTTACAACCTCTTTGAATTGGGTTCCAATCCCTATTAATTTATGCAAAACTCAATTTCAATTGCTTGTTAAACAACTCAATTCCGAATACATGCCAAATACATGTGATTCAAGCAAAATTAATTACCACTTAAGCTCATAACCATTCAAAATTAATTTCAACTTGGATGTGTATTTATTTTATTCAATTTTTGCATTGTTCACAATCCAAGTATTTTCTTTTCCGAATGCAATTGTTAAATTCAATATTTCCTTTACATCTTTATTTCCATTAACCAAATTCAAGTTTATATTAATATCATTTGATCCTGGGTTATATTCAACTCATACATTCTTAATTCACCACAATAATTAATGAATATCATTTCACTTTCAATTCAATTTTATTATCCAACAAATTCCATTCAAATTTCTTAATAAAGCTCATCCACAATCATTTGTTTCTTTCAATTTGCTTAAGTAGTTTCACAATATTACCATTATCTATTTAATTTTATTTCCATCTGATTCTCATTCAAATCAAATTCCAATTCATTTACAACTTTAATGCTCTTTGTTTATTTATCCAATCCATGTACAAATTTATTTTATTAACAAAGAGACCATTTAAATTATTTCTCTCATTTGAATTTTATTTACAATTCAAATTCATCATTATTATAGCTAATTCCATTATTCATTCTCACTTCCAACATTTATTACCAAACTTAAATTCCATCCCAAAACTGGATTTTATTTACCTTTCAAACTTTGACCAATTATCAAAATTCTATTCATTACCATACACATCCCATTTAATTTAGCTAACACAAAAATCATTGCCAAACAATCATTTTAAATTTAATTTAGTGAGCATTTACTTCATTCAACATCCCTTCAACTAAACTAAATTTCCATTTAATTAAATCCTTATCCAAATTTAATTCAAGGTTAACTAGATTATATATGCATTTTCAATTTAATTCCTTTCCAGAATTAATTCAAGTTCATCTAAATTTTATTTACCCCACCTGAATTTAAACCATTTCCTTTACTACTTTAAATAAGAATTTAATTACATTCATTTTTATCCATAACACAACTGAATTTTAATATTCAGCTTAACTCTATTTTAGTCGAAGTTAAACCAAATTCAATTTAATCTTAATTCTCCATATCCAAGTTCAACTTATTTACTAACTTCAGTTCACTTACCTCTTTTATATTTTATAATTGTTTCACCTTACCTTGCATTCCATTTAAAATTAAGTTCGAATTCACCATTCCACTTAGCCATTTTTATTTGTGATTATAATTCCATTTTACTTAAGTTAAAATCAAATCTTCCATTCTCAAGTTCTCCAACTTATTTACTTGTAAGTTTATATTGCTCATTTCAAACCAATCCACATTTTTATAATCACAATTCCAAATTTCATATATATGTATCTCTGCATTCTTAAAGATATAAATTTTCTTTCATTCAACTTCTGGCACAAATTTAAATCCACATTTGAGATTATAAGTATAGCACTTAATAACTTAAGAATATGAATTCATTTGCACAATCATAAGCATTTACATTCCACCATTATCTCAACTTCCATTTAATTCCAATTCATTTAGATTTAATTTCACTTCAAATTCTCAATTTTATTTAACTTATCATAAGTTAAATCCAGATATATTCCATTCACCTTCATTTATTCAAAGTAAATTTACATTCCATATATACTCAATTCTTCTTTAAATCAACTTTCCTTTATAAGTTATATAGTTGAATCATTTTCAACTTTCACATTTTTATTTAAACAGGATTTCCAGAATTCAATTTACCCGGATTTATTTCAAAACCAATTTGAAATAAAAATCAACACATTTCTCTTTTGATATTCAAATCAAATACCAAATTCCAAAACAATCTGCTTTTACCAAACAATTCCCTTTGAAAATTCCAAAATCACTTGTTTCCCAAACAAGTCCAAACACTGTCATAACCAACTATTTTGGTAGCAATCCATCACTTTAGAAACTCGAAAATGAATTCTAATGATGTGGCCAGCATCATCAGGATTATTTTCCAGCGACTGAAGTGAGTTCAATGCTTTCCACTTTCAAAATCCACCTCAAAACAATTTCTATTCAAAAATATTTCCCCATAATATACTCCATTCTTACAAATGCTTTTGGAAACATTTCTAACATTTCCACAAAGTCAAACTCCCAAAACTTTGTTTAATTCCATTTGAAATCCCTTTCAAAATTTCCGGGGTCAAAATTCTAGTTTAAATCAAATTTTAATTTTTACTTTTCTTATTTAAAACATATCCAGTCAATTTCATTTGGTTATAAACCATTTTAACATTTTAACTTCTTACTGGCTTATAAGTCATTTCGAATTTTAGATCATATTTTAATTTCTTATTTGATTATAGAAGAAACAACCAAACAAACATCCAATATATATAATAATTGAGAAAACCATTTCTTTTATATCAAAATACAATTTTGGGTAAAATTATTTCATTTACCCACTTTAAAATAATACTATGTCGGTTTATCTTGTTTAAGAGTTTAGAAACCCCTATCGATACGGTTGTACTTCCCGCACCGACCAGAATTCATAAACACTCAACCGATAAGTCAACACAGTACAAAAACAATTTTATATCCACTAACAAGTATGCTCTCATAGCTATTATTACACTCAACTCATTATAGAGTACTTCCGACTCTATTTAAAAATGAGTAATTTTCCCACCAAAGCCTAGGTTGTCACCAACCTGGCTCTGATACCAAGTGTGACGACCCGCCCTTCTCGTCCCTCGAAAATTGACACAAAATACTCAACAGTATAATATGCCGACGATCGAACGCCGGAAAAAGGCAGATTGTAGGAAAAGAAAGAAGGTAGAAGAAGAAGAAGAACTAAACAACATCAAAACCTCACAGTCGCAGCGGATAAAATATAATATATAGAACAGAACTTTACACAAATCAAAACTATATCTGTTTATATACAATACATCATCATCAGAGTATGTCATAATAAAATCATCAATATCCAGTCAATCAGTCAATACAACAATCACAGCAGCGGAATAATACAAGTACGAGAAATACGTCTCGAACTCCAGCTCCTCTCCTGAGCTCCATAGCAACCTATCCTGTAAAATACTTGGTCTGACCCGAGCATTATAATAAAATAACACCCGAGTCAGTCTGGAATACCAGCGCATCATAAATACACCCAATTGATTATTAAAGTTTCAAAATTCTTTAAAAACAAAAGCATCTCGTAAGACCACGCCACAAATAAACATGTCGGGTTTTTACCTTACGATAGCTAAAACACTTTTTATAAAAATCCTCTGATATTATAATAGTGTCTATAGAAAGTAAAATAGAATCTAGCTGAAATGCTTGCATCTCACATTTCAACAATAGTTGGGCACAATCAAAACCGTACAGGCTCGTAGGGAGAATGGATTTCCAACGAATGACTAGGCACTGGGGTACCACCTGTCACAGTACGTGGCCTAGATCACAGTACCGAGGAGTACGCCCGCTCCCCTGCAACACAAAGCCGGAATCATCCCTTACTGGATAATTCCAAGTAAAATCACCCCACGGTTGGGATCAGCAACCGCACCACTAAGCCGAAATAAAAGGGACATCTAGACAGGGATGACCTTACTCTCAAGTGGGGGCTACCCACGAAGCCTTGCTGCATAACCCCTGATTTTCAGTCATTCCCGGTTGATGAGGCTCGAGGCTAAACGATACCTTTATAGCACAAATTCCTTAGAATGCCCATCGTCCACCTGACGATGTCACGAAAGCATTCGTCCATACAAGTCCGTCCCGGGTCCGAACGGAACCGAAGGCACTATTCCTACTACATCCATTTTGGAAATATCCTCAGGATTAGTAGCGACTAGCCCTTGCACTTCACTGCTCCATCTTCGACTCCGAAATCGTTTTCGCGAAACGTACAAACCGGATCGAAGTGGTTTTCGAGTCTCCAGACCTAGAATCCCGGTATACGGAAACTCGATCCCGGTCTCTTCGAAACGATCAGCGCATTTGGCCAATATTGATAGTCGGTGATTTAACTATCAATTAATGTTCACAAACATCCATACACATCCATCACACAATAAATAATCTCCATATTATTTATTTGTTTCTAATATCTTTCAAAGATATATTTTCACATTTTCAAAACTCGTTTGAAACAATTTTCCACTCTTCCTTTACAAGGTAAATCTCTTACCCTTTATTCCCATCGGGAATAACCAAGTATAAAACAATTTGCATTTAAAACAGTTAAAAATACTTTATACTGAAATATACTTTAAAATATGAAAATTACTTCTATGTATTTACTCAAAATATAAATTTAAAATATGTGAAGAAAACTAGTTATTAACACATAAACTTTGATTTAAAAATAAGGGTTTTAGTTTAACTAAATTCAAAATAGCGTTATAAGAAGAAAAATGCTAATTTTAACAACTTAAGCCCAAAACCAACTTTTAAATAAATCCATTCGTAAAAATATTTACTAATATATTCTCAAATCATTACGATTTCTAAATTATTAGTTTGTTACTTTAAAAATAACAATTCCTTAAAAATACTCTTTAAACAAATTTTAAACTTAACTTTTAAATTAAATAAAATCTTTAAAAACACTAACTTGGTTTTTCCCAGGGAAACACTTTCTCGTTTCACAACATTCCAAAGTACTCTTTCATATAAATCCACTGATTTATTTCAAGTCAATTTATGATTTCAACATAAATTTCCAATTCCATACTTAACTATAACTTCCTCCGAAGTTAAATCACAATTTTTTTCATTTCCGGAAATTCATTTTTAAATATAGTTTAAACATTTTTAAATAAACATTTTGGTGAATTTCCAATGGAAACCATATTTTCAATTTACTTAAATAAAATTCCAATGGAGAAAACAGAATTTTAAAAATATTCTATTAACACTTAAAATTGTACATTTATATTCGGAAGCTTCATTTTAACATATTTTTTTACTTTTCCGGATATCACTATTCATCATTAAATAAACCACTGTTATTTTACTCGATTTATAATTTCATAGAATTCATTTCCAGAAAACTTATATTTCACATTCAACGATTGATAAATTTCCCACAATATTTAAAATCCCAATTTTACCAATTTACATTTTCCATTTCTAAACAGAATCCAATTTTTATATTCCTTTAAATTCCTTATTAAAAAATTACTTTTAAATCCCCAATTTCTTCATTTATAATTTAATTCTGGAATTATAATTTATACCACAATTTCACAGAACAATTTAAAATTCTAGATTTATCAATCACAACATATAAACAGGTATCACTATCAATTATAAAATAATTGCTACATTGTGAGGAATCCAGTTGGATCCCTCCAACCTGTTTCTCCCTGCATCACAGATATTAGCACATCGCAATATAAATATCAACCAGACTGATAATCACAGATATAATCAACCATTCACATAGATATTTAAATATCAACTATTTATAATGTCTAGCATCCAGATGTGAGTGAGAATAACTCACCTTGAATTTCGGCGAGAGTTCGAAATTTAAATTAAACTGGATGGTGTCCGATTTAACCCAATTTCTATTTGCTCGGAATGAATCCAGAACTGCACCATCGCGTAGTGTTCGTCTCTGCGATTCCAAAGCTTCCAGATTCGTCCGAATCTGAGTACGTACGAACTCGTTACGAATTATTAAAGTTTGAATAATATTTAAAAACAAATTCTTTATTTAAATTTATTATACCAATCTTAGCCCTTCGTTAGCAAAAGAAAACAAGGTCGCTTGTTATCTTCTCCCTCGCGTGCTAACAGAGGGAATCGAACCCAAATGCAACCGATTAGGGCTTCACATCGCCTCCACCTCGCTCGACGATACGTCGATCAAGTACCTCCAGAACGAAGCCCATCGTCGACTCGACTCTCCCCAGGCGCGCGCACAAGCTCGGCTTCACCATCACGAAGAAAAACGTGATCGACCGTGAAGCTTTCGAGCGCCGTCACCACCAAACCGTCCCATGAAAACACATCACCACCGGTCACGTTGTAGAGCTCAACACATTCTTTGATTTTGCAGAAGTAAGTTTTCGAAATTACTTTGGGGATTAGGAGGAAAATGAGAGGGAAGGACGCGCGATACTGGCCATTGAAACTAGAGGAGGCGGCTGCGTTAATATCAACTAGAGTTTTGAGATAAAAAAATGAATATATATCATAGTTTAATATTATTTTATTAATAAAATTCTCAATTAAACGGTTAATGCAAACGATCTCCAAACTACGCGTTCCGACAAGCGATTCTAGGGTTTTTCCGCGTTCCGGACACAATGGAACAGGTTTCATAAGCTAATTTGATCGTATGCGCGAGATACGGAATTAAACGATAAATTTAAAATTAAATCGGTTAAATCGATTTCGATGCGTTTCGAGCTGCCACGGTCAAACGACAACTCCGATCGCTACGAAAATTGAAATCCGATAATAACTAACTATTACGGATCCAATGGAACTGGTTTCGTCGAATTCCAAGACTGTGTCCCGGAAGGCTATTTTAACTCGTCTATTAAATCAGGCGATTTTCAAAATTTACGAAAACGCTTTAAAATTTCACCTTTAAAATTTTAATAACTTAACAATAAATCATATAAAATTTATAAACACATTAGAAATCATTCTGGCTCATTCCGGACTAAAATCTGATTAATTTGCATTTTAATAATATTAAATTCATTTTTAATTAATATAAAATCCCAAATAATAATTTATTCACTTTAAAATTCATCTAAAATTCCAACAATATTATTTATAACCAATTGAACTTAAAATACATTTAAACACCATTTTTATCACTATTTACATTCAGATTTACCCTTATCTCAATTCCGAATATTTAATTTATTATTTCCCCATTATTCAAATTCAACCAGGATTGCTATAATTAAAAATTATAGCTTATTTTATTGAATGAACCCGAATCCATTCATTCCAACATCAATTAAGAATCCACATTAAACATTTAAAACGAATTAAATGTCCAAAAATCTAGCAGCCAAAATCTGGGATGTTACAAATAATTTATTTTAAAACCACATTAATAATCCTTATTATAAGTTTCAAACCATAATTATTCTTAAATAATTAATCTTTCAATTTATTAACTTTTTATAATTTCTCAAAACATATTAACTATAAATAAATAATTTTTAACAATATTAAAATAATAAAATAACTTTAAAATAATATTAACATGATTATATAACTTTAAAATAATTTTAATATAATTAAATAACTTTAAAAGAATATTATTATAATTAAATAACCTTAAATTAATATTATTATAATTAAATAACTTAAAACAATATTAATATGATTAATTAACTTTAAAACAATATTAATATATTTAATTAGATAATCTTTAAAATATTTTCGAAATCCAATTTCGGATTTAAAAATCCTTTTTATCTCAAAAACCCATTCCGACTTAATCAGCAATTTGTAGTATTTCAAAAATACTAACTTGAGGCCAATAGCCACCCAACACTTAACCAATGTCGACGTTGATTTTTCTTACCGCTACTGGGTTTTTATTTCCAAACATACAACGATGTTATAACCACGACATCCACAATCATGTTTATTAATCAATAACCCATATAAAAGAAATATCATTGAACAATTCAATAATAGCGAGGCATCCCATTGGATCCCACCAACCTGTTTCTCCTTGCATCACAAATGTTATACAATCATAAAATATAAATCAATCGCTTTGAGGCAAGGTTCGTATACAAAGGGTCATCCGCTATTATACGAGAATGTAATATGGTCCTATCCGCTCCAATAGGCGGGAATATATCCAAACCAACTAATAAATATAATAATTTATCCAAACAATCATTCAACCATTTTTATCAACTATAAATCATACTAGTTATCCAAAAAGGTGAGATTAGCTCACATTTATTTTCTGTTGTCGCCGAGGCGTTCCAGTTTGGAACTAAAACCGGACGACGTCCGATTTTAGCCTAATTTTCAACTGTCTCCAAACTCGTCCAAACCAGTTGCATCTCGAAGCTTCTGTTGTTACGAGCGCAATGCAAAAATCCGTGCCTCAATTAGACCTCATATGGATAAGTTACACAATTTTTAATTAAACGATTTAAAAATTTATAAATAAATTACATAAGCATTAAATTAATCACCACTATAACTAATCCCGGCCCATCATTAACCCGCTTCTTCCATTTCAAAGCACGAACTAGTTGCCAACTTTCTTCGATCACCGCCCAGTCGTCGCCACCTCGCTTCCACAGATAGCCCACCCTCCGCCGCGCCTTCCAGCACTGATCCCATCCCCTCCGCTGCCATGTGGAACCCACACGAACCCAAAAACCAAACAACTCCATTTTCCATTCAAACCTCCCTCGTCGCCGCCACAGGTGGACTTACCCCCACCAAATTCCAGCCGTAGGTAGCTCTTCACCACACGAACATTTCTCCTTTAGGAACCGTCGTCTATAATCGCGTAGAATCGCCGTAGTCGGCCAGAAATGCGTTGCCAATCATCTCTACCTCCTGGCCACCATGGGCTTCATCGTCAATCTCCTTCGTACATCACACTCGCCTTCATGCCGCGCACCTTTCACTAGTTGGGGTCAGAGGCCATAGATGTCTCTGGTGGCGCTTTGGGTTGTGGGTCGTTGGATCGAGTGGGTTTGATTTAAAAGAGAACGAACGTTTCTCTGGTATAAGAATGCGATTTATAGTGAAGAAGGTATAGGCTCGTACATGATAGCGTGGCTGATAAGAAAGGTTAAATAGAAAAAAAATTATTTAAAATTAAAAATATTTAACTATATAATTACGGACTCCAATCGAGGCGTGCCGCTTGGCGTTCCTAATGTTATACCCCTATTCCGAACTCAATGGAACAAGTCTCGAGACCAAATTCAATCATATGAAGAAGATAGCTTTTTAGACCTAGTTATTATATTAAAATTTCGATATTAATTTCAAAGCATTTCTATCATGTACGACCAACGATATGTCTGATCGCTATCAAATTTGAAGGCGTAATATAATTCATTATTACGGACCCAATAACACTAGATTCGTCGAAATCCGAGACAGTGCCCCGAAAGGCTATTTTTGTATGTTAATTAAAACAAGTAAATTTAAAATCCAGTTAAATCACTTTTAAATCCAATTTTAAAGTTTTTATTTCCCTCATTCTTATTAAATAGTGATTAAAGCTTTTAAATTATTTTTATCCAAATAAAAATCTAAGATTCAATTATTTAAACGATTTCAATTATTAAATTTAACAATTAAACTATCCAATAAATCACTATATTTGAAATTCAAGTTATTTAACCTATAAAATTAACTTTTCAATATTTAAAATTAATTAAACATTCTAATTTCAAATAACTAAAATTCTGGGTCGTTACACGAGTGGTTGGTAAGGCTGGGTATAGGAGAAATTTGAATATGGTGAATATCTGTACTCATGTGATGGACGAAGTGTTTTCTGTTGGTATGATGGGCGTTGGTTGGATAATCCGATGGAATGCAGATTGGAAATGGGTTTCTTTCTAACAACTTTTTTGGCGCAACGTTTGGATAAAGAAGACATTTTCAGAATTAGAGGATGAAGAAGTAAAGATGAGGTTGTGTGGAAGGAGGAGAAGGGTGGGGGAATATATAGGAGGTAAGTGGAACGTTGGAATATAGCCATTGCAAGGCAACGGCTATATTTTATAATGGCGAAGTCTTCGCCATTATACGTTTATAATGGAGAATTCTTTGCCGTTATAAACGTATAACGGCGAAGACTTCGCCGTTATAATAACCAACCTCTATTCACTCAACCAGCCATGAGTACAGCTCCAACAAGCCACCAACTAGCCACGGGGAAGTGAACAAGCCACAACTAGTTGTTCCGTGGCTTGTTTAGCAACTAAACAAGCCATTGTTGGTTGTGCCCTTACGAAGGCGTCAAACAAGCACTCCTCTATCCAACATCGGCCTTTACCAAACCTAGAAAAGCCATGGCTTTAGTTCACGTAAATTCTAGTGCTTTACCAAAGCTGGAAAAGCAACCGTTGAGCAAGCCCTCCTTTGGCCAGCACCGACCATTACCAAAGCTGAAAAAGCGATCGACTTGGATTTGCGGAATTGGGGTTTAGGTAGAGCATCAGCGACGGCGATTCCAAACTCCGATCGATGTCCAACGGTGGCGAATCGACTATGACGATGAGTCTGCAACGGTTATCAATTTTATTTTATGAGTAAAATTGATGTTAAGCTGATTTGTATATTTTAATGCTTTGTGTATGAATAATTTCATTTTGTTTCAAAGGATTGACTCGATCCTTATCAGCATTTCTCATTTAGAACCTAACATGATGTATACAAACTGAAACATTTATCTAGGAATAAACTCCAATCTAACTTTTTCTCTTACACTAAACAAAATTTGCGGTGAGCAGAAACTTCATCAAATGGACAATAAGTTGGTGTAAAAGATAGAAGGCGATGAATAGATATAAAATAACTATTTTAACCTGCAGTCCTTGTAGATATTTTTAGTTTTTGTATAATCTTGTCCAGTTTTTGAAATTTTCATTCAGTTTTTGTGTAATTTACTACAATTTCAGCGGTACTTCAGCATAGTTATTTATTTTAAGCTATATTTTGCGTGTTTGTGCTTTAATGTTGTGTTATAACCTATTGTTTGTGTATTATGGTACAGTTTTATATTGTATTATATACATCTCTTCAACGATATGCTGTAGATACTTGGTATTTGATATGGTACTATTTAAAAATCTCAATAAAAACCTTTCTAATTCAGGTTCAAATTCATACATATTACTTGAAGGTTTAGGTTAGATATCAAACAAATTACATCCATGTAATTTTGATTCAGTTGTTATCCTGCCTTTTGGTAAGGCCGTGATACCAAGGAATTGACTGGAAACCAAAGGCAGTCCGTCCCAAAGATCGGTTGTACACAAGTTTACTATGGATACTGGAAAATTTGGTCCGAGTCCGAATCGAGCTACAATTCATATAGCATGGCAAGCGAAGCTATGAAAGTCAACATTTCAAATTTCAAGTCAATCGAAGTTCGTATGCTCAAGAATTGATCAATCAAGGCCAAGAAAAACTAGCACTGTTCGTATCCATCATGCTCATTCTACTTTGTATCCATCATGATCGCTTCACTTAGTATCCATCAACAAGAAACGCTTTGTATCGATCTCATCCATACATACTTCGTATCGATCTCTTCATCAACTTGGTTCGTATCGATCAGCCAACGATTGATACGAAGCATGTCACTAACATGATCGATACAAAGTGTGTGTGGGGTGATCGATATGAAACGGCATCTGAACTAGAAAAGGCTTTAGTTCATATCCATCACCTACCAGCTTCCTTCATATCCATTGAAATCAAGATGCTCCGTATCCATAAAAAAATTATCTTTTCTCATTGATCCACCCATGCACATTATTCGTATCGATCGGCCAGTGATCGATGTGAATGATACGTGATGGATCGATATGAACGACATCCTCATTGATCGAAATGAAGTAGCTACACATCATCGATACGAAGTAGAGAATGGAACATCGGTACGAAAAGCATTGCCTGGACCGATACGAAGAGTTAATTTAGGTCGATATGAACAAAGCATGTGAAAGTGGGAGACTCGGTCACTCGGCATGAAAAGTGGATCGGTCCTAGGATATAGCGCCATGTCACTTAATCGATATGTGCTAACATCGACACAATGCCATCGACACGAATTGTATCGATACGAACTCGGTAGTGTTTTACAAATACAAACTTAGATCGATCATAACTCAAAATCTACAATTCCAGATGCCACCAATTTTCACAAGAGCTTGCGTACCACCTCAAGAATGTCCTTGATCGATCCCATGCCAAATGGAGGTGTTTTGGATCGATACAAAATTTACACATATCGATCAGGGATCGATCCTAATCTACCTCGGATCGATCACATGGGCCCGCCCATGTGTGAGAAAGAGTATTCCGAGATCTAAATCATATTTTTCCAGCCCATGCCTATAAATAGCAGCCCAATGCCTCCAGAAAAGGGACCTTTTGGCTCTTCTACGTCGTTACTCTGCTGAACTCCATTGTAACTCAGAAACTATCAATTGTACTCTTGTAAATTAGTAGAAGATCATCAATAAAACAGCAACTCTTCAAAGTGGACGTAGGCTACAATGCTGAACCACTATATATCTTATGTTTTTACTACTTTCCCTTTTAAATTTGGAGTGTTCTTCATATTTATACCCTCTACATATTGTCTATCCATGATCTGTGATTGTGAGTTGGTGCTTTCATATGCAATTGGATGTTTATGACTAATTTTGACGCAAACATTTTTGTGCTTTCACCGAGAATTGAACTCAAGGATTCCGAAGCTTGGATCTTGAACTTGAAGGCCTAGGAACTTGGATTTGGAAAGCTATGGCAAAGCAATAAACAAGGAGACAAAGTGCCGAAAGGAGTCAGCATAAAGGAAGCCGGGAAGCATCCTCAGGAGCTAATAAGACTTTAGTTTTCATCACCAGAGACGAGATGGAGATGATGATGGAGGCTATGCGGGTAGGGATGCTGAATAGGCAAAAGGAGATGATGCAGAACCTACTTTGGCAGATTAGATAGGCTAGAGTGTAGAATCAAGAGAACGCAACTGCAGAAAATGCTGGAAATAGGGTTCATGAGCATGGAACAACCAGGATTCAGAATGGAGCAGGACCATCAGGAGCAGCTCCTGAGCTAGGGGGCACGCCCCCGGAGCATGTTGATCCAATCCCAGGCAGGATACCAGGTAGAACTGTGCAATGTGGCATTGATAGAGGAATGTACGCTCGTCCGGGAGAGCAGATTCTAGGATTCCCTCGTGAACTCGAGGGGCAGATCGAAGGCAACAGGCAAGGACCACCACTTGATGACAGTGATAGATTGGCAGAGATAGTCAGACGGGCCATGAGAGGAGGATTAGTGAATAGAGATCTGGAAGATGTGAACATGAGCCCCTTCGCTCCCGCAATTAGGTAGGCTAGGAATCCACCTGAATTCAAGCTACCTGCACTAGAGACATACGATGGGAGAACAGATCCTGCTGTTCATCTGACGAGTTATATGAGGCATATGGAGGTACTGAGGGCATCAGAGGATGTCATGGCTCGGTGTTTCCCACGATATTTGATGGATATAGTAGCACTGTGGTTCAGACAATTGGAAAGCGGTTCGATTGGAACATGGACCAAGTTGATTGAAAAGTTTATGAGGCAGTTCAGGGTTCACATCTCGAGGCCCAAGAATGTGATGAGTTTTTTGACACTGAAGCAGAAGACCAGAGAGTCTTTGAGGAACTTTTTAACGAGGTTTAATGTGGCAGCAGCATCGGTGGATCGCCCAGATCCATCCATCGTCTTGATGGCAGCTATATCTGGCGTAGCTAATGGCACAGAATTCAAGAATTCACTAACAAGGGATCCACCTATGGATCTAGGTGAGTTTTACCACGAGGCAGAAAGGTTTCTGCGACAAGTGGATGCAAATGTCGAGAGAGAGGAAGGAGAGGGAGTTGATGTCTATGCAGTCAAAAGCGGAGATCCGCCTGGAAAGGGTTCAGACAAGGAAAAAGGGAAACAGAAAGCAGAGGATAGCTGTTATGAGCCAAAGCGGTCACGAAAGGAACCGAGATTCACCTCTTATACGGAGTTGAATGAGACTTTGGAACGAATATATCAAGACACAAGGGGGCAGGTTCCCTACAAGAGGCCAATGAGGAGGGATCCAACCAACAATGAAAGGAAATCTGACAAGTACTGCCTATTCCACGAACTAAACGACCATAGCACAAATGATTGTAGGCACTTGAGGGATGAGATCGAAGGACATATCCAGAATGGAATGCTGTTACGGTACGTGAAGAGGCGGATAACAACGGTGGAACAGGAACGACCGCCATTTGTATCGAATGAGGACGGCTCCGGATCGAGGTGTCAGCTTGTCATCAACTGATTAGAATAATGATGAATAAGTAGCAAACTCCACATTAACACGGTTAAGTCACTTACACATGTACGGGATCACGAACGGTCCTAAGGCATGCTCTGAGACGACTATCAACCGCATCAGTGTAGGTGTTTGCACTTTGACGTCTATGTTTTGCTTTTGTTTTATATTTTTTGCATTTGGACTTGATTTAGTTGGACACTTTTGTTATAAGACTCATTTGAATGTAAATCTGGTATTTATAATTCTATAACGGCTAAGCCACTTACACATGCATGGGATCGCGAACAGTCCTTAAGCATGCTCTGGGATGGTGATGAATCGCATAACAAATGATTTAGAAACTCACTCGAACATGAAATCTGACATTAATAATACTATGTCCCCGCTCGGGCATACACAATTCGCCTCAAACGGCGCCCGACCTCGAACGGCGCCCGACCTTGAACGGTCACCATTCGCCACGAACGCCACCCGGCCGCGAACGGTCACAATTCGCCATGAACGACACCCGAACACGAACGGTCACAATTCGCCTCGAACAGCACCCCTACCATGAACGGTCACCATTCGCCTTGAACGACAACCGACCTCAAACGGTCACATACCGCCCCGAACGGCATACGATCTCGAACGATCACTATTCACAATCATGTAAGATTATCAATCTCTTAACAGGTCATTAACAGGATACGAACATCCAGCTTTTGGCATTACAAAAAACACCTTCCTATCGCAAGGCATGTTTTTGGGGGCAATAGTTATATCGCATTTTAGCAAGGCCGTGATACCAAGGAATTGACTGGAAACCAAAGGCGGTCCATTCCAAATATTGGTTGTACATAGGTTTACTATGGATACTGGAAAATTTGGTCTGAGTCCGAATCGAGTTACAATTGATATGGCACGACAAGTGAAGCTATGAAAGCCAACATGTCAAATTTCAAGTCAATCGGAGTTCGTATGCTTAAGATATTGATCGATCAAGGCCAAGAAAAACAAGCACTGTTCGTATCCATCATGCTCATTCTACTTCGTATCCATCATGATCGCTTCGTATCGATCTTATCCATACGTACTTCGTATCGGTCTCCTCATCAACTTGGTTCATATCAATCGGCAAACGATTGATACGAAGCATGTCACTAAAACAATCGATACAAAAGGTGTGTGTGGTGATCGATACGAAACGTCATTTGAATTAGAAAAGGCTTTAGTTCGTATCCATCACCCACCAGCTTCCTTCCTATCCATCAAAATCATGCTGCTCCGTATCCATAAAAAAATTATCATTTCGTATTGATCCACCCATGCACATTATTCATATCGATCGGCCAGTGATCGATGTGAATGATACATGATGGATCGATACGAACGACATCCTCGTTGATCGATACAAAGTAGCTACACATCATCGATATGAAGTAGAGCATGGAACATCAGTACAAAAAGCATTTCCTGGACCGATACGAAGAGTAAATTTAGGTCGATACGAACAAAGCATGTGAAAGTGGGAGACTCGGTCACTCGGCATGAAAAGCAGATCGGTCCTAGGATATAGCGCTATGTCACTTGATCGATATGTGCTAGCATCGACACAATGCCATCGACACGAATTGTATCGATACGAACTCGGCAGTGTTTTACAAATACAAACTTGGATCGATCATGACTCAAAATCTACAAGTCCAAATGCCACCAAATTTTCATAGGAGCTTGCGTACCACCTCAAGAATGACCTTGATCGATCCCAGGCCAAATGGAGGTGTTTTTGATCAATACAAAATGTACACGTATCGATCAAAGATCGATCCCAATCTACCTTGGATCGATCACGTGGGTCCGCCCACGTGTGAGAAGGAGTATTCCGAGATCTAAGTCAGATTTTTCCAGCCTACGCCTATAAATAGCAGCCCAATGCCTCCAGAAAAGGGACCTTTTGGCTCTTCTACGTCGTTACTCTGCTGAACTCCATTGTAACTCGGAAACTATCAATTGTTCACTTGTAAATCAGTAGAAGATCATCAATTGAACAGTAACTTTTCAAAGTGGACGTAGGCTACAACACCGAACCACTATAAATCTTGTGTTTTTATTGATTTCCCTTTTAAATTTGGAGTGTTCTTCATATTTATACCCTCTAGATATTGTCTACCCGTGATCTGTGATTGTGTGTTGGTGCTTTTATCTGCAATTGGGTGTTTGTGACCAATTTTGGTGCAAACATCAGTAGCAAAGATCTTCAAAACCATGTACTTGCATTTCATGCGACTGATATTTATAAGTGGAAATTAGCCACAAGGGCCTCTTTAGCAAGTGGAATTAGTTTCTAGGACACACAACTGAAATAATTACCTTTAAGGACAAAACGTAAAATAATTAGTTTTTAGGGTCTAAAAACCTATGAAATTATGTCCTTGAAAGTAATTGGACTGCTGACTTTGTCCTTGAAAGTAATTATTCTGATGATTTTGGCTTTGAAAGTAATTTCATTGAATGTGTGTCCTAGAAACTAATTGGACTGCAAAGTTTGTCCTTCTGGTGAAATGCCCCTATTTATAATATAATAAATTATCAGTTTGAATGTTGACTCTGGGCAGAAAATGAAATTTGTGTTTCTTTTAGTTTTTAATATGAGTACATTGAATCTGGCCTTTCTCAAAGACTTTGAACATTATGGCCTTATTTTTTTACTTAGATAATCAAATATAAGAATGAGTTGTCATGATCAAAAGCTTGATCTAATTTTGCTTGGGTTAAAATTACAATTTTAACATGATTAATTTACACAAGCAAATCATTTACAATTTAGGCTTGAAAGTATGAGTTTAAATATTATCAATTGGAACAAATATTTGAACTTAAAATTTGAAGTAATGAAGTGGTTAGATTGGACCATTAGGCGCAAATGCTTTGAAAATAATAAATGTTGGTGGTCAAGTGGATTCTTCATTATTTGATTTTGTTTTCATGTGTGATGTATTTATTTTTGTTTAAATTTTAAATATCTAATTTAATATGAGCTGGCTGTATAATTCAAACATCTTTTGAATTGCTTTGTATGCATGTCCCATTGTACTAAGTCTCATGGCCCCTGCTATCTTCATGGTATGTTGTGTACTTGTTGATTATTGGTTATAGTGTAATGCTTAGAATTAGTATTCAGTCTCACACTTGCTTTGTATACATACATGTGTTGCCTGATATCAATGCACAAGGAGTCAATATACTATTTGCTTGGTCGCCCTTGGCACGAGTATCGCATGATGAGAAATTATTGAACTTCAACATAATGCCTCGAACGTCTGCCTCATGACTTGAGCATTGCTACTTACATAAAGTCTTTTAATCTCGGTTTTATTCCTGCTGCTATAATGTCTGTTATAATCGCAACTGTTACACATCCATCTTCAACTTGAATTACTATTAGCATGTGCTACATTGCATTCACTGTGATAAACTAGTTAAAGACATATTTCCTAGTATTTTGTTATCATAAGTATTCGTTTATATAATAACAACAACAACTAATTTTATTGAAAATTAAATAAATTTATACAATAATATTAATATTATTAACTAAGTTTATAAAAATTAACTAAATTTATATAATGGTAACAACAACAACGAATGTTTATGAAAATTAACTAAGTTTATAAATATTAATTATAATAATAATAAATTATAAAATATTAACCAAGATAACAAAGTTTTATAAAAATTAACTAAATTTATGTAATAATAATAATAATTTTAACTAAGTTTATATAATTTAACTAAATTTATATATTATAATAATGATAACAACAACTAATGTTTATGAAAATTAACTAAATCTATAAAATAATACTACTTACAACAAAAACCAAGTTTATAAAAAATTAACTAAATTTATATAATAATAGTTATAAGAACAACTAATGTTTATGAAAATTAACTAATTTTATAAGAATAATAATTTAATAATAATAATAATAAATTAAAATTATTAACCAAGTAAACTAAGTTTATAAAAATTACCTAAATTTGTATGATAATAATAATAGTAGCAACATCTAATGTTTATGAAAATTGACTAAGTTTATAATAATAAAAAGAATAATAATAATAAATTAGAAATTATTAACCGAGTTAACTAAGTTTTAAAAAATTTAACTAAATTTATATAATAATAAGAGTAATAATAATTTTAACTTAGTTTAAAACAATTAACTAAAATTATATAATAACAACAACAACTAATGTTCATGAAAATTAATTAAATTTATATATAATTATAATACTAATAACTAAGTTTATAAAAATTAACTAAATTTATATAATAATAATTATTTATAACAACTAATGTTTATTAAAATTAACTAAGTTTTTAATAATAATAATAATAATATAAAATACTAATAGTAATAGTAAATTACAAATTATTGACCAAATTAACTAAGTTTAAAATTTATCTAAATTTATATAATAATTATAATAACAACCACTGTTTATGAAAATTAACTAAGTTTATAATAATAATAATATGCTAATAATTATTATTATAATAAATTATGAAATATTAACCAAGTTATTTAAGTTTATAAAAATCAACTAAATTTATACAACAACAACGAGTGTTTATGAAAATTAACTAAGTTTGTAATAATAATAATACTAATAATAATTTTTTTATAAAGTATTAACCATGTCACTAAGTCATATAAAAATTAACTAAATTTATATAATGATAATAATTTTAAATAAGTTATAGAAATTAACTAAATTTATATAACAACAACAACTAATGCTTATGAAAATTAACTAAATTTATATAAAATAGCAGCAGCAACAACTAAGTTTATAAAAATTAACTAAATTTATATAATTATAATTATAAAAGAACCTAATGTTTATGAAAATTAACCGTGTTTATGAAAATTAACTATGTTTATAATAATAATAATAATAATAATAATAATAATAATACTACTAATAATAATGATAATAAATTACAAAATATTAACCAGGCTTACTAAGTTTATAAAAATTAACTAAATTTGTATAATAATAATAATAATAGCAGCAACTAATGTTTATAAAAATTAACTAAGTTTATAATAATAATACAAATAATAATAATAACAAATTATAAAATATTAACCAAGTTAACTAAGTTTTATAAAAATTAACTAAATTCATAGTAATAATAATAAATTATAAAATATAAAAAATAAATTATAAAATATTAACCAAGTTTATATAATAATAATAACTTTAACTAAGTTTATAAAAATTAACAAAATTTATATAATAATAACAAAAACAACAACCAATATTTATGAAAATTAATTAGACTTATATATATAAAAATAATAATAGTAATAGTAACAAGAACAACTAAGTTTACAAAAATTAACTAAATTAACAACTACTATTTATGAAAAATTAACTAAGTTTATAATAATACTATTACTATAATAATAGTAAGTCATAAAACATTAACCAAGTTAACTAAGTTTTATAAAAATTAACTAAATTCATGTAATGACAACAGCAATAAAAAATTAACCAAGATTATAAAAATTAACCAAGTTGATAATAATAACAATACTTAACTAATGTTTATGAAAATTAACTAAGTTTATAATAATAATAATACCAAAAACTACAACAATAACAAGAATAATAATAATAAATAAACTAAGCTTTATAAAAATTAACTAAGTTAAAAATAATAATGATGCTAATGCGTATATTAAATTATAAAATACTAACCAAATTATCTAAGTTGTATAAAAATTAATTAAATTTATATAACAATAAAAATAATAATGTAAACGAATTTCTTCGTTAACCCCAAAAAGTGCAAGAAAGGGAACCTTGGCTAATGATGGAATTTGGTGAGCCTAGATTTCCTCTCAACGAGTGTTGGCAAAAAGCGACACTTGGTTGAGTTAAGGCTTAAGATGAGTAAACAAGCAGGCTTAGATCCATGAAGAAGCCATACCCGAAGTCACGTGAAGTGATATTTACTTGAAATTGATCCATGTAGACAACTGTATACAAAAATAGAAATCAAGAATACGAGTGCTTTTGGAATTCGAAGCAAACTATGATTAAAATACACAAATGCTTTGAAACTCGAGAGTGGCCATAATTCAAGACGTTTTATTCATATTCCATGTAATAGTTGAATGTTCAAGGTCCTATGTGCATAAGTACAATCGACACTAAATTCCCCAAATTGATTTAGGGTTACAAAGTTTAAAATGTAAGAGACAAGAAAAGAACGATCGGCCCTATCTTCCAAGCCCTTAGTCCATATTTATAGGGGTTGAAGTGCTCCATCAAGTGCATCACATGAGCACCTCCAAAACTGACTATGGATTCAGTATGAGCATAAAGGTAAAAATTAGGACAAAAAAAATAATAATCCATCAAGTACATCACATAAGCACCACCAAAATTGGCTATGGATTAACAATAAGCATAAAACACAAAATCAAAAATAAGAAAAAAGAATCCATCAAGTGCATCAAATGAGCACCCTCATGCTTGTTTATGGATTCATAAGAGTGCGTAGCTCAACAACTTAAAAGAAATAAGGGGGAAAACTTAATGCAAAGAGTATTTGTATAGCTTTGTTTGACTTCCAACAGGTATCCACCATACTTTCCTCTACTCTGGGCTTAATATTATCTCTTTAGAAGTTTTAAGGAATACTTTCCTTAACAATCAAATTTGTTAATGAATACCACAAGTTCCATTTCGATCTTACATATACATTGTTCATCACAGGGATTATGAGTGTAGCAACTTACTTTACTCACAACATAGGTAATGTCATGTTTAGTATAATTAATGAGAAACATAACATTCCTATAATTGTAGCATATTCATATATGATTCACCGAGTACCTCATTCTGCTTAAGGTGTATGCTTGAATCATAAGGAGATCACACGTGCACTGGACAAAAATAATCAAACCATTTAAGGATTTTAACAATGTAACGAGATTCACTTGAGAACCCAATTTCAATATTTCCCATTCAAAAATCAAATATCTTGTCATTCTCTTCTACAATTTTTGTATCGTTGGGAGGAAAAGAATGTTTTGCCTTATTTATAACATCAAAGTTCATACAAAAATCCGCATATTTAAACATGACAAATGAAGAAAGACCAAAGATCTTAGATCATGAGTTGGTTTTTCTTAAATACAATAGATCCACTTTTAGTTAAGCACCTCCAGATTTTCAGACATTTTAAGTTTGGAGAAAAACCTTCCCATAATTCAATAATAATTTTATGTAGCCTTTTATGAAGAAGAAGAAGTGAAGTATGTAACAACCAAACAAAATAGTGTCCTGCATATATAATTTGATATACTAAGATAACTATACTCACTTTTGTGTAAATAATTACACTCAGTATAATTTCAACATGATGTGTACGTACAAATATACATGAACACAACATGTAAAAATAATGATCGAATAAACAAAAAAAAAACATTCACATCATACTTAATTCAACTCATGCCATTCTTTTATCATTCATACATTAACTTTTGAAGTATGCACTTATACAATATGGCAGCAAAACATATAAGGTCTTATAACTAAGTTCATATAGGGGGAAGAAAAAAAATCAATGTACAACACATAAATATATATTTTTATATACGTATATTAAACATAAATATTTTACACTTTTTAAATTCCACTTTCATATAAGTTTTCAAATAAAATGTTTTTCCTATATAAATCTTATTTCCTCCCACTTATATTGCTAATCCAAATAATTATTTTCTGAACGTGCGATTTCCCTTAGCCTCACAAATGGACCAAAATAAGTATTTTTCAATATTAAAAAAATCATATGCATATGTTTGTCTACGGGTATTAATATCTTATTTTAGAATATTCAAACAATTACTTAATCTTTATGATTTCTAAATATATCCCGCCTTACTTTCAATATCTATCATCTTATTTTATTTTTGAAAAGCAAACCCATCCTTTATTTTACTACTACATAAGTTTTGTTGTCACAACTCGCACCTTCGGACACATCAATCTAAAGACCAACAATAGCATTTAAACTCGCATCTTGCCATGAGTTCGAATCATTAGGTTCTTATGGCCTATGTAATATAGAGACAACTATAAGGTTAGAACATTCTACGCTTTCATATCTCACAGCGGAAGAAAATAAAATATATTTACTGAAAATAATCTAAAACAACATAATCTCAAAATAAATATAGTCCATACAAGTACTGATAAAATTGGGTCTCCAAATGATAGTACAACAAAGTTTGATAATAAATATAATATAACATAACATAAGGTACAAAGAAGAATAACAATACATAAATATATCTTTCGTGTGCTAAGTCACCTTCTCCATGCACCTTATCCTGATTACTCACCTACCATCATTTTCTCTATAATAAATGTAAAAAGGGGGAAATGAAGGGAATCATACATGGTTTGGTGAGTGAGTTATATGAATAGTGGCATGGTGTTGGCAAGTAATTAAAGTTCAATTATAACCTACATAACCTAGTGGTGTTCCTTAGTGTGTTTTCATTGTTCATATATAAGGAATTAGTTATTTTCATATATAGGTTGACTATCCTTAATATGCCTAAATCCAATCATGATTTATGGAAGTATATCTAGTGTATGATCTCGACAATGGACTGCCTATATATACATTGGGTTGACATTCCCAATAATAACCGCTTTGCCATATATTAAGTTAACATTCTCAATGATAGTCGTTAGTTGAACCTAACCGAGTATACCTCACAATGCTAAGTCTACATATTCAGGTCAACAATCCTAATGTAATCCTTTAGGTTAACAATCCCAATAATAACTGGTCACTTAAGCAGCCCATATCTTAAGCCCTATATCATTATACAAGCAGCAACAAGGGTGGATTAAGATATCCAGCTCTTTTGTAGGATTAACAAATCCTACCATGACGAACGTCTCCGCCTTCTCTTTCCAGCTTTCACCAATAGGCGATTAAGACTAGCTTTGAATGATACGAGCTTCTAATTGCAATAAAATTGCATACCACATTGAGTGTCACATTTAATTACTTCATAAAATGAGAGCCTAGGACATCACCAAGTGTAATACTTTCCATCTTGCTACATGACTTCATTAAGCTATGTGAACCCTCGAAAGACAAGAAAGTGGGAATAAGTTTCCTTGATCCATCCTACTAGGCCTATACTAGGTCCAGGTTCAACCTAGGCTTTCTGCACTAACTCAGATGTATGAATTTCAGTTTAGACATCTGATCCCATATACAAAAAAATTTGTTATAGGCATTCAGACGTTTGATTCCTTATTCAGACGTCTGAATAAGGGTTTAGAAATCTTAACCTAGTCAGTTTTGAACTGATTCCTTTCTATTTCATACGTTCTCAAATGCAGACGTCTGATTATTAATTCAAATGTTTGAATCAATGTTTATTAGTCTATTAACTTATTTTTCTATTTTGTTCATTTTCTTCATGGATTTAAGTATACATGTTAGGTTCATTTTTAATAAGTGTTTTTTCATAATTTATATATTTTGTTTACCCACAACTTTAAGTAGTTTATCTTATAAATTGCGTATAATACTTCAATCCACTATCCATGTATATTTCAATCGATGACCTACATATATTCAAAGTTAATTGTGTCAATATCTAGGTAAATGAAAGGTACATATTCATTTACTTTCTTATTCATCAAAATCAATTTAAACTTGTTATATAGAATAATATCTATAAAATTAGAGGTAGTTTAAATCTTTGCATTTAAAGCCCCGCAAAATCCCCGCTGTAGTCTGTAGCGCTCTTCGACTGCTAAGCTATTTCAATTTAGCACTATTTAACAATAGATCCGCTTTAAGCCCCGCTATTTTCTACTATGATCGCTAAATCAAGGTTTTTAGCATCTGCTTTAGCAACATTAATATACAAAGATTGATTTGACTAGTCCTCATTTAAACGAAATAAAAAAAGTTAGGGTTAAGACCTAATTTTAAGGGATAAGTGCTCAATACAAGTTAGAATCTACCATAGTCACCAAATCTAGTTTGCATAGATCATGATATTCTATGATTTTTATAAAAGATTGAACAATATTTCTTTTTCCTACACAAATGATGTGAGAATGAGAATAAATTAACTTTATATATTTGGTTTTATATCTAATGAAACTTTTTTGCACCTCCGTTATTTTTCGCTATATCCTCGTTATTACTTTTTACACCTCCACTGCTATAGAATCGCTAAGCACTTTAACTGCACAGGTTCCAATTCAATTTACTATTTCCTTCCAAATTAAAAAGGTTATTTTATTAATTTGCGACCTTTCACAAATATTTTTGAAATAGGAAGTATTGACTTAGATTAAAAATCATATTTTTAGTTCTAAGAAGGTATGTAAATTTAAATTAACTACTTATCGACAACATAATCATTTCATATATAAGTCCACTCACTTAGAAGGGTTATTCATAGAAATCCTTTTCCTAACCTGATTTGAGGTGTCTCGCTTCTTCTATTCCTTGATTTGTTTGTCCTTATCTTTCTCTTTCGATTTGACTCTCTTCTTCTCTCTCTTTTAATTGTATTTACACTTTTATTTTGATTTAGAAATTTAGAGAAGAGGATAAAAAATGATTTTTGGGTTAAGGAATTTGAGGAGGAGGAAGAAGAAAATAAATACGAAGTTAGAGTGGCAGTAGTTGGGGTTAGATGAAAGGAGTGAGGCTTGGATTTATATTTATAGGTGAAGAGTGGGTCTAGGTAAATTATTTGTTTATTCATATGCCACTTGTCCTTGCATATATGCAAAACTCATGTCCTTGTATTTCCTTAAAGAAAATACCATTTATATTCTCCTAATTAATGTCATTAACTATAATTTAAATCAATATCATTTATTATTATTCCAACTAATACCATTTATTATAAATAAAATCAATACCATTTACTATATATATATATTGATTATTGTAGAGAATCATAGATTGGTGTTCAAAGGTATGTGTATGTGTACCTCTTTGTGTGTGTACATTGACATTTATTATGAACCTTGATCTTTATTACTAATTGCTCAATCAATTCGTAATTAATTGGTATTAATCTTTCCTAATTCAAAATTTGGATTTACCCTTATTATTTACAAATGAAAAGATGATATATGTTACACCTATATTTTCTAAACATTATTGAAGGCAAGCCATGCTGAATAGTCATTAATGATTGACCAAGCTAGGATCATAGCGGACTGTGCCCGATCTACACCTGTCCATCGGCTAAATCCCACACAAAGATAAAACCACCCAGAACCCTTAGCAAAATATTCTCCACTCAAGAGCATGATAGTTTGCACTTTTCAAACCATATGCTAACGAGGTACCTGACATGTGCAAGTACTACACACAACTTCACTAATATCTACTCCTGATCCATTCCAAGCAAGCCATAGGTGAACACTTTACATACCAAAAAGCCTAATAAACCCTAACACTATTGTTAATGCTTATGCATTGCTAACACCTTTAGGTGCATACCCGTACTGCTCTTACATAGGATTCCTTAAGCAATACCATCAGAATCAGAATTATTCCAAAGGCTGCACACATGGTCACTCAAATAGTGCTCATGCGTAGTTCCAAACTTACTGTTAAACGGGGAGGGCTTAAGCCATCACCTTGATCAGTAATTTACGTGTCCTAATCCCTTAATCTAAGCATCCTATAATGTCCTATCTTTATAACCTTTAAATGCTGACACTAATACATCCACGGTATTCACATGTCAAGCATCCAAGTGTTAGAAAGACAGACTGTTGAGGTGAAAGAAAAGAAAAGACAGAACAGACTCTCACATCGTGACTAGTGATATATAATATACACCTGATCTTTACAAAAGAAAACTATAATATACATATATAAATGTGACGACCCGCCCATCACGAACCCCGAAAAACGACATAAATATGCTCATCGTATAACATGCTTGTTATCCCGCCTTTTGGCAAGGCCATGATACCAAGAACTTAATTGGAAACCGAGGACAGCTCATCCGAAAGATCGGTTATACGCAGGCTCACTATGGATATCGACGAATTTTTTTCGAGTTCGGGTCGACATACAATTGACAAGACGTGACAAGCAAAGCTGTGAAAACCAACGTTCCAAATTTCGAATCAATCCGAGTTCGTATGCTCAAGATATGATCGACGCAAGCCAAGGAAATCAACTCACTCACGTTCATAATTTCGCATCGATCAGGTCGTATCCCTCATTTCGTATCGATCGGCCTCGTATCCTTCAAGCCTCAACATGTTCGTATCCATCAGCAAGTATTACTTTGTATCCATCGAGAGAATCGACCTCCTTCGCATCGATCTTGTTCGAACCCATCAGATGTGCATGACTTCGTATCGATCAGTGGCAAGTGAGTCTACTTCGTATCCATCCAGGCCCACCTATTTCGTACCCATCGACTGCCACACGAATGTCCATTTCGTATCGGTTAAGCTTCAAACATGCTTCGTATCGATCAACCACAGATCGATACGAAATCAACGCTTCCCATCGATACGAAGTGGAATGCAATCGATTGAATCGAACAGAACGATGCAATTGATCGATACGAACAAGGCTGTTGTGATCGATACGAATAAGGCTATTATGATCGATACGAACAAGGCTTAGATATTGGATACGAGGGAGGAAGCAGTCAACATGGCATGAAAAGTGGATCGATCCAAGAATTTAGCGCCATGTCAACTTGTAGGCACGTGCTTGGACCGATGCGAACAGAGCGATACGAAGGGCATCGATACAAAGGAAACAGCTTTCGAAAAGCTCAAGTTTGCATCGATCATAACTCACAATCTACAAGTCCAAATGCTACCAAATTTTCACAGGAGTTTGCGTACATCTTCAAGAATGTTCGACATCGATCTCGACTCGATTGGACCAAATTACGATTGATACGAAATTCGTTCGTATCGATCACAGATCGAGCGCACACCCCATGGGATCGATTGCGTGGGCCTGCCTACGTGCCAGAAGAGGTCTTCCAAGATCTGAGCGAGATATTTGCAACCTACACCAATAAATAGCAGCCCAGAACCTACAAAAAAGGGATCTTTTGGCTCTTTGATGTCCAGACTCTGCCGAAACCATTGTTGCACTCAAAAATCACTGTTGTACTCGAAATTTACTGTTGTAATCTGCTGTAACCAGCAAGCAAAAGTTAATAAAAGTCAATCATTTCATAGTGGACGTAGGCAACACGCCGAACCACTCTATATCTGTGTTCTTTTGCTGTTTTTCTGATTATTGTCGGGAGTGTTTGTTAGATAATCCTCCTTTTACATTTAATTTCTTCATTTTATCTCTTCAAACACTTCCGAAGAGTATTGTTCCCAATTTTGGTACAAACAATGCTGAACAATCGAGTGCCGGAAAGACAGATTGTTGAGGTAAAAGAAAGGAGGTAGAAGAAGTGAACTAAAAAAACAAAACAGAATCTCACAGCGGACATAATAATATATAATATCAATAGCTCTTTACACAAATCAAAACTGTAATATACATATCTCACATCAGAGTACACAAATCAATAATTACCAGCCTGGACAGTTATAACAACCTGCCCTCACAATAACCGGCAATTTCAAACAAAATACTGATGTGGAATAAACAAGTACAAGTAATACGTCTTGGCCTCCAGCTCGCTTCCTGCTCCATAGCATCCTAACCTGAACCTGAAATACTCGGTCTGACTCAAGCATTATAATAAAATAACACCCGAGTCAGTCTGGAAAACCAGCGTGAGAAAACACACTCAATTTTAATTATAAAAGTTCGAAAAATCCTTTAAAAATCAAAGGTATCTCGTAAGACCATGCCACAAATTAACACAATTTGTTTTTACCTTACGATAACCAAAACATTTCATATCAAAATCCTCTGATATTATAATAGTGTCTAAGTACAAATACTTATTCAAATAGCTGAAATTGTTACATTAATTAAATTCCAGCAATACTAGGATTTACAATCAAAACCGTAAAGGCACGTATTGGAGAATGGATTCCAACTTCATGACTAGGCACTGGGGTACCACCTATCAAAGTACACGTCTAAAACAGCGTACCGAGGACCACTCCGGGATCCCATGCTACACAAGACTGGCCTAGCCCTAACCTGGATAGACTGAATAAGATTACCCCGTGGTTGGGATCAGCAACTGCCACACAGCCGAGTAAAAAGGGACTCTAGATAGGGGTAACCTTACCCTACTTGGGTGCGACCCACTTAGCCTTGCTGCATCTCCCTTGATTTTCAGTTATTCTCGGTTGATGAGGCTCGAGGCTAAGCGTTACCATTTTAGGAATATTCACTTAGAATGCTCATTGTCCTCCAATGATAATGTACTAATAGCATTCATCCATACAAGTCCATTCTCGGTCCGAACGGAACCGAAGGCACTACTCCTACTACATCCGTTTTGGAATCACCCTCAGTTTAATAGCAATTAGCCATTGCACTTCACTGCTCCATCTTCGACTCCATGCTCTTGTCTTCACTACGAAAACGTACTCGTTGGATCGAATTGGTTTTCGGATCGCAAATCCGATCCCGGTATCTTCGAAACAACGTTCGATATTTCCCAGTAAACTCAACCCCGGTTCTTTATGAAATACACAGACGAGAATAAGATTGGAGATCTCCCCCTAACAGTTAGTGGACGAATTTCCTTAAAAACGTCCTAGAAGAATGAAATGAGTTTATACGTAAAATATAGCACCTCGAATGGTAACTGTACCATATAATTCTCGTACTTCTTCTAGATATTTGCAAAGTAATATTCGGGTCCATATTTGATAGTCGGTTATTTAACTATCAAATAAACAATCAATTCAACCAAATACGTCAATTTCACCAAAAACACCAAGTCTTTATTTAAATTAAATTTTAAATAAATTAAATCTCTTTATCCAACTATATACTTATCTTATCGAATTTGGTAGATATACAAAGCATCTTTCAAAAATATTTGAAAACCCCTTTTTAAATAATGTGGAAAGTACCACTGCGGTATCAAACCGTGGATCACAGCTCAATGGTTACATCTCTATCCCAGAGAAATTCAAGACTTATCTGCAGGCACTCACTGCCTCCGATTTACGCCACATGAGTATACCATTACTTCCCGAAAAATTTATTTAATAATTATCTCAAAATAATACTTTTAAGTTCTAAAATAAATTTTCAAGTTAAATCTAGTCAAATATACTTAAATAAAAGTTAATATACTAAACCATATTAATAATTAATAATTTATCCTTTTTAAAACAAAAATGCTGATTAGTTCTTAAATAATAATAAATCTTTAAAATCATAAAGTAACTGTTTAATAATTAAATATACTTAAGAATTTAAAATAATTTAATAACTAATTTTCTAGAATGTTTTAACACTTTTAATTTTCCTAAATTAATAATTAAAAATCATCTTTTAAAACAAGCTCCATTTCTCAATTCTAATTTCATTTCGCAAATTTTGGAAATCTTACTTGAATCCAATATAACCCATTTATACTTATTTCCAAAATTCACCTCTATCCTTTTAAATATTTAAAATCTCGATTTTGAAACCTTTATATTTTAACAAGTACCAATTACGGATTTTATTATTTAAAAATCCTTTATAATATACTCTTATTCCGAAATCCTCTTTACAATATCCAGATTTAGTTATGTACGAATTTCAAACCATTTATTTTATCCCATTAATTAACCCAAAATACTTCATAAACATTTTACTTCAAAAAATTCCTTTTAAATTCTTTTCTAATTTAAAACATATATTTCTGGTATTTTTAAAAGTACCAAAACCAAGGTTAAAACCTGTCATAGCATCACTATATATGAAATTAAATTCAACATTTTTGATGAATCCAGTTGGATCCCTGTAACCTGTTTCCCTGCATCCATAGATGTTAGCACAACATAAAAATACCAATTCCACTTCGAGGTGGAATATCGCGGTATATAGGGTCATTCGCAATTATGCGGGGCGCATAGGGTCTCATCCGCTATATAAATGCGGGAATAACAATCACTCCAATATATATACTACTATATATAATATCACATTCAACTGATAAAAATGCACAATTTAACCGTTCAGACATCTATTAATTTTAACTATTTAAAATTAATGCTAGCAGTTCAAAATTGAGTGAGATTAACTCACCTTGAGTTTTACGTTGCCAACATTCCAATTTTAAATTAAATCGAGCACTTTCGATTTAACCTAAAATTCTCGCTAGCTCTAATTGACTCCAGATCTATTGCAGCACGTAGAGCTCATCGCTGCGATTCCGGCGCCGCTAGTTTCGTCCGATTTCGACCTCGTATGCATGAGATATGAAATTTTAAAGATTGAATATAATTTTATATAAATAAATTACAAATTCTTTTTTTAACAGCAAACTAGATCGGTCGTACATTTTGTAACGTGAAATCTCAGCCACACTCTGTTCTTCCTCCCCGCGCGATCACTCGGGGTTAGAAAAACCCATGTCGTCGCCAAACCCTAACCACCATTACCACCTCCAAGCCATCAGAACTCGATCAACTCCCACCAACCGACACGCCCCGCTTCTCTCTCCTCAACTCCACCGACCTCAATAAGCCTGGTCCACCCTCGGCCTCGAAAAGCAAGCTCAAACGCACGACCTATCTCGTCAAATTGCCGCTTCCCCGATGAACTAAAAACGATCTCGACTGTTGATCGGGTCGAGCTCGATGAGCTCTCCATCTTTCCTGTTGGTGATTTTCGACGATAATGCTTGGATCGAGAGAAATCGAGGGGAAAAACTAAAGATTTCGGCTATTAAAACATAGATGGCGGCTTGTATAACAACTTAGGTTTACTGTTCCAGGTGTGTATATATACGTATAAACGAATTATTTTAATATTATTTTCATAATTTACTTGATTTCCGGACGAACTCCAAACTAGACATGCCGCTTGGCGTTTATAATGTTTTACCCCTATTCCAAACACAATGAAACATGTTTCGGGGCCTAGCTCGATCGTATGTGAAAGATAGCCTTTTGAATTGATTTAAAATATTAAATTTTCGATATTTATTCCAACGCGTTTCTATCTCGTACGACCAAACGGTAACTCCAAAAGCTACAAAATTTGAAATTCAATAATAATAAACTATTACGGATCTAATGGAACTTGTTTCGTCGAATTCCGGGACTATGCCCGGAAGGCTATTTTAACTCGTCGATTAAATCGAGCGATTTTCAAAATCGTTGAAATCATTTAAAATTTCAATTTTAAAACTTACTAACTCCATTATAAATCACGTTAAATTTATATTCATACTAGAAATCATTCTGATTCATTTTAAATCAAAATTTGATTATTTACATTATTTCTATATATTAATTTCACTATTAAATTAATATATAAATTCCCAATTTTAAACTAATCGACTTTAATTCCATTCACAAGTCCAACATTATAATTTAAATCCAAATAGAATTTAAATCAATTTTAGAAATCATTTTTCACCCCCATTTATTCTCAGATTCCCGTATTATCCCAATTTTCAATTTTTAATTTTATTGTTTTCCAAATCAAATAAATCGCTATATTTGGGATTTTAAACCATTTCAGAAACTCTTCCATATTCAAAATCAATTAACAATCCAAATTCAACATTTAAAATAAATTTAAAGTTCAAAAACTAACGACCATAAATTTCGGGTCGTTACAATAAATCAGAGTAGGCTAACATATTATTAGCCTAGAGAGTTATAACAACCCGTCTTCACAAATGCTGATAAATATAAAACAAGAAATGCAATGGAAATAAAGCTACATGAATACGTTTTGGAGGCGTACAACTCGTCTCTTGAAGCTCCAAAGCATCCATAACTAAATCTGGGAATATGCTCCGACTAACCCGAGCATTATAAAAAAATAACGTCTAGATCAGTCTGGTAGACCAGCATGGGAAACTCATTCAAATCATATTGTTTTTTATTTTTATAAAATCCTTTGACAATAGAGGTATCTCGTAAGACCACGCCGCAAATAAGAACAGATGAGTTTTTACCTAACGATAACCAAATGATTTTTATTAGAAAAATGATATTATAATAATGTTTAGGATTTAATAAATATATAACACGGCGAAAAGCACCATTATCCCAGTGGTTAAGTGATTTGACTTTGGTGCGAGAGGTCACAAGTTTGAAACTTGCATAGTGTGATTCGAACATTTATTGACACATGATTTGTGGTTTGTTATCCCAATGACATGTTGTATCTAAATACCATATATATATAAAACATGGCTGAAATGCTTGCATCGCACGTTCTAGCATATTTGGAATACAACTAAGTCCATAAGGCATGTATTGGCTAATGCATTCCAATAATGACAAGGTAAGGGACTACCTTCCGTACATTACACCTCTATAGAAAATTTACAAGGTTTCAAACCTATTGCACCTCGATGAATAATGACCGACTTACTCCTTACTGGATAGTATCGAATTTGATTATCACCTCGGCTGTCACTTAGACAAACCGTTTCCATGGGCCCAACATACAAAATGTGTAAATATCGATCTAGATAAAGTGATGATCATACCCTAATGATAGCGAACCACATAGCCCTTAACTCATGTTTTTTCATTACAAGGTGTGAGGCTTGAGTTTACTATTTACCTTTTAACAAATCCTACTTGGAATCTTAACGGTGCCTTTAAGGAAATAATGTAATGCTAACATTCATCCATACAAGTTATTCAGGATATGAATAAACCAAAGGCACTATTTGGAATCACCCTCAAGATTAGTAGCAAGTAGCCCTTGCAATTTAAAAAACTCCGTCTTTAGTTCCATCATCTTCAAGATGTCTCCAATTCGAATTCTTATACCAGTTAGAAGTGATTTTTGGATAACTCATGCTTATCCGATCTCGGTCTCTTCGAACCGACAAACGATAATTTCTAAAACTGGCCAAGATTTTGATAGTCGGTTATTTAACTATCACGTAAACAAACAATCCAATTAGAGATTTAATTTCACATGAAAACCAAGCATGGTTAAGCACATAAGCAACCACTAAAACTTTTTAATAAATCATTTCATTAATTAAAATCTCTTTTCAAATGATTGTATTTAAAATATCTTTTTTAAAAGATATATTCACAACCCTCTCTATTCTTCTCAATGCTTGAAAAATATTCATATATTTATCTTGATGGTATAAGTATACTCATAAAACATTTCACTTCCAATACTTAGAAAAGTATTGACATACTTACCTCAATGGTATAAGTATATTCGTAAAACATTACACTTTCGATACTTAGAAATGTATTTGTTTACTTATCTCAAGGATATAAGTATACTCACAAAACGGTACACTTTAGATACTTTGAAAATGTAACCACATACATATCTTAACGGTATAAGTATATTCACAAAATCTTAAGAAAAAATTCACTTTCATAACGACACTTTTTTGGGTTAAAACAAATATCGTTTTGAAACATTGACAATGACAACTCAAAACACTTTTGGTGTAAGTAACAGGGTCGTATAAAAATTAGACCAAATATACTTACCACCCCCGGTTTCAAATTTGTACTATCCATCGATTAAAAATGAAGTCTGACAAGTCAGAAAACTATCCTCATCTCGACATACATTCCTAATTCTCACAAATAGAAATGAGTTTCCATATCTTAGAATTTAGTGTTAATTATGAAAAGAATACTTTCCATACCACCATAATTTAGGAAGATCGTTTATGTAAATAAAATCTTGTTCCTTTTAAAAAAATCCTTTTTATAAATCTCTTTTATATTTATAAAACTCCAAATTTATTTATAAACTTCTTTTATAAATCTTCGGTTTCAAGATAGGACTAAATGTTTTCCATAAAACGATCATTTCATACATTACTATAAATTCACAAACGTGATTTACTTTTTCAATTTATCAAAATGATATTGTTTCCCTTTTATAAAACAATATTTATAAACCTATTCTTTCATTTATAAAATACTATTATAAATCTCTCTTTCCGTACTACATTTTATATAAACCATTACACAAATATTTATTCCGAAATATTTATATCTTTCTAAAAACATAATTTCTTTATTATAAAAGATAAATTCCCCTTTATTTTCCTTTAATATAAACATTCATTATTATATTAACTTTCTGTAAAATAAATACTTTTCAAAATGCTTTTAAAACATTTCTAGAAAGGTCGAAGTAAAATAGAGAAGTTCCAAATCATTTCTATATAAAACACCACAGAAAATTCCCAAAAAATCGTATTTAAAAATCATTCTCCGAATAAAATCCATTTTTAAATCAAAACAACAATTAATAGTATTTCAAAATAATATAATGAGGTCAATAGCTACTATAGCACTTAACCAATGCCACTACTACCTTTTCACTAAAAATGATCAACTTTTAACACATACCAATGTCATAAGCAATACTTTTGGCATTCAACAATTTACACAATAAGTATATGAATTAAATTAAAATCAACCATGGTGAGATATCCGGATTCCCCTTCAAAATTTCCTGTATTTCATTTTATATTTTATTTGCTTTTCAAAATGGAGATTCAACAAAACCAAACAAATAAATCATCTAAGCATACAATTAACAGTTTACATCTACACATGTATCTTATAGTGTTCACCCAAAGGTAAGTTAACTTACCAAAATTCCAAACCGACTCTTACGCATTCTGGTTTGATCTAAAATCGAATGGCATTTGATTTTAGCTCAAAATTCTATTTTCTCCAAACTTGACGAAATTATCTTCAATGCATAGAAAATGCTCTTACGAGCGTAGCGCAAATTAAAGTGTCTCGATTACACCTCGTATGAAGAAGATATTGATTTTATAAGATTCAAGATTAAATTAAATTAATCATTTAATCAATTATATACTAATCTCCTACGCTAACACTCTCTTCCCCAAACCAAAATTGGGGCTACCTGTACATGAGCACAAACGTGACGAACCCATTACCGACCCCCTCTCTCCTCATATCTCTCTCTACGCTTGACGAAATTACGAGTTGTTACCTCCTACGTGCTCCTCTTCGCAAGTGCTTCGCATACCCCATCACATCGATCTTGGTTGCCAAGGAAATATCATAACCTTATGATGTTCACCATGACTTAAAAATGTTGCACTACCCAAATCTCGACCACAACCCACCAAACATCGGCCGCTGATGCTCTTTCGTACGAGAAACTCGATGAAACCAACGCCACAGCCAATCTTCTCTCCGATCGCCAAACAAAGTGTAATCCTAGTTCGACATCAACTAGTCAAACCTGGCCAAAGTCGACCGCACCCATCATCATCTACATGGATTTGAAGCCATCATTGATATGAACTCAACGGATCCAGTTTTGTGATTTTTAGCGAAATCTAGCTCTTGATTTTAATTTTTAAAGATAGAGGCTTGATTTTTCTTTTATTGGAAGAGGAAAATGAAAAGAAAGAGGAGAAAATGAAAAATGGAGAAAAGTATAAGGGTAGGAGTTTGTTTATTTTAATATTTTTGGTACTTCGCTGCACAATATTACGTTCGTGTACGAATTACGAATGACAGAATTAAAAATATGATCACGTACAACAATCTAACAAGATCCCTTAATAGTAATAAAATACACTGGTTATCTTATTCTATGATATTTAAAAATACCAACGTTTGCCGCAAAATATGTCAAACGGTAATTTAATTATTTTCCAAATTAAAAATTATGGAAAAATCCTATAGATTCATTTAAAATACGTCATTGAAATCAAATCATTTGATTAACAATTTATTTTTCTTATTATTTATTTGAATTGAATTTGAATATTTAAATAAATTAAATATTTCCAGTCGAAATGTTAAAATTTTGGGTCATTACATTCTTCCCCTGTTAAAAGAATTTCATCCCCGAAATTCCCAAAGCAAGAAAATATCTTCACACCCTTAGGCTTTCAAAATCAATTAGTTGAAATGAGTTACTAAAATTTTAAAGTCTCATATGTTATGGAAAACTTCAATAGTACCTCGTTTGCAAGGCTTGATCCGAAAAAAATCACAATTTCAATATAAGCCCATTTCTGGGACATCCAATATCTGGAAACAACGCAACAACAATACATACTTATGATATATCTTATAGAGTGTGTATATCAGATAGAAAATACACCCATTAAGCATAAACACATACCATTGTCGAGCAATCAACTCTACTCATGAAACTAAAAGCGGCAAGCTAGTTCACTTACATAACCTAAAAAAGAGTCTAACATGACAAATGAAACAATACAACTAATCCATCATATATCATGATTCTAAGCCTGCTAAATCATATAGCAATCACCTCACATAAGTATATCCTATCAAACCATGTAACTTTCATTTCTAATGTAAGATGCATACAACTACATTAAAGCCTGTACGATGTACATATGTCATCCGTACTCAATATCAAATCCGATCACTTAGTCAATCACACAAATTTCACTTTCGAAATTGTATTACTCACTTGACTTCCCTAGTGTAGTCTCTGATTAGGTTCAATTATTAGAAACCTCCGTTCCCCTTGCATAGCCATATACTATGATAGAAAACTTCAAAATCTTATAAAAAATCAGTATCAAGTATTCGCCGTCAAGAATCGAGTGAAAAATCATTGTTCGAATCGGTGTAAATCGCCTCAAAATTATGTACTCAAATATAGATTAAGAACTATTATGACAAAAAAATAATCTACGAGCAACTTACTATTTGTTCCATTGGTTTCTTAACCACACCAAATTTTTTTAATTCACATTTAAATACACTAATTGTATATTTTATTTAATGCTAAAATCATTTATGAACCATTTCATAAAACGCTATCTTTATTCTATAAACATTCTATAAAGACTTATCTTCACTTATAAAACATTCCGTTAAAACAAAATTTCATTTAAACTAATTCGAAAGTTTTCGCCATCCAAAATCATCAAAAATTCCATTTCATTTCAACAAAAAAAAACTACCAAACAACATACCAAAATGAGATGCACGTACCAAACTAACCTAATGCATAGGATACACGCATCCATAGAATAACTTAATAGAAAACTTAGGAACTAAACACTGGGTTTTATTTCAACTCTATTTGAAATAATAATATACACTTATAACTTAAGTATATCAAATCATACCTTCAAGATTTTAAATGAAGATCTGTTTTACCAAAACAACTCTATTGCAAATTACTATGGTAGCATCCCAACTTAGAAACTCGAAAATGAACGCCGATGATGCTACAATCATCACCAGAATTATTTTTTAGTGACATAACTGAGTTCTGTGCTTTCTATCTCCTTTAAAATCCTTTTAAAATATTTCTATTCATTAATACTATTATTTTTTTCCAAAACTTTGAAAATAATTTTCTAAAGTAGCGGAATTTAAGTTTTCAAATCCTCAATTTCAATTCCTTTTTATTTGTAAACCATATTTATAAACCATACTTATATAATTTCATTTAAATAAAATCATTTCACAAATGTTTACGTATTTTGAATTATAATAAATAATTTTTATTAAAATTAAATTTTAACAAAACATTATCACCAAGTGCCATATAGTCAAACTGTGAAACATAATTCACAAGGTGTTTGTTTCAATGTTTCCACAAATTATTACCTACCCTACCCATGCAGTGAAAGGGTAAACTGCTCATAAACTGGTCGAGCACAATTCAAAAATCAACAAGCAATAGTCAATGCTCACAAACTAACTGAGCACACCTAATCAAACAATTACTGATAATAATTAAATAATATCAGTTTCTAACAAATAAACAAATCATGAATAACGATATCAAATTTTGCAAATTATTCTTTTATATATAAAATATAATACTAGGTAAAATTATTTCATTTACCAAATTTCAAAGCAACACTGTATCAGTTTGCCTTGTCCAAGTGTTTAGAAACCCCTATCGATATAGTTGTTCCTTCTATATCGACCATAATTCATAAATCACTCAATAGATCAATCAACATAATGTAACACATTTTTATAGCACTAACAAATACACCCTCTCATATATATACATGCACACTCAAACTCATTCTAGGGTGTTACTAACCCTATCTCTAATGAGTCCACCTCACCAAGACCAAGGTGTTCGCTCAACCTAATCTCTGATACCATGTATAACGACCCGCCTTTTTGACCTTCAAAAGCCGATACAAATACATCTACAGTATTCACATGTCGAACATCCAAGTGTCAAAAAGTCAGATTATTAGGGTAAAAGAAAAGACAAAATAGAATCTCACATTGTGACAAGTGAGATATAGTATACACTTGATCTTTACAAAAGAAAACTGTAATGTACATTCATTAATCAGAGTAAGCTAACCCATTATTAACCTGGACAATTATAGCAATCTGTCCTTACAAATGCCGATAAATACAAAATAAGAAATGCAGTGGAAATAAAGATACATGAATATGCCTTGGAGGCATCCAACTCATCTCCTAATGCTCCAAAGCATCCATAATTAAATTTGGAAATATGCTCGGGCTGGCCTGAGCATTAAAAAAAATAACGCCCGAATCAGTCTGGTAAACCAGTGTGAGAAACTCAATCAAATCATAAGGATTTTTATATTTATAAAACTCTTCGAAAATAAAGTTATCTCATATGACCATTCCTTATATAAACATGAATGTGTTTTTACCTTACGATAACCAAACCATTTTTATTAGAAAATCCAATGATATTATAATAATGTCTAGGATTTAAAATAAATATGTAACATAGCTGAAATGCTTGCATCTCGTGTTCCAGCATATTTGGTATACAACTAAGTCTATAAAGTAAATGACATGGTAAGGGCAATCTGGACATTACACCTCTAGAGAAAATGTACCATGGGGCAAACCTATTGCACCTCAGCGAATTAGGACCGGCCTACCCCTTACCGGATAATATCAAATATGATCATCACCTCGGCTATCACCTAAACAAACCATTTCTATTGGCCCAACATACAAAATCCTTAAATATCGATCAAGATACAAGCGATAATCATACCTTAATGGTAGCAAACCACATATCCCTGCGGCATAACTTCTGTTTCTGGCTTTACCGAGTGTGAGGCTTGAGTTTACGGTTTACCTTTTAGAAAATCCCACTTGGAATACTAACATTGCCCTCCAGGCAACAATGCAATGTCAACATTCATCAATACAAGTTGTTTAGGATATGAACAAACTGAAGGCACTACTTCTACTACATCCTTTTTGGAATCACCCTAAGGATTAGTAGCAAGTTGCGTGGGTACTTTAAAGAACTCCATTTTCGATTCCATCAACTTAAGGATGTCTTTAATTCAAATGCTTATGTCGGTTTGAAGTGGTTTTTGTATAACTCATGCTTATCTGATCCCGGTCTTTTCAAACCGACAAATGATAGGTTTCAAAATCGGCCAAGATTTTGATAGTCGGTCATTTAATTATCAAATAAACAAACAATCCAATCAGTGATTTCATTTCATATGCAAAACCAAGCATGGTGAAGCACATATGCAACCGCTAAACCTCTTTAATTAATCCTTTCATTAATTAAAATCTCTTTTCAAATAATTGTATTTAAAATATCCTTTTAGAAATATATATTCATAACTGTAACAGCCGGGATTTTCAACCCTTAAAAATCGACTTAATACGTCCACTGTATTACATGACGAGTAATCGTATGTTGGAAAACCCAAATGTTAGGGGAAAAGAAGAAGAAGCAAGAAAGGAGAAAGAAGAGAGAAAGAAAACAAACATAGAATCTCACAGTGGAACGAATAACTTATAATATATAATAAATCTTTACACAAAAGTCAAACTGTAATATATGTATATACAGATATCAATCAGAGTATACTAACTTATTTCAGCCTAGACAGTTATAATAGTCTGTCTTTACAATTTGCTGATAAATACAACAATGGATATTGTGGAAAATAACCTTATATGGGAATATGTCTCTGGGCCTCCAGCTCATCTCATGAAGCTCCAAAGCATCCAACTAAAATCTGTAAATATGCTCGGTCTAACCCGAGCAATATAATAAAATAACACCCGAGTCATTCTGGAAAACCAACGTGAGAAAAACACACTCAACTGGACTTTAAAGTTCTAAAAAGCTTTGAAATTAAAGGTATCTCATTAGACCATACCATATACAAACACAGATGGGTTTTTATCTTATGGTAACCAAACCATTTTCTATAGAAAATCCATTGATATTATAATAATGTCTAAGGATGAAAATAATAATAATAATCAAGTAGACATGATGCTCGTGAGTGTACATCACAATAATACTAGGTATATAATCAAAAACAGATAAGGCACGTTCGCTAATTGTGTAGGATTCTATGAAGGTGCTCTCAGTACTTCGAGAATGGTCCTCATACACAAGGATCAGAGATATCCTTCCAAAGCAACATACATCCCTAGTGATGTACAATAGGAAAACATAATTGTCTAGCTAAGACCGAGTGCATCGCCCCCTTCATGCATGACAACTATAAGTAATGTCTAGATGGAGCCAACTACACCCTATGAGTTTGCCAACTCTACTGGCCATGCCTCCTATCTCCGGTTTTAGTCATTAACATTGATGAGGGTATGTCCAGCGTTTCAGCTCACACATCACCACTGTGACGCCCCACCTCTATACCCACGCTAGCCAAGGACACTACGGTGTAATGCTGTCCACTAGCATGAAGAATAAGGCTGTTGAGGAGCGACCAACCATGTAATTTCTTTGTGCGAGCACCGATATGTCAGATAGTATAGCATGTATTTCATATGAGGAGGAAATCTGACATACCGATACAAACTCAAAGCTATCACACAGTGGCTATATATAGACCTCGGAAACAAATATAGAAATAAATATAACACAAATCAGTCACAGACAATTCATATCACAAAGGCGGAAATAGATATGAATATAACACATGAAAGTGTACATCAGAGTAGTGGTCAGATAAGATCCACAATAACACAAAAGAATATATACAAGTGCTAGACAAAAGATTAGTTATACAACATGGAGTCTACATCTCAAATGTGTACAACCAAAAACTACTAAACTAAAGTAGTTAGCCAAAAGTCAGATGATGGTTCCAGATAGGAAGTCAAGAGGAAGCACCTGTAAAATTTCAGTCTGACCCGAGTATTATTTAAGAAGAAAATAATAAACGGATCAGTCTAGCTATAATTATCAGATAAAATGAGATATAAGAAGAGATATAATAAAAACATATGATAACCAAGAATGTCATACTGCGACAAGTCTACATAGAAAATCAACTAAAGGCATACAATATTTCAAGAATCTCATAGCATCAAAAGAATGTCATATTCTTTATTTAATTCACCAAGCCACAATAAAATGACATACTCATCAATGTCAATGGTAAAAGCTGGTGAAACATAAATTCCAGAAATCACAACAAGAAATTCAGAAATCACAAGAAAAGGATGGCCAATCCCAAACAGGAGCATGAAAGCCGAAACATTGACGTAGTGCAAACGGTACGTCCAATGAACCGGAAAGCCAAGACATCGATGTAGTACAAACGGTACATCAGATGAATCGAACATTGACACAGTGCAAACGGTACGTCCAATGAATTGAACATTGACGCAGTGCAAACGGTACGTCCAATGAATTGGAAGGCCGAGACATCGATGTAGTACAAACGGTACATCAGATGAATCGAATATTGACGCAGTGCAAACGGTACGTCCAATGAATCGAACATTGACGCAGTGCAAACGGTACGTCCAATGATCTGGAAAGCCGAGACATCGATGTAGTACAAACGGTACATCAGATGAATCGAACATTGATGCAGTGCAAACGGTACGTCCATTGAATTGAACATTGACGCAGTGCAAATGGTACGTCCAATGAACCGGAAGGCCGAGACATCGATGTAGTGCAAACGGTACATCAGATGAATCGAAACACATTAAAAGTACATGGGTTGCCAGCCCACAAACAAATGAGACGAAGCTCAATAAAATGAAGTACAGTCCTTCACATGGACAAAGAGACATCGCACATTGCTAGTCTAAACCATAAAATGATCATCATCGATCATCAAGAAGTGTCAATTACAGTAAGCTAGTAAATATATGAGTTTAGCTTCATGTCCCATAACCACTTGCTTAACTTAAATATTTACGAACAAATTGTAGATCTCCACTAGAAAATTGTCACAAGAGTTTCAATCGAACAAGTCCATAAATTAACCGACGAAGTAAACACAAGCGTTTCATACCACTTGTTTTTCTAAGCCGTTTAGTTAGATTTTCTCATATGAATGAGGTAAAGGTTTGTATATACTAATAGATTGGAAAACGGTTTTGATAAACGAGTTTGATATTGAAAATAGAGTTGAAATCATCTTTGTGGAAGAGTTTGAATATTTACTATTAGTATAGAAAACCTTTGTATTTTTAAAGTGACAAATCATAGAAGTGAATGTAGAAACAATCAATCATAAAAATTCACATTCGAAGACGTGAATAAAATCCAAAGAAATCGATATCAAATCCATCAAAATGGATATTTCCAATAATTCCCAAAGAAAATGTCATCAAAGTCGATAATAAATGTAACAACAAAAGGGAGACAACACGAATCGATTAAAGTTGGAAACCAAGCGAAATAGACAATATAGGCATAATTGGCAAATAGGAGCAGATCGGTCAACCGGCTCACTGAGTTCGGTTGACCGGACCAGAGGCAGAAATTCTCGGGTAGCAGGTCGGTCGACCGGACTTCCTGGTCGGTCAGCCGGAGCCAAAATTCCTGCACTCCCAAAACAGAGGCAGGGAAGTGCTCAAGTAGCATGTCGGTCGACCGGACACTGCATTCGGTCGGCCGAAGCCTGATTTCCAGCACTTCCTGCCCTATCAATGAATACCAATTCTTCCCAAATCAAAAGCATTTGCACAAGAACAAGTATTAGAAATTTATACCAAATAATCGAAGATAAATATATATTAAGATGTGAGATTAAAATCTCACCTTTTCACAAAAACAATGAAGAAGAAGCTTGAAGACAAGGGAAGATCAACCACACTTCAATCTCAACACAAGAAGCATGAATCTAAGCTAAAAGAGAAACATTTCCCAAATTAGGTTTTAGGAATTTTCTGAAATCAAAGAGAGAATGTGTTGGAGAAGAAGGAGATGAAGCTTACCAATGGGTTCTCTCTGAATTTGGAGCTAGAATTTGGATTTGCAAGAGGAACTAGGGCTTGGAGTTTTAATTTCCCATTCCACTCACCATTGTTGCTCAAGAACTGAAATGAGGAGGAAGTGAGGGAGAATGGGGAGAAGTGGTTCTGATTTGGGGGTTAAGTTGGCAAAGGGGCTGAACCTAAACCCAAACCCAAAGTGCAAATGGTCAAATTTTTTGCTATCTCCAAACATATCAATGTTTATACTTAAAAGATTGCAAAGGACGTTTTGAACTCAATGGAAGTGGTCTCGAGTCCTAATTCGACTGTTTGCAAAAAGTAGCTTTTTGGACATCAATCCGATTAACGATTCTATATTTAAATAAAACATTTAAATATAAAATCGACAAATATGCGGGTTGTTACAGACTCCCCTCCTTAAAGAAATTGCGTCCTCGCAATTCTTAAGAAGAAAATAAAGAGTAACAACCATAGAAGCATATCAACACAAAAGAAAAATTGAAATAAGAAGTTCACCATAAAGAGCATGAAAGAGTTAGCCCGAACGTGTTCGCTTGATGAATTCTCTGGATTCCCAAGAGAAATCCTTAGGATTTGAGAACCATTGAACTTTCACAAGAAAAACATCTTTATTTCGAAGGCGCTCAACCTCCGAAGCAATGATGCGAGTAGAATGTTGCTCAAAAGTCAAATTAGGTGAAACTTCAATTTCTACAATAACACTAGGCTCAAGAATAAAATCGGAATCCCTAAGGCATTTCCGTAGTTGGAAGACGTGGGAAAACGTCATGGATAGCAGAAAATTGAGCCGGTGCAATGGCGTAGTACAATAACGGTACGCCAGGGAAACGAGAAACTCGAATAATTTGGAACAACGGCATAGTACAATAACGGTACGCCAGATGAACCAAAGCTCAAATAATTCAGAACATCGACGTAGTGCAAACGGTACGTCAAATGAACCGAACACCATAAAAGAACATCGGACGCTAGTCCATAAAAGAAATGAGATAAAGCTCAATAAAACGAAGTATATCAAAATGTCCGATGGACTTGATAAAAAGATAATTCCATTCAGACATCATCAAAGAATCAACCACTTGTTGTTTACAACAAAGTGCATTGGCAACACGGTTCCTCTTTCCAGGAATATACAAAGAATATCAAGATCATAAGATGCAAGGAACTCGATCCAATATTAAGTTCCCTATGAGAAAATAAATATTCCAAAGATTTATGATCGAGGCGGAGAACAAATTTCTCCCCTAAAAAATGATGATGCCAAACTCTAAAAGCGAAAACAATAGCCGCGAGCACTAGATCATGAGTGGCATACCTAGTCTCGATCGGCTTTAATGATTTAGAAGTACAAGTGATAGCACGTTCTCTTTCGCAAGAGAACGGCATCTGAACCAATACGATTAGCATTGGTACAAAAGATAAAGTCTTGGTTCCCATCGGGAATCACCAGAATAGAAGTATCGGAAAAGAATTCTTTCAAATAATCTTCTTTCCCGAAAAGCTAAAACTTTCAAAATCACAATTATCTTTATGTAATAATTCTTTCTAGAAAAATTTACTTATTCCAAATCAATTTACTGTGTCTGTTTGTCTCATCAAAGCGTTTAGGAGATTCCTATCGATAACGTTGATCAAGCGCATCGACCAAAATTCTTAAAGCGCTCAATGGGAAATACAATCACAAAATCATCTTCAAGATAATAAACATGTTCCTTAAAAACTTTTAAGAATATTCTTTGTTTGCTTAAAGAACAAAAATCCAATTGTACTTATAAATAAACCTTATGAAAAAGATTTGCAAAATTTTAAATTGCTATTTTCACCCAAAATCTATGAATATAAGAATGGTCTCATCGAAATATTCATAGAATACTCGATTTACAAAAATGGATGAAATAAACTGGATAAACTGAATGACATAACAAGTCATTCATAAGAATCATAACGAGTGCGGAATGCGGTAAATGGAATGCTAACTCCCGCAACTCGTAGCAAATGAAAATCGGGGGCAAGGTCGAACTAAAAAGACCTTAACATCACTCAAAAGATTTCTTAGGCGATAATCCTAAGACAAGCTCAAAAATACCGAAAATTCTCAAACTACATGAATAAAATGATGCCATCAAATTTGAATCAAAATCACAAAGAAAAAAAAACAGAAATCTGCTTAACAGATTGAAAATGTCGAAGATGAATAGACCACACGGGACAAAGGATATGGCTATATTAAAAATTAAGTCAATCCTTACAAAAATCACTTCCGAAGCCTATGTAAAAATCAGCTCGGAAAGATAAATCACATAAAATAATTTCGACATCAATAAAAAGAAAATTGAGTGTTGCGGATCCAATTCGGATTCGCAATCCTCAAAGAAGTAATCAAGCCCAAAAATGTCTAAAGAAAAGGAATCAACAAGTTCCTTTGATATAAAATAATGAGATGAAACCCATATCAAAAATAACTTGATTTAGATAATCACAAAATAAATGTCATCAAGAATAGAATGGATACCTTGACTAAGAGAAGAGTTGCTAGGGGCTTGCGCAACATTTAGCTTTCTCATGTCCTTGTTCAAAAGTTTGGGACATGCAGATAAAAGATGACCCGGTTTTTTGCAATAGCGACAAGAATGGGGTTTCGGACACATATTTGCATAGTGTTCCTTAGAATTACAATTGTAGCATCCTCCATGATTAGGGATTGGAGTATTTGCTACAAAAGTAGTTTGCTTCACTCTCTTATTGGGATTAGGGCTTTTGAACTTAATATGCCTCTTCTTGGAAATCCCAATATCACTAACACTTCCTTTACCAACCTCTTCATATCGAAGAGTGATATCCACAAGCTGATTGAAAGGCACTTCAAGTTTCAAAGGTAAAATCTTTTCGGGGTTCTTACCCAAAGCATAGAAAAACCTTTGATTCTTTACAAGATCCAAAAGTTGTTCGGTAGACATGAATGTGCCATCCAGAGACGGACTACTGGATTGACCAACGCTAGGACTGCCAGATCCAACCATCACTTTTCTTTAAGAAAGAAAGAAAAGAAGAAGAAAAAGTTATTCTTAGAATGAACATCAAACAAACTTGATTGATAAAACAAGGAATCATAAAAGAAAATAGGATAGAACGGTAGGAAGACACGAATTAAATCCTAAGGCACAATTCCTAAGAAAGACTTAGGACATGATCCTTGCTAGATTATTCTACCTTGTTCCGAAGTTTGGCTCTGACACCAAGCTGTGATGCCCCACCTCTATACCTGCGCTAGCCAAGGACACTACGGTATAATGCTGTCAACTAGCACGGAGAATAAGGCTGTTGAGGAGCGACCAACCATGTAATTTCTTTATGCGAGCCCCGATATGTCAGATAGTATAGCATGTATTTCATATGAGGAGGAAATCCGACATACCGATACAAACTCAAAGCTATCACACAGTGGCTATATATAGACCTCGGAAACAAATATAGAAATAAATATAACACAAATCAGTCACAAACAATTCATATCACAAAGGCGGAAATAGATATGAATATAACACATGAAAGTTTACATCAGAGTAGTGGTCAGATAAGATCCACAATAACACAAAAGAATAGATACAAGTGCTAGACAAAAGATTAGTTATACAACATGGAGTCTACATCTCAAATGTGTACAACCAAAAACTACTAAACTAAAGTAGTTAGCCAAAAGTCAGATGATGGTTCCAGATAGGAAGTCAAGAGGAAGCACCTGTAAAATCTCAGTCTGACCCGAGTATTATTTAAGAAGAAAATAATAAACGGATCAGTCTAAGCTATAATTATCAAATAAAATGAGATATAAGAAGAGATATAATAAAAACGTATGATAACCAAGAATGTCATACTGCGACAAGTCTACATAGAAAATCAACTAAAGGCATACAATATTTCAAGAATCTCATAGCATCAAAAGAATGTCATATTCTTTATTTAATTCACCATGCCACAATAAAATGACATACTCATCAATGTCAATGGTAAAAGCTGGTGAAACATAAATTCCAGAAATCACAACAAGAAATCCAGAAATCACAAGAAAAGGATGGCCAATCCCAAACAGGAGCATGAAAGCCGGAACATTGACGCAGTGCAAACGGTACGTCCAATGAACCGGAAAGCCGAGACATCGATGTAGTACAAACGGTACATCAGATGAATCGAACATTGACGCAGTGCAAACGGTACGTCCAATGAATTGAAAATTGACGCAGTGCAAATGGTAAGTCCAATGAATTGGAAAGCCGAGACATCGATGTAGTACAAACGGTACATCAGATGAATCGAATATTAACGCAGTGCAAACGGTACGTCCAATGAATCGAACATTGACGCAGTGCAAACGGTACGTCCAATGAACTGGAAAGCCGAGACATCGATGTAGTACAAACGGTACATCAGATGAATCGAACATTGAAGCAGTGCAAACGGTACGTCCATTGAATTGAACATTGACGCAGTGCAAACGGTACGTCCAATGAACCGGAAGGCCGAGACATCGATGTAGTGCAAACGGTACATCAGATGAATCGAAACACATTAAAAGTACATGGGTTGCCAGCCCATAAAGAAATGAGACGAAGCTCAATAAAATGAAGTACAGTCCTTCACATGGACAAAGAGACATCGCACATTGCTAGTCTAAACCATAAAATGATCATCATCGATCATCAAGAAGTGTCAGTTACAGTAAGCTAGTAAATATATGAGTTTAGCTTCATGTCCCATAACCACTTGCTTAACTTAAATATTTACGAACAAATTGTAGATCTCCACTAGAAAATTGTCACAAGAGTTTCAATCGAACAAGTCCATAAATTAACCGACGAAGTAAACACAAGCGTTTCATACCACTTGTTTTGCTAAGCCGTTTAATTAGATTTTCTCATACGAATGAGGTAAAGGTTTGTATATACTAATAGATTGGAAAACGGTTTTGATAAACGAGTTTGATATTGAAAATAGAGTTGAAATCATCTTTGTGGAAGAGTTTGAATATTTACTATTAGTATAGAAAACCTTTGTATTTTTAAAGTGAAAAATCATAGAAGTGAATGTAGAAACAATCAATCATAAAAATTCACATTCGAAGACGTGAATAAAATCCAAAGAAATCGATATCAAATCCATCAAAATGGATATTTCCAATAATTCCCAAAGAAAATGTCATCAAAGTCGATAATAAATGTAACAACAAAAGGGAGACAACACGAATCGATTAAAGTTGGAAACCAAGCGAAATAGACAATATAGGCATAATTGGCAAATAGGAGCAGATCGGTCAACCGGCTCACTGAGTTCGGTTGACCGGACCAGAGGCAGAAATTCTCGGGTAGCAGGTCGGTCGACCGGACTTCCTGGTCGGTCAGCCGGAGCCAAAATTCCTGCACTCCCAAAACAAAGGCAGGGAAGTGCTCAAGTAGCAAGTCGGTCGACCGGACACTGCATTCGGTAGGCCGAAGCCTGATTTCCAGCACTTCCTGCCCTATCAATGAATACCAATTCTTCCCAAATCAAAATCATTTGCACAAGAACAAGTATTAGAAATTTATACCAAACAATCGAAGATAAATATAGATTAAGATGTGAGATTAAAATCTCACCTTTTCACAAAAACAATGAAGAAGAAGCTTGAAGACAAGGGAAGATCAACCACACTTCAATCTCAACACAAGAAGCATGAATCTAAGCTAAAAGAGAAACATTTCCCAAATTAGGTTTTAGGAATTTTCTGAAATCAAAGAGAGAATGTGTTGGAGAAGAAGGAGATGAAGCTTACCAATGGGTTCTCTCTAAATTTAGAGCTAGAATTTGGATTTGCAAGAGGAACTAGGGCTTGGAGTTTTAATTTCCCATTCCACTCACCATTGTTGCTCAAGAACTGAAATGAGGAGGAAGTGAGGGAGAATGGGGAGAAGTGGTTCAGATTTGGGGGTTAAGTTGGCAAAGGGGCTGAACCTAAACCCAAACCCAAAGTGCAAATGGTCAAATTTTTGGCTAGCTCCAAACATATCAATGTTTATACTTAAAAGATTGCAAAGGACGTTTTGAACTCAATGGAAGTGGTCTCGAGTCCTAATTCGACTGTTTGCAAAAAGTAGCTTTTTGGACATCAATCCGATTAACGATTCTATATTTAAATAAAACATTTAAATATAAAATTGATAAATATGCGGGTTGTTACAACCACCAAAACAAATCACGGAATCCCATATGGATTCCCATACCCCAACGGGTCTCATAACCACACATGAATACCAAAATTTCAATATATGTCATGAAACTCTTCCATAGAGCCGTATATGGTTACAGAGTGGTCACGGTTTTCAAGTCATCTCTTATGAGTACATCTTCCACTTCACTGGCGGTACAAAAACTAATCATCATTTTTTCGGAATGCTCAATACCGATTCTTTAGGAAATAATCAGACAATACACAAGAGTGGGGATCACCCCTGAACCGTTTAAGTGGATGGATCTCCTCGTTATTTTTCCTAGAAGAAAAAAAACAAGTTTATACGCATAGTATAGCACCCTCGATGGTAAATGTACCATATAATTTTTGTATTTCTCCTAGATATTTTCAGAGTTAAAATCCTTCAGTGTTAAGTAGGGAATATTTCCATACCACCAAAATTAAGAAGGATTACATATTTAGGCCAAGATTTGATGGTTGGTTATTTAACTATCAACAAACACACATTTAAACAAAGATTTATTCCATAGGGGAAAACCAACATTGGTTAAGCACAGAAGCAACCACTAGCCTCCTTTAATAAATCTTTCATTCATTAAAATCACTTTGTAAATTACTTGTATATAAATAATTTTACAAAGGTATTCCATAAATCCCTATATTTCTATACATAGAAAATATCCATATACTTATCTCAACGGTATAAGTATATTCACACACATCCACCTTGCACTTAGAAAATGCACTCATATACTTATCTCAGTGGTATAAGTATATTTACAAAATTTAGAAAGATTTTCTTTTTACTTGATTCTAAAATCATTAATAAACTCCTTATAATCCTCTAAAACCATTTATAAACCATTTTATAATCTCTGGGAATCATTTATAACCCCTTTTATAAATTTGAATCACTTATAAATGCTCTTTGTATATTTCTAAAATTCATTAATAAATCCTTTATAAATCCATAAAACCATTTTATAAAACTCCTTTTATAAATCTATAAACCTATTTCTGAATTCGTTTATAAATATCTAACCTTTATGTAACTCTATTTATGAGTCTCGGACAAACTGATAAGTAAATAAAGACCGTTTACTTCTAAACAGTATTATATAAAAATAATTATTTAAATTAAACATTATAAATAAATAAATAATAATTTTTAAATCTTAAACATTTTAAAATAAAAATAAATCATTTTAAAATAATAATAATTAATCTTTACCCTTATTATAATAATAACAATTTATTTTCAAAATCTTATTAATAAATCCTTATTTTTAATTTCAACCATAATTATTCTTAAAATAATTAGCCTTTCAAAATTTTAACGTTTTGATAAATACATTAAAACAATATTAGCTATAAGCGAATAACTTTAAAAGAATATTAATATAATTAAATAAATTTAAAACAATATTAATATAATTAAAGAACTTAAGAACAATATAATATAATTAAATAACTTTAAAACAATAATAGTATAATTAAATAACTTTAAAACAATAATATTTTCGAAGCCCAATTTTGTATTTAAAAACCATTTACTGTCTCAAAAATCCAACTCCAACTCAATTGGCGATTTATAGTATTTCAAAATACTAATTTTAGGCTAATAGTCACCAAACGCTCAACCAATATTGATATTGATTTCCTATTACTACCGGGTTTTAGTTTTTAACATCTAACGATATCACAACCCATATTTCCAACAAATCAGGTTTATTATCCAATAATTCATATAACTGGAATAACATTGAAACTACTTCAACAATAACGAGGAATCCCGTTGGATCCCTCCAACCTGTTTCCCCCTACATCACAACTCATACATATATCAGCATATATATATATATGTATGTATGTATGTAGATAAAATCAAAATTGGTGAGGACTTCTGTTAGATCCCTCCAACCTGTTCCCCTACATCACAACTCATACATATAACCAAATAATATAAATCAAATACTTCAAGGCGGAATCTTATGTAAAGGGTTATCCGCTCTTACACGGGAACTTAATAGGGTCTCATCCGCTCTAGTGGCGAAAATATATCCAAACCAAGAATATAAAATAGTAAATCATTCAAACAATTATTTAACAATTTTTATCAACCATATATCATATAGTTAACTAAAAAGGCGAGTTTAACTCATTGAAATTTATGTTGTTGCTGTGGCGTTCCATTTGGAACAAAAATCGAACGATGTCTGATTTTAGCTCAAATTTCAACTGTCTCCAAATTCATCCAAACCAGTTCCATTGCAAAGCTTTCATTATTACAAGTGCAGAGTTATTACATTTTTAAGTGAACGGTTTTAAATAGATATTAAAATTCACTAATTACATTTATCATTATCTATCTACCTACGTTTTACTAAATCCCTCTTCTTTCTCTTCAAAAAAAATTAGGCCCGCTCCTTCAAACTTCGACCACGACTTCCTTTCCAATGGCGACACCACCTTGCTTCACTAGAAGACACCACAGGCTCCCCCTATGACCACTTGACCTCGGTTAGCCTCTAGATATAAACCACGTCGCTTGTAATGGCCCCATAATCAAGCAATCCATCAAAAACCCAACCCCGTTCAAACGCTCTCCACCCCCGCTGATCACCATTGTACATCATTGCCCTACCACCAAAGCATGCCTACGACACCACCTTCCCAATGACACTGGCATTGGCCTCCCTCGCCACCTGTAGTGGCGTGCCGAGGCCACCCATCTCCTTCGACATTCATCTACTACTAGTCGCCGCCACCGTCAACAATACCCCATCTCCACCATACAAAAAGTCGAGCTTCCCCTCCTCTACAACTTCCTAGATGGCACTTTCCCCCTATGTGGCCTCAGGTGGTCCAAATTTATATAAGCCGTTAGATGAGGCTGTTGTCTTGATTTTAAAGTTTGCACTCCAAAGAAAACTCATTTGTTAGGCGAAGTAATATATATAAGGGAGGGTTGCGGTAAATAGAGACGAGGTATGGGTTGAGAACTTGTGTGTATGGGCTAAGGTATAGTGTATAGTTAGTGTATATATATTATTTAAATTTAAATTATCAAGCTATAGAATATTCGAAAATCTCGAACTCCAAAAGACGCGCCACCTGGCATTCTATATGTTATACCTTTATTTCAAACACAATGGAACTTTTTTCAGGACCTAATTCGATCATATGCCGAAGATAGCTTTTCAAGCACAATGGATCTTTTTTCAAGACCTAATTCGATCATATGCTGAAGATAGCTTTTCAAACCCAATTATTTATATAAATTTCTGAAATTAATTTCTATGCGTTTTGAACTTGCACGCCCAAACGATACGTACACTCACTAAGAATTTCATCGGCATATAATAATTTAGTATTACGGATCCAATGACACTGGTTTCGTCGAAATTTGAGATAGTGCCCCGGAAAGGTATTTTCATACGTTAATTAAAACGAATTATTAAAAAAAAGGCAAATTAATCAATTTTAAATCCACGTTAAGTTTTATCATCTTCATTCTTATTTAAATAGAATTTAAATCAGCTTTGAAATCATTTTTATCCAAGTTTAAACCTAAGATTTAATTTTTTAAACAATTCCAAATATTGAATTCAACAATTTAATTTTCAAATAAATTGCTATATTTGAAATTCACGTTATTTAACTTATAAAATTAACTTCTCAATATTTAAAACCCATTAAATATTCCAAATTCAGATGACTAAAATTCTAGGTCATTACAACAACCCTCTCCACTCTTTTCGATACTTGAAAAGTATTCATATACTTATCTCGACGGTGTAAGTATACCCGCAAAACATTTCACTTCCAATGCTTAGAAAAGTGTTTATATACTTATCTTAATGGTATGAGAATATTTACAAAACATTACACTTTCGATACTTAGAAAAGTATTTATATACTTATCTCAGCGGTATAAGTGTATTCACAAAACATACACTTTTGATACTTCGAAAATGCAACCATATAGTTATCTCAATGGCATAAGTATATTCACAAAATATTAAGAAAGATTTCACTTTCAAAACCATACTTATTTGGGTTAAAACAAATGTCGCTTAGATACATTGACAACAATAACTAAAAACACTTTGTGTGTAAGTAATAGGGTTGTATAGAAATTAAACCAAATATACTTAGCACCACTTTTCAATTTCAAACTTCTAATATCCATTGATTAACAATGAAGTCGGACAAGTTAGAAAACCATTCGTGTCTTGACATACATTCCTAATTCTCACAAATAGAGACAAGTTATCATACCTTGAATTTGGAGTTAAGTAAGAAAAGAATACTTTCCATACCACCATAAGTCAAAATGATCATTTATGGAAATCAAATCTCATTCCTTCTATAAAATTCCTTTTTATAAACCTCTTTTATATTTATAAAACTTTTTTTATTAAACTTCTTTTATAAAACTCCAAATTTATTTATAAACTTCTTTTACAAATCTTTGGTTTCGAGATAGGACTAAATGTTTTTCATAAATCGATCATTCCATATATCACTATAAATTTACAAATGTGATTTACTTTTCCAATTTATCAAAATGATATCATTTCGTTTTTATAAAATATTATTAATAAATCTATTTTTTTATTTATAAAATACTATTTATAAGTCTCGCTTTCCATACTACATTTTATATAAATCATTTCATAAATTTTTATTCCAAAATATTTTTACCTTCTTTAGAAACAGAATTGCTTTACATTAAAAGATAAATTCCCCTTTATTTTTCGTTAATATAAACATTCATTACTATATTAACTTTCTATAAAATAAATACTTATCGAAATACTTTTAAAACATTTCCAAAAAGGTTGGACTAAAATAAAGAAGTTCCAAAAACCATTGCTAAATAACATGCCACCGTAAATTCCCAAAAAACATATTTAAAAATCATTCTTCGATTCAAAACCATTTCCAAAACAAAACAACAATCATTGGTATTTCAAAATACTATAATGGGGTCAATATCTACCATAGCATATAACCAATGCCACTACTACCTTTATCACTAAAAATGTTCAATTTTTGACACATATCAATTTCATATCCAATACTTTTGGCATTTAATAATTTATATAATAAGTATAGAAATTAAATTAAAATCAACAGTGGTGAGGAATGCGGATTCCTCTACAAAATTCTCTGCATTTCAATTTATATGTCATCCACTTTTCAAAATGGAAATGCAACCAAACCAACAAATACATCACTCAAGCATACAATCAACAATTTATATCTACAAATATATCTTATAATGTTCATCCAAAGATGAGATAACTCACCAAAACTCTAGCTGATGCTTTCGCATTCCGGTTCGATCTAAAATCGAACGGCGCTCAAAATTCCACTTGCTCCAAACGTAACGAATTCAACTTCATTGCGTAGATAACGCTCCTACGAGTGCAAATCAAAAGTCCGCGCCTTGATTGGACCTCATATGGAGAAGGTATTTATTTTGTAAGGTTTGAGATTATATTAATTAATTAATTAATTATATACTAATCACCCACCCTATACACTCTCTTCCCTAAATCAAAATCAAGGCCGCCTGTATATATGGACAAACGTGCGTGAACCCATCACCGACCCCCCTCTCTCCTTTTACACACTCCTCTTCTCAAGTGCTTTGCATCCCCCACCATGTTGTGCTCGGTTGCCTAGGAAAAATCGTAACCTAATGACATTCACTACGACTTAAAAATATAGCACCACCCAAACTTCGATTGTGACCCACTAAACTTTGGCCATCGATTCTCCTACGCATGAGAAACTCGATGAAACCAACACCAAGGCCAGTATCCTCTCCAATCACTATGAAGTGTTACCCTAGTTCGACGTTAACTAATCGAACATGGCCAAAGTCGACCACATCCATCATCGTCTACATGGATTTGAAGCCCTCGTCAATATGAACTCAATGGACCCAGTTTGTGATTTTTAGCGATACCTAGCTCTCGTTGTAATTTTTAAAGGTGGAGGCTAGGTTTTTCTTTTACTAGAAGAGGGAAGATGAAAAATGGAGGAAAGTATAAGGATATGAGTTTATTTATTTTAAAATTTGCAGAATTTCGCTGCACAATATTACGTTCGTGTACGAACTATGGATGACAAGAATAAAAATATGATCGTGTATAAGAATGTGACATGATCCCAAAACAATAATAAAATACACTTGTTATCTTATTTTATGAAATTTTATAAATACCAACATTTTCCGCAGAACGTGTCAAACGATAATTTAAATATTTTCCAAATTAAAAACTATGGAAAAATCCTATAAATTCATTTCTAAATACATCATTAAAATAAAGTCATTTTTTATTATTATTTATTACAATTGAATCGAATTTGAATATTTAAATAAATTAAACATTCCCATTCCAAATGTTAAAATTTTAGGTCGTTACACATCCCTTATCATCAGTCAATTTATCCTAGTACCTTGGACTGAGCATCCCTGACCAATGACCTATGCAACCCTTTAGGAACCCCCACACATCGGTGCAACCCTTTAGGATCCCACGCATCAACGCAACCCTATAAAAGAAACCACGCATCTATGCAACCTTATATAGGAGCATGTGCATTTGTGCAATCCTACTAGGTCAACCAAGATCCTAAGCAGAAGGCTCAAGCCTAAATTATCCCACCTAAATCAAAATTAACCTTATTTAGCTAAATGGAGAAAGATGACAAGGCAATGAATCATAGCCTACCAACCACACTTCCAATAACCAATAAAAGGCAGCAATATCACTATCTTAAATATCCATTCATTATTTATTAAATGAGGATTAATACCCAATAAATGCCATTATACCTGCTCATTATTACCAATCAATACTAGCCGTTTCTGTATCAAATCTATTTATCATTGCCTTAAACCAAATAAGAAGATTATGGTACAATTAATGTCAGGCTAGTCAATGCCACATCCCCTAAATTCCAAATTCAAAAATCTCACCTTCATCCAAATTTTCCCGCCTAATAAAATAGGCAATTCCTTTAGCCATGTCAGCAATCCAGGCACAAATCAGTAAGCAAAGGGATGGATGACACTTGGAGGGATCAAACGGTGGAAGAGAGATACTAGATTAAAGAATTAGTCATCTGTGTGACCTCATAACACTATAAATATAAGAGTACTCTAGTAAAGAAGGGGGACTTTTGGATATTATCTAAATTCTATACATATTCGTACTCTCTCTCCCATTAAAAAATTTTGTACCGGAAAGGAATATATAAGCAAAGATTTGACCCATGGATGTAGGATTCTTCGAAATTCGAACCACATAAATTTTTATGCCTTTCACTTTCTTTGCACTTTACTTGCTCTTTTTTATATTATCTTCTTTTCTTTTCTATTTTTACCTTAATTGAATATAAATTAGGCTTGACATTTTAAAAACAAGGAATGATTACCAACTCCCCAGAATTGAAAGATGATGGAAGAAAAGTCCCTCTCGAAAAAGTTATGAAAATTAGATCCTTATTTTTAGCTTTTGGCTAATTTATGCTACTTTTGCCCCTGATTTCAATGTTGGGCCGATTTTCTAAGAGTGGACGGTTTGGTAAAAAATAACAAAACAGGGACCTAATTCACATGGCTTTATGAGTATGGACTTTTTGTGCATGCGCTCCTTTTAAAAAATAATTAGAATGGAACTTCTTAATTATATAAGCACACAGCAGTATAATTACTACCTTAAGGAAAATTTAATATTACTTAAAGTTCTTGATTCATAATAGCGGAAGTAATTAGCACTGTAATTACTCTACGAACCACTTTAGTGTTGTGAGATGAAAAATCTCATTAACATTTTGGCGCTAGAAGAAGGGTCCCTTTTCTACCCTTCCATCAACATCCACCTTCATGCCCATAACCGCCATTGCCATGGCTGAAGCTTCCACTAGTAATCGACTCAACGATGATACTCTTGGCTTCGTTTCCCTAGAAAATTCAAATCCTCGGCGGGTGATAAATAAGTCCATTTCATTATTATGAAGCAAAAAATGTACAACTTCCTAATTTCATGTTGATTTTACATACATTTGTTATCTTGTCGTAATGTTTCTAATATCTGATTTCTTAGTAGTTCCAGTAATGTTAAATATTGGTTCATTATTAATAAGTTTAATAGAGCTAAAATCATTATACATCTTTACGCTCTCTTCATTTTTTATTTTTACCAAAAGAAGGTCAAAATTTATGTATATATTGATTGATTTTTTTTTCAGTAACTTTCTTAAAATAATATTTCAAAGCAAAGATATAAAAACCTTATGAAATTACCTGTTAAGAAATAATTTCGTAATGTTTAATGAACATCCTTAATCAAATACATTACATGTAATTAATTTACATGTAAAGAAATTAAATTTGTTATGTTGAAAAGTTTTGAGATAAAATTATGTAAAACATGATGTTTCCCATGCATGTTATATGTATTTCATCTTGTGGTATTAATTACCACAAATTATTTATGGCATAGAATATTGAAATATCATTACGAAGATCCGACATTTAAAATATCTCATTTCATTAAATATTTTGGTTTATTGTCTTCCGTAATTTATGTAATATTTCATAAAAGCGTCATAGTTTCAAAATATACCAAAGGTTAATACTTTAAATTACTGAATTAATTTATTGAAACCTTTTTCAACATGCTATATGAAAGCATTAAATTCATAAGTCATTATTATAAAATTAATTTTAAGATTTCAATTATGAGAAATTAATTAATATGATGGTTAAGTCTTGGTTGACATTTAACATTACAATTTCAACTACTTTTCATTCTGTTAATGTTGAAAAAATGGTAGTAGAAAGTTGTTATCTAAATTGTCAGTATAGAATCTTTTTTATTATAACTCTAAAAAAAGGGAATGAATATATATATATATATATATATATATAAACGCATACACACACACGTGCATTTATATACACACATGGTTGCAACGACATACAATATCATCTTGAAATAGTGAACTTTTCATAACTTATCATTTATACATCATTAATAATGTATTCATTTAGTGTGTTAAATGCGCACATTATTGTCATAAGTAGATATGCATGATGGCCCTCATATTCGTAAATGCCTATATTAATAATTATTAAAAGAAATAATATTTTTAATAATTATTAGAATCAAATATATTATAAAAATATATATATATATGAATATTAGAAGTCAAAAGGTTATCTTAATGCTACCACTCCAATTATTCTTATAATTGAACAATCGAATAAAAGTTAACAATGAGGTGCCTTCAAATCTTAGAGTGTTAGATGCTTTTCAAAATTAATGTAAATTCAAATTTTCATTCACTTTCGGATAATACTAAAACCAAGGTTCGCATTTATAATAACTATCAATAATAAAACATAAATTAATATTAATTGACTCAATCATTGATTAATTAAATATATTTAACAGTTATAAATAACTATATTTGAAAATTTTAAATCATAGTTAAATTTAGATATAAATATGCATGTAAATTATATGGTACTGTTTGGCCTTATTTAATAATGTTACCTTTTCTTCTATTTCCAATCATAAAACATTTAAATTTTCGTATATCATTTATTTTTATAAACAGTTATAATTAACTATCATTATGAATGCAGTTGCATGATTTAGTCAACATTGTTCTATATAAATCACATCCAATATTAACTCAACCATTTATGTTAGGAAGTGGTTTAACATTGTATCAATTCTTCAAAATATAATATATGCAGAAAAATTAATTTTCTTTACTAGGTACTTATATTTTTATGCATTAAAAATATCTCTATCATTAACAATTAGAGTTAAATAAACCTACTTATTTTCAATCTTCAATCTTATTTACGTTTAACATTGTTATATCCAATTCTTCTTCTTTAGTCTTACTAATATATATAAATACGCACATTCCCACCTTATTAGATTCCTGTACGCACACAAACTTCTAATAAATCCCCCGATTTAACCACATACATCATAAAAACAATAAATTTAAAAAAGAGTAAAATAAGGAAAATAAAAATAAAATAGATAGCACTCAAATTAAAAATGCAAAATATATGGTTATTATGCTTAGGAAATGAGAAACTTTTGTTTCTACCTGTGTAGTTAAAGCCCCGCAAAATCCCTACTATAATGCGTAATGCTCTTTGACTACTACGCTATTTCAATTTAGCACTATTAAACAATAGATCCGCTTTAATCCTCGCTATTTTCCGCTATGCCCGCTAAATTAAGGCATTTTGGTACCCGCTTTAGAAAAATTGAATACTAAGGTTGATTTTGACTAGTTCTCTTTTAAATTAAATCAACAAAGTTAGACTTAAGACCTAAATTTATAGCATAAGTACTCAATATAAGTTAGAAATCTAGTGTAGCCAGCAAATTTAGTGTGCTAAATCACGATATTCATCGGTTTAATATATAAGGTTAAATAATATTTCTTTTTCCTACACAAATGATGTGGGAATGATAATAAATTAACTTTAAAGGTTTGGTTTTATATCCAATGAAGCTTTTTGCACCTCTGCTGTTTTCCACTATATCCTCACATTATTCCTGCTATATCGTTTTGCACCTGCACCGCTATAGAGCCGCTAAGCGCTTTAACTACATAAGTTTCTATGGTACTTTCTTAAATAACCTACTAAGACAATAACTTCTTCTATTTATTAATTAAGTTTTGTTATTTAATATTAGAAATTCATGAATTTAATGCATACAACCATTTAAAATTGGCATTTATTAAACATTAGGAGAAAACTCCCATACACTTTCTTCCACTGCTTAATTTATTGGCATGCTTCATTTACTTCCAAGCTACACCACCTTTCCTTGATATGTGGTCACTTTTCATAATTTCATGATTTAATTTAAGGTAAGATTCTAATTATGGTCAAGATCGATTTAATGATATGGTAAACATAGTCATTTGCTAAATTTGTTTTTAAATCTTAATATTTTGAGAATTATACCAATCCTTTTCTATTAAAAAGTCATTTTGAGCATGTAATATTTCGTATCTTTCAAATTCATTTCTTCATATAAATGACTATTTTAATTAGAACTAATTGCAATGCACTGCTAAAATTTTGTAAATCTGATTAATGAAATATGTTTTAATCATGTATAATCTTAGGAAGTGTTCATTATACTCTTAGAAGGTGTTCATTACTGATGGATGTAATATAAGTTTGTTATTATAAAATATTATTACCTTAGGCATTTAAAATTTGTTTCACATGTAGCAATATATGATTCTAATGCCTGCATAACCTAGTGGTTTCTACATTCGATGTTTTAATTAAATGACAACATTTAAGACATTTAAAATTATTCAAGTATAGTATCAAAATTAATAACAGACATTCATTTCTACCTTTAATTTAATTTCATATATGTTATTCCCTTAGCGTCTTGAGAACATATGAATCCAATGTCCATCAATGCAGAACCTGCTTCTATCGCTCTGCAGATCACCACCAACGTTCACTAGCTTAGCTAACCATGCTATTGGCGAGCAAAAATGACAATATTAATATTGAGAACGGTGATACCGGACTAAGATGCACAAGGGAAAAAATTCAAAAGCAAACCCCAAGATGATACCTACAACAAATCAAAAGGTTCTGATCCTAAGCATGCCCTAAGAACATCAAGGCAAACAACACAGAAGAAGGGGAATGTACGCCAAAGAAAACACTTAGGTATCTTGAAATTTCCCAAAGCCTCCCCCATCATATTAATAACTACCACCTTATTATGGAGCTGCAAAAGCATAGTCCGAACCAGTAGAAATAAAAAATATATAAAATCATAGAGTTATAAAATACATAAATTGGCCTTTTAGCCAAAATACTGTGCTGGACGTAGGGATGCTAGACGGCCCGAACTAGCTATCAAAAGCATGCGCATGAATAAAATGGGTTGTAGATACATGACCTGACTTCTCAATCATAACACAATTAATCTGTAGCACAAACGAAGCAGATCATGCTAAGTGCATGAGTAAAAATGGGTTGTAAATACACGATCTGACTTCACAGTCAAAAAACTAGTCTGTCCCCAAATGGTGGGGCAGACCATGACAAGTGCACGAACAAAAGATGGATGCAAAGCTGAAAATCAAGCATTTCCAGATGAACAGAATTTAAATAAAAACAAGCTAAAGCGTACAAGATCATGTCAAATGCATGATAAAGTATAGCCGCGAAAGGCAAAATCTAAGAAGCATGGACAAGAAATGGCAGTTACCATATTCAAGATCAAAACTGCGAAAAAGAACAAAGCAGACAATGCATGAAGTATAATCACAAATAAAGATGCAAAATTGAAAGTAGGAGTGCTCAGAAAAGAGTCTAATGTCAAAAAAGGCAAAGTCAACAAAGTGCTCAGATGCGCATCAAACCAACAAGACTTAAGCCATATGGGTCAAAAGCACTTAGAAACAGAACCTTAAATCAAATCAACAGAAATTTACAAAACAACCTGACATCAAATCAAGAGCATTAAAGCACCTAATTCTTAGCAAGATAAATTTTCATATCCGAAATTTATTATTTACTATATACTTCTAAATATCTTTAATACACTGCTTCCAAGTTCACATAATAAAACAAAACAAGCCAAGTCAATACACTATGCCAGCTCATGCACTAAACCTATGTTTACCAAGTCATGCACCAAAACTCTTCTGCAACCTAACTAAGGCTTGGTTGAAACTAACTAAGCTAGAAGCATAAGCTAGCACATAACTATGCAACCCCTCTACTAGGTACCCTATAAAATACTGTATAAACTTATCAATTATGTGTAAATATTAAAATCGTGTAAATTCTAACATATGCAACATTCGTAGAAAATACAATGCAAATTAATGGCTAGGGGGCAAGATCACAACATGAAGAGCAATTAACAAAGGCCATGTGGTAATGGCGTTTTACAAAGAGAGAAAAACAAGATGTTATCCAATATTTTGACCTGCTATATTTGACATGATTGGACAAGTTAGATTCGACTGTCATCAAGGCCGGTAAATCCAGAGCGATGATTGTGGGGTCCAGAGGCCAAGTATAGATGATAATAAAAGTCGTGATCAAATAGAATTGAGAGATACACGATGCATAATGTTTAAAGTATGGAATATGGATGAACATATGGGAGGGATCGGCTATAATCAACCTCCAAAATAGGGGTTAGTATGTTTTAGGAAGCAAGTGCACTTCAATAGAAAACAACCAATAGTTCGAGATCCATAAGTCCAATGCATATGAAATTTTGCGAGCAAGATGGGGGGACTTTAAGGAGCCTACCCTAGAGAACGCATCTCAATAGGGATCGGCTGAAATTAGAAGGCAATTCACCTTGAAGAAAAGATCGAGCAATAACTCAAGTTCGACTAATCCAATTGGCATGAAACTTGGAGGCTGGGCACATTTCAACATGGGAAAGCTACCTTAGGGATCGCATCCCCAAATTCTTCCAAATTTGGGATTGGTACCGATCCCTATTCTTTAGGATTTGGGCCATGCGATCCCTCTTATGGGTCTATGTGGTCTTGGAGGTCCTTCTGCCGAATTTTCAGGAAGTTATTTTGCTATCTTTGTCTATAAATACATGCTCGGTCGTTCATTTTGGGGACTTTTATGCTGCTAATTGCTTTGTAATCTATTGCAACTAAGGATTTTCTTCCGATCCCTATAGTACTCAGTTTATAAAGTGATTTATAAAGCAATCTATTCAAAGTGGACGTAGGCGAACAACGCCGAACCACTATAAATTGCTATGTTCATGTTATTCCTTCGATTTGCTGGTATTTCATTACTATTGTCCTCTGTTTTCATTATATGTTTTTCATTTGTTTCTCTTTAAAACTTCTATTTGGTGTTTGTGCCAATTTTTGGGGCAAACTATTTAGTGCTTTCGCTAAGAACGCTTGATTCTTAGTTTATTCGGATCCCTTTATTACTACTAGATTGATAAATCCCCCGAAGGAGATCCATAATTGTCTTCAACGAGCTTATTTGTTCTATCCAGATTTGTAAAGTCTAAGGAAAAATATCAACAATAGTTAGGAACACTAGATCTACTTCTCAGAATGTAGAAGGAAACGAGAATGCTAGCATCCAACAAGGAGGCCAAAGCGATCAACCAGTGGATGTGACTGCTACCAATCCAGTTGATGTCCAGAACCCAATTGATTCCATTATAAGGGATGAATTTCAAAACCTGATGAGAGAGCTAGTGGATAGCCATCGATAGTTGAATCAGCAGATTCAAGCTAATATCGACCTAATGGACCAACTCAGTCAGCAACAGCGTAGGAAAGCTAGGAAGGACCCTACCCCTTATTATAGCTCAGAGAGTTCTAATTTATCAAACGATTATCATAAAAGCAAGCATTGCAGAATTGACGGATATCACGCAGAAGCTTCGAGACATTAGCAGGAAAACCTACTTGGACTACCGAGATCGATCAGTGATGATCCCTCTATAGGGATCGGTACCGACCCCTCCTCCAAAGGAGGGAGCCTATCTTTCCATGTCGAAGCCCAAGCCGGAGCTGCTTTGACTGATTTGGATGTTGGAGTTCAGGTGAATGTAGACCAGTTACTTCCTTGGAATGACGAGGAAGTGAATGTACGTGATATACATCGAGAGGATGTTGAGCCAAGAAGGCATGGAATGGCCCGTAGACATCGACCAAACCATTCATGTGGGGTGGAATCTGACCACCTCTTGGCTCCAACTATCCAAACATCGGACTTATCGGCTATGGTTAGACAGCTAGTGAGAGAGAGCAAAGGTTTGACCAATGATGATTGAGGGATCTCGAGAATCCATACCCCATTCATTGATAGTATCTTACTTCTCGAGTATCCAAGGAGGTTCAGTATGCCGTCGATGCTTGCCCACGAGGGAAAAACCAACCTCAGGCAGCATCATGAGATATGAATGGTCGATGGATTTTGCACGAGCTGATGATGCAACCAAGTGTAGATGTTTTCCAACCACTCTCTCTGAAATAGCAATGATGTGGTTTACGAGATTACCCCCACGGTCAATCTCTAGATTTGAAGATTTAGCAGTGAAGTTTATGGAACAGTTCCATATGCACGCAACATGCCCCAAAGATGTAATGTACCTATCCAGCGTAATCCAGGCTCTGAGAGAATTGCTGAAAGATTATTTGGAGATATTCTATGCAGCCATCATGGAAGTTGGTAATCCAAATGACCATTCAATATTGATAGTAGTAACAAGAGGGATTGAACCAGAATATGATTTTGGTGATTAGTTAGCTGGCAAGCCACCTGCAACGTTGGAGCATTTCTATGCAAAAGCCACTCGGTATTTGAGGAAAGAGGAAGCCAGATGCTCTAGGAAGAAGAATGTTGTGAGACCAAGTGGAGAGGGAGTATAGAGTAACATTACAGTGAAGCTGTCTGATGATAATTATGGGAAAGTTCAAGTGAACGTCCAAAATAAACCGAATTAGCAAAGAAATGCGGAGATAGGAACCATGAACGAAAACGAGATTCTGGAATAGGAAAGCCTAGGATTCCAATGTAGGATACCTACACACCACTAAATACATCTCTAGAGAACGTCTATTTGTGTACCTGCAATACCATGTAGTACAGGAAGCCACCTTCGAAAGCATCAACAGAGAAACAGAAGTAGACTGGAAAATATTGCTGGTTCTACTAATGTTATGGTCATAACACGAATGAGTATAGGCATCTTTTGGATATTATCGAGAAACTGATTTGGAAAAGAAAGTTACAGCAGTTTGTTAAAGCCCCATAGGATGGCGGGTAGGGGACATCCAATCCTATCCGAGGACAAGTTCCACACAGGGCCTAGGAGCCTACACGAACTGGTAGAAGATTAGTGATCAATACAATAGTTGGAGGATGGCGTCCAGCTGATAAGAGTTGGCATGAGATGGAGCGCTATGCTAGTGCGATTAAGCATGTGAATTTTGAATGTTGTTCGAGTATAGAAGATGGAGCTACGGCAAAATAGCAGTGCGCAATGGCCAATGACATTGTGTTCAGAAACAGAGATGTAGATAAAATGGAGGCACTGACCATTAATCCAATAGTCATTTTGGCCATGATCAGTCCAGCCTTAGTGAGAAGGATTTCGGTTGACTGTGGAAGTTCAGTAAATTCCAAAAAGGCTTACAATCAGATGAGGATGGAAGCCAAGGACTTGAAACTGTCTAAAGCCCATATTCATTGCTTTAATGGTGTTGCGACCGAAACTATCGGATATGTTGAATTACCCATAGAGTTGGGAGAAGGTGACCGCATGAGGGTGCGGATGTTGCCATTTGTTGTCTTGGATGTTGACTCTCCGTATAATGCTTTTTTGGGTTAACCAGTCCTAGCTGAGTTCTAGGCAGCTATTTCCCCGTGGTGTTTGACTTTGAAGTTCTCGACTGATAATGGTGTTGGGGTATTACATGGTGATCAGGCAACCAGATGTGTCTACTATATAGCTGAGTTGAGAGATGCTCAACGGAAGGAGAAAGGCAAGTGCGTGGTCAGGTCTCTCTGCATCCAAGCCACTGAAGGTTGACAACCAGCACCTGAGCCTTGGCTCAGGTGCTATAGTCGTTTTTATAAAGACATAGATTCGAGAGATGATGAGGAGGAGCCCAAAGAGACCAAGTCTGCACCGGTTGAGCTGACGGTTGACATCATGGTCAATCACATGTCCAAAAGATTGGATCACAACTCAGCCCTTTGATAATGAAAGAACTTGCTGGTTTTCTTCGAGCAAATATCAATGCATTCTCTTGGACTCATTTTGACATGTGTAGAATCTCGCCTGCCACTACGAACCATGCATTGATATCGACCTAAGGCATGTCCCAATAAAATAGAAAAGGCGTGGCATGGATTCGGAGAGATCTGCCTCTCTTAAAGTGGAGGTAGACAGGCTCAAAAGCAATAGGATTATTCACGATGTCCTCTACCCGAAATGGGTATCCAATCTTGTATTTGTGAGAAAGGCGAATGAGAAATGGTGAACATGCATTGATTACTCGGACCTGAAAAAGGCGTGCCCAGAAGATAGTTTTCCCCTTCCATGGATCGACCAGTTGGTAAACTCAACTATAGGACACGAATTGCTATCTTTCATGGATGCGTACTCTGGATATAACCAAATCCCGATGCATATTAACAATCAAGAGCACATCAACTTCATTAGTGACGTTGGATTGTATTGCTATGTAGTGATTCCATTTGGATTAAAGAATGTTGGAGCGACCTATCAACGTCTAGTCAACAGAATGTTAGATTGGAAAGACGATGGAGGTATACATGGATGATATGCTCATGAAGTCGCGATGATCAAGCGACCACATTAAAGAAGTAGCAGAAATGTTTGATATACTATGATATTACAAAATAAAGAGCAATCCTAAAAAGTGTTCTTTTGGTGTTGCATTACGATAATTCTTGAGTTTCATCATTAATGCCTGCGGAATCGAAGCTAATCTTGAGAAGATTCAAGCAATTCACAGCATTTAAGTGCCAAAAACCATCAAGCATGTACATAGTCCAAATAGGAAGGTTGCGGCCCTAAGTCTATTTATTTCAAGAGCCACTGATAGATGCATTCCGTTCTTCGATTTGATTAGAAGAGGGAAAATGAACTTTAAATGGACGCGGGATTGTGAAGACGCATTTCGAGCTTTAGTGAACCTCCGAGAGAGGTCTCCCATCTTGTCAAAACCGGCGGATCAAGAAGATTTTTATATCTACTTGGCCGTGTCGGTACACACTTTAAGTGCCATACTACTTCGCAAAGAGAATCGATTCCAGAGATCGGTCTATTATGTTAACAAGCGATTAATAAGAGCTGAAAGGAATTACACGAAGATAGAGAAATTGGCGTAGTACCTGTTGATTGCTTCATGAAAGCTCCACCCCTTTTTTCAGGCTCATCTTATCAATGTTTATACCAACCAGCCGTTATGATTGGTCCTACAACAACCTAAGACATCTGGGAGGTTACTCAAGTGGAATAACATGCTGAGCCGATTTGACATCACTCATCGTCTTCCGAGGGCTATCCAAGGACAGGCACTGTCAGACTTTATAGTAGAATTCACTGCATAAGGTGATCTCCCATAGAGTGATGGAGCCTCTATCATTCGATGGAAAATGTATACAGATGGAGCAACAATTGGTCATTGTTCTGGAGCTAGAATCGTGTTAGTAACTCCAGAAGATTAGTTAATTTGCTATGCTTTAAAGCTTGATTTCCCTGCAATGAACAACGAAGCTGAGTGTGAAACTCTGATTGCTGGGCTTAAACTTGTTAGAGAACTGGGAATAAGATCTCTTGAAATCTTTTGCCACTTACAGTTGGTAGTATATCAAGTCAGGGGAGATTACTAAGCTAAAGGACAATGACTTGCCCTGTACCTTATCCAAGTCCATGAGCTATTGATTGGCTTTGAATATTATGACATCATGCACATTCCCTAGGATCAAAACCAAGAGTCTGACTCATTGGAAAAGTTTGCGAGCACTGGCGTTGCACAATAGAAGAGCTTGGTTACAGTCGAAGTGCTAGATGCTTCGAGCATAAACCAAATGGAAATCGATTGGGTACTAGAAACTGGGCCGAAAAAGGAGTCGTGGATAACTCCAATTAAAGGTTATTTGCAACAGGGAATCCTTCCTGAGTGAAGGAATGAAAGGTGACAGGTCCTTCGCCAAGCTTCGCGATATATCATTCAGGAAGAAGTCATGAATATGAAGGGTTTTTCCATTCCGCTGCTCCGGTGTATCGCTCACGATGAAATAAAGTGAGCCTTAAAGGAAATCCATGATGGGGAATGCGGTGATCACACTGGGAGGCAAACCCCAGAAAAGAAAATACTCCGTTATGAGTATTATTGGTTGACCGTCAATCAAGATGCTATTACGCTAGGCGATGTGACAAGTGGCAGATGTATGCAAAAGTTTCGAGAGCTTCGCCAACAAAAATCACACAAATGGACAGTCTGTGGCTATTTTCCATATGAGGCATATATATTATCGGTCCCTTACCGATCTCTAAAGGAGATGCAAAATATGCCATCGTCGCAGTTGATTACTTTACCAAATGGGCCGAAGTAAAACCTTTAGCCATGACCACGACAAAGAAAGCAATCAACTTCATTATTTGAAATATCATCTGTCATTTTGGCCTTCTACCAACCATTGTAACTAATAAGGGGACTCAATTCGATAGTCCTGAATTCAAAGACTTCTACCATCGGCATAATATTGAGAAGTGATTTGCGGCAATTGCTCACCGTCAAGCAAATGGACAAGTTGAAGCTATGAACAAAATCATAAAGTCCATTCTGAAGAAGCGCTTGAGAAAGGCTAGAGGGATGTGGGTAGATTAATAGCAGAATGGGTTTACGAAACCACCCATAAGTCCGCGACTGGCCATACTCCATTCAACCTTACCTGCGGCTTTGAAGCCGTTATTCCTGTTGAACTCGAAGTTCCTTCTCATCGAGTGACCTATTACAATCCCAGAGCGAATAGAGATCTCCTCTTGGAATCTCTAGATTTTATAGATGAGAAGTGCGAAGAAGCTAATTTGAGGGAAGCTGCACAACGACACCGAGTCGCCCGATACTACAACACTAAAGTTCGGCCTAGAATCTTTAAAATCGGCGATCTCATCTTGGAACGGGTTTTTCCTACCCCGCCACACATGAATCCTACTTGGGAAGGACCATATGTCATTGAACAGAGGCTTGGAGAGGGAACTTTTAGGCTAGCGATTGTTGATGGCTTCACACTCCCAAGTGCATGGAATAGCGAGCATTTACGATGCTATTTCCCTTAGTTTATTCATTTTCGTTTAGTTGTATTTAATTTCTTAATTTACTTTAGCATTTGATTTTCCTAGATATGTAATAAGACAAATCATGTCGTATCTTTCCATTTGGAAAATAAAATTAGAAATTTCCATCATATCTGTGGTTGCGGTAACATTACATATTAGTTATGATACCCGAATAACTAAAATTGATATATCCCAATAGGTTCCCAGAGTTCGAAGCTAGTAAATTACATAAGTTCACGACTGAACTAAACAAAATAAATGTGGTATGACCGTTCATTCGACGATTCTCGCTCACCGCCGGAAGGACGAAATACCTAATGAGGGATAGATGTGACTCGACCATCTGATAACCAAATTAATCCTATCGAGTGATAGGACAAATACAAATCAAAAGCGATCGTAATATGACCGTTCGCTCGCTAAGTTAAACCCTGGGCTTGGGGTAAACAAATCAATTAAGGAAAGTACGATCTGACTATTTTTCGAAATAACTCTAAGTCCCTTGAGTGTTGAATGGAGTATAAACGCAAGATGGGTGCGATTCAACCACCTGCCAATTAACTCTTATCCCTAGAGTGCGGATATGAGTATAAACAAATAGATGAGTGCGATTTGACAACCCACTATTTCGTAAACTCTAACCTGAAATCGACAGAAGGAGTATAAACTTGCTAAGGATGGAGTTCGTCCATCCACTGTCTAATTCTGCTAACCCGAGATTAAGGGTAGGAGTATAATCACTCAAGCCACTGAATCCAACAGCGTAACACTTAGGCTCGAGCCTTGTGTTTGGTACGACTCAGGGCCATGACCACTTGGAGGCCTTGGGATAAAATTAACAGATTATCATCTGAATCAACAAGAAACGAATTACAAGTACATTGAATGAAAAAGTAATAGCTCAACTACTTAAGTAAAATTCACATAATTAAAGTTCGACAGAAAACAAAGAACTTTTATTTGCATACTAAATTTCAAAATTGTAGTATAAGTTTACTAAAAAACGGGGATCGTACCCACACAGTCACGGCCAATAAAGAGAATAACAACTATACAATCCATATAAAAACTAAGCCGGAGTCACGACTTTCTCTTCTGCCCCTTTTTTCTTTTGGATTGTTTAGAAGTAGCATCACCAAAGCTTCCACCAATTCTTTTCATCAATCCTTTACCATCCTTGGTAGGAGAGTCCTCAGAGGTTGGAGGGAGTTCTTGTGGAACCGACCCCCGGGTGGAATGACTTGAAGTGGGATGAGATTTGGATCTTCAATGTCCACGTCAGTGGGTTTAGCCTTAGCTTTTTTCTTCAACAACTTCTCTTTCTTGATGCACTCTTTTAAGCAGAGCTCGTCGGTAAGTTTAGTTGCACCAGTGATCACAATGTCCTCTAATTTATCTGGCAATGATGGGCCATCAGCTTTTTCATCATCGAATGCCCCGATAATTTGAGCGTCGGACCATGGAATGTGGGTGACCACTGAAATTTTAGTAGATATCGATTGTTGCTCCATGGTGGTACCACTTCATAGAGTCTGGATGGGACCCGGAAGACCTATAGATTTGCAAAAACAATAAAAATAAGCCCCTGACTATTGGTCATGAGGAATAGAATCTCTCGAATAATGAAGAACAAAGTGAAATACCTATATCTGGCTGACTTTCAGTTGTCATCGGAGTGCTCCCTTCTAGAATAGGAGTTAGTACCTTTGATTGATAGCCGGGTCTGTTCGGATTGTAGCTTAGGTCCTATCCCAGGCTAAGAGAAACTGATGCTCCAGCCGTTTGAAGTGTAGGGGGACCTTTTGGATTAGACTCCAAAGACTCAGCAATGTTTTTTCCTCTGCGAGAAGGTGCTAAAATGTCAAGGTATCGGAGTCTCGCAACAACAAGGTCTAAAGGTTCATCCTCATGAAGAATCCCCCGCACCAGCTTCTCTTCATCTAAATCAGCTTTGCCGAGGGCTTTCTTCTTCGTTTCAACAATGTATTCCCAAGCCTCGGCGAGCGATTCAAGATAGCCCTCTCCCAGGAAATACGGATCGCGATGAATAAAAATCTTAGCATTATATTCCATGATCAGAGGATCGAACATGTCCTTAATTTCATTTCGACCGGTTTCTCTGGCATCTTCTAGGCGAGCCTTGATCTGCTCTCTAATCTCATTGCGGCCTACTTCCCTTACCACTTCTTTGAGGACTTCAATTCGAGCGAGTTGCTCGTCAAGCTTAATTTTATATCCTTGGGCTTCGATGGCCTCTTCGTAATATCTCTGCGACTTCTTTTGGGCTTCGTGCTTCTCTTTTAAGGAGTTCTTCAATGGGGCAGGCTAGAATATTTTCTCCTTTTGCATTTTATCTTTTCCAAAGCAAGCACACTGTTGCGATTGAGAGCAACATCTAGTTCCTTTTTAGGAGCCACTTCTAGATGATTAACCACCTTAGATGTTTCTTTGGCACACTTTTCTGCTGCGATCAGCTTCACTACCAACTTTGAGATCTTGTTGTCTTGATCTTTTATTATATCTTTGTCATGGATTAGCTCTAGCTTGAGATGATCGATTTCATGCTATCTCTTGAAAGAGATCTCGGAGATTTTTCAGCTAAGTGTTGAAATGCTTTGTGCTACACAAAAACGTCATTAATGCATGCACGTGAACTAGCATTCACACTCCCCGGAATTGTGTGAATAGAAGGAACTTAAGCTCATCGAAGCAAATTTCTGGAAAATTGACCTTAATTTCGGCCAATTTCTCTACTACAGAAGCCTCAGAAGCTGTAGTACGCAAAGCAGGATCAGAAGTAACGAGCGGGCATTTTCTTGATCTATGATCGCGGGACTGCCTTGAATCGGATGAACTAGAGTACTGCTCAGGCGGCACAGCAACTTGAGGGAAATGGAAAGAAGTCTACTTGCCGCCATGTACAGGAAGATCGGGCTGAACTTCCTGATGAGACGATTGAGAGTGGAACATGTGTTTGGAAGATGAAGACTCCCTTGAATGACGACTCCTTTCCCAGCCGCCATCTCTCTCTACACCTATCGATTTTGGACCGCGACCGGATCCATATTGAGTTGAAGAGCCACTTAAGAAATCGAAGGTGCGAGATTGAGACATAGCACCTACAAAACAAAAAAGAATGTATAAGTGACCATCATACAAAAGATAGATAAAAATCTTGAAGTGAAGTACGCATGATTATGAGTATCCTAGTGTTCTCCCGATGGACCAGTTGCTACAGCCTTGCTCATAAGAGTTTTCTCCCCTTTGCTAGTGGGAGGAATGCCATCACCACTCCTGGTGGTAGAATTGAGTCCCTCATTACTGTGGTTGGGGAAGTCATAAGCTATGATGTCATCAAGGATTGGGATATTCGAGAACCCTTCCATCGAACTTTATAGGTGGTGGAAAGAAGACTCTTCATCAATTGAGGTGATGATAAACTCTAGCTCTTTGGCAGATTTTCTCCTATGGAGTTTATATGAGAGCTTCTTTTTTCTCCTTGTTGACATGTGAGATTGTGCGCCTTGTGATGGTTCGACTACGACAGCACTACCCGGACTTATATCAGCATCGCTAGGCTTGTTGATTTCGGCACCTTTGATTTCGTCCTCTTCGACGTCGTCCTGAGCCCCCTCGACTGGGAGCACGACAGGGTTATTAGCGCCGCCTTCTTGTTCCGCTACATTTTTGGTGGTGAAGTGCTTCCTGGAAGCCCGATGTTGTGGCCTTCTTCTAGTAGTCCAAAGAGGGATAAACATTCATCGGTTATAAGGGATCTAATGTCCCTGTCTTCAATCGGGGTAGCACAAATTGCAAAAACCACCCTTGAGAAGCTATCGCCTTCTAGACATGGGTGAACACTTGTAGATTTTCAAAGTATTAATTAGTTCAGGAGGCGACTTAGGCTATAGAATTTAGGGATAAAGCCAAGGCAACACTTATGTCCTTCCAACCATCGCCTCGTGAAGCCAGGCGGACATCGAACATAGAACTATTCGTGTTTAAAGAGGTTGAGTTATTCCAAGCGTCGGCTGAAACTTGACAGTTGGGTAAAGGCTCGAGAAAAGTGTAAGAAAGGCTTCCTAATCGTCATTTGAAATTGTAAATGAACCTGGTGTCTTCAGGAGAAGGCGGGCGGAATAGAACATCCATGAATAGCAGGAAAGTGCCATGAAAGAAGGCATAGCTATTCGACTGTAATTAAGCGAGAACTATTCCAATGTAATTTAGCATTTCACGGATGAAAGAATTGAAAGGCAGCATGCATCCTACCCAGCATATGAATTTTTTGCATGTCGTATACTCCTTTGAGGGTAAATGAGCCCCGTCGTTCACCGAAGGAACCAGAACATCTCCAAACGGAATCCCGTGTTTATAGCATAGTCTGCGAAGAGTGGCCTCGCTAATTCTAGAGGCTTGGGAATCCATCGAGTTATCTAAAAATATAACACCTTCTATAGCATTGGGGGCAGGGCTTATATCTTCCGCCGAGAGGATTAGAACATCAGAGAAAAGGTCGGTTGACGGGCTAGAAACCTCTATTTGTTCAATTTGACAATCAAGGGGAGAGTTTACCGAATATAGTTGTAGAACTTGACTCAGATTCAGGATTTTTATGTTGTGAGGATTGTCCGAAAGGCATTGCAGCTATGCGTTCTGAAAGTCTGGAGCCTATATCAACTAAACTTGGTAGATAATCGAAACTAGAAAAATTTATCTGTCCCTCTGTGCTATGTGCAAGCTCGTGTGATGTAGTGTTGTGTAGTGCAGAGGTAAACAATTCAAAATTAAAAGCAAAAAATAAATAACAAGATTATGGATTTTGACCAGAGTGATCGTCATCGCTAACCATCTCAACTGGCATTTAGATTGGTCGGTTGTGTAAGCTTTGGGATCAACCATCGGCATGTCAAAGTGTGAAGTCCATTATTAAAGTCTATGTGCTAAGTTTTGTTTCATTTCTAAATCCCGGGTTTTTGGTCGTTCAATTTCAAGTTCGATATTGGATATGAAAGTCCTTTTGTTCATTATCATCATATGTTTAAGTTTATTGAGATGGGATTGGCTCTAATTGTTCAAACAAGTGAATATTGATTAGTTTTCAAGTTCAATTCAAAGTTTAGAATCGACCAAGTACAAATAGCTGATCCCTATGTATGTCGATCCTTATGTATGCCGATCCCTATTAGAGGCCTACAACCAATCCCTATTCCAAAGCAAAACTACCAATCCCTCCGCCCACAACACACCACTGTCGATCCCTATAATTGGTCGCATTCATAACTCTCCAACATCCCAATAGATACCTCCTCTACTTAAGAAAGTGACCAACCCCTTTTTCAAACTATCCACCAACTGATCCCTATACCAAGTAATAGCTACATCGATCCTTTCATCCTCAAGCAAAAACATCAATAATCCTTCTACGTCAACATTTTCACGCTTCCATCAAGCATTCACTCTGATCCCTGCACTCCTTCATCCTTCACTCTTTTCTTCCTCCTCCTTTACTACATCACCGAACTTTACATCATCATCATCCATCTCTTCTCTTCCTTAACAAACAAACTAGTAATCGAACCCAATATCTCATCATGAATAAAAGGTTAGAGATAAGAAAACCTACCAAAGTATGTAAAAATCGAGTTGCTCAAGAGAAATTGCTAGATTTCAATTCGAGTTAGGGATGGAGCAGTGGTCTAGAGCAAGATAGAAATGGTGAATCTAAGGAAGAAAGAGATATATGACTTAAGAGGGAGGGATAGGGTTCTCAGGATTTGAGGAGGAGGGTTCGGAACCGACATTGGAGAGAATAAAGGAAGCTAAAGGAATGAACTAAAGTAAATAAATGGAAGGGAAATGAGATAAATGAAGGTTATAAAAAAAGTGTTATCTCATATACAAGAATTGAGGATTCGGCCTGCCTTAATTTATTTACAAAGTCAAGAAAAGGTAGGTGGGATCGGCTAGAGCAATTCCAATCCCTATGAATGTATAAAAAAAGAGAAGGAGAAGAAAGGAAGAGGGATTGGCTAAAAAAAATGTCGATCCCTACACACGAAAAAAGAGAAGGGATTGGCCATGAGCCTATGCGCATGCAAACATGGACATGCAGATTGTATAAACTACATATTTACAAAATGCAATGGAATTACGTATAATTCAACAAAAATTGGTGACGACCCATGAGATGTACAAACATGTTCGGAAGCCAACAACAAGAACGTGTACCAGAACGCATGCGTGTGTAGTCTTAAGTTCAATTTTTGAAATCGATAGAAATGGAATCTAAACCTGAAGCTTTCAAGATTGAAACCAGATCAGATAGCCAAAGCTTACTAGTCTCGTAGAATCGGACATAGATAGCAACCGAGGGAATATAATCCTAAATTTATACTATTGGAAATTGACCAAGCCTCATGATCAAGAAGATGTCCAACACTTTGGGAAAATAATTCAAGGGAAGGATAACGACTATTTCGAGAACTGGATGGATTTCTTTTCGACGACACTAACTTGCTTCGATTCAAAGCACATCATGTTCAGCACAAGACGTACTTTGGGGGGCAAGTGTTATTCAGCATTTTGACCCGACTATATTCGACCTAATTGGACAAGTTAGATTCAATCGTCATCAAGGCCAGTAAGTCTAGAGTGAAGATTGTGGGGTCCAAAGGTCAAGTACCCATGATAATATGAAGTAGTGATTGAACAAAATTGATAGATACATGATGAAGAATGTTCAAAGTATGGAATATAGATCAACATATAGGAGAGATCAGCTATAATTAACCTCTAAAATAAGGATCAGTATGTTTCAGGAAGCAAGTGCACTTTAATAGAAAACAACTAATATCTCGGGATCCAGAAATCCAATGCATATAAAATTTTATGAGCAAGATGTGGGGACATTAGAGAGCCTACCCTAAGGATCGCACCTCAAAAGAGTAAAAATAAGAGGGATCGGCCCTTTTCCCTTAATAGGGGTCGGGCCTCTTCCCTCAATAGGGATCGGCTGAAACCAGAAGGCAATTCACATTGACGCAAAGATCGAGCAATAATTCAAGTTTCACTAATCCAATTGGCATGAAACTTAAGAGCTGAGCACATTTCAACATGGGGAAGCTACCATAGGGATCGCAGTCCCAAATTCCTCAATAATAGGGATCAATACCGATCCCTATTTTTTGAGATTTAGGCCATGTTATCCCTCTTATGGGTCTATGTGGTCTTGGAGGTCCTTCTGCCGAATTTTCAGGAAGATATTTTTCCATCTTCGTCTATAAATACAGGCTTAGTTATTCATTTTGGGGACCTTTTCGCTGCTAGTTGCCTTGTACTCTATTGTAACTAAGGATTTTCATCTGATCCCTATTGTACTCAATTTACGAAGTGATTAATAAAGCATTCTATTCAAAGTGGACTTATGCTAATTCATCATCATGAAATGTATTCCTTTAAGGAAAATATTTGGAAGTAAATATTTAAAGTAATTATATATAAAAAAGCATCTTCATAAAAATGTTTGAAACTAATTCTATGAAAGATTTTCATAAAAATTTTGGGAAAGTTAATAAGTACGTATGAGGTACATAGATCGTTTCATTGCACAATTTTAGTCCAAGGTTCGAGTGCAGAACTTTGAGGTGTTTATACCAGTCCAAAAAAGAATTTTTCACTCGATTCTTAACGGTGAATATTGATGAGAGTTTATGGTCTGGTACTTGAGTTTTCTATCATAGTTGAGAGCTATGCAAGGAAAGCAAGGGTTTCTGATTATAAAGCCTAATCAGAGTCCACACTAGAGGATCGGGAGATCATTACAAGTTTGGAAGTAAAGTTGATTCGAATAGTAGATCGAATCAGATAATGCATACAGATGACCTATATACACCATATTGTTGTAAGTTTAAAATAAATATTTTGGGCAAACACCTTTGGGTTTTGCATTGTAATCTCAAGACGAAATTATTTTAAGGAGAAAATTATGTAACGACCCGCAAATTTATCAATTTGATAAATTATATTATTATTTTGAAATATTCAAATTTAAGCTTTTTAAACATATATTATGTTGTCTTAAATAATAAATAATGATGATGATCTCATTTTTGAATAAGTATTTACGAAAATATAAACTTTGGAAAAATATCGATAAAATGACCGAAAACCGTTTATCGATAAACTACTTTATAATTGTAAAACATCGCGCACGGAGCCAAATACATACACTTATTTTTATAGTGGAATAAGAATATGAAATAAAATTAATTATTTTATTCTTTTAGAATAAAATGCATTTATGACATCATATTTAATAATTGATTTACGAATTTAAATTGAGATTTAAAGCTTTAATGATTATTTTAATTATTCAAATAATTATTTTAAATGATAATAATTCATTTTAGTTAGTTATAAAGTGATAATAAATCATTTATAATATTTTTATAAAGACATATACTTGAAAATATAAGGAAATATAATATCGCTTTATCGATATAAGAGCACTTTTTGTAAACAATATTTTAATTTTGATTTATATGGTTTTATAATTCAAATGAGATCATTTTAATTAATTAATAATGATTAGAAATTTATTTTCAATTTTTTTAACAAATATATATATGTTAATTAATAAATGAAAATATGACCGAAGATCGAAATCCAAATTCGTAACGGTTTAACGTATATAAATTATACAATGTCGTTCAAATGACTTGTACACATTTGTGACATGCACATACACAACCCTAACATGCACATGAATATATATACATACATATATACATATACATTTAAATACATATATGTATATTAAAAACATCTAAGATATTTTAGTTTGCTTACCACTTAAGCATTCACAAAGTCAATACACATGCATAAGGACATACACATGGGCACATGGAGATTGGGGGGATGGTCATTTCAACTGTGTAGGTTGAGGTAAGGGAGGTGGTGGAAGTAATGATGGTTGCTGATGGTGGATGATATAAGGAGGAGATATTTTCTACCTCTCCACTTGCCTATAAATTCCCGCCTCCTTAGGTCATTTTCCATCTACCGTACTTCTCCAAAGCAGAACCAAATGTAGAAATTAGTTTTTTCAAACCATGTAAAATTCTAGTGGGTACAACTTTCATGTGTACCACTTCTTCCCATTTTGAGGTTAGCTATGTCAAATTCTCACTTCTTTGTAGTGCATTTTTAGGGCCAAATTTTTAGTTCGAAAATACCTCCTTTTCTTTTAATCATAACTTCCTTAAAACAGATCCAAATGAAGAATTTTTTTTAAATCATATGAATGTCCAGTGGCTACAACTTTCATGTTTACCATTTCTTCCAGTTTTGAGCTTATCTATGTCAAAATTCCCTCTTTCCAGTACATTTTCGGGTTTGAAATTTGTGAATCTGAGAATACCTCTTCTTCTTCTAACCATATCTTCCTCAAAACGACTCAAAATTAAGTAATCTTTATTTTTAATAGTATAGAAAAGAATTTGCAACAACTTTACTACTGACAATTTTTCAAAATTTTGAGTGCAACATGGTCAAAAAGCCAAGAGAAAATGATCTATTTTTAGGTCTAGTTTTATGAATTCAAGGTCGAAGCTCCACCACTTCTCTCCTATGCTTTCGGCCACCACCTCCAAGGAGCAAGGCTAAGCCCCTAGGAAGGAAGAAAATCAAGTGTCGTGGGCTTAGAATTAAACTTAGCAAAACTATAGTTGATTCTAGTTAGTTCTTCATTAAATGAAGGCGTGAAAACTCCACTTATATATATACACTTTGGATGATGATATGATATGTTGTTTGGTTCCTATGTTTGGTCATCAAGTCTGGATGTTGATTATATGTTTTGATGTTGAAATGATTCACGTATAATACTCGTCGAATATCACAAAGGAAATCACTTTCCTTTTTATAAATAAAATGATGTATATGGATTGTTTAAACCTCTCGAAAATGGTTTAAAATGAATTAATAATGTTTTATAAACTTTTAAAAATGTTTCGGTAAAGTTTGAATAAAATATTAAATTTATGTTGAAATAGACGCGTCGCCTAACGGCAGTTTACGATTTCACGCCGTAGAAAGTTAAATCCATCTATGCGATGGATTCAGAGTCGGAATTCTTTGTAATAAGTATTTTCCAAACTCTCAAAATCATAGTTTTCAAGAGAAGAATAAAACTGAGATTTCATTAATAGATTTTGAAATATGAGCAGAACAAGTTTTCAGAATAGTCGTGGTTCGGCTGTAGCAATCCAGGATTTTTGACCCTCGAAAATCGACATCAATACGTTCACCGTATAGCATGCCGAATATTCAAGTGCCGGAAATACCAGATTATTAGGGGTGAGAAGAAAGAGGTAGAAGAAGAAACAAAAACGATAATACAGAATCTCATAATCGCAGCGGAACAACATATAATATATAATAACTGATATTTATACAAAAAGAACTGTAACAATTAATATTCATACAATCATCAAAGTACAATAGTCAACAATATCAATCCGGACAGTTATAATAATTTGTCCTCACAAGTGCTGAATATACAGCATACACACATAGTGGAATATAACCAAGTATGTGGAATACGCCTGAGACTCCTCCAGCTCGTCTCCTGAGCTCCATAGCATCCTAATCTGAATCTATAATACTCGGTCTAACCCGAGCATTATAATAAAATAACACCCGAGTCAGGCTGGAACCAACGTGGGAAAACACATTCAATTTGAATTATTATTGTTATCAAAATCCTTTCGAAAACAAAGGTATCTCGTAAGACCACGCCACACATAAATACGACGGGTTTTTCCCTTACGATAACCAAAATTTTTTATATCAAAATTATCTGATATTATAATAGTGTATATAGAAAATAAACTATAAAATAGCTGAAATGCTTGCACCTTACATTTCAGCATATTGGTATACAACTAAAACCATATAGCGTTTATTGGAGAATGGATTCCATACAATGATTGGACTACTGGGGTACCGCCTATCATAGTACACCTATAGAAAAATATACCAAGGTCGGCGATCCCTGCCAACACAGGACTGGCCTACCCTTTGCTTGATAGTACCGAATATGTTATCACTTCGGGTGTTACCAACCTATCGAGCGCTCTCTTTTCCATGCACAACAATATCCATAATTATAATATTTCCGAGGGTATCTAGAAAAGTGATAACATACCATACTTGGGTGCGACCCACTTAGCCCTGCTGTATCTCCCCTGTTTTAGTCATTCCCGTGAGGCTTGAGGCTACGTTTTACCTTTGGAATAGCATTCATACTTGGAATGCTAACACTTCCATCCAGGCAACGATGCAATGATAACATTCATCCATACAAGTTGTTCTGGGTGTGAACAAACTGAATCTCCTTCAAGATCACCATCTCCATTATCTTCGAGATATCACAATTCATAACGCACAAATCGGATCGAAGTGGTTTTTGAATAATTAAATCTGATCCCAGTATCCTCGAAACGATTAACGAAATTGGCCAGATTTGATAGTCGGTTATTTAACTATCAAATTACACACATAAGCAGTCACTATGCCTAATTTATAAATCTTTCAACATTTATTTCAAAATATTGTTACAAGGGTATATATTCAAATCTATCAATATTTCGATATTTGAAACGATTTCAAATACTTAAATCCATAACAGGATATTTCAATCCATATCAACACTTAGAAATATATTTTTTTCCAATTCCATTTATAATTCAACACTTTGAAAATATTTCTATAATAATAATCTCTTAGTTGAAATATTTCAAATCCTTCCAGTTTAATACTTAGGAAAATATTAACAAGTATATTTTCCAAATCATTTTATTTCCAATACTTACGAAATATTCCATTTATTTCGTACTTCTCAAATCCTTTACAATTTGCTTGTAAATTCCTTCTCTCATTTATAACGGATCCTATAAGTTCCTAGAATTCATTAATTAATTTTATTTAAATTTTCCAAAATCTATTGCACCTGTCTATAATTCCAACTACACATTTCTAACTTCTTTTTATGAATTCTAGTTCATTGTCGAAGTTCTCTTATTTCAACATTTCGGAGGTTTACTTAAGTTTACAAAATTTTATTACAAGATTTCTCTTATAAAAATCATATCCGTTAAATAAACCCCGTTTACAAATCTCGAGAGGATTTATAAATAAATTACAATAAAAAACTCTATACATATAATAAGTATTTTTAAAGAATAATAATTTAGTTTTAAAACACGTTTAACTAATTATTTAAAATATTAAAACACTTTAAATAAACATCGATAATTCATTTCTAATTCATTTTTAAATAAAACTAATCGATTTACAAAGCTTATTATAAAAATGTGAATTCATTTCAATAAATATTAGATATTTGAATAACCCAATTTTAAAAATATTTCAATACTAAAACAGCTTAAACTATATAGTTTAATAAATAAAATCCCATTTTAAAACAATTTTAATTTCTCGACAAAATTCTAATTTTTTAAAATCCAATATTACCAATTTCAATTTATAAATCCCTATCGATTCATATCACATCGACTACATTTCAATTTCCTAATCATTCTCACATCTCAAAAATAGAATCCACTATATTTTTATCTTCAAAAACCGATTCCATATCTCGATATAAATTCACATTATAAATTTATATTTCCAATTTATCAACTGATAATCATCTTCCCTTATTTATAAACGTCGTTTATAAGTTTATAAACTCATTTGGGATTCACTCGTTTATAAAAATAATCTCATTCATAAAATTTCATTTATGAATCCATTTCCTTATAAATCCTATTTATTTTACAAATCTATTTTAAAAATTGATTTCAACATCTTTCCCATATTTTCAGAAATATCATTTAAAAATCTACTGTTAAGAATCCTTTATATAAATTATTTTTAAAATCCCTATTCAAAACATTTTACGAATAATAAGTACAACCCAAAATCAAATCATTATTTTATCCAAATCAATTTCCTTTAAAATAATCCAAATTCGATATAAATACTTTTATGGAATCCATTCTCCAATAAGTGTTATACGATTTTAGTTGTATACCAATATAATTAAATCTGTAATACTTGATCGATAAGTTTTTTTTCTTTCACTGCATTTAAAAAAAAGGAAAAGAGAGAGACGCGATCAATAAAGGAGATAGGTGCAGACTCGTACATATAGGGTGGCTGATAAGAGAGGTTAGGGGTTGACTTGAAATTTTAATATATTATTAAATTCCAAAATATCTCGCTTAGCATATCTCGAAATCTCGAACTCCTATCAAGGCATCCCGCCTAGTGTTCCTAATGTTATACCCCTATTCCGAACGCCATGGAACAAGTTTCGAGGCCTAATTTGATTGTATGGAGAAGATAGCTTTTGAACCCAATTATTATATTAAATCTTCAATATTAATTTCAATGCGTTTCTATCCCGTACGACCAAAGGTAACTCCAAAAGCTACGAAATTTAAAATCCGATAATAATACAATATTGCAGATCCAATGGAACTGGTTTCGTCGAATTCCGAGACTGTGCCCCAGATCACTATTTTAACGTGTTGATAAAAATGACGATTTCCAAAATCGACGAAATTACTTGAAATTTCAGTTTCGAAAACTTACTAACTCAATTCTAATTCAAATAGAACTTATATCCACATTAGAAATCGTTTGGATTCATATTCAATTCAAATTTCAATTATTTACCATTTTCATACTACGATAAATTGCTATATTTGAAATATGATTCATTTTATAATTTCAACTAAATTCTTCATATTCAAAAATCAATTTATAGTCCAAATCCAATATTTAAAAACATTTAAATATTCTAAATCGAATGACGGAAAATCCGGGTCATTACATCGGCAGTTTGGGAACCAAAGCGACAAATTCTTTATAAATGATATTTTTAATTCTTTAAAAATATGGAATAAATTCTATAAATCTTTTAAAATGATTTAAAATAGATTTAAGTTATAAAAATGGATTTCTAAATGATCGATAAGTTTTTTTGATCAAATAAGCTTTGAAAACGCTATTTGTGGCACTTTTTGCAACACTTTTAATAACTTTTGAAATACAGATTTAAATTTAACAATTCTTTTCCAAAAATTTGATAAAAAATTTCAAATGAATGATTAAGTGTTTTAATAATGATTTGAAAGTTTAGTAGTTCATTTAAAAGGGTTTAAATAAATGATTTGGAGAAAAGCTGTTATAGATAAAGTGATTTAATCTTGGCTCTAAAACCGACGAGTATACTGGATTTTTCTATTCATAAGATCCGGATGTGAGGTGCTTAAACTAAGGAGATGTTTAGGAGCAACCAGTGCCCCGACACACCTGGCCTCTTTCCTGGACGAAGGATAGATAAGATCGAAATGTTGGAAACGAGACAAGTATAAAAGATTCAAAATTTATAAATTTAAATTGATACAACTTGTATTGTATGTTGATGGTCTTTTTATACTTGGTACTAAATTTGAAAAAGGGAACCCATGCTATCATGTGAATTTAAAAGGTAATTTCATCACTATTAGATGGATAGTAAAGGTTAAATACGGAAATGGATGTTTAGTAGGATTGGTATTATTTCTATCAACCCTTTATACTCAATAATGTTTTCCAATACAACTTATAAAAATGATTTGGTATTTCCAAAGTTAAGGAGATATTAATGATTCCATATATACCAAAAAGAAAAGTTTTAAAGATATATATCTCTAGAAGATATATTTTGATAAAAAGAAAGCAATTAATTAAATGATAAGCTCTTATCTACTTAATATCTTTTTAACGACGATTGGTTCAAAGGAACTAGAGTTGAATTTGAGCGATTGTTATCCGAAAACCACCTTGAACCATTTTACATATTCGAAGTAAAGACATGGAGTGTTAGTAAATGAATGAAGGACTGCTTGTCACTGACTCTTGGGGAAAATTTCTCATATCAGATATATATGGCAGTAGTATCTTCGTTTGATCTTCGAAGCAAGGGTTGCTCGCTACTAATCCTAGGGATGATTCCCGATAGGTTATGGTAGGAGAAGTCCTTCGGTTGGTCCTGTTTCTGGACAACTTGTATGGACGAATGTCTGACATTGCATTTTTAATCACATTGACTGATCTCTTTAAACGTATCGTCTGTTTGGTGGTGGAGAAGGCAACTTCTCTTAGCTTAACACCCGTTCTTGAGACATACGAGCTCAAGAGTTATATGTTTTTGGAAATCAATTGTGTGATCATGGATTGGCAATGTGGCATTCAAAGAGGAATGTGCTTTATGAAAGGTAATCGTTACCTCAAACCTCATCACCCGGGAATGAAAAAACAGGGTAGTAGTGGCAAGGCTATGTGGGTCGCTCCCATTAGGATGTAGTCATCACCTTTCTAGATTACCCTTTGTATTTCGCATTTGTTGTGTATGCTATGGCCATGGATAGATCCGGAGAGACCGTGGTGATGGCGTATTCAGTATTATCTATGGTAGAGGTAGACCGGTTCTATATTGGTAGATTTTGGGGCTTTGGTGCATTTTTCTAGAGATGTACTGTATGGAAAGTAGTCCCTTACCTTGTCATTATATGGAATCCATTCTCCAATAAGTGCCTTCGGACTTAGTTGTAAACCAATTATGCCATCAAATTTAACCAATGTAACAATTTTGACTATTTTAATATGTTTATTTGAAAAACTTTTTTCAAAGGATGTCTTTAAAATATTATTCTAAGATTTTGTGTAGCAAATGTTTTGGTTATCATAAAATAAAAACTCATTCCGTATTTATGTGCGACATGCTCTTATGAGATACCATTTATTTTCAAATACCCGTATTTTGAGTTTCTCATACCAGTCCCTAGACTGATTTGGAGTTTATTTTCTATTCGCCTTAAACTCTGGGTGCCCTATTTTTTCAGGTAGCCTAGTAGTCTGGTTTACGTAGACGGAATTTGGAAGAGCTCAGAGCATGGAAATTAGGAGATTCTTCAGTAGACTATTACCTCTTTTTGACCATACTTCTATACTATTATATTCTGCATTTGTAAGGACAGATAGTTATAATTGTCCATGTTTAACTCTAATAAATGTACTTTTTTCCGCTGTAAAGATTATATGTTGCAATAATATATGTTATTCCATTCGTGTGAGATTCCATTCTGTCTTTGTTTCTTTCTTACCCTTAAAGAACCACCTGTCCAGCATTGGGATTTGTGGCACGTGAATATCGATGATGTATTATTGTCAATTTTTTAGGGTCGAAGAAACAGATCTTCACAGTAAATATCCTGAAAATGAACAATCAAGTCTATATTTATGGGGGAAGATGGTGAAATATCTTCTTGAAATTTCGGTAACAGGGTCTTCAAATCCAGAAGAAGTCATGGTATCGATCGTGGGTCCAACATCTTTCACAGTAACGATCGGTACTGATCGTTCTATTGGTTCGTTTTAGCATGAATCCCAAAGTTTCATGTATATTTGACCTGTGGATTTTGAGATATCGATCATTTTCCATTGAGTTGAACTGTAATATCGATATGATACGATCCATAATTAGTGAATACGGATCATACCTAATCAATTTTCACTAGATGGTATATTTTCCTACTTTTATTGTTCTATTGAGTCCGTCGTCTATTTTTACTCCATCCCTGCTTCATATTATCATCCGTGCCTAATCTCTAGGCTTCGTGATTGTTAATATGACTTGTCAGTCCCAATGAAAGTCGAGTCTAACTTGTCTAATCAGTTCGAATATAGTCCGGTTTAAAGGCTAGATAACACTTGCCCTCCAAAGTATGACTTGTTTCAACATGACGTGCTTCAAATTAATGCAAGTTAGAGTCATCGGAAAGGAATCTATTCCACTTTCTGAAAATTTTCTTCCCTTCGATGAATTGCTTTCCTTGAAGAGTCGTATCTCTTTTTGCTTGACATGAGGATTGAATGATTTTCAATAGTATAAATTTTTAATTGTAATTTGCCAATAATATATGTGCCTAGTTCCACTGAGCTAGTAGGTCTCGGTTATCTGATCCAGTTCTTTCTCTGATAACTCCATGTGAGAATTCAATTTCTGTCGGTTTCAAGAAACCAAATTTTTGGGATGCACACGTGCATGTTCATGTACATGTTCTTATCATTGGCTTCCAGATGCACTCGTATGCTCACGGGTCATTGCCAAATTGGTGGAATGCAAATCAATCACTCGCATTTTTCTTTTTTTTCTTCTTTTTTTAAAAGATGGATCGATATGAATCCGTCAGGTAAATGGATCGTACTTAATCCATTGCATATTTGTTTGAGGTTGGATCATATCCGATCATTCTCCCCATCTCTCTTTTTTTAGCTCAGGGAAGCAGATGATGGACCATTCCAAAGCCATTAGTTTTGGATTGTACATGATCCAAGTATATGTTGAACGAACCAATTGCACTACGTATTAAAGAGAAGGATCGACATACATCTATTACAGAATGATTGTGCTCGATCATTTCTTGATATGGCCATTTGGTTGAACCGTAGATTAAGAAGAATGGATCGGCATAAGGCCATCGTTAGACAATCGTACCCGATCGTTTATTTGTTGGGCTTCCAGCGAACTGCAAACTTTGATAGTTCGTATCGCATCCCTCATATATATACTTGAATACTTATATTATTTTCTTCACTTCATTTCATTTTCTTTCATTCTTACCCAAACCAAAAAAGAAAAAACCCATGCTCATCTTCTTTTTCACCATCGATCCACCGAGCCTTCCGATCCAATCAGTTCTTAGCTTCCAACCATCTCCATAGATTGGTCTAACTCCTTGCAAGACCAATCGTCACCGCCACCATCTCCTACAAATCTTGATTCATACTCAATGATCGACACGAGTCCATCAGGTAAATGGATTGTACTTAATCCATTGCATATTTGTTTGAGATTGGATCATATCTGATTATTCTCCCCATCTCTCTTTTTTTAGCTCTAGGAAGAAGATGATGGAATATTCCAAAGCCATTAGTTTTGGATTGTACATGATCCAAGTATATGTTGAACGAACCAATTGCACTACGTATTAAAGAGAAGAATCAACATACATCCATTACAAAATGATTTTGCTTGATCATTTTTTGATATGGCCATTTGGTTGAACGGTAGGTTAAGAAGAATGGATTCGCATAAGGCCATCATTAGACGATCGTACCCGATCGTTTATTTGTTGGGCTTCCAGTGAACTGCAAACTTCGATAGTTCGTATCGCATCCTTCATATATATACTTGAATACTTAGATTATTTTCTTCACTTTATTTCATTTTCTTTCATTGTTACCCAAACCAAAAAAGAAAAAACCCATGCTCATCTTCTTTTTCACCATCGATCCACCAAGCCTTCCAATCCAACTCCCTTCTTATCTTACAACCATCTCCATAGATCGGTTTGACTCCTTGCTACATCAATCGTCACCATCGCCATCTCCTACAAATCTTGCTTCATACTCAAATTCAAATTGCCTCTGCTTTTGAAGTTTTATACATAGGTAGGTTCGATTTTCTTCTAACTTGTTAGAATTTAGTGATGAGATGACGGGATCTCGTTCTAGTTTGCATGATTTAAGTTAGGGCGATTCGACCGGTTGGAGCAGAGGGGGAGAAGATGATGTGGTGTTGGGATTGAAAGGAATGCACTAGCTTGAGGACGAAGGTAGAAGATCATTCTCTACCGATCATTCTTGGAGTTCCAAAGCTTAGACTATCACCGATTGTTTCTAACGAGGTGGATGTTATGAACTTGTTAGCATAGGGGAATGAAACGGAGTTCGACCGATTGTTATGATGGATTTATATTTGAAATTATGAAGAAAGTTTGGACTAATCATTTTCTGTTAGGGTTTTTGACTGATCATTTTTCGGATTGGTGTTTCGAGTCTTAATTTGGAGTGAAGTGTGGAACCGGAGTCCAGGGTTGGATAATGATCGATTGAAGAACGATCTGTTATGAAATGGTCGTGCATAAATAATCGGTCATGGTAATTGGGATCGATCGACCGTAACATTATTTGGATCGATTGTTGGTTTAACTTGGATATACATATTTAAAATCCTCAAATTTTAATTTTAACTTTGTGATGAGCTTCGGCCTTAAATGCTTTAATGGTCGTACATGACTTGCATATAAATGGACTGCATATTAGATGTATATGACAATCGAACCGTAGAATGAACTTGTCTAATTCCCTGCATATTTATGTTTGTTACCAATGCCTTGGATAAAGTTTTGAGGTTATCTACTTTTAAATGCACAATTTGAACTTCACCATATCAACAACTAATCCTGATGATTAGATTGAACCCCTTGTCATTAACGTAGAGAATTGGTAGGGACGATCGGTAGTGACGGTCACTCTGATTGAACCCTGGAGTCTTGTCACAATCATAGCCTTTAATTCTAAACTATTTTTATTGCATTTCATGATACTGCACTAGCACACACTCTACATGGGGGAAACAAGTTATTTTTTCAAAAGATGATTATCTACTGAGTTTAGTAGTCATGGGTTCTAGACGTTTGGGTCGTTTAGCTGCCATGTCTTCTAAATAGATTTCGGAATACAATAGTACAAGTGACGAATCAAGCTTCGCAACTACTTTCTATCATTTCTCCCTCGAACATCAAGCAGAACAACTGGAAAGTTACTATCCATCATTCAACCTTTTCACTATCGTTCCTTTTCTTCCAGCAAAAGTGATAGATCTTGCTTCTGAGACTCTAGAAGACGCTGTATTTTTGGAAGATCTAGAAGATTCTTTGGCTTTGAAAATTAATGAAGCCTCTCTTCATAGAATTTCTGCCAGACACGGGATTTCGTTTGATGACGTGCAAGTCCCGACTCAGCATGATAGAGCTTATATGCCCTCTGATGGATTTACTGAATGCAACAAGTTCATGTGTTGGGGAGGACGTGTCCCACTCTTCAATTCATTCATCCGAGAAATGCTATATCTTATGAGGTTAGCACCGACACAACTAGATCCAAACGGCTATGTCTTGCTTAACTGTAACTACATGGCATTCATGGATTTTTTGTTTTTTCCTCCAACTCCTTAAGACATTCGATTTATTTTCACCTTCAAGCGACGAAAAGGAAACGTTTCGTTCATATTTTTCAAGTCAACCAAGAAGTGCCAGATAAGCTGAGTGCTTTCAAAAGCAAGTGGTTCTATATCCACTGCCCGCTCGGCTTTGCCAAACGGTGGTTAGAAGGACGTAAGTATTACTAGTTGCTTAGTTTATTGAGTGCTTGTATTCAGGTTGTATCCTGAACTAAGCAATTTTTCTGGTTTGTGCATGCTTTTATCCATGACCTGATGGAAAACAATATATAGGCGTGGGCCTAGTGCTAAAAGGGGTTCCATCAGAAGATAGAGACATTGAGAACTCCTTACTGACGAAGGTTTCATTACCTACGGCTAGATGGAGGAGGGTTTTTGGCTACCAGTTACCGTTGGATTTACAGTGGCTGAGCAATGGGATGCGGATGATGATGTAGGCCATCAAGTTGATCCTATCATGCCCCTAGTTGAGGGAGCTCAGGAAGCTACTAATAAAGACGCAGCGGGAGATAAGGGTGACGACCTCGGCATCGATAACGTGGGTTCTAGTATTGAGGCTGCAGCTAGATCTTTACAAACTTCATGGCCACCACTCTTGAAAAAAGAAAAAGGAAGAAGCTAGTTTGTAGGTTCTCGAAGAGCCACCTCTTTAAACAGCCCAAGCTATACATCGACCCTCAGGTTATTCTGGATTAGTCTGCTTCTCAACCTTCAGAACATTTGGACGAAACATTTGATGCATTATCTGATCTTCTGATATCGGACGACGTTGATGCCTTTCATTTTACTGACATGAGCGATAGATCGGAATCTCCTTCCAGAGCTAAGGTTGGAATCCCTCCTACCACTAGTGGAGAGGTTACTCCTACTAGTAAAGCTTTAGTAACTGGTCCGTTGGGGGGACACAAGGTCACACATGTTCACACACACTTCACAATATTGCATTTCACTTATTCCGAGTCCTTCAATACTTAGAACTGATTCGTTCTTTGTCTTTCTTTGCAAAAACTATGATGAGGAAAAAGCACAATTTTCAGTCTCTATAGGAAATATCACATCAAAATCTAGGTTCTCGTTTGGGCTTGTATCGCCAAGGTAGTGGTCGTGAATATGACTCTAACTACCGCTCCAGCTAGGATCGGTATTATCAAAACAGAGGCGATAGAGACAGGTCTTCCCATGACAAATATCGATCCAAATCTAAATCTCCTCCCCCTAAAGATTCTAAAAGGCAACAAGATCACCGCGACAATGTTCCTCCTATTGACATCTCTCATGGTCCCCCTTCCACTTTAGTTTCTTCACAATCAGTTGTTCAGTTTCATCCTAAGTGAACAAGTGGTCGTCAACGTCATGATGCTCACCAACAAAGGTCGGGCAAAGAAAGCGCTAACACCCAAGTTATCACCAAAGCTCAATAAGCCGATGTCATCGCTCGCATGGCCCAACTTAAGCCAGGCTTTCCAAATGTATGTCTTGATGGATTTTTCTTTGTACCTAATCTTAAGAAAGTTATTGAAAAAGTCCAACGAATGACTATAGATTGTGTGAATGATATCCACAAGAAGTATAACGAGTGGATGAGAGCCGGGGAGAGGATTTCTTAAGTAACTTAGGAGAGAGTGTCGGAGATTGAGAAGTTGAAACGCTAAGAGGCCTAGGACAAGTGGATCATTGAAACTCTAACCAATGAGTTAGAATCTATAAGTAACTTATAAGCAAAAGGCAAGAGAAAAGTAGAAATAGCCATCAAGGCACTCGAGGATGAGAAAGCCAGACACATGGTCGAGGTTGAAGCGCTTCGTCATTGGAATCATAAATTGGTGATAGAAAGGGATGCGGCATGCAGATGCACAGCTGAGTACCAAACTATGTTTGAGCATGAATCTAAAGGTAAAGAGGAGGCGCAAAATATCGGTCAGGATGTCTGTAAGGAATTGGTTACCATCAGGCTTGAAAGAGACGCGGCTATTGAAAAGGCCAGACATTGATGCCCTCGTTAAACGAGAAGTGGAGGCCGAGAAAAGGTCAGGGAGTAGGTTATGATGGAATTAGATCCACTGCTCATTCTTTACAACACCAACATCCTGAAGTACAGAAACTTGGAGTGGCTCCAGGATGACTACCCTTGCCATCTTGTACATGCTTCGGAACATCTTGTTCAAGAGGAGAAGGAGGCTCTCGGCACTGAACAAATCGATTTGATGAGGCTGGAAGGCAAAATCCTATTGGGTGATGAACCCAAAATTCTACATGAAATCCAGCTTATACTCCAAAAAGTGCACACCACAACCTCTCAATATAAAGCTTGTGAAGGTTCTGGATCCATGTCACACAATGTTGTAGACGACCAAAATCTAGTGACCCAAGCTATTCCCAACACCACTGTGGATTCTTCTATCGAGCCCGGTTATAATCTGTAGAAGCTATATATCACTACATCTAGTGGGCCCTACCTGATTATGGAAGGAGGTTCCATTGGCACTCTGGCTCACGTGGGGGATCATCTGGAGAAGGTATCTCATTAAACTCACTTGTCCTTCAAAAAGCTAGAGTGTCCCCAGTAGATATATATAATCCTTTTAGTTATGTTTCCTCAGCTTTAGATCCACTGGCTACAGTTCCACCTCTTCCTCAAGAATCTCAACCAGGACCTCAGGTGCCAACGATGGAATCTGTTGCTGTCATGGCTTCAGCAACAACCCAAAATGTCCTGGAAGAGGAAGCTTTTATGATCGACGAGCAACTAGTGGATGCTTTATTGAGGGAAGAAAGCGATCCACATCAAGAGATTCCTGTTGATGATGATCCTATGATTTTTGAAGCTTCTTAATCCTTGCCAGGCCCCTTTATGCAAGAAATAGCATAGAAACTTGAAGCAGACATTGCCCTTGAGGTGAAAGTCAAGCAGGAGAAAATAGAGATCGTTCCCCCCCCAACTCCATTGTTTTTCTTGAAGAAACTGTGGATGCCTCCAGAATCAACTCAAGATGCACCTACTGGGTCAACCCAATCTACTCTAGTTAAAGGCCAAGGAAGCGAGAAGAGAGGGAAGAAGAGAAGTGGAGAAAGCTCAAGAGAAATCTCTCTTGATTACAAGAAGAAGAAAGGGAAGCCAAGGAGGAATTGATTCATTGTGTGCACTCATGCTCCTAAGTCTTTTGGGTTTTGTTGGTCGAACTTGTATGGGATCGGCCCTCGTTTTTTGATTCTTTTGCTGTGAATACTTGTATTTGACTTTCCAAGTTTATGTAAATAAAGTTATTTTACTTTTGTCGAACTCTTATGTGATTTTACTTAAGTAGTTGAGCTATTACATTTTCCATTCAATGTACTTGTAATTCATCACTCACTAATTCAGATGATAATCCGTTAATTTTATCTCAAGGCCTTCATACGGTCGTGGCTTCAAGTCGTACTATATGTTGGGCTCATGCCCTAGTGTTATGCTATTTGATTCAACAATTTTAGTGATTATACTCCTGCCTCCAGTTCTTGCGTTATAGGAGATAAATAATGGATGGTTGAATTCCAACTTCAGTGAATTTATTCTTCTCCTATCAGTTTCAGGTCGAAATTTATGGAATAGTTAATGGTCAAACCGCACTCGTACATTTGTTTTTACTCATATCCTCACTCTTGGGATAAGAGTTAGTTGGCGGGTGATCGAATCGCACCTAATTTATCTTTATGCTCTAGTCCATACTTTGGGGACTTAAAGTTATTTCGAAAAATAGATGGACCATACTTTCCTTAATCGATTGGTTTGCCTCCAGGTCGGGGGTTTATCTTAGCGAGCTAGCGATCATGTCACGATCGCTTTTGATTCATGTCTTACCCATCGCTTGGTGGGATTAATTTGATTATTGGATGGTCAAGCAGCATCCATTTCTCATTAGGTGCTCCATCTATCGAATTGTGAGTGAGAATCATTGAATGAACGGTTGGACCACATTCATTTTGTTTAGTTCAGTCATGAACTTGTGTATCTGGTTGGCTCCAAACTCTGAGAACCTGCTCGAACATGTTAATATTAGTTAGTCATTTACCGCAATTAACATGTGGTGCTACTGCAATCACAGATATGAAGGAGATTTCAAACTTTCATTTGCCAAATGGAAAGAAATGACATAATTTGTGTTATTACATATTTGGAAAATAAAATGCAAAAGCAAATTCGAAAATTAAATTCAACTGAATGGAAAAAGAATAAATTAAGTGAACTAGCATCATAAATGCTCGCTATTCCATGCCCTTGGGAGTGTGATGCCATCAACAGTGATTAGCTTGAAAGTTCTTCTCCAAGCATCCGTTTAATAACATACGGTCCTTCACAAGTAGGATTCATATGTGATGGGACATGAATAACCAGTTTCAAGATGAGATCACTGATTTCAAAGGTCTCGGTCGGACTTTAGTGTTGTAGTATCGAGCGACTCGATATCGATGTCCAACTACCCTCAAATTAGCTTCCCTACGTTTCCCATCTACCAAGTCTTGAGATTCTAAGAGGAGATCTCTATTCGTTCTAGGGTCGAGTAGGTCACTCGATGAGAAGGGATTTCGAGTTCAATAAGAATGATGGCTTCGGAACCATAAGCAAGAACGAATGGAGTATGGCCAATCGCGGACTTGTGGGTGGTTCTGTAAGCCCATAATGATGTCGTGAGTTCATCCACACACTTTCATCTAGCCTTTTCCAAACATTTTTTTAGAATGGACTTTATGATTTTGTTCACATTTTCCACCTATCTATTTGCCTGAGGGTAAACAACTATCGCAAATATCTTTTCAATATGATGCCGACGGCAGAAATCTTTGAATTCAATGCTGTCGAATTGAGTTCCAATATCAGTTACGATGGTTCTTGGAGGACCAAAACGATAGATGATGTTTCAAATAATGAATCTGATTACTTTCTTCGCCATGATCGTGGCTAAAGGTTATGCTTAGCCTATTTGGTGAAGTAATCAACTGCTATGATGGCGTACTTCGTACCACCTTCAGAGATCGGTAAGGAACCAATAATATATATGCTCTATGTGGCAAATGGCCATGGACTGACCATTTTTGTAATTCTCATCGGTGGAGTTCATAGAACTTTTGCATATATTTGGCACCTGTCGTATCTCTTAGCTTAGTTAGCAACATCCCGATTGATAGTTGGCAAGTAATACCCATATTGGAATATTTTCTTTGCTAGGGTTTGCCCCTCAGTGTGACCGCCACACTCCCCTTTATAAATTTCACTTAGGACCTATTTTATTTCATCATGAGCAATACACCGGAGCAAGGGAATGGAAAAACCCTTTCTATACATGACTCCTTCTCGAATGATATATCATGAAGCCTTATGAAGGATTTTTCACCTTTCATTCCTCCGTTTGGAAAGGATTCCCGGTAGCAAATAATCTTTAAATGGAGTCATCCACGACTCCTTTTCAGGCTCCGTCTCTAGTATTCAATCGATTTCCATCTGATTTATGCTCGGAGCGACTAATACTTTGACTGGAACTAAGCCCATTTGTTATGCATCCCCGGTACTAGCAAACTTTGCCAATGAGTCAGCCTTTTTGTTTTGATCTCTAGGAATGTACATAATGTCATAATACTCAAAGTCAACTAATAGCTCTTGAACTCGGATAGGGTATGAAGCGAGTCATGGTCCTTTAGCCTAGTAATCTCCCTTGACTTCGTATACCACCGACTGGGAATCGGAAAAGATTTCAAGAGATTTTATTCCCAGTTCTCTGGAAAGTTTGAGTCCAGCAATCAGATCTTCATACTCAGCTTCTTTGTTCGTTGTAGGGAAGTTGAGCTTCAAGGCGTAGCATATTGATCGATCCTTTGGAATACTAGCACAACTCCAGCTCCAGAACAACAATCATTGGATGCTTCATCCGTATACATTTTCCACCGAGTGGTAGGGGCTCCACCACTCCCTGGGAGATCATCTTGTGCATTGAATTCTGCTATAAAGTCTGCCAGCACATATCCTTGGATGGCTCTTTGAGGGAGATAGTTGATGTCGAATTGGTTCAATTCGATGTTCCACTTCAGTAACCTCCTAGATGTCTTAGGTCGCTGTAAGACCTATTGTAACTACTGATCGGTGGAGACGTTGATGGGATGAGCTTGAAAATAAGGGCGGAGCTTGCGTGAAGCAATCAACAAGTAGTAAGCCAAATTTTGTATCTTCAGATAGTTTCTTTCTACTCCAATAAATTTCTTTCTAACATAATAGATCGATCTCTGGATTCGATTCTCCTCCAGAAACAGCGCGACACTTATAGCATGTACTGACAAGGCTAAGTAGATATAAAATTCTTCATGATCCATCAGCTTAGACAAGATGGAAGGCCTCCCTTTGTGGTTCACCAAAGCTTGGAATGTGTCTTTACAATCCTGCTCCATTCAAAGTACACATTCACAATCCTGTTCCATTCAAATTTCCTTTTCTCTCTTCTAATTAAGTCGAAGAAAGGAACACATTTATCGGTGGCTCTGGAAATAAATCGACTTAGGGCGGCAACCTTCCCATTTAAGATTTGTACTTGTTTGATAATGTTTAGCACCTGAATGTTGCAAATTTCTCGAATCATCTCGGGATTACCTTCGATTCCGCGAGCATTGGCAATGAAACCCAAGAATTTTCCTGATGCGACACCAAAAGAACATTTTAGAGGATTGATCTTCATTTTGTAATATCACAGGATATCGAACATCTCTGCTAAGTTTCTGATGTTATCGCTTGATTGTCGTGACTTCACTAGCATATCATCCAAATATACCTCCATTGTCTTCCCAATCCGACCTTTAAACATTCGGTTGACCAAGCGCTGATAGGTTGCTCTAGCATTCTTCAATCCAAATGGCAGTACCGCATAGGAATACAATCCCACATCGGCAATAAAGCTGGTGTGTTCCTGGTCGGGGATGTGCATTGGGATATGATTACATCTAGAGTATGCATCCATGAAAGATAGCAACTCATGTCTTGTGGTTGAATCCACCAACTGGTCAATCCTTCGAAGGGGAAAACTTTCTTTCAGACATGCCTTGTTTAGGTTTGAAATGTCAACGCACGTTCTCCATTCGCCTTTCTCATAGGTACAGGATTGGATACCCATTTAGGATAGAGGGCGTCGTGGATAAACCCGTTGCTTATCCACCTCCTCTTTAAGGGCTAAAGATCTCTTTGGATCCATGTCGTGCCTTTTCTGCTTCACCGAGACATTCTCGGGTCAATATTTAATGCATGACTTACAATGGCAGGCGAGATCCCATAAATGTTAGAATGAGTCCAAGCGAATACGTCAATATTCGCTCGAAGAAAACCAGCTAGTTTTTTCATCAACGGGGGGCTGAGCTACTATCTGATCTTTAAGACCCATGACAGGTCGTCATGGCAGACCGTGGATTCAATTGTTAGCTCATCTGGTGCAGCCTTGGTCTCTTTGGGCTCCTCCTTGTCATCCCTCGGATCTATGTCTTTATAGAATCGATTGTGGCGCCCGACCCAAAGCTCAGGCGCTGGTTTTCAATCTTTAGTGGCTTGGATGTGGAGAGATCTGTACACACCCTTACCTTTCTCCTTCCATTGAGCGTCCCTTGACTCAGCCACATAACGGGCACGTCCAATCACCTGATCTCCATGCATAACTCCTACCTCATTGTCAGTTGGGAATTTCAAAGTCAAACACCATGGGGCAAGAGCTGCATGGAATTCAGCTAGGGTTTGTCGGCCCTAAAAAGCATTGTATGGAGAATCAACATCAAAAACAACAAATGGTAACATCCACACTCTCCTGCGGTCACCTTCTCCCAATTCTATGGGAAATTCGACATAACCGACAGCTTCAGTCGCAAACACCGTTAAAGCCATAAACATGGGATTTCGGCGGTTTCAAGTCCTTGGCTTCCATCCTCATCTGGTCGTAAGCCTTTTTGAAAATTATATTTACGGAACTTCTACAGTCAACCAAGATCCTCCTCACTAAGGCGGGGCCGATCATGGTTGAAATGACCATTGGGTCGATCGTCGGTGCCTCCTCCTTGTTTGCATCTCGGCTTCTGAATACAATATGGTCTGCTATTGTATGATATTGTTTGGCTGGAGCCCCATCTTTTATACTTAAACACACTCAAAATTCATATGCTTGATCGAGCTAGCATAGCGCTCTATCTCGTGTCAGCTCTTATCATTTGGGTGCAGTCCTCCGACTATTGTGTTGATAACAATTCTTTCACCAGTTCACGTATGCACCTCAACCATGTGCGGTGCTTGTCCTCGGTTGAGGTCGAATGTCGCCTGCCTTCCATCCTGCGGAGCTTTAACAAATTGCTATATCTTTCTTTCCCGAATTAGTTTCTCGATAACATCTTAGAGATGCCTACATTCATTCATGTTGTGACCATACCATTTGTGGAACCGGCAGTACTTTCCAGTCTGCTTTTACTTCTCTGCCAATTCTTTTGGAGGTGGCTTCCTATACTTCATGGTATTGCATGTAGACAAGTAGACATTCTCTAGAGATATATTCAGTGGTGTGTAGGCATCAAACATTGGATTCCTTGGCTTTCCTCTTACAGAATCCCTATTTCGTTCATGGTTCCTATCACCGCCTTTCTTTTGTTGATTTGGTTTACTTTGGACATTTACTTGAACTCTCCCAGAACTCTCCCCGGACTACTTCACTGCAATGTTACTTTGCATTCCCTTTCCACTCAGTCTGACAACATTCTTCTTCCTAGAGCATCTAGCTTCCTCTTTCCTCAAATACTGAGCTGCTTTTGCATAGAAATGCTCCAACGTCTTGGGTGGTTTGCCAGCTAACCAATCGCCAAAGTCAGATTCTGGATCAATCTCTCTTGTTTCCGCCATCAATATTGAATGGTCATTCAGATTACTGGCTTCTATGACAGCCATATGAAATCTCTCCAAGTAATATTTTAGTGATTCTCTCAGAGCCTGTATACCACTTGATAGGTACATTACTTCTTTAGGGTGAGCTATGTGCACAAGAAACTGCTCCACAAACTTTGTTACTAAATCGTCAAATTAGAGATCGACCATGGGGATAATCTCATAAACCACATCGTTGCTATGTCAGAAAGAGTAATGGGAAAACATCTACACTTTGTGGCATCATCGGCTCATGCAGAGTTTATCAGCCATTCATATCTCATAATGTGTTGCCTAGGGTCGATTCTTCTCTCGTAGGCAGGCATCGACGACATGCTAAATCTCCTTGGATATTCCGCGTGTAAAATATTGTTATTGAACGAGTTGTGGCTCCTTGTGATTCACATCATTGGTCAAGCCTTGGCTTTCCCTTACTAGTTGTCTGACAATAGCCGACAAGTCCAGTATCTGGATAGTTGGAGTCAAGCCTTGGCTTTCCCTTACTAGCTGTCTGACAATAGACGACATTAACCCACTTCCAAAAGTTGGATCGGCACCGATCATTTCAAATGGATGAGCACCGATCATTTCAAATGGATCGGCACCGATCATTATCGGTCTGTCTAGATCGGTCGGATGATGGTGGCTCTATGTTTCGGCATGGTATCCGTCGGTTCTGCGATGTCTATGTCTGTGATAGTCATTTGATGAAGTTGAGCTCTATGATGTAAAATAAGGAGTTCGCTCCCTCCTAGTTTTCCCAGGTTGTTTATATCTGAGTTGGTTCATTAAATCGATATTGGCTTGAATCTGTTGGTTCAACCATCGGCGGTTATCCACGAGCTCTTTCATCAAATTCTGGAAATAATCCCTTGTTATGGAATCAGTTGGATTCTGGGCATCAACTGGATTGGTAGCAATATTATCTACTAGTAGATTGCTCTTGCCTCCTTATTGGATCCTATCATTCTCAATTTCCTCTGCGTTTTGAGTGGTAGATCTGGTGTTCCTAACAATTGTTGATAGTTTTCCTTAGAGTTTTCAAATCTGAATAGAACAGATAAAATTCTTGAAGACAATTCCAGATCTCTTTTTTGGGATTTGTGCAATCCAATAGCAGCAAAGGGATCCAAATAGAGATGACAATCTCCTTCTCAGTGAAAGCACCAAAATGTTTGCACCAAAAATTGTCCCAAACACCCAATAGAGATTTTGTAGAGAAATAAATGAAGAATATTCACTTAAAATAGAGGAAACAAACAATTAAATAACAGAATGTAAGCAATAACAAGAAGACAACGATTTATAGTGGTTCGGTGTTGAAAGTCTACATCCACTTTAGAGAAATAACTTTATTAAACACTCGAATTACTGAGTACAGAAGGATGGATCGGAGTAGAATCCCCAATTACAAAAAAGTGCCAAGCAACAAGCAACGTAAAGATTCTAAAAATGAACAATCAAGTCTATATCTATAGGGGAAGATGGTGAAATAACTTCCTGTAATTTGGAAATGGAGTCTCCAGATCTAGAAGAAGTCATGGTATCGACCACTTGTCTAACATTTGTCTCAATAATGATTGGTATCGATCGTTCTATGGGCTCGTTTTGGCATGTGATCGATATGTTGGGCTCCAATCTTCAATATATTTATGTTCCCAAAGTTTCATGTTTATTTAACTTGTAGCTTTTAAAATATTGATCATTTTCCATTGAGTGAACTGTAATATTGATATGGTACGATCCATAATTGGTGAATACAGATCGAACCCGATCCATTTTCAGTAGATGATATATTTTCATAGTTTTATCATTCTATTGAGTCTTTCTTCTACTTTCACTCCTTCCATGCTTCATATTATCATCTATGCTTAACCTCCGGGCTTCGTAATTGTTAATCTGACTTGTCAGTCCCGATGATAGTCGAGTCTAACTTGTCTAATCAATTCGAATATAGCCAGACCAAAAGGCTGGATAACAATAAATTACCAAAATGTTTTCTATAAAAAATACGGGGTGCTACAATGTCCCTCCTTAAAATAATTTCATCCCTAAAATTTCAAGAGATGGAAAATACAACTCGTAAATTCAACAATATAATAGCAACCATATGTATGTGCAATACATACACTCAAACCATACTGCACACAAAGCATCCAAACAATCCTTATCAAAAATATCCATTTCCTAATATTTCTAGTGATATAAGATATGATACCCATATGGATACCAATTGTAATCTGAATCCTGGTAGCAATATATAGTAATGGAAAAATAGGTGTAAATTAACAATACATAGAAATGTTAAAATAAATGCACACAATAATGCGCTTCCATTAATCAGCGTATGTCATGAATTTGGCATGTGATTAATGCATAATACTAATGCACCACCTATACAATGCAAGGTCATGGAATTTGGGCATGGATGTAAGATATCCTAAAATATACTGATAATTTCAGTATGTATGCAACATGATATATAACGAGTCAAATCATATTTCAAAACATAAGTCATAAGACAAAGTTTACCAAACCATCCAATTTCCTAATTAATAGTTGTTATCCAACCTTGTGGCCAAGCCATACACGGAAGATCAGATCAGTCGAATAGAACAATTACCAAGCTAGAATTCAAAGCGATAATTGCCAAGCTCAAATGTCGAACAAGACCAAGCGGTGAAGCCATAAGCTGGCCAACTATATTCAAAGTATGGCCCACAATCCTCCCACAACAAATGCAAAAGCTCAAAGACCTAAGTTTTAAGTTAAGTCATAGTTGGATACCAAACCATGATCAGGTTTTGGTACCAATCTTAGATGTTTGCCTTGTCTCCATTCATAATTCATGTTGTGCAATGTTAGGGCCATTGTTAGTGAACATATACCAACATGGAATGGTTTGCTCACCATTCTTGACTCAAACGAATGATAGATAAGTCAAGTACTCTTGTCCAACCTCCGAACCAAGAGATCCATCTAAGTTCAAGCTCATAACAATGCAACCAAATGTCAAGGATGAGATACAAGTTAGCCAAGTGTTCATAAGAAACTAAAGTGGTTCGTTGGGTAATCTCATGGATCGGTACTGATCCATGAGCATGGTTCAGTAATGATCCCTTAACATTGATGAGTTGGCCATGACCTTTTTAGTTCAACTTCACCTGGACGTGGGGAACATGTCCAAAACATGGTGGAGATAATTCCATCAACCTACAACTATAAATAGAGGAGAAGGGGCATTGTTTAAGGAAATTTTAGCTTGTTTAACAAATTTTTACTTTCGAAATCATGATGTGATATGCATTATGTTATTGTATTTTGTTCTAATAGATCCATTAGCCACCTATAGTTTTGTATTAAGTACTTATTGGATATGTCGATCCACTTGAGTAGAAAAAAATAGATAGCAATTGTCGACATATTCAATAGATATTAAGACAAGGCTATAGATGGTCGCTCCTAACCAAACCTATTCTCCGCATTAGCAGACAGAATTACCCAGTAATTCTCATTGTTAACGTGGGTCTCGGGGTGGGGCGTCACCACAGATCAATTGCTCCATAAGATCAATCTTGTAAAACTTAGCGGAAACATAAATAAATTTCAATTAGACATGGGTCATTGATTAGCCAAACCACTATAATTGTTGTGTGTTCTCTTTTCCTCATTTTCAATTTATTTTCTTCATTTTCTTCCTTTCGTTCTCCAGCAACTTTTTCAACCGAGCTATTTCAGAGTCTTTCTCCTTTGTAGACTTCTTGAGCTGCTCATTCTCCAATGATAGATTGTGGCTCCTATGATGAGTTGCCTCCACTGCCTTATGCTGGTTTAGAGGATCCTCCTCGGCTGACTTAGTTAGACCCTCCACCTGCTTCTTTGCTTTGGCCAATGATGCGTTGGGCTCTTCAACTTCCTTTTCAAAATGAGAGATAATGCACTTATTTTATTCTTGTAGCAGTTTCACTACATCAAGCTCCACTTTTCTCTTATTGTCACCTTCAGAAATAGCCTCAGCTTTTTTTTCCATTTAAAGCACTGATCATATATGTCATCCACATAAGCTACAACATCGGATTGGTCCCTCAGGGGGATATCCTTTAGATGGGGAACAAAAATGACATCGACGAAGAAAATCTTCAAAAAAGCACGCTTCATTTTAGCCACATGTGTGCTGGACAAGTTTTCTATTTTTATTGTAGTAGTAGGGACTTGAAATGACCACTTTTCGAACCTTATACAAGAAGTATCAAAGGCGACCAGTCCTGATAACTGCTCTGATCATTGTGGCAAATGTGTAGATATTGTTGGTTGTGTTGATAGAGGAACTGAAATAGGGGCAACCATTATCTTAGTGGATAGGACATGATCGGGTCTCGTCAAATACAAATCCATATTATGCGGTAAGGGTGAACGAGACCTGTGTCGTGGATGACTCATGAGATCGATAAACTGTGTCCCGGTTCCTATGATCCCAGACCGAATGCTTTCTCAAATCAGAATCATGAGATGAATCATGAGAATGGCCGATCAATCCATGGTTCATATATTTGTACCTCTGGCTCTAGACGTTGTCATATAAAATCCTACACTTCATCGAATCTGTAAATGAAACATGGATAAGTTAACACTAACAGGATGAAAACATAGTGCAAACAATGCAAGAATGTAGTTTCGTGTAAGTGTGGAGTGTCCTAGTCTCACTCCATGGACCATGGACTTGGAGCTTGCTAATAGGGGTTATTTCCCCCGCACAAGTAGCAGGCACATTATATGGTAGATGAATTGGAGATTCAATATTCTCGATGCTGAGGCGGAGGCCAAAAGAGCCAAATTTGTCTGAAATACTCCTTAAGGACCCGAAGATATCCTAGAAGGTAGGATAGGTGTCTCTCTTGTTGTAGCAACTGGTGGAATCTGCGTGGATGCTTTAGAAGAAATGATCTTTATTTTAGTTTGGTAGAGACAAGTGGCACATGGACTTCTTTGCTCTCGTCACCGGATGACTCATGACTATGGTCAGCACCATCACCACCACGATCCCTATCCTGAACAGGTTCTAAATTTCCTCTTCTATTGCCTCCAGTCCTTTGACCCACGTTGAGATCGATAATGGAGTTCAAGTTAAAGGGCACCTCCTAACCTTCACTGACATCCGTGGCAACATCGTGTTCTTATAAAGGATCGTCACCATCATCATCATCATCCTCCCCAACCTCCAGAATATGGCCGACACTACGACCTTCCTTTAACAAGTTATATGTACGTAGATTCTCATCTATGCGAAGCATTCTCATTTCCCTTCCTTTAAATGGGACTCAAAGGAGATCCACAAGGGTACTCATTAAGGCCATGCCACTACGCCTTCTCGAATTATCTGCAAACACAAGTAATTATGATGTGAACAACAGAAACTATAGCATCTGTATCGAAAAAAGAGGAGGTAAAGATGAGACTTACATTTAGACGGGCACCTTAATGCAAAGCCAGGCAGACAATGTACAAAAAAGAATTCATCTTTGAAGTAACTAAACTTGTTATAGAGGCCCAACACTATTCGATAGCTCCTAGAAGGTTCCAAGAAGACAAGCAAAGGGGATTCTTTTTGGCGTTTGAAGCTATATAGATAACAGATCTCTTGAGCATTGGGCTAACGATTCAAGTGGCTGATGAAAATTATGTACATGCTATTCAGAAAAGCATAACTATAGGGATGTAGTTGGGCCGGAGCTAGCTTCATAAACTACAGGATTGTACGAATAAAATGGTTGAACGACGAAACACGACCAGCCATGCATATGTATCGATGGCAAGCTGTATACCCTACTAAGGGAAGATGCGCTCGTTGATGGTGTGTAGGAACTAATACATCTTAGAATGGAATACTAGCTTTTCACATATTCTCCTGAGGTATGGTTCATCAACTTTCAAAGCTGGGTAATCCTGGGGATCGTCCAAAATAATGGCATCCCCATATCAACATCAGGGGCAGCCCCAATTGTAGGCCCTTTGGTCGGTACAAAAGGGATTATTTCTACGGGTCGTACTACTTGGTGACAAGTTAACTGAGGAGCATGTCTCATTGTAAGTAATGTAGTAGAACTTTATTCTATGTAAGATTCTGCATATATTGATGTCGAAGGACCTATGGCCATAGCGGAGAGACGCGAGGAGCATCAACATTCCATAACGATCAAAGCTTCACACATAAGTGATATCAAGCATATTAAAAGCTATATTCTTCATGGTGGAAAAAGTGTCCTGTATAGTCGATGTACAAAACATGACTGATACCGACATATGTTGGTCAATCAGATCTTGCACATCGATGCAAGGTAATAGTATATAGTTAAAAATTGTGCAGTGTATGCATGTGAAATTGTATGGTAAGTGCATTTGACATCGTGTAGTTCAAATCTCCCATTTGGCATAAAGATATTAGCAGACAGTTCGTTCAAGTGTTGATATATATTCAAAGTGACCATCATCGAAGGCCATCTAAATGAATCATAAATCATCAACCATGGTTCGACCAAGCTTGCCATGGAGCTTGTTATCCATATATGTTTAATGTCAAATGTACTTGAGAATTCATCAAGGAAAAGGAAGCATGGAAGATATGGAAGCATTCAAAAAAGTAAGGGGTATTGCGTATCTAATATAAAGACATTTATTGAGCTCCCATTCAGGAGCTGAGTGGCTTAAAGAAATTAGTAAATAGCTAGAGATGTCTACAAGGGTTGTCAAGTTTAAAGACAGAAAGGTTGTTGAATCTCTATGACTAAGGAAGTAGTGTTGAGCCTCAACAACAGCGAGGATTGTCGAGTATATAAAGTAAATGAGGATAGCAAACCTTAAGCCATCACTAGAAGATGTCGAATATCTAACAATGAGAAAAATGTCGAAATTCAGGTAGTCGTCAAGCTGAGAAGAAGTATCAATTCCTCAAAGGATAACGAGTTTGTATAACAACAAGAGTTATCAGGCATTTAATAAGGGACGAATGATGTCACACATCAATAACGAAGAGAAGTATTAATGGCCTAACAGCAAGAAGTTATCAAATGTATGAAAGGCAATAGAGATGTTAAACCACACAACACAAAATGTTGAAGAGTATAAGATATGGGAAGAGTGCTGGACCAGTTAAATATGTCGAGCATCTGGTTATAAGGGGGTATATCGAGTCCCTATGGAAATTAAGTCTTAGACGTATTAACTATCATCGAGCCTTTACAGCACTAGCTATTATAAAGCAACAAAAGATATCGAGCTTCAACAAGAACGATGGGCTTTAACATTAGCAAAGGGTTTTGAGATTTACAAGTAGCAAGAGATGCTGAGCCTAAAGGGACATAAAGGATATCGTGTATCTATAATTGTATAGATTGAAGGTTATCGAGTAAATACATTGATGAGGGATGTCGAGAATCAACAATACAACGAGGGTGTTGAATATCAACAATACAAAGAGATGGCGAGTGTTTATCTGGATGGACATGTGTCAGCTATCCCGCCTACTTCTACCTCTATAAGTAGACTCCTTCCGCCACTTAGAGGGAGGCAAATCATTTCTTTCTCTACTTATCAAATTACAAGCTGTAAACCCTAAATTGATTTGAGGATTTCTTGAGATAATTGTAACTTTTTGCACAAAAGGACTTAGACAATAAACTTTGCACAACACAATTACCTTGATGTGTATATCTTTGACTATTATTGAGATAATGGACATGCATATGTCTTATTTTTGGACTTGGACTTAAATCTGGACTTGCATATTATAGATTTAATCAAGGCCACTTAAGCACATACCTAAATTAAAGCTTATATTGTGTAATGACTACTATGCCCATTAACATATGAACAAAAGATTGTGATTTATGTGAATGGCATATTTTTCTCATTAACGAAAAAGTAATGGACTGCTATGCGACTCGCCTATTTTACCCTTGGACATATGACTTAAGCTATTGAATTAATTCATGATTACATAAAATTAAATAGGCATTATTGGATCCATTTCAAATAATATTATCTTATACAAAATCTTGGGGGCTGAGCCAATTTTTAGTTTAATATTTTTGGCACTAGAAGGAGGGCTTGAATCTCCGTATTATCATTTCCTTACTTAAAAACTAATTATGTAAAAAAATTATTCCAGGTAAATGGTGAAGACCAGGAAATCTAATGGTCTAAATGAAGAATCTGTGCAAACAACAACCTTGGAGGATAATATCACTCTGATCTTTAATTTGGAGAATGCGATGATTGGACAACCTTCAGCGCCAGCAAAGCCAACATGCAACGAAGCTAAAATTTAATATCTAACACAACAAATTACAATGATGCATGAGCTTCTCGAGAAAGTTCTTTCTCAAAAATCCTGTAAAACAACAAATTTTAATGAAGAAGGAGAAGAAGTAGAATCTCTAAGGAATAACATTGACATTTTAATACTCAGAAGTAAAGATAGCGGTAAAAGTATCATGGGCCTACAAAGGAAGAATGGAACCCAAAATAAAGGATTGGCCATGTATTCTCCGAAATCACAAGTGCAAGAAGATAATAAAGCTAAGATGAATCTTGGGAAGGAAAACCAAGAAAAACTAGCAGAAAGGTCAACCGAACAATCAAATAGCTCAATCTCATGTAAAGAACATAAGCCTTATAGAGAGAATTATCGTGATGATGTAACCTACTTAAAGGACATGGCTAAAGAAATGGTGAAACACAAGCTTAATCTTAAAGGAAAAGGGACCCTTGATCCAAGGTTAAAAACAATCTCCGTGAAGTTCCATTCGTAGAGGAGATAATGTCTGTTATAATTTCATTACACATTAAAATCCCTTTACTGAAGTATAGCGGAACCACCGATCTCGATGATCATCGGTTAGCTATTGAGAGCCCAATGGATTTGCATAACGCTTCTGGAGCAGTACATTGTAGGCTCTTCCCTACGACTTTTCAAGGAGCAGCTACTAAATGGTACATGCACTACAGAGAGAAGACTATTTACTCTTGGGAAGGATTCTCTTATGAAATTTTAGCACAATTCTACATATGCAAAGATCCTACCATAGATTCTAATGTGCTAGCTAATGTCAAAAAAGACTATGAGAGTTGCTTGGCAAATATCTAAGGAGATTCAACATAGAGGCGCTAAAAGCAGTTAACATGACTGATGGGGAAAAACTGATAGCAGTATGCTCATGGTTTATTGAACAGACTCCCTTCTGGAAGGAACTCTATGTCCATGGGTGTAGAGATCTACAAGATTTCTATTTCCAAGTTAGTAAGTTCATTCGCATAGATAAAATGTACCATACTAAGAAGAAATCTCAACCAAAGAAGAAAGGAGAAAAATTCAGTTTTGATCACCCTAACAAAAAGCCAAGATGGGATGAAAGTATAAGAGGAAGGTGGGAGTAAATCCCTAAATCCAATTATGCAGCCTTGTACAAACCCATCTCCTATATTTTTTTCTATGGCCAAAGGTGGAGGAAATTTTCCTACTTCCTACAAAGAAAGGAACAATCCCAAACCAAAACGAGGAGGATATTACTGTGCTTACCATAAAGCAAATGGACACAAAACTGATGAATGCCATGTCTTAGCAAGGATAATCCTGAATATGATCAGATCAGGATCTCTGGAGGAGTTTATCAAGGAAGCATAGAATTCTTCACATCCCGAAGGGAATAAAAAGAGGACTCTAAACAACACTAAAAAATTTTAGAAAGCGATTTTCAATTAGACTTTATTCCTCCAATTAACCACATTGATGTCATTCACGGGGGTCTCCATCTCGTCGGAAGTAACAAAAGGGCCAAGAGCATATATATAAGGGTAATAAGGGATGGGTCTTCTCCATTCAGTAAGATTCACCGTTTAAATTTCAACTCCAAATGCCCAACTTAACAGTAACTCCATAAGAGCTAAGATGAGTCCATCGCCTGCATAACGATCCACTTGTGATAACTTCACAAATTATGCTCTCTATTATAACAAAGCTCTTAATGGACACTGGAAGTGTATTATACATTATTTTCAAGCACTCTTTTGATCAAATGAATATTCTAAAGGAGAAGTTGGACCCAAGCTTCGAGCCCATCTTTGGGTTTAATAATAAAGGGTCTACTCCAAAAGGGAAGATCAAGCTCTAGGGGCAAATGGGATCCCGCAGCACTGCAGAACATTTGAAACTCTATTCATAATAATAGAACAGCCCTCCTATTATAATGCTTTCTTTGGAAGGCCAGCTCTAGTTGAAGGGAATGTATTCGTCTTATCGGAATATCTAATGGTCAAGTTCTAGACTAAGAATGGTTGGGGTACCATAAGAGGGGAGAAATTTAGTTTCGGAGATCGCTACACTTAAGTATTTCAAAAGAGATGGGATGTCTTGTTATGGTTTGGAAAATGGTAAATCAAGAAAAAATGAAATTAAGAAGCCCTTGGATAATAGTCTTTTAGGCCTACTATGCAAGGCAAACAAAAATACAAGAGAAGTTAAAAAACCCGAAAATGTATAAAGAAGATTCAACTTCTTTGAAAGAAAAGGAAAAAGAAAACGAAAAGAAGCAAACTAGATAATTGGTGAAATAGAGGATGAAGAAATCGATACCGAATTAGATTGCAGAAATGAGCAAGAAAGAATGAAATCCATCGAAGATCTAGAAGAGGTAATCTTAAATTTACTTAAACCAATAAAAACAGTAAAAACCAAAAAAGAACTAAAAGAAAATCTCAAAAAAAAGCTTACCTAATTTCTCTAATCAAGCAAAGATGTGTTTGCTTGGACTCACTCGAATATGGTTGGGATAGATCCAGCAATTATGAGCCACACTCTAAATATAAATCCATGTATCATTCCTGTTTGATAAAAGAAAAGGTGATTTGATAAAATTCGATCCCATGCACTAAAGGAAGTGGTTAAAAGATTACTCGAGAATGGGCTCATCGGAGAAGTATTCTACCCCAAATGATTGGCTAACCCTGTATTAGTTAAAAATTCCAATGGAAAATGGAGAACATGCAACGATTATACTAATCTAAATGAGACATACCACAAAGATTGCTATCCTTTACTTTGAATAGATCAATTGGTTGATGCCACAAGTGGACAAAAGCTACTATCTTTTATGGATGCATACTCAGGATATAATCAAATCCCCATGTTCAAACCAGATGAAGAAAGCAAAAGTTTCATAATGGATTGGGGGACTTACTGCTACAAAGTATGCCTTTTGGGTTGAAGAATGCATGGGATACATATCAAAGATTAGTAAATATAATGTTTAAGGAACAAATCGGACAAAACATGGAAGTGTATGTGGACAATATGATAGTTAAGTCCTAAGAGGAAATTAACCACTTAAAAGATCATGAAGAAATATTTGAAGTACTAAGGAAGTAAAAAAAATGAAGTTGAATCCATAAAAAGTCCCTTTTGGAATACAATCTGGTAAATTTCTAGGATATATCGTCAGTATCGGAGGATTGAGGCGAATCCCGACCAAATCAAAGTGATTAAGGACATGGTAAAACTGAAAACAAGTAAAGATGGAATGAGCCTAAATGGAAGGGTGCCAACTTTAAACAGATTTATTTCTAAAGCCAATGATAATTTCATCTCCTTCTTTGATGTGATTAAGAAAAAAGGAACTTTGAGTGGGGAGAAGATAGCAGAAAATCCTTTAAAGAATTAAAGGACCATCTTGAAAAACCTCTGATCTTATCTAGTCTCATAGAAGGAGATAATTTATACCTTTATATAGCAGTCTCCGAACATGCGGTAAGTTCGGTTCTAGTAAGAGAAGAAAATAAAACCCAGCTTCCAATATACTATACTGGTAAAAGACTTAAATAGGTAGAAGCTAAATATCAAGTTATATAGAATTTCGCATGCCGTCTAATTCTCACTGCTCGAAAACTAAGAGCCTACTTTCAGGCGCATCTAAACAAGGTCTTAACTAATTTTCTACTTAAGAAATCTTCAACAAACCCAAAACGTTTGGAAGGCTGTCAAAATGGTTAATAGAGCTGAGTCAATATGAGATTGAGTACCATCCCCGAGCGGCAATCAATTGACAAGCTCTGGCTGATTTCGTTAATGAATGTACAAGATTTATTGAAGAAAAATCGAGAAAGGAAAAAGATCTAAAACCTAAATGGCAACTATTCGTTATTGGAGCCTTGAATGAGCAAGGGACAGGTGCAGGATATGTAATCATTACTCCTGATGGACACCAGTTACATTATGCAATGAAATTAGGTTTCCCTATAACCAATAATGTGGCTGAATATGAATCAATGGTAGCAGGGCTTACCTTAGCCCTTTAGCTAAAGATCCTGAGAATTGAAATCTTTACTGATTTTTAATTAATGATTAATCAGTTAAATCAAACATATCAAACAAAGTATGCGAGTTAGTCCTTTATGTTATGAAGATATTCAAAATGGTAGCTTAGTTTGAAGATTTTTTGGTACAACAAGTACCCTAAGGAAAGAATTCACAAGCTGACTCTTTGGCTAAACTAGCTAGCCCGCGAGGAGCACCAAAAACTCGAGTTGTGTTAGGAGGCTTCCAAAAAAAATCTCATTGTTGAGGAAAAAGCCCCTAAACCAGAAAATGGAACCATGTGTTAACTAGATCCCAAGATCTTAAACATGAGGAAAAGGAAAATGAATCAACAGTTGATAATGGTGAAAACCAAGAAAGAACCATTCATACAAAAATAAATATCCAATATAAGAATAATTGGATCATTCCTATTGTTAAATACTTGGTGGAAAGGAGACTATCAAGAGATAAAAGTGAGGCTACAAGGATAAGGCACTAAGAACCAACTTTTACTATGTTGAATGGAATACTTTATAAAAGAGGATATTCGCTCCCTTATTTGAGGTGTGTTAATCCAAAAAATTGTTTAACGTTGCTAAAAGAGGCCCATGTGGGGTTCTGTGGAGACCATTCTAACGACATGAAGTTAGCCAAAAAGCTCATAAGCCAAGGATTTTGTTGGCCCTATATGAATAACGATGTTGTTAATTATGTAAAGGAATATGAAAAATGGCAAAGATTTTCAACAATCCCACATATGCCATAAACTGAGTTAACCCCAGGCTCAAGTCCATGGCCCTTTGATGTGTGGGGAATTGACTTAATAGGACGATTGCCAATATCAAGAGGCAGAGCCAAGTTTGCAATGGTCGCTATCGACTACTTTACCAAATGGGTAGAGGCAGAACCATTGTCAAATATAACTTCATGGAAAGTGCTAAAGTTTGTGATCAAGGACATAATCACACGATTTGGAATACCAAATAAGATAATCTCCGATAATGGGATGTAATTTGAAAGTGAAGAATTTACAAGATTCTGGGATAAGAATGGAATAATCAAAAAGTTTTCTTCAGTAACATATTCTAAGGCTAATGGAGCCATTGAAGCCACCAACAAAACCATTAAGACTATCCTCAAGAAATGGCTAGACATAGCAAAATGAAATTGGGTAAAAGAACTACCATTTGTGCTCTGGGCATTTCGAACATCTACTAAGACTACAACAGGACATACTCCATTTTCTATGACATATGGGTGCTAGGCAATGCTTTTGGTCGAAGTTGAGATACCATCCCATTGGAAGATTATATATGCTTTTGACTGTAATCAGGAGCTAAGAAAAAATCCTTAGATTTGATCAATGAACTAAGAGATAAGTCAACCATACGAACTATCGAATATCAACAAAGAATATCAAGGTAATACAACTCCAAAGTCAAAGGGAGATCATTTCAAAAAGGAGATTTAGCGCTCCGAAAAGTCATGGAAAACACCAAAATATAGCAGATAGACCAGTTGGACCAAACTGGAAAGGACCACTTATTATACATGAAGTAATCCCACCAGGAACTAATTAACTAAGCCAACCTAATGGTAATTTGATAGAAAAAACTTGGAATGTCGACCATTTGAGGCCTTATTTTCCTACAATGGATAAATAAGAAATTAATACAAGTAAATCTATGGAACCGATAACCAATAGAGAGAAAGAAACTCATAAATTAAAGGAAAAGTCTTTGATCTCGCCACAAGGGCTAGGTCAAAGCACCTCCTACAAGGAGGTCAGAGTAAGCCTCCGGTCCTATATATAAGTCATGGACAAAGCATTACAAGCCTTTAGTCCCGCCTATGTGGCCTATCCGAAGTGCCTCCAAGGGAAAGGATGGAGTAAGCCTTTGGTTCCGCTTAAGATGGCTTACCAAACGCACCGATTTGCCTAAAGGCCTGACCGGAGCGCTTCCTAGAGGATGGATGGGCAAGACTTTGGTTCTACCTAAGATGGCTTACCAAACGCACCGATTTGCCTAAATCGCTGCCTAAAAGGGAGTAAGGGGCTCAATTAAAACCTAAACCATTACGTAAAAGGTAATAAGGGGCGAAAGAGGTTAAAGACTAAATCATTACGTAAAAGGTAATAAGGGCGAAAGACATTAAAGCCTAAATCATTACCTAAAAGGTAATAAGAAGACAAAAGAGATTAAAGCCTAAACCATTACCTAAAAGGTAATAAGGGGAGAAAGAGACTAAAGCTCGAATCCTTACTTAGAAGGTAAGAGACTAAAGCTCAAATCCTTACTTATAAGGTAAGAAGGGGCAATATGAAGCAATCAGGCAAGTTTGACACCATCTTAAAGATAAATCAAAGCGATCATCTTAAGGAAGAATAATCAAACACAATCAAACTTACACAAAGCCAAGGGTAAAGAAGCCCTCAAAGGAAAGATCCTCGAACGGATTTATAATTCTCTATCAAATGGATTTATGGTCTCTTATAGACAAATTTCTAATTCTCTTGCCAGATGGATTTTTGGTCTTCTTACGAATGAATTTCTGATTCTTTTACTGAGTGGATTTCCTATCTTCTTATAAATGGATTTCTATTTCTCTTACTAGATAAATTTATGTTCTTCTCATAGATGAATTCCTGGTTTTCTGACCATATGAATTGTTGGTCTTCTTATCCGATGGATTTTTAATGAATTTCTGGACTTTTTATTGGTTAAATTTCTAGTCTTCTTACTAGACAGGCTTCTAGTCTTCTTATCAATTAGATTTATGGTCTTCTTTTCCAAATGTGTTTTCAGGACTTCTTATCCAGATGGATTTTCTGGTCTTCTCATACAGATAGATTTTCTGGTCTTCTCGTCGAGTTGATTTCTGGTCTTCCTATTTGATTTGTTTTTACACTAAAATGTAAAAAGCTTATTTTATACAAGGAGGTGGGCAAATGTTATTTTTTAACTGTCAAATGTACTTGAGAAGTCATCAACAGAAAAAGAAGCATGGGAAGATAGGGAAGCATTTGAAAAAGTAAGGGTTATCAGGTATCTAATATAAAGATAGTTATTGAGCTCCCATTCAAGAGCTAAGTGACTTAAAGAAATTAGTAAATAACTAGAGATATTGAATTACAAGGGTTGTTGAGTTTAAAGATAGATGGGTTGTCGAATCTCTATAGCGAAGGAGGTAGTGTCAAGGCTCAACAATCGTGATGATTGTCGAGTATATAAAGCAACGGAGGATAGCGAACCTCAAGCCTTCACCATAAGATGCCAAAAATCTAACAATAATGAAAATGTCGAACTTTAGGTAGTCATCAAGCTGAGAAGAAGTATCGAGTCCTTAAGGGATAACAAGTTTGTATAATAAAAAAACTTATCAGGCATTTAACAAGGATAAGATGATGTCCCACATTAACAATGAAGAGAAGTATTGAGGACTAACCACAAGAAGGTATCAAATGTATGAAAGGCAATGGAGATGTCGAACCACTACATCACAAAATATTAAAGATTATAAGATAAGGGAGGAGTGCTGCATCACTAAAAGATATCGAGCATCTGGTTACGGGGTGGGGGGAGGGTATATCGAGTCTCTATGGAAATCAGGTCTTTGATGTATTAACCGTTATCGAGCCTTTACAACACTAGCTATTGTAAAGCAATAATAGTTATCGAGCTTCAAGAAGAACGATTTACTTCAATATTAGCAAAGGATTTCAAGCTTTTACAAGTAGTAAGGGATGCCGAACCTCAAGGGACATAAAGAATATCAAGTATCTACAATAGTGTAGATTAAAGGTTATCAGGTAAATACATTGATGAGGGATGTTGAGAATCAAAAATAAAATAAGGGTGTCGAATATCAACACTATAAAGAGATGGAGATTGTTTAGCTGGATGGACACGCGTCAGCCATCCCGCCTATTGCTACCTCTATAAATATACCCCCTCCACCAAATAGAAGGGGACGAATCATTTCTTTCAGTACTCCTCAAATTACAATTTGTAAACATTAAATTGATTTGGGGATTTCTTGAGACAATTATAACTTTTTGCATAAAAGGACTCCGACAATAAACTTTGCATAACACAATTACCTTGATATATATATTTTGACTATTATTGAGATAATGGACATGAATATGACATATCTTTGGACTTGGACTTAAATCTGGACTTGCATTTTCGATTTGAACTGGGCTACTTAAGCCCTTGCCTAAATTAAAGCTTACTTTGCATAATGACTACTATGCCCATTAACATATGAACAATAGATTATAATTTATGCGAATTGCATATTTTTCCTATTAACGAACAAGTAGTGGACTACTATGCGACTCGTCTATTTTACCCTTGGACATATGACTTGAACTATTAAATTACTTCATGATTAAATTTAATCCTATGGGCATTATTGGGTCCATTTCAAATAATATTATCTTGAACAAAATCTTGGGTGTTGAGCCAATTTTTGGTTTAACAGAGCTCCACATGAATATTTGAGAGTATTTGGTCAAATTTACACTAAAAAGTAAGAGTCACTTTTTGAACCTCTCACTTGTCATGGGTACGACCCAAAGCCAACTCGAGTTGGAGTTCACAGGAAATAAACTTGAGTCACACCAATGAAATTTGCAACTTGCTTTATATACATTTCCTAATTCTTTCAAAGTACCATGTAACCTAATTTTTGGAGCAAAATTCCTGTTCGGGTATGGATGCTGATCCATAAGGGAATGGCCAGGGAGTCTGACTAGTTTTGAGGCATGGACGAAGTTCAAATCAATGATGAATCATCTTTAATCCATGCTACCTACCTAAGGTGTCTCGATTTGGTCGAATTTGGTAGGATTGGATTTAAATCTTGAGTGGTTCATATGGTTCGGTGCCCAAAGCTTGGATTGTAGAGTCTCTGGTGACGATGATGACTAGAGAAGATGGAGGCAGTAGCTTAAGGCATTGGATTATCCACGTGAAAGTTGGTAATGGCGAGATCGAGGATAGTAAGTCTTGAAGCAAAGAAATGAAAACAGATGAAATTGAAGTATGGGCTCATGCCTATATAAGCACCGAGCCATAGACTTTTCAGTTAAAATTCTCCTGGATGTGGGGAATATGGGCAAGAACGCGTTGGAGAGAATTTCATCAACATGCGGCTATAAATAGAGGAGAAGGGGGATTGTTTAAGAAATTTTTTAGCTTGTTTAACAAATTTCTATACTTTCTGTAATCTCACGATCATCACCGATCCATAACCACTGATCTATAAGATCAACCTTGTAAAACTTAGCAAAAACATAAATAAAGTTCAAATGGACGTATGCCTTTGATCAGCAAAACCACTATAATTGTTGATGTTCTCCTTTTCCTTGTTTTCAATTTATTTTCTTCATTTTATTCTCTACTATTAATCTTTATTTGTCCCAACTTTAGACGTAAACAATAGTAGGTACCTATAGCAACCATTCATCCACATTCAATAAACTAATCACTCTAACAAACATGCAAATGGAAAAATATTTCAAAAAAGAGTCGACATTAAAAGATCGAATTCTCTCCTTCCTATTCCATGTACTCTTAACTAGATCGTTCTTCCAACCTCAAATTATCTATTTTACTATTGGCGCGTAAACTCAATCCAAATCGCTACAAATGTACATGCATAGGCAAATCTCTATAATCCTTTCTACCAACTCAGGTAAAATGATGTCGACATGTACCATGATTGATAACTTGAGAAAAGTGAGACTTAACAGAAAACATAGCCTTTTGCAGCCCTCGATCAATATACACAATGCCTTAAATCAACCTAGTACCAATTAATTCATCTTCTGGATATTAAGGTAAGACAATTTGAAAGTGGATGGTGTCTCACCTAGCATCAAATAACCTGAATATCTCGCTGATGTTCATTCTCACCTAAGGACATCAAAATCTGGTGATCCCTTAAACTGATAAAAATAACATAACTTCTCTTCTAATTTCGATTCAACTTAAACTATACCTTTTCACTTATGATATTGCTTCTCCAATCTTCTAGCAACTATGATAACAAGGTACCACATTTCTATTCTATAAAATTTTCCCCTAACTTCTATAACGTATAAGCATTAAACATGCAAGTAAAGTAATCCTATTAGTTAATCCATTCAAATGTAGAAATCAAAATCCTAAGTCTAAGTGAATTTCTAAATTTAAGTGAAACCCTAACCTAAAATTGTTTTAGCATTAAAAGTAATCGACAAGGTTATACATCATTCACGTGCAACTGTTATACAATAAAAACCATGTATCCTTAAGTCGATGGTAGCTTTCTTAAATAAATAATCTCTTTTCAATCCAAGGTTGAAAATTATTCTATTATCCTCTTCTGAAAATCTTACCAAAATCTCTAAGTCTTATTCCCAAAGAAAATTGCCTCTACATCCGCAATGCGTGCACATTGTAATATCTTTTACTTAATGAGTATTAAAATTCTTTAATTAGCCATTCCTTATGTAACCTTAATTACAACTTCATCTAGGATACCTTTTGCCATTTGAAATTCTAAAATTTTACCACTCTTTAATACAACTCAGAATGAAGTGGTGTCTTGCTATATTAATATGGTAGACATAATGTTCAATATTTAAATAGTGTCATGCCCAAAAATTCATCTAGGAACATCTAAAATGCATGATTTCCTAGCTTAGTGAACATGAAATGGAACTCATGTCACATTAGCCTCAAACAATATACTTGCCGTTGTGATGACAACTCAAGTATCAATACTTTATAAATATCGCCATAGAATTTATACCGCATGATGACTACCTACTTGCCTTGTACCTATAACATCCTAAGCCAAAAAAATATGTGTGGTATAATGTTACTCAAAATTTTGGATCAGTGACACCCATCCACAAATAATTCAAATCGTCTACCTATTCCGTTGATGTTAAAACAACAAATACTTTAGGGACTTACAATCGATAAACGACTACTTTGGCTTAATAAAAGCATGCTCACATTTTGAGACCAAAAGAAAACTAAATTCTTCTTGGTATGGGATGTTAGAGGTGCAAATATCATTACGAATTGGATGTATGGTTAACTCCTGCCAGTCATGCAATAGCTGTATGTGGATATCATAGTAAGCTATTATATGTTCTTCATATAATTCATTTCTAGATTAGCTTTTAATAGCACCATCACTAAAAGACTTGAAATGGATTTTCTTCCAAAATTTAGTTCACATCCTACAGAGCCAACTCACAAAATTAGTACTTACCCAATAGTTTTGAAATTTAATCATACAAAAGATGAAGAAGATCTAAGCTAATGAAGTATCGTTATATCTTATGGACTATTATGTAGGGGCATGCTAATATTTGTAAGATGCAAATTAATTTCAGTTAGTTTAACTCATTTGTCGTTTACAGTAAATTATATTTTACCATATATTAGGCTTATTTTATATTATATCCATAGTTTGATGTGTGTGTGTTTCTTTTTCTTAAGCCTGAATGCTTTTTGAGCTGGCATAATTGACCTTGATTGTTATGATTTTTTGTTTGCATGTATATAAACAATTATTGACCATATTTCTATATCAGTGACGATTAAATAAAGTTGTATATACATGCATGAAATAGTGGGAATTGCAACTGAAGTGGGTAGCAAAGTGACCAAATGCAAGGTTGGTGACAAGATCAGAACGGGCTGCATGGTGAACTCCTACCAGTCATGCAACAGTGTAATGAAAACATGGAAATTCGACTCAATCTCTATTACAACAAGCTACCACCAAGTTGTGAATCCTCCTGATCATTCTGCGGTTAATACTTTTATGATGGAACCGATTAAAAGCTTTTCAAACGAGGAAAGCAGGTATACATGATTTATTATTATACTTATGTTTAGCAATTTTATGTCTATATGAAGCAATTAGTAAACAATGATGTTATAATTGTTCATAATTGGTAAATAATGCTGAATTTTGTAATAATATAATTAGAAAACACATGTTTACCCCATGTTTTATTTTTACAAAATGTTTCAATTGAATTTTCAAATTATTATCTATTCTTCTTCCTTATGTATAGCCATGAAAAGAAAAGGTTATAATTGCAGCTTCGAGGAAGTATACATTAGTGAACGCAATATATAAGAGATCATGTTCATTATCAATATTGGAAATGAATCATATGTATTGATGAAAATATAGTATGCTATTATTCAAATAATGTTCTTTATATAATTCATTTCTAAATTAGCTTGTAGTAGTACCATCACTCATAGACTTGAAATGGATTTATTAACACATGATTTCTTAATAAGACTGTTAAAATTTGTAACAATTTGGCAATGGAAGTAAGCATGCTTGCCATTTCTGAAGCTTTAGCTCTTGGTCAAAATCTGGGTATTTTGGCCACCACAATATCAAAAAAATTCAACTTATCAAGTGCTAGGTGCTGAAGTAGGTATATGTTATATTTTATGAGAACTTTTGTGATAACATCATATTAATACATAGTACAAATTGAAAATAGTTTAAGGAATACAAATAATAAGTATTGAGTTCTTTATTAATTTTGAATATGCCGCTCGTATATATTTTAATTGCTACTTTGTTGTATAACTGAGGGTTTACTTCATATATTTTTATATTTGATTTCTATTTATCCAGTATAATATTTATTTGATTTCTATTTATCCAGTATAATATGTATTTTTATTTGCTTTATCTTTGTTGTATAATATTTTTAAAATGCAATTTGATACCGTTTCAGGTTTTAAAACATAAAACAACATGATTTTTTTTTTGCTTTAGCTAACATTTGCTTTGGTTGTTATGAAACAACCAAAGCAAAAAAGTGGTCATTTGCTTTGGTTGTAATCAAACAATCGAAGTAAAAGACTGGTCATTTTCATCGGTTGTTACAAAACAACCGAAGCAAAAAAAACTCCTTTTCTTCGGTCCAACAATCGAAGCAATAGACTTAGGCATATTGCTTCATCTTCATTTGCTTCGGTTGTTGAATCGAAGCAATAAAAGTTAAACCACCAAAGCAAATGACATGTTTCGTAGCTGTGAGTATAACTCACATTGCTAAGCCTACCATTTGGGTTTACAATCCCAATGTAATCCTTTGGGTTAACGATCCCAATAATAACTTGTCACTTAGGAATTTAGTAACCTCCTCATTAACACCCAGATCCTAAGCTCTATATCATTATACAAGTAGCAATAAGGGTGGATTAACTGATCTAACTCCTCTGTAGGATTAATAGATCCTACTATGATGAATGTCTCTGCCTACTCTTTTCAACTTTCACCAATAAGCGACTAGTACCAGCTACGAATGATACGAGCTTCTAATTGCAATGAAATCACATGATGCGTTGATTGTCACGTTTAAAAACTTCGCGAAGTGAGAGCCTAGGACGTCACCAAGTGCAATACTTTCCTAGCTTGCTGCATGACTTCATTCAGCTACGTGAACCCCCAAAATAAAAGGAAGTGGGAACAAGTTTCCCCAATCCATCCTACTAGCCTGTACTAGGTGCAAATTCAACTTGGTCTTAATGTAGAAAATCTGAGGTCTGAATTTTAATTCAAACTTCTGATCCCCTATACATATTTTTTTAAAATTGGCATTCAAACATTAGATTCCTTATTTATATGTTTGATTTTGGTTTCGGATGTCTGAACAAGGTTCAGACTACTAAATCTAGTCAGTTTTAAACTGATTCTTTTTTATTTCATATTTTCTGAAATTTAGACATCAACTTATTAATTCTGACATCTGAATCATCATTTTCATGTATGTTAGCTTATTAATTTTGACTGTTTTGTTTGTCTTCTTCACGGATTCAAGTATACGTGTTATATTAATTTTTAAAAAGTGTTTTTGCACAATTTCTAATTTGTTTATACACAACTTCAAGTAGTTCATCTTATCAATTGCTTATAATATTTCCATCTATTACCCTTGTGTATTTCAATCGATTATCTATGTATATTCAAAGTTAATTGTGTCAATATCTAGGTAAATTTAAAGGAATATATCTTATTTATCAACATCAATTCAAACTTGTTATGATAAATCATATCTATAAAGTTGACGGTAGTTTTAATTCAGTTTACCCATCTCTTCCAAATTACAATGATTATTTTATTAATTCATTATCTAGGTTTTCCAATCTTCTCAATTCACAAATAATTTTGAAATAGGAAGTTTTGATTTGGATTAGAAATCATGTTTTTAATTCTAAGAAGTTATATAAATGGAAATTTATTACTTATTGAAAACTTAATGATTTCGTAGATAAATCCACTCACCTGAAAGATTTGTTCGAAGAAATCTTTTTCCTAACCCAATTTGAATTGGAGTCTCCCTTTCTCTATTCTTAATTTGCTTATGCTTCTCCTTCTCTTCTCTTTCGATTTGACTGTCTTCCTCTTTCTCTTTTAATTTTATTTATCTAATTTTATTTTCAATTTAGAAATTTAGAGAAGATAATAGAAAATATTATTTGGATTAAGGAATTTTAAGAAGGAAGAAGAAAAGGACATATAGAGTTAGAGAGGCGGTAGTTAGGGTTAGAATGAAAGGAGTGAGGCTTGGTTTATATTTATGGGTGATATCTAGGTCTAGGAAATTCATTTATTTATTCATATATCACTTGTCCTTACATATATAAAATTCCATTTCTTTTATTTCATTAAAGAAAATAATGTTTATATTGTCCCAATTAATGTGATTAACTGTAATTCGAATCAATACCATTTATTATGATTCCAATCAATGTCGTTTATCATAATTTAGATCAAAACCATTTATTGATATTCTAAATATATATTATTATTAACTACTATAAGGAATCGTGGGTTAATATTCAAACGTGTGTGTGTTTATGTATGTATGTATGTATTTATGTATGTATGGGTGTGTGAGTGTATACACATTAACATTAATTAGAAACCTTGTTCTTTATTAGTAATTCAAAGTCAATTTGTAATTAAGTAATATTAATCTTTCTTAATACAAAAATTGGATTTACTCTTATTCTTTACAAACAAAAAGATAATATACATTTTCCCTCAAGAAATGTGTTCTTTTAATAACTGTATTTTTACTTTGTCTTTTTAAAATATGTAACGTTTCCTTCATTAAATGCATTCTTTTAAAAAAAAATATTATTACATTCTTCACATAATATGTCCTTTCATTAATTATACCAATAATTTCATTATCATGTAATTAATGCTTTCCTCCTATTTCAAGTTTACGCATGTAAATATCTTTCCTCCTTTTCTTTTAATGATCCATTGTTTCCTTTTTGTCATAATTCAAACATGTTGATTAATTACTTAATAAATAAGTTTTGATTTATTCCTGTAATTAATTATTAAACTTAATTTCAAAATAGACGTTAAACCCGAAATGCGCTCTATGGTAAGCATTCTGTATCTTCTTTATTCGATATCCATTTCTTACATTTTATATATGAATTTAGGTAAAAAAATCTACTTGAAGTATGGAAAAGTTAGGTTCCCCAAATTTCTTCATTTGAAAAAATTTGGGTTTTTAGCCTTATTTAAAATTACCAAAATGCCTTATAGTGTCAGTTGCTTGGCCACTTTAATCAGCTATTCTGTGCATGTACAGATCACCTGTTCTTTATTTATTTACAGTGGCATGACCCACTATAAAGCCGGCTAGCTTTTCTAAAAACAATTACCAAAATGTCCTTTTTCCTAATTAATTTTTAGTTTTATTAAAATTGTAGGGTGTTACATTTGTGTAAATTGTACCTTTACTATATTATGATATATAACTTATTTCATTATTTCTTCACTTCTAATAAAAAAATTCATGTTAACAAAGTGACAACATTTCAAATCCTTTTGGAATATATTTCATATAAAATTGTACCATCAAATACATATACGCATCTTAAACAGGGATGTGTTTAACATATTAAAATAATAATAAAATTCTAAACCATCAGATTTTAAACTATATGATTGATTTTAACAAAGTGTATAACACTCCAACTATCGGAAAATATCTCTACAATCTTTTTCACTACCTTAGGGTCCTCTAACAAATGCAATAAATACAATCCCTTCTTAATCGCTTCAATTATGTGTTCAATTCTACCTCAACAAAACTACCAAAGATTTTATCTTTGATCTCCATAACATGGGTTCTATGCCTAGTGTAAAAACATCACCCGACACTGATCGACTTTCAATCTTCCCTATCTATCGCATAATCAAAGTTGCAATATGCAGTAAGAACAAAGTCCCTACCAACTTCTCTAATCAACAAGCCAAAAATAGAAGTGTCTCCTCAGACCTAAGAGTCAACTTCACTACTTGCCAATGACTTCTCCTAGATTTGACGTATATTGACTTACTACTTCCACTGCATATGCCTCTAGTCTAGTGCACACCGTAGCATACATCAAACCCCCAACATCACTATCATATGGAATTTATTCCATAAATTCTTTTACTCCTTTGATTTAGGTAACATGTCATGAGATAATATGAACCGAGAGACTAATCAAATAGAAGTTGGTTTCACCTTATCCATCCTATATCAAGAGAGAACTTTCTTAATATATTATGCTTAAGAGATCCTCAAATCTATCGGCTACCTATTTCTAATAGTCTCCATCCCCAGTAACCATTGTGCCTTCCACAATTACTTCATGTCAAACTATTTACTTAACTCTACTTCCAATTACACTATCTTTGCCATACACCAAGATGAAATTAACTTATCATCCATGTACAACAACAAATAAATCATATATTTGTGGAAGTACACACATTGGTCCTTATAGCTCTTGGAAAGACCTAATGAAAAAAATAAACTTATCAAACCTTTTGTGTCATTGTCTAAAGGAATACTTTAGTTCGTATAGAGATTTGTTAAGTTTACACACATGCTCTAGCCTACTAGGATCGATGAATCCCTATAGCTAATGAATATAGATGTTGTCCTCAAAATCTCCATTTAAGAAAGAAGTTTGTACGTTTACTTGCACAAGATCCATGTCGAAGTGACCAATTGATGCCAGTAATGCCCGAATAGAAGTACGCCTCATAACTGGAGAAAATATTTCATGGAACTTTTAAAACTTCCATATGCATGCTCATTAACTACTAATCACACAATATAACTTTTTAGCCTTAACACCCTTAATGATGACCAATGAACTCTTCGCTATCCTCAAAATTTCACCCTCTACACTAATCCTTAAAACATGATTGCTAAAGCTCTCATTGACAACAAACTCATATGCAACTATGGTACTTGCATCACATTAGAAGTAGTCCTAACAACCACATCATACATTCTAATCCTCATATTTCTAAATAAAAAATATCGTTGAACATATTTTTGTCAACCTCAAAGTAATGATAATGTGCTGTGAAGAGAAAACGTTACTTGCTAATCACTAGGCTTAATAATGTAAAAATGAGGGTAAAAGAGCATTAAAGGTAAGTGGTTCGGTGAAGCTTCCTACGTCCACTTTGAAGTTCTCTTACTATATGACTCTCTAACAATTACAAGGAATTACAACATAACAATAAGAAAAGATGATGTGCTTAAGACTAATGAAGCTGCTAATCCCAAGGAGCTGGTGAGCAAAGAGCACTGGGTTGAGTGTCGTGACTCAAATTCTTGCGTATTCCAGTCAACCTTGGCATGGTTAAGCATTCCCCGACTAACCAACCCCTTTAATGTTGCAATGCATGGTGTTCTTATAGTAGTTGAACCGATGTTTGGATGGCTATGATCGTACCATAAAAAAAGCGAGAAGTGCACCTAGCCATTGATCTAGTTGAATGGAATTAATGAGAGACAGTTGGTGAAAGAAAGGAATGCGCGGCTGAGATGAATGTCAATAAGAGAATTGTATCAAGGGTATGCTCTGTTATGTTTTGCATTAAATGTTCTTGTACTTGCAGTGTGATTGTGAAAAAGGAACATGCTTTTTGTCAGAAGTAGGTACATCTTGCTGTACCTCTTGTCGCTTTGTTGCTGCATGCCAAGGTGGCAGGACGGGCAGAGCTGGTCTACCAAGACCATAAGAAGGATGGGGAACCGACAAGAGCTAAAGGCACGCTGAGCCGAGTGAGATGAGATGGATGGACTGTAGGTCATAGGTAGTGGTGTCAAAATTGGATTAATGATGAGCCACCCTTGAGACACTCTCAAGCTATACCGATCGGGAGAGAGCTAAGGGAGAGATGCTTGAACAAGTGGGGTGGCCTGGAGCCGGGTTGCAAGTGGGCCAGAGAGACTTAATCGATCAATGAGAGATAGGTCGAGCTGAGCTTGTGTTGTTCCTTGATGGGTGAGCTGGTCGTCGAAGCTACTGCATGGGGAGGCTCGACCGGTAGAAGGCTTAACGTGTAATTAAGCAGAGAAGCTAATTAGGGCCTAAGTCGAACTTGGGTTGTCATTATGCATAGGAAACCCAATCGACTTGCCCCCAATCGTGGCTATCTTGCGAGCTAACGTGGATCCAATCAGCCTAGACCGGATCGAGCTAGGCTGAGATACCTAGATTAGTCTACCTTCTTACTTACAAAAAAATTAAGTAATATTTTGCATCCAAAGTCCGTGTCCGTAAAGGGGCATACACTTGTAAAATCATAAAGACTCCATCGGCTGATAATTTTGCTATGCAACTAATGCACTACCCATATGGAATTCTACCGTCGGCTGTGGCGATTGTGCTTCTCAACATGTGGCAGGGATGTGTCGTTTGTCCCATGTGTGTCGTGTGACATATCACTTATCACCCTTGAACAGTTGATATCCTTTTTGCCTTTATGATCATAACAACTATAGTTGAAGGGAGAGGTATATGAATACCCCTTCTTCTTCCCTTTTGAACCCATGGAGCTTTTACCATACAATTTCTTTAGCAAACTCAAACTTTGCATTAAAAATAGTTAACTTAGCCTACTCTTCCTCTCCCATCACTTTTGAGCACTTGGATTTTTTAAATTTTAGTTAGGATTAAAAAGAATGAAGCAGCTCTTTGAGTGCCAAATCGCGTTTGTCGACTGTAGTTCAGACCACTACTTGGATTTTTGCTTCTTGAGAAGGATCTAATCTTTGGATTGGACCCATGTACTTTGGCCATCTTTTCGATGGTGATTGCTTATCAGTCTTAAGGAAATGATTTGGCTGATGTTGATGGTCTTCCTTGCTTTGATACTTAAACATTCTTGACCTCAAGTCAGTTTGGACACTTCAATTCCTTGTTGGAAAGAGTAGTGGTTGTCGCCTCCAGTTGCCTCTGCCTCTTCTGCCATAGCCGAATCCTTGGTCTACTCCTTAGAGAAGTTGTTTGGATACTTTTTAGGGCTCTAGCGAGGTTTGATGTGGAAGGCTTCGAAGATGGTAGCACTCTCCCCCTTCTTTAGTAAGTTCTTGATCAATCGAAGTGCCTGTAGGAGTGCCATCAATGCAGGCATGTGCAGTCTAGGAGGTGATAAAAGTGTGGGCTAGCATGCCTCGGATGTATGTCATTGGCGTGCTTCTCCTCTTTCCTTCTTTTTCTTCTTTATAACTAGTTAGCGATTGAAAGTTTTTGCAAGCCTAGCAAGGCCAGGCATTGTGCCCTGCATCCTTTTGAACTGAATAAAAATAGATTTTTTTTGTTGTAAACATGTTCTCTATGAGAATAGTTGTTATTTTTGATAGTTTGCCTACGTTTTGTTGGGTAGCGTTTCTTGGATAACTAGCAAAGTCCCTTGTACTGGCTTGACCAATCTTTTTTCACTAATAGGCTAAGCCAGCCAATAGACTCAAAAGCGAGTGTTGATCGAGCAACCCAGTCGTTCGTCAGGTTTCAAGGCTGGCAAATGACAGTTGAGCTTTACTTTGCTGCTTTTTTGATGGCAATCCTAGCACAAACTTCTGTGCCAAGTGCCTTGAGGGTTTCCAGGGCAACAGACGATCACGAGGGTTCATGCATTATTTTTAGAAAAAGTTTCCTACTAAAGACATGTTAAGTAGTAATATTGTCATGAAACGGGCCAACCTGACATTGATAAGAGCCAAGTGGCTGGTGGAATTGGCATTGAGTGGGAATGCATGTTGGTCCATGGGTTCTCCTAGGTGATAGGCAGTCTTGTGTAAAGTGGTGGACTGGTCTGGCTCGAACCAGAGTGCAATGGGGCTTGAGGGTTCTCTTAGGTAACATGTCACCTATTGTTAGACTACTCCAAGTCCTTGCTCAAACTAGGGTGCATGGATGGCCTAAGCACCCTTGTATAAACGTATGATATAATGGTAAGACGAATGGTAGGCACCATCGTTCATAAGAATTTAGCAGATAGAAATTGCAAAATGTGAACTTATCTATGTGTCGCTCTACTATTGGGCAATCCCAGCACGAGCCTAAGTGTCGAGTAGCTTGAAGATTCTCTAGGATAATACGCTGTAATAAGCAGTGATAGCAGTTTTGGCTTGAACTTAACCATTGAGAGGCTTAAAGGTTCTCTAAGGTGACACACTATAATAAGGAGCTACAGGCGGTCCCAGCTCGAACCTAAGCACTGAGAGGATTGAAGGTTCTCTAGGGTAACATGCTGCAATAAGGGACTACAGGCAGTCCTAGCTCGAACCTAAGCGCCAAGGAGATTTAACGTTCTCCAGGGTGACATGCTACAATAAGGAGCTAGGCCTATGTAGGAACACTACGGATGTCGGACTTTAGTGTCACTCAGGTAGTAGTGCTGGTCTTGACAACAATATCTCATCCAATATGGAGGATAAGTGGGCATTATAGGTGAAGGACACAGACCATTGTGGATGTGCATCCGATCGTCGATGTGCCCCAGCACGAAAGGGAGATATGTCTCACCTAAAATCACAAGACAGTCGGCATTCCCCGAGCAAGGAATTGAATGCAGTGATTCATTCTTTTTGAATAGCTTGGCAGTTCCAAACAAGGAAATGAATTCTCGGTAATCCACCTCGTGGGTAGCTGGTGAGACAGGAAGGGAGCGATGGCTTGTGCAGTCCTGGGCGGCAAAGGTCGGTAGTCCCCAAACAACGTAATGATCACATGATAATGCATGCTCGTTGGATTTCCTTGGTGAAGGTGTTGAATGATGCAAGCTCGGTAGTCTTCGATTCATTCTTTACAAGAGCTTATAGGTTTGGAAGTGATCTTGAAAAAGGCACTGGCTATGGAATCTGGGCATCTTAGGACATGCGAGTGGCCATCTGGTCGCTTTTGAATGCCGTTGAGGGTAAATACGAATGAGATAACTATTTGGCGACCCATAGGGGGCTGCTTCGAGCATCAACAGGAGTGCTCGGTATCTAGAATTTATGTGCGGTGATGCTCGGAGGTTGTCCAAGATTACTAAGGTTACCCAGCCCTTGAGTTCTGCCATAAAGTGGGCTAATAAGGATGTCTTCCTAGAGGCAGATCCCTAAGCGATAGGCCACTACCCTCGCACAAGGCGCATGCATGATTGTCATAATTTAGTTTATAGTAGCAGCAATGTGGGGAGACGAGTGGGCAAACACACTACGCATTACACGAAGCCAAACTGAGACAGTTGGGGAGTCTTCTTGGTTACTAAAGGAGGCGGTGGAACCCTATCTACCGTTGCCACTATCGATGCGAAATGCGAGGTACCAAACGTCGAAAGAGATTGCATGGGGAAGCTGCTAATCGAAAGATCGAAGATTCACCCTACTTCTAGAGTTAGATTGTTGATGATACTTTTTCCAACCTTGGAGTTATTGTAATGTGTTGTGAATAGCAAAGATTACTTGTTAATCACTAGGCTTAATGATGGAAAAATGAGGGTAAAAGAACATTTAAAGTTAAATGACACAAGGGGTGAAGTGGTTAGGCGAAGCTGCCTACGTCCATTGTGAAGTTCTCCTAATATATGGCTCTCTTATAATTACAAAAAATTACAAGTGAATAATAAGAAAAGTTGATGTATCTAAGACTAATCAAGTTGCTAATCTCTAGGAGCTGCTGAGTGAAGAGCTCTATGTTGAGTTCCATGACTACAATTCCCACGTATTCCAGTCAACCTTGGCATGCCTATGCACTCTCTAACTAATCAACCCATTTGATGTTGCAATGCATGAGGTTCTTATAGCAGTCAAACTAATGCTTGGACGATAAAGATCATGTTGCAAAACAAGCATGAAGCATGCTTGACCATTGATCTGGCTGAATGTACTTGATGAGAGACAACTAGTGGAAGAAATGAATGCATGGTTAAGATAAAGGTCAACATAAGAACTTTACTAGGAGCATGATATTCCATGCTTTGAATTAAATTCACTTTTACTTGCATTATGCTTATGGAAAAAGGAACATGCTTCTTGTTAGAAGTACGTACACCTGGTTGTACTTTATATCGCTTTGCTCCCGCATGCCTAGGTGGCAGGACGAGTGGAGCTGATCTGCTAAGACTATAAGGAGGATAGGAAACTGGCTAGAGCCGAGGGCATGCCGAGCCAGATTATACGAGATAAACTATGGTCATAGGTGATGGTATCAAAGCTGAATCAATAATGGACCACCCTTGAGATAGTCTCAAGCTATGTCGATCGGGAGATAGCTGAGAGAGATGCTTAAGCAAGAGGGCTAGCCTGGAGCCGGGTTATAAGCAGGATGGAGAGAGAGAGAGAGAGTTGATTCGTTAATAAGCGATGGGTCAAGCTGGGCTTGTACTTGTCTTAACGGGCGAGCTGGTGGTCGGGGCTGCCACATGTAAGGCTTCGCCAATATAAGACTTGACGTGCAATTGAGCAGAGGATTCGATGCGGGTCTAGGTTAGATTTGGGTTATTATCATACATAGGAAACCGAGTCAACCTATCCCCAGTAGTGGCTGGCTTTTGAGTTGACTAGAGCCAACCGACCTAGACCGGATCAGGCCAGGCTAAGATACCTGGACTAGTCAACCTTCTTACTTACAAAAAAATTAAGTAACAAATGATACATCATTGTCCATAATAACCAAACCGCCATCAACCACTCTATAAGTAATGAAATAATCTGTAGGTGGTGTCATGTGGTAGGATACTTTTGAAACTATAATCTATAGTGCACTCTTAGTAGTAGAGTCATGGTCAAGAAAGTCACGGTGTGATCGTCACTAATACTATCCATAGCCTACACTCTAAAGTAGATGTTGATGCATTTTTAGCATCGCTCTTCGCCTTCAAACCTAAAACTCATCCTTTTGGTGCGCTAGCTTATTATAAAAGCAACAAGCCACTTTCTTAGGTCCCTTAGATTTAAACCTAGAATTATGCCTACCTCTAGCAAACTTGAACTTTTCCTTCATTCAACTTCTCTATGGAAACTAAGCCTTTGACTCATCATTTTTTTTTGATCGTAAAGATAGCTATTCATACAAAAACTCAACCAAAAGCTGTCAACATGCCTGACAGGTAACCAAAACAACCCCAAAAGGAAATACAACACCAAGAACCCACAAAACAGTATAAAACGAAACAACCAAAAGGGAATCAGAAGACACAAACTAGAACCAAAGGCAAAGGAACACTGGCCCTGCCTCACAACACACCCGATGAGCTGCTAGAGACCACCGCCCACCCTACATCGTAAACGTGCTCCGGCAAGGCACCGCCCGACGACTATGTTGAGGGACCACCAATTCAAGCCCATCCTCCGCCCCTTCGAAGTAGATGGAAGAAATGGCCAACACCCCTAAAACTGTACGAGCGACAGCAGGAAGAGGATAATGAATCCCTTGAAGCAAACTCCAAACAGAAGAGGAACAAAGAGAGAAGAGCCACTTTAGAAAAGCAAGAACCTGAAAGCAATAGTCACAGAGTAAGAAAACCAAAGGGGGCGGAACTCCGAGCAAGCCCGAGGATTATCACACTTAGGAATAAGGACCAAATTAGTGGAGGACCAACTAATGGGAAGATCGGCCCCGGAAAAGAAATGCTGAATAGCCAGGCATAGATCTGCTTGGATGATATGCCAGGTAGTTCGAAAGAAGGATCCATTAAACGCATCCGGGCCACAGGCACTATCCTTGCTAAGAGCAAAAACACAGGCACGAACCTCATCTGACGAAGGCGGGGAAGCTAACTCTTCACTTCCCACTGTAGGAACAATCCGAGGTATGAAAGACAGGATGTCCGAAACCGGATCGGACACAGAGGGAGATCCCAGGTATGATTGAAAATGAGAGACTAACACCTCTATGACTTCAGACGGAGTCGAAGCCACAGATTGGTCCGTTCTCACTATCTCGCGAATAGAAAGCAAATTAGCTTTTTTGCGAATAGAAGAATGGAAGAATTTGGAATTCGTATCACCTTCGACCACCCACTTGATCCTCGCCTTTTGGCGAAGGTAGGAGTTCTCAATACGAAGTTCCGAAGAGAAAGCCAATTGAGCGCAAGCCCATAGCTCCTTGTTTTCCGCCGATGGGCTCTCGTCGAACAAAGCTTCCGCAAGAATCAGGGACTCTTCTGCCGCTCGCACACGGTCGAAAATATTCCGGAAAACAAGGGAATTCCACGTCTTAATACAAGCTTTAAGACGCTTCAGTTTCCGAGAAAAAGCCCCCATGGGAGCAGCCACAATGGGAATGGACCACGATTCCTCTACCACCTGAAGAAAACTATGGTGGGAACTCCACATGCTAAGATAGCAGAAAGAAGAAGGCCCCGATAAAGAACGCGAAGCGCACCGTAAAATAAGAGGCGCATGATCAGAGCAAGACCGATGAAGATGAGAGATAGAGAAAGAATAAGGAAGGTTGAACCAATCTGCAGACCCAAAAATCCTATCCAACCTGGAAAGGATCCGGTTCGGACCTTCCTGGTTGTTAGACCAAGTAAAAGCGGAACCAACGAAGGGAATTTCCGATAACCCAGATCTCACAATGAAAGAACTGAAATCGGAAACCGAATGACGATTGACGGCCACTCCGCCCAATTTTTCAGCCTGACTAGCGATGACATTGAAGTCGCCACCCACCACTGAAAGCGAGCAACCGAGATCAGCTAGAGACATAATGTCTTCCCAAAGAGATAATCTTTCTAACCAGTCACACTTGGCGTAAACCGCCGAGAACAGGAATGGATGCGGGGAAAAGGAAGAAGAGCACAAGACAGATAGAAGTTGAGACGACTCAAAAACTGGTCGAACAAAGCATTCTTTGGACCACAGAATCCAGATTTTGCCCGAAACATTAGATAAAGCACCACCAAAACCTAACGACAAAACGGCCTTAGATAGCTCTCCGAGACCCACTAAAGGTTCTAAAATAGCCACCAAGCCAATGGAATGCTTACGAACAATCCACTTAAGCCTAGCAGAAGAAGCTTCGTTGCCAATACCACGAATATTCCATAAGAGAAAGTTCGACATGAAGCCAACACCAAACGGAGAAAAAGAGCACAGAAAAAAGATACCACACAGACGAAAATCAGATACGATACAAGGAGGCTAGAGCAAATCTATCTATCTGCTCTGTCGCCGCTATAGAGCGAGTGCGAATAGTGCGGGGGATGACCGGAGTGCCACGCGACCTACGTCTAGAGGAACTGCGCAGAGGCTGACGCAAAGGGTCGGACACCGAAGACTCACCTAATCTCTTCTTCGAACCGGACAGAGGAGAAGAGGAACCAGTTGGGGCAGAGTTCTCGGTAAGACGAGAAAGCCGCTCATTAAGCGACGCAATCTCCTCTACAGAAAGCATCGGAATGACGATCGATAAGGCACAAGAAGAAGAAGGAAGAGGGCAACGGGATGAGCAGCAAAGAGGCGAAGGATCAGTAGAAGCCGGAACAGATAAAGGATAACTAAAGAATGAAGGGGATCTAAAAATACGCATCCCACGATGTTGACGAAACCTAACCCATGCCGGACTGCCACTGGAGAGACAGCCCCGCGAGATAGGAGAGGTACGCAAGGAGGCCCTAGCAGAAAAATCACCCGATTGGGTCGCAACAGACTGGTAACAGACCAGTCTGTCCGCATAGTGGACCGCATCAGGGTACACTATGCAATCAGGAATGGAACACCGCCTGAGCCTCTCGACCCAGACAGGGTAATTTCTCCGTAGAGACCAATGGGGACCAACCAGAATAGGGAGACGATAAGCCACAAATGACACAGACCTGGCCTCGCTATGGCTAAGAATAAAAAACCTAGAGTGGTAACCACACTGTTCGCTCCAATCGGAGATCACAGTGCCCTCCACTATCGTTACCAACCAATTTCTTCCTTAATACTTTATTATGTAACTCGACCTTTACATCAGCCGGTCTTATGGAATCTCACACATAAATCATGGAGATAATATTTACTCCATACTCATAAGATAATAAACATAAAAAATTTACCTTTTGTGACTCATAATTAACGTTTACATCTATTGATTTTAAATTAGTAATCGAAGTATTGAAAATATATAGGAGCTCAGAGAGTGTGTACCTAGCTTCATTCTAAAGGTGTACAGTTGTTGTTGAAGAATAATATGGTTGTGAGAGACTTACCCTGATGTGCATCTTTCAATGCATCTGGTCGTTTCTTTGTCTTTATGAAATGAGCAATTTCCATAAAAACCTCATCAAAAAGACTAGCTGAATCCTTGTAAGAATTTCCATTATTCTTCTCTTCAAGTTTCTTTGCGAATAGTCTTTCAATTTATTAAGAATATAAGCTATATTGAAAGTCTCCTACTTCTTCTTCAGTACTACATCCATCTTCAACCTCCATGTTCTAATATCTCTTTCTTTATTGAACCTATTCACCACATAACTATGGTTAACGTCTATCAATCTTCAATGGTTCCCCTTTCCCAGTATTAGCCATTAGGATTTGTAGGTCAGAACTCAAAACTTGCAAAATAAATAATTATCTAGAAATATAAATAAACCAATTTGATGATAATTAGATTAAACAATAAACATATATGAATAGAAATAATCATACCAGCGAACTCATAAATTGGACTCGACTTGCTTTATTACTTGAATTGAGGAGACAAAAGAGTGCTTACAAGAGATTCCCATAGAAGAGAACCAAAATTTTTAATACAAAAGGAAAAATAAAAGCAGAAGCTTTTTATATTTTTAGGATGTTTTCTATATCTCGGGTAGTTATAGTATTTATAGGACAAGTTTGTTTGGAGATAAATTACTTCTAAAATATTTAGAAGCGGATAGTATTGACTCCGCGTTATTGTGGAGACGTTGAACCAAAATTGGATTGATTCATCACCTTTATTTAATTGATTTCTCAAAATGGGTAATCGATTTGGTAGTATAGGAAGAAAGCAATTTTTTTTTGCCACACGAATTCATTCGACTGGCTTATGGAACCCGGTCAATTGAGCCTGGCCAAAAATGATCTATTTTCATTTTGCCTCCCAGTGCTTAAAACTTTAAGCTTCAGCTCTCCAACTTAGTAAACTATAAGAATGCATGTGCTACTCAATCTATTCTGGTTGATAAGAGCATTAAACAACACATAAACCATTGCACTATACATTCAATAATTGTTTCCTTGCCCTTGCACTTTACTACATCAAATTCTATTAAGGTATCTTGGACACTTTTCTGCCCTCTTCTTCGTCTTCGATGGTGTAGCCCTAGGTGAAAGTTTCAGCTTCCTTACCTTTGTGCCATGCCTAACTACCTCATACCTTCAATCAGTGTTTTCATGACCGAACCAACCATGGTTTAACCTTGAATCACCGTGGACTACTCACTACTAGAATGACAGTAAATAGCAACGGAGGATTCCGACGGCCGCCGGCGGCAGTTTCCAACGGCTAGCGACGGATATCGAACTCCGTGATATTTTCGTAAATAAAATATACTAGCCGTCGAAAACCGAAACAACTATGCCGTCAGCGGCCGTCGCTAGCCATCAAAAATTGTCGAGCATATAGGCCTAATGGTCGAGAGCCACTGCTTCATTTTCATTTTCCCCCAAATTAAACAAAAACCCTACCACCACCTCCTCCCCCTCGTCAGCCAACCGTGGTGCCTCCCCGAGCTTCTCCAGCTTCATCATTCTCTAATCACAAAAAGCCTAGCCCCTTCATCAATCTCCAATCAGGTTTTATTTCTAAATTCTAATTAATTTTTCATTTGTTAAATTAGGGTTAATTTGTTGTTATACTTATATAATACCCCATTGATTATTCGGTATACCCTATTGAACGCTAATTAGGTTGTTATTATAATTGTTTATCATTGAAATGTTGAGAAATTTTTTTGTTTAGTGTATTTGTGCGTTAATTGGTGTATATGTGTTGGTTAATTAGTGCATACGTGCATTAGGCCTACTTTGGGTTAATTAGAGTCGATGCTTAGAATTTGGTGTATGCATTTTCAAGATGATGAAAACGACGATTTAGTGTATGCGTTTTTAGAATGTAAATAAATTATCGTAAATTTTTTTGTATAATACACTTTACTTTTTGTAAATCTCTTAGAGAGTTTTTGGCCCCGTCTGACAAATATTGTATATGATCGTTGTATGGATATTCATTTTTATCAAAGAACGGACATTTATATTCATCCGATATAATATTTATCAGATTTGTCCCTATATTGGACAAGTTACAAACACAATAGTAATTATATTTTGCAAATCATTTTATTTTAAATGGTTCACAAAAATTCAACAATACTTTTTTTTGTTCCTTGTGCACACACATATGTGTACGATACAGGGAAAAAAGATGAAGTGCTGCCGAAATTTATCCGAATCGTTTAAAATAAAATGATTTGCAAAATATAATTACTACCATTTTTGTAATGGGAAGTAGGATGACCAACCATCAAAGTGTAAAACAATAACCTAAAAATTGTAGATTTTATTCATATAATAATTAGTGTAAATCCATTTGAGAATAAAATTAAATAAAAAAATATTATACATTTGCAAAAATTTGAATGTATGATTTATTTGAAAAATAAAATGTCAAGACGTAAATGATTAATGTGTTTTTATGTTTTAAAGTAGGGAAAATGGTTAATTATTTTATCGATCGGAGTGTGATGTACTAACAAAGAAGAGAAATTGGAGGCTCAATAAGTGAACATTTTCAAAATGGTGTACACGTCTTTATTGAATTCGCTTTACGTAATAATGGAAATGACGATGAAATTCGTTGTCCATGTAGTAGGTGCAAACTATTGAAGCATTTGATACCGGATATGGTAATAGTTCATTTGCGCTAATATGGTTTCGTGCCGAATTATTTGGTGTGGGATCGTCATGGAGAACTTATAGCACCTAATCCAATACATTCGGAGGAGGAGGTGGATAATGAACTTGTTCTGACGAATCTCATAGAAGATATGGTTAAAGATGCAACACGTTCAATGTTCCCCGCTGTTGAAGTTGATGGTAACGATGTTAATGTCAAAGAAGAACCAAGTAATGGAGCAAAAAAAATTTATGATTTATTGGAGGCTGCTAAGAAACCCCTTTGGGATGATTGTACAAGTGGTGCTCAACTATCAGTAACTGCAGAATACACTGCAAAGAAATCAAAATACAACTTCGCAGAAGCCGGGTTTATAGTTATAGTACAACATGTAAAACGTCAAATGCCATCCAATAATTTAATGCGCGAAAATCATTATGAAGTGAAAAAACTTATGTTTGCTTTTGGTTTGCCGTATCAAAAAATAGATACATATTTAAATGGTTGCATGTTATTTTGGAAAGAAGACATCAGTCTTAGAAATTGTAAAATATGTAATCAGGAAACATACAAACCAAGAAAAAGAAGGGAAAGGAAGTTTCGTACAAGCATATGCATTACTTATCCATCACTCCTAGGCCTCAAAGGTTATATGCATCTTCTGTAACCACGCATCATATGAGATGACACTGTGTGAGAACACAGGAAGAAGGTACGTTAACACATCCAGTTGATGGAGAAGCATGGAAGGCTTTTGATAAGACATACCCCGCTTTCACAGCGGAGAGCCGTAATGTTAGACTTGGTTTATGTACGAATGAACTTTTACCGTTCTCTCAATTTGGTTCAAAATATTCATCTTGGCCTATAATCGTTACACCTTACAATTTACCTCCGTGGATGTATATGAAACCTCCGTATATGTTTCTCACTATTGTCATCTCTGGCCTTGATGATCCGACACAAGGAATCGATGTATATTTACAATCGTTGATTGAAGAGTTGAAAACACTGTGGTATGAAGGTGCTGAAACATACATCATTTCAAAAAAAAAATCATATGTTCGCTTCTCTACTGTGGACTATAAGCGATTTTCCTGCGTATGTAATGCTATCGGGTTGAAGCACGGTTGGTCACCTAGCTTGCCCTTATTGCTTGGAAGAAACACGAGTATTTTCTTTACCGCATGGGAAGAAAATTCCGTGGTTTGACTGTCATTGGTGTTTTCTACATATTAATCATCTTTTTAGAAAAGATAAAAAAAACTTTACAAGTAATAGAGTTGAGAACTTGTGACCATCAATGATTTGCTCAAGCGAAGATATTTATGATCTTGTAAAGGGTTATCCGAAGATACATAAAATCGGCGAATAAATTGAAATTCAAGGTAAATCGACGATTCATGATTGGTTCAAACAAAGTATATTTTAGGAGCTTCCTTATTGGAAAAATCTCCTAATTCATCATAATATCAACGTGATGCAATATGAGAAAAACGTGTTCGATAATGTATTTAACACAGTTCAGAATGTTAAAGGAAAGACTAAAAACGATTTGAAATCAAGACGTGATATAGAAGCAATGTGCAATCGTCTTGAACTTTATATGAAGCCAAATGGCACAAAAACATTCCAAAGCATGCTATGAGCTAGACAGTAACCAAGTTAAAGTACTATTAAAGTGTGTGGAAGGATTAAGATATCTTGATGGGATTTCCTCTAATCTTCGTAGATGTGTCGACTATAAGAACGGTAAACTGAGTGGGATGAAAAGTCATGATTGTCATGTAATGATGAAACATTTGTTACCCGTCGCTTTCAATGAACTGTAACCCACAAAAGTTTGGATGGTTGTAACAGAACTTAGTTTATTTTATAAGGAGCTTTGTTCAACTACCTTAAAAGTTGATCTTCTACATAAACTTGATGAAGAAATTCCTATACTACTCTACAAGTTGGAGAAAATATTTCATTCTGGTTTTTTTAATGTAATGGAGCATTTACCCGTTCATCTTCTATTTGAAGCACGTCTTCGAGGTCCTGTGCAATATGGATGGATGTATTCGTTTGAAAGGTATTAATCTTGAGTTGTTAAATTTTAGTTTAACCACATGTAATAAAATTTAATTAGAATTATTTTTAACAGGTACTTAAATCATCTAAAGAAAAAGGTGAGACAAAAAGCATGAGTTGAAGGTTCGATATGCAAATCATATATCGAAGAAGAAGCTTCATTCTTTTTCTCTCATTATTTCAATGACCATGTGAACTTATCTTTTGAAAGTACTATGCGAAATGATGAGGGCATTGAACAAGATTCTTCTGAATCAATGCTATATATTTTTAGACGGATGGGACCAAAATGAAAAGTCAAGACATATCCAATATTCTTTGTCAATGAATACAAATTCAACACCAAAGAATATGAGGCTGAAAAACTAACTAACAATACCGATGTATATGCTAAAGGTAGTGATGATCCAAATGATTACATAAATGATTTTTATAGCATGTTAGCTCAAGTTTTGCAATTAACATATTTCACCAGACCTACGAAAGAAGTTTATTTGTTTAGATGCAACTGGTTCAGTAATGCTCCAAGTTCTGGAATCAACGTGCACCAAAAATATAATATTATTGAAATAAAACATACATCACGTTACCGTAAGTATGATCCGTTTATACTAGCAAAACAGGCACTACAAGTTTATTATGCTCTTTATCCATCTCTAAAAAGAGATAAAGCGGATTGGTCGGTGGTTTTTAAAACGAAGGCAAGATTAAGATTTACATTTGATGGAAAGAATATTCCGAATGAACAAGCATACCAAGCGGGTATCGAGGAAAATGACGAATTTGCAATGACAGACGATCAAACCGATTTAGGACCTCTAAATGATGAATCAAATGTATTAATAGAAGCATTTGAGACCACAGAGGAAAACAATGTAGAGCATGAGACGGAGTTTGAATTAGAAAAATAACGAGGACTAACTTAATAGTATACATGTTGAAAAAAGATAATTTATGGAAGTATTGATGTTACACTTTTTTTGGACAGGAACTCTGCGAACTCTGCGAACATGCAGTTTTAATTTTTAGTTTGCAAGGGAGTTGGACATGAACTTTGCGAACAGGTAGAAAAATCCTGTCACACACCGTGGTGGCTCAAAATCATTCCTGCACCATCGCGAGGACCTGGTAAATTAATTAATTGCAATTATGAACAATTATTATATTTTTAGTATAAATTAGTATGAACGACAATTATATACATCAATTGTTGCAGAAAAGAGCGTGTGGGGGTCCTGTCTCGTGTATGGACCTGTTTGAGCATACCTATGCCGTTAGGCAGACAAACGACGAGGGATCAGTGTCGTATGCCTAACATAAGGATGATAGAGCGTACACTGCACATGTAAGTATATTTTAAGTCATAAGTTATCAATAATGATCATTTTAATTAATTAGTTATAAAATATTATAATAATGTCATGTAATATTTATCTTAAATATTTAATTTTGCATTGCAAGAAAAAATTATGCAGGCACGGGCGTAGATGCTTGAGCATTCCGGACGGGAACAGTTGACCAATGACGAGGAGGACGCGATCTTTGACTCTGTTGTGGACCCGACCCAAAGAAATAGATGCTATGGCTACAACAACCAAACGGTAATTTATAGAAATTAACTACGTTGTAAATTTTCTTAATTTTTATAAAAGTTACGTTATAACTTAAACATATTTCGACTTGTTTTGTAGGCTCGGATATCACAAAGTGCTTACCAAAGGGCTCATAACAACGTAGAGATTAATGAGCTTAGACAACAGATTGCATAATTGCAGGAGTAGAACCGCCTTCGAGCAGTGCAAATGGAGCAGCTCAACCAGCGTTTGACCGAGTACGTGGAGCGTCATGGAACATTCCCTTCGTTTGGTGGTTCCAGAGTCGATGATGAGTCATGAGGTATGATTTGCAGTTTTTTTTAAACTGGTGTATATAAACATTGAGTGATGGTGAGGTTAATTTATAGACATGTGATGTTTGATATTGATTAGTGTGGTTGATTTGGTGGTTGATTTGTGGAGTTGATATGTGAAGTTTGATGTTGGGTGTTGGATGTATATATTGTACATTGATGTTGGAGGTAAATATTGGAGTTGGATGGATGAGACTGATGATGGAAGGTTTGTTTTGTATTGATTGAATATTTTTGCGTTTGATATGATGATGTTTGAGTTTTATATTGATATTGATATTGATTTCAGCATATATATTTGACTTATATATTGATTTTGATGAGCTGTGTTATATATTGGTATGGAAGTGATGCTGTGCTGTAGAAATTTTTTTTTACCCAATTTCCGACAGCTTCCGGCGGTCTATTGGCCATTTTTTCGACGGCGAGCGACGGCTTCCGATGACTTTCTAGGCAAAATTTGCGACGGCTTAATGGAAAATTTTCATACTACGCGGCTGTGTTTGTCGTTGGAAGAGCCGTTGCTAGCCGTCACAATATCTTCGTTGAAGTCGTCGGAAGTGGACGAAATGCGTGGTCCGTATTCCGACGGCTCACGACGGCGGCCGACAGCTTCGAACCGTCGGAAATTGCCTTTTCCCTTGTAGTGATTTTGTTACAGAGCTCAATCAAACCTCGGTCGTGCACGAATCTAGGTCGGACCTTCGAATCAATGGTCAACGGTATATTTAACCTGGTTGAACCATTGTCCTTTTATTTTCCTCTTACTTTCCCAATGTATCATTATATCTCATTCTCATCCTCTATGCTAATTTTTTTTGAAAAATCTACATTGAAAAAATTATCATCGCCCTAAAATCGAAATATTAAGCTGCACCACTTCATTCTTCACTAGCGCAAGCTTCGACAAGTTTGTCGTCATTAAACTTTGTCATTGTGCATCGCTATTGTGCACACAACTGCAGTTGTGTTGATGCATTTATATTGTAGTAATATATAATGTTTTACAGACCTTAAAGACTCTCTGTAACTTGTTTATATAGTATTCTTATTTAAATATTTTTGTGTATGACTTGTATTTAAATGTGTAAATTTAAAAAAAAAATACATTATTATGATGGTTTAACTGGTTGAACTATCAAAACCATAAATCTTCCGTCATCACGGGTCTGATCATGAAAGTCATTCTTAGTAGCTCCCCTACCACATAAGATTTGATATATATTACATGCCAAAATCTGACATCTTGATACACGGTTATGTTAAAGCTTTCAAATAGCGTGTTATTTGAGTATTAAGAGAATTGGACACAAACCATATATTTGATTATTCTAACTCTTTTATTGCTCGTTGAATTTCGACAAAAAAACCACCAGGTTATGGGGGAATTAATTTAAAGGACAAAGATTTATATATTTTTTGGCTCAAAAACACAACCTCAATATTTTTACCATAAGGACAAACATTCTTCTAAAAATTATTAATATTTTCCAAAATTATTCATAAGGACAACAAAACTGCTACCAAGCTAAAAACTGATACCTAAAACCTGCTACCGATAACTACAAACTGATACTATCAATGACTAAAAACTGATACCTAAAGAAAGTTGTCATTTGGGATAAAATATTGAAGGTCTGTCATTGAGGCAAAAAATGCTGAAAATTTTTGTCCTTGACAGTAATTTCATGTTCCGCATATTCAAAGCACCTAGACACCATCTAAACTCTTCGTCTTCATCCTCCATATAAACGCTGCAAACTCCGACATGAATCTCTTGTCAAGTTTCACTTCAACTAACTTACACATTCCTTCACGTGCAATATACACATAAAGTCTATGTTTTTAAGGCCAAAGCGGGTCTCGGATCCACTAAACGAACTGGTCAAAGCACAACTGCTCAACGATAACGCTAGCAATTATGTAAGCAGTGGAAGTGAGCATGAAGGAGATCATAATCTCAGTGATAGCTCGTCTCTCTCCGGCCTTGTCGATGCATTTTTCAACTTCGACGGATCATCTCTGAATGAATACAAATCAGATGACGACGTACACAATAAATACAACTCAGACGACATGAGCAGCTACATTGAAACTACACTGGCATCAGTTCAAGGTTTGGTACATTCCTTAAAAAACTCGGAAATGCATTCATATGTTACCAAAACTGCAATCGCGTTATTAGGTCTGAAAGAAGGTAATGGGTCTACCTACAGAAGAGCAGTAATGGCACGACTGAGAGAAAATGGGTACAATGCGGGCGCTTGCAAATCCAAATGGGAAAAGAGCAAAGGACTGTCGGGTGGCAGCTATGAATACATAGATATTGTGGTTGATAAAGAAAGGTACATTGTGGATTTGGAGTTTAATGAGCAGTTCAAGGTGGCAAGGGCAAGTGAAGAAAATGAAAAAATTGATGGAGGAGGTACCTAGAATAATGGTGGGGAAGGTGGAGGAGGTGAAAAGAGTGGTGAGGATGATGGCGGAAGTGAGTAAAAGGATGGTGGAGAGTGGAGGTCTGAGCTTTGCGCCATGGCGGAAGAGGAGGTATTTGATTAATAAATGGTTTGGTGATTATAAACGCACTGTAAATGGTATGGCCATGGCTGACATTATAAGGGTGGAGGCTGATCAGTGTACTAAATATAGAGCAGTAGGGTTTTTTATCAGAGCAGAAGGTTTGGTTCTTACGTAAAACATGTCTGCAACATCTATAATTTAAAAGTAGAAAACAAGAATCGAGGCAACGTTGATTTGGACCATCAGCAATCAAGCATTTCAAAATAGTTGCTTCTATTAGTACTCCAGCTCAATTACTCTGTCCGTATACGCACAGCTGTCCCCCCTATCTTTAGTATCCTCTTCCTATTTCCCCCAATTTGTTTACTCACGTCCCCCAATTTATAATTCACCCAAAATTTTCAACTCTGCTTGGCGTTGCTACTCAGCCCTAGAATTCAATCTATCCTTGCCTCCATGCTCACTGCTTAAGTTGCGACGGCTTGCTTCCAGTTGCTCATTTTGCCTCAACATTGGGTTTCTTCAATGAGTACAGTATAGGTACTTCAGCTCCATTAATCTGATAATCAGTTAGGTCCAATACTGTTTACACTATCGATCAAGGTCATGTATGACAATTTTCCTTGTTCATATAATTTTTTTTCTTAAACTTCTCCGTAGTTGAGTTTATGTATTTTAACTCAATGCATAGTACTGTGAATACAAAAGTATTTGAAGCTGTCATTCAATACTAAGTCTGCATGAAATAATTGTATAACCCTCTTTAATGGATAATGATTTTTATTTTGATTTATTTTTTACTGCCTAAATCCCATTAACTGTAGATGTCTAGTTGTAACTGAGAATTGGTTCATGTTAATACCTTTAACCATTTACAGAGTGAGCAAATTTAAGTCATTGTATGTTTACAGGTTCCTTCTCTGGTTACCATGTTTAAAACAATCAAAGAGGCCATCAACAAAATTGTACATCCAGATTCCTGCTGAAGTTTGGTAATTCATATTATTAATTTTATTCTCACAGTGGTTCCTCTTTTCTTTTTACTGCTTCAAACACATAAGCACTTTTTATATCTTCACTGTTTAATTTATTGCGTTCCGGTGTTCTGAATGTATACATTCACTATAATTTGTCTCCTCGTTTCTGTTTGAAAAAGCAATCCGTTACATGTGTCTCCATTCCTCATTCCTAACCATAGTGGAAGGAGTGAAATTTACAAACTGTTGTCCGAGAACTTGCATGAGATTTCATGGGGGTTGACGTCCAAACTCCCACTGGAGGTTTTTATTTTATTTTTATTTTTTTTTAGTAATTTTTGTTATGTTAAATTTATAACTGAACAACAAACAAATTTGGGTGACAGTGTTATTACTTCACTTTTTAAGTGATAATCAATTATTTAATTTTATTCTTACTGTGTACTTATAGTCCAACTCTTCAAATATTCTATCTCTTTTCTTACATGTGCTGCAATGTAAACTAACTGATTATGTTTTTCTTTTTTTCCTTTTGATAGTGTGCAGGCTAATAATATGGACTGTACTGGTATTTGTAACCAGACAAATCTCAGCCATGCATTGCTTAGAAATTCTACTACTGAGGTATAACAATCTGCTAATTGCCGTAGATTTAATGTTTAAGTCAGCATACATGTAGAGTCCGTATCCTGAACTAATTGAATCTTTGACTTAATATTATTTGAAGGTCATCTGGACCGGTATGTTGTGCCCCACCCACAAATAGTTACTTAAAAGCTTTAATCTTCACAAACTTGGAAGCAATGGCCATTGCATGACATTGACTGATACAGAAATATGTTTGTAGACTCTGTACATAATACAACAAGTTACATTTAAGTAGCCATATCGGATGAGAGTGTAGGACTATTTCTGTGCAACATATAATTCCCGCTCTCTACCATGATGAAGCGATCATAATATTAAAAGTCTTCTGTTACATCTGATCTGCCAAACATAAAACGATGTAAGCTAACAATAAAAGTTGCAGTATATCTTATGGGAAAATCTCATATGTTCAAAGAAAATATAACTTGGGTTCAACGCCGCTATTCTATTTTCTGTGCGCAGTTATTGATTCGACTCTCTGAAAACTGAATAAGATGGTGCTTGCAAGCGTATTTGGAAGTACAACAGTCTCTCTTTTCAACCAAGTATATGAACTATTTTGTTATGTCAGACGTCCCTCTTCTGACATGTTACTATATATTGACCACGAACCATTCTACCACGAATCTTTCTCATGCAACGATAAGGTGAAGACGCTTTCATGCCATATGTATTATTGTGCATCATAACAACTTTACCATGTAATAACTGATTGATAAAATAAATGTTTCCGTCATTGACACATGTTTTATGTGCAGGCTTCAATTAATGTCTTTTTATAGACTTGCTCCCCTGTTACAAGTCTTGATATTCAAGACATGCCACATTCGGCAAAGACGATAATTCTATTCGTATTCAAATTATGTTCTCCATAAATCATCTAAAACTTTAGGGGTCGTTTGGTTTATTTTGTATTTTATGTCTTGAGTTTTCAACATTAATTACAAAATATGAGAAGAATGAAGGAAAGTTCGAAGGGATGAACGGAAGATTGGAGGGAACGACGGAAGGATGAATTGTTGCTCGTGCTTCCGTTTTTCTCAAAACATGAAAAATGAAAAAAAGTTGTTTTCTATTTTGTGTGTTAAATTCGTTTTTTTAAATGATCATTTTTCATAATATACATGCGTCGTGCGTATTTTTGTATGCACGAAAACTCAAAACTAAAAACGGTAAACCAAACATAACCTTAGTCTCCATACTACATGCTAAAAGTCAATCAACTTTGTAAACATTTTTTTTTTTTTTTTTTTTTTTTTGCATATTAAAAATCTGCTTTGTAACAACAATGGAAGTTTCATACTAGTAATGATTATTACATAGAGTGCATGGTTCACTTATACTGTCCTATTTGCTTCAACATTTCTCGTTAGATGGATATATTTCTTGAAACATATATATAGTTTACATCTTAATGGCTAATATCTGATCAGCTGTTGTTTAATAATTAAAATTCAAATCCGTAAGCAATTTTTTATAGTATTACTTGTCTATTCGTATCATTATATTCGTTGTGCACTTATGTATAAATTTTATGGTATAGAAATTATGGTTAGTCGAGCAACAAAATATTATCAATGTCGCTGAAATAGTAAGTTATATACTATAATAAGTTTAGTTGATCATGTTTAATATACTGACGGAACAACATAAATATTCTCTCAGTGAACCTGGTAGTTGATGTTGTTTTACTAATAGGTATGATTACAATTGATCTTTAATCCCATTATATGTTCTATGCATGAATATGATAATAACTAAACTCATATAAGTTCTTTTAGGTTCTATCTTGTGAAAAACACATGAAATATTCTTTTAAAATTAAATGTCCTTTCTTTAGACTGTTTTTTCAAAAAAAATTCTACTGAAATTATTGTAATTTTTTGGTGAGACGCGGCTTCAGTCAAAATTTGCTTCTCTAATTTTCTATAAACCGTGATTACCAACTATTTATTATTATTTTGTTATATAACCTTCTTGGATAGGTCCTTAATGCTCATTTTGATTATAAGCTATAATACATCGCCCATTGATTAGCGTACTATCATAAATTTGTTATTATTTGAATTGTATCACATTAATATGTCTGTGTCTATAGTATTTGCCTCTAACGTGAGTTTAACACGTACTCTATTATGAAATGATCAGCAGCAACTGAATCAATGATATAAGTTTGGGTGCAAAGACTGGGTTCGGTGGTGCTTAACATCTTCATTTGAAGCTTGCATACTACCTGAGTTCAATACCGAAGTTGCTGCTTTAGTTCTGCAACAAATTATCAATACCCAAGTTCTACAAACTATCAAGTTGTATATTGCCTGAGTTCTGCAAACTAACGACACCTGAGTTGCTGTGTGAGTTTGGCAATGCAAAGTCTGGGTTCTGCAAATTATTACACCGTTACTAACAATTCGACCTATTCACTTCTCTCCCTTCTGTTTTTCAACTGTATGAACGAGCCGCGCGTTTAGATATTGGTAGAACCAGCCACATGATTAGTTTGTTCCATTTATAACGGTGAAGCTTTCGCCGTTATAAATATATAACTCTAAACCTCCACAGCTGCCGTTTTCATTCACCACATTCCTTCTTTTTCAGCCGACCTCCATCCCTTTCAACCTTCAAAATCATCCATTTCCACCTCCAAACGTTCAAATCTGTCATTCTATACCCAAATTAAAATTCGTTTTTGAGATCCACGCTCGAAGAAATGTCTATAATACTAAAAAAATTCGTCAAAAAATTCATGCACGGAGAATGCACTAGTAGCGGCGGTGGAGGTGCCGGAGGCGGTGAAGAACAGATTATTGTATTGTATGGTTACGAGCGAGGAATAGAATATCTGCTAGAAGTAGCCGAAAATCTCGATAATCAGGGGAGAGTCGAAGAAGACAACGGTGGTCGGGGTCGCAGAGGCCGTGGAGGTGCTCGATCGGGCAGAACGCGTAGGGGGAGTGGGACAGACTTCCGCTAGAGTTGTCGAGCTTAACGGTTTTCAGAATCTGAACCTTAGCGTGGTGAAGTTGGCGACACTTACTAACTTTCGGATGCTTACAGAAGGGGAAGTGCACGTCAGCACGCAGATGAGCTTGGCTGTAAGTATTTTTTTAAATTTAAAATAGTTAAATAATTTATCGCTTTAAATTTATGTTGAAAAATTAATTTAACATAAACAGTCGCGGAATATCCGTTCACGTGGTTCATTAGCGAACACCCTAAGGTATTTCCATAGCAATTTGGCAAGCATTGATAGAGTTGTAGTACCTTTATATGAGCTTGGATTTCATTATTTTTTAGGTAATCTAAATGACCACTTTACGTAAAAAATCCCTTAATTTATTATAGCTTACTTTAACTTGTTATGTAATTTATAATTCTAGGCATCAGTAACGGAATCAAAGGTGATGTGCAATTGTGTGCCGCTATTGCTTTACGGTGGTATAAAACCACTCATGCATTTCACTTTCCATGCGGTGAGCTAGGAGTTACACCTTTCGACTTTTCTATGCTTACAGGCATAAGCATAGGAGTGATTATTTCTCCACCGATCCCATACGACTCTCGATGGCGTGATGCCGCCCTTGTTCAAGATCTTCTGCCACGCTTTGACACTTCGCGGGCATTGTATCAGGCTTCCAGTGCTATTCGAGTTAGTGCGATTATTGCTGCCATGGACAACATCTTGAGCGACTATTCTCCAGAGCATGATTTGGAGCTCGCTAGATTGTTTGTTTTATACCTTATGGGGAACTTGTTTTTTAGCATCAATAGCAGTAGCTTATCGGTCGACTTTATTGAGGCGGTTTGTCATTTGGATTTCGATAGTGCTGTTCAGTATGATTTGGGTACGCCTATTCTTGCGTACCTTTACAGATGTCTAGATGCGTAGTGCACCATCTCTGACTCGCAGGTTTCCTTGTACGAATTTTGGAAGTTATTGCAGTACTAGTACTTTGAGTACAACCATAACTTTAGTTTCGTTACATTGACCACAGACACATCTACTTTCTTCCCTCGTTTGTCATTTTGGTGTGCGACCAACATGGGGCTTAGGGATAATGGATCCCGCCATGTTTATTCGGTTGCCCACAACCAAATTGATTTGAAGATGTACAAAGGGCAGATTATTTGGCATCCATTTCATTCCAGTATATCGATCGATCTTGACTTCATACAGATTGCTAGGATGCTTGGCGGGCGGAGATTTCCCCTATTATCGTATCCCTCGGAGTTTGGTGCATATTGGTATCTTGGTGAGAGGTGTTGGAGACAGTTTTATGATTATGATGTCATTCCCGATGATCCACATCCTCATACCTATCGATGTATGACCCTACAAATCAGTTGGACATGGCAAGAGCAGCTGTTAGTGGCCGGCAGAGAGCTTTGTTATTGTTGGTCCATCATACGTTGATTTTCAGCGTAGATTTTACGCTGCATTTGGTTCTACCATTACCCATGCAGTGGCAATAGATTTGTTCGGCCCTTCTGCTATATGACACGGTATTGCATCTCTGGTTATCGAGGATCTTACCCAGCCTAGTCAGGGCTACCGTGCACCATATCACGTGGTCGTTGCTTCTCACTTTGGTTGGACCATAGCAGTGCCTACTACTTCAGGAGCATACCACTATGTTGACATTTATCATCCTCCAGCACACGACTAGTATCTGAATCCCTCACAGATATGGTACACCGATCTCTACGACATGCAGATGGGTATCCAACACACGAGATATGTAGAGCACAGGTGTTGCATTGACTATTATAATGTTGAGATGCAGCGACAGGCAGCCGAGACAGCACGACTGCAGACATTGCTAGAGTCAGAGCGTTAGAGATTTGCTGACTTTGGTATGTACTACGACCAGCTAGCTGGCCCGAGTGGTGGCAGAGACGTTGATGATGGGACACGTCTCCGTCGTCGACCTCGTCCATATACAGATGATTGATCTTATGTATTGTCCCTTGTTTATGATGTTGCAGATGTTATTATTCATGTACTATGGCAGATGTTATTATTCATGTACTATGGCATCGACTATTGTGTTTCATGTTCCTTTTGTGGTTGATGTTTTTATTCACGTATTTTGGTAGATGATATATTTGTTGTACTCATTTTATACATCGATGTCTTTATATTTCATGTTTTTCTACTGTATATCTACTTTTCATGTTATTATTCTCGTATTGTGGTTGATGATATATCTACTGTACTTATTTTATACATCGATCTCGTTATTTTCCATGTCTATACTGTCTTTGATGTTATTATCCATATATTCATTATGTATCTGCTCATTTAACAGTACTCGATAAAGGATAGTGTAGCTACGTTGATTTACTAACAACCATTCAACGCCGTATCCTGTTTGACACTGTAGCATTACGTACTCCTTTATTGGTACATTACTGTTTATTTTTTGGTACAATGCAGTCAAAGAAAAATCATATCATTGTCCACACCTAAAAGTTCAAGACATAAACGTGATACAAAGTTAAATGCATATATAGGATACATAGCAAAATACCTAGGATACAATCAGCGAATACTTGAGAAAAATAAACGAATACTTAGGTGCAATACAAATGAAAAGACATTTCTACGATACAATGAGCGAATACATAAGTATCGTCTTATTAAGGCCATGGTGCTACTTCCCAGTGAATCCAGTACATGTAGTATTGTAAGCTTCGTGGGCAGTGAAACAAACGTCATACAAGTCTTGATAATACGAATCACACCTATCACGGTTGCAAGTTGTTGGTTCTTTATATTCCAACTCTTCTACGACTGCATGGTATCTTTCAATTTCAACCCGTAGTTGCTCCCAACGAATTAACATACTATCATATGTGCGTTGATAAATACATTCTGGATGAGCATTAAACTTTTGATTCAACATCAACCATATTTCAATGGGTTCCAGGTCGTTACATTGAACGTACGCTTTTGTGAGTATCAATAGCTCAGTTGGTGACCACCATGAGTTCGATATTAAAGAGAATATGTAGTGTGAAATATAAATGGTAGAAGATGAGGAGTAACCACTCCCAAGCTAGGTGTTATTTATAAGTACTTAGGTGTCAACCACTCTCATCCTACCCTCGCTATAGTTATACGTACATTGTAGCCATTCAGTGCCTTGTCAACTCCTAGCCACGTAGAGCAATCCATAACCATTCAGTGCAGCTCCTCTCCTACACTGTATCTATATATACACTGTAGCCATTCAGTGCCTTGTCTCCTCCTAGCCACGTAGAGCAATCCATAACCATTCAGTGCGGCTTCTCTCCTACATTATAGCTACACGTACACTGTAGTCATTCAGTGCCTTGTCCCCTCCAAGCCACGTAGAGCAATCTATAACCATTCAGTGCAACATCCCCTCCTACACTGTAGCTATACGAACACTGTGAATTTATCTGTCCAACTGTAATATTTGATTACTAAACACGCTCTTCTTTTAATATAAATAAGTTCCTTCTACCATTGAGATATACACTCACTCTTCCAACTTTCCATATTGTATATCATAATGGTGGACTACAGTCACATTTCAAATCCTTCTTCATACTCATATGAAGGTCCATTGAATCACGAACTCCCAGCAAATCCTTCTTCCCCAGAACCACCGACGGAATGGTATGTGGAAATGCTGGAAAGACATTGCAAAGGTATGAGGGAAAATAAAAGAGAGGAGCAAGAGCGTCGGTTGAGAGAGGAGCGACGAAGACTTACTGATGTACGAAGACTTCACCGTAAAAACACACAAGAACACCGAAAAGTCTATAATCAATGGATACAGATGGAACTAGAGGTTGACTCTAGTCCAATAGTTTGTGTTTGCGAACTGTCGGTTACGTATTCCGTCGTGCGAAGCGGAAACAACATTCGGTGGCGCAACTATAAATGCCAAAATTTTCCAAACGGTTGTGGGTTATGGGAATGGATTGATGATACATTCCCTGGTCGAGCAGTGGAATATGCAACCGATTTGGAATAGGAACTAACTGCAATTCACAACAAGCTAAGTTCATTAGAATTTCAACATGGTGGCCATAACTAAGCTGCTTTTATATATGCTATTTAAGTGTGTGGTATATTTAAGTCTTTCAGATGTTTAAGTATTTGGATGTTTATCTATGCTATTTGTTTAAGTATGTGGTATGTGTGAGTGTTTCAAATGTTTGGGTATTTGGATGTTTATCTATGTTGTTTGTTTAAGTATGTGGTATGTGTAAGTGTTTCAAATATGTGGTTTGTTTAAGTGTTTGTCTACGTGTACGCCCACATGTAATTTAAGTATTTCCAAATGACTTGATCAACTTTATATGAGTTATATTAACACACACAGACAACCCTAAATTACATAGTTACAGAAACACGGGAAGAAGCACAACTGGTAGAAGTAGCAAACATAGACACATAGAATATAGAGATTGTCAACCACAAACCAAAGAACTCTCTCAAACTGTCTAATAAAGCTCACCCACAAATCATGCGCAGCATGACCGATAAAGTGTGTTTGATGATCCATAAAATACAGGGAGTCAAAAGTAGACCGAGTCGGTTGGAAAACATTTTCTCATTCTACCTCGGTTATTATTTTCTGATACCTTCGGCAAGCTCTAGTAAATGTCACAAATTTACTTCTAGCATCCAAATTCCCTCTTCTTACCATACATTCCGGATGGTTCTTGTAAGCTTCGTTGACGGTTGCCCAAAAATCCTCATCGACCTCGTCTTCCATGTGACTCTGATCAGCCTAAATGTAAGCTTTAATCAACACCAAGTAATCATGGTAAGCCCATGATGGATTAGCCATTTGGAATCATATGAACTTCTCATGACATCACTAACAATATAAATATTAATTGGATGGACTGTAGCCATTACCGCCATGTCCTTTCCAAGCTACATGGGGCAAGGAAATACCAATGAATGTTGTGTCCTTTCCTAGCTACGTAGAGGAACCTATGACCGATAAATGGTGTGTCCTTTCCTAGCTACGTGGAGCAAGCTGTGACGGTTGAATGCTGTGTCCTTTCCTAGCTATGTGGAGCAAGATGTGGCCTATGAATGGTGTTCCTTCCCTAGCTGCATGGAGCAAGCAAATACCAATAAATGATGTGACCTTTCCTAGCTACATGGAGCAACCTATAACCGATGAATGGTGTGTCCTTTCCTAGCTACGTGGAGCAAGCTATGACCGATGAATGGTGTGTCCTTTCCTAGCTACGTAGAGCAAGCAAATCCCGATAAATGTTGTGTCCTTTCCTAGCTACGTGGAGCAATCTATAACCGATGAGTGGTGTGTCCTTTCCTGGCTACGTGGAGCAAGCTGTGACCGATGAATGGTGTGTCCTTTCCTAGCTACGTGGAGTAAGAAAATACCAATGAAAACTATTGCAAGTATAGAAATCAAACTACTTCTTCCTCTCTACAATAATGGATCCTTACCATTACTACCAGTACAACCATGAAATGAATCAAAGCTTTGACGATGAACAAGAAGTGGATGATGAAACCGTAGAGTTGCAAATGCAACAAGCTGCAGTAGGATATTCTTACTTTTTTGGAGAAGGATCTACGAGCAATCGCCATGGTAGTATGCCTGGACGGATTGACCGTCGATATAAGAGGGACTATGTTGGAGGACATGAAAGGCCAATGAAGGACTATTTCATTGAGAATCCAACCTACGACATAACTTTGTTATGTCGTCGATTTCGCATGGGCCCTGATGTTTTCTCCAAAATTTATTTTGAACTTCATGAAAATAACCCATATTTCACTTACAAGCTTAATGGAGCACTAGAACTCGGGCATTCACCCCACATCAAAATCTCTGCTGCTTTACGTATGTTAAGTTACGGAACATCACGTGATCAATTGGACGAATATTTGAGAATCTCATCATCGATAGCAATAGAGTGCTTAAAGGAATTCTGCAAGACAGTGGTCGAACAGTTCGGCGAGGAATAATTACAAATGCCGGGACCAAATCATGTAGCTTGAATACTATCTAGAGGAGAAGGTAGAGGTTTTCCAGGTATGTTTGGAAGTTTGGACTGCATGCATTGGGCTTGGAAGAACTGTCCGATGGGTTGGAAAGGAATGTTCATCGGACACAAAAAAGTGCCAACAATGATTCTTGAAGCAGTAGCTTCCGATGATTTATGGATTTGGCATGCTTTCTTTGAAGTGCCAGGTTCGTTAAATGATATAAATGTTTTAAAATAGTCATACCTGTTCTCCGAACTATCTAATGGACAGTCGATGGAAGTTTCGTTCAAAATTGGTAACGTTGAGCATAAAACTGGATATTACCTAGTGGATGGCATTTATCCAAAGTGGCAAATTTTAATGCAAGGTTATAGGGTACCAAGAAACGACAAAGAGAGCTATTTCACTGAAAAAGTGGCAAGTTATAGAAAGGACATCGAACGTATGTTCGGTATCTTACAAGCAAGGTTTCAAATTTTTCGAAACCCTGCCCGATTTCATGATGCAAGAGTTCTATCTGAAATTATGTATGCGTGTATAATAATTCATAACACAATTGTGGAAAGCAAAAGAGGCGGGTATAAAAATCAAAAAAATAATTACTCGGACATGTTTAAGGATTCTAACAAAAAAACTAGAGCGAAACGTTAATTCGATGGAGGAATATGTTTCAATGGTTCAACATATTGAAGATCAAGCAGTACACTTTCAATTGCGTGACCAATTGGTGGATTATTTGTGGGCACACAGAGGAAGGGACAACTGGAATTTGTAGGTGTTTGTTTATGGAGTTGTTTATGGAGTTGTTGATGAAGTTGTTGATGATGTTTGTTATGAAGTTATTGATGAAGTTGTTTGTTTACAGTATTATATTTTCTTTACAGTGTATGTTGTACTTTGTTTCAGTGTAATAAGTTTATTATTACGAATGTTGTACCATGTTTTAAAGTTTTATGGTTCAGCGTTTAGTAATATTATTGTGGAACTTGTTTACTTAGATGTTGAAAGACCTTAGTCTGAACTACATACTAATTCGATAATATTATAACCCAAACGACAAATACCAAATACACATCTAATACACTTCGAAATATAACATACAAAGCAACACTAAACAATTACAACACAAATACCCATCTAAAACCCATCTCTAGACGCGCCACTTCTGCTTCCACTTCCACTATCTCATGCATTCTCCAACTGCTCTGTTACAAGTTTTTGCTGCAGAGGAGAGAGCTTACTAAAATCATAGGTCATCAATCTGATGTAATTCTTCTCTCTCATAAAAGCCTCCTTTCGCTCTTGGGGTTGTCTCCTTAACTCTCGATCTTCCATGGTAGCCTTTTGAAACTTCATTTCACTGCGATTTCTTTGTGCTGAAAAATTGGCTCTATGCTCTCTTGTTTCCATAGTGGACATCTCTAACGTACCTACGAATTTTGAAAATTCGGCACTCCACTGCTCCAACTGAATTGATTTGTTTCTACCAAGAGGACATGCGTCCGTATTCCCAAACAATGGCGATCTTTCCTGAGAACTAGGATCGCCGCCTGGACTTGAATCTGAGTTGTTCATTCTTCTAGCCTTATTTTGCTGCTCGAACATGTAGTTGTTGGGATTCTTCCATTTCGGTAGATCGAAAAGAAACTCAAAGCATTCCTGAAACTTGACTGAATGACCGTATTTCTGTTGATATGCCTTGCGTGCTTCTTCTATCTATAGAACGAAGTAAAAATTGTATGAATAAACGATAATATTCAAAAAGTATGATCTTTTAAAAAGTATGTAATAAAACATAAACAAAACTAACAATGTCATATGGAGCAGCACCGCTTTGCTATCTAGTCTCCAACCTTGATAGTATATTCAGATAGTTTTGGCATGCAGGGTTCATTACTCGATATCTACCACTAAGTGAGCCTAGGTTATTTTCAACGGCTCTATAGTGTTATAATAATCCGCCACTTTTTCCCATTTTTTTTTCCTTTCATCTTATTTCCAGTAATATTGTCTTGTGAAATACGTATCCATAATTTAGCAAGAGAAACATACTGCTGAGAAGTGAAATTAACTTGCTTTTCTCTGCCGTTGGCTGCTACAGCTTCCTCTTCAGCATTTTCCGTGTCGATGTCTTCTATGCCAACGTCTACATCAGCTGCCGCTGGTTAACTACGCCGATTTCTAAAAATGCCGCTTAATGATTTCTATTTCTTCTTCTTCTTTTATTCTAGACTTTGAGGCGCTGGCATCTCTGCAGCGGTTTCTTCGTTGTCGTCTTCCGTGTCTTCGGGATCGCCTTCTTGATCTTCGCCTTCTTCCTCGTCTGAACTACTACTTATTTCTTCGGTTGTAGGATCATTACGTGCATACGAATATTTCTTAGACAAATTTTGCATGGCTTCTCGACCACAAATCTCTATCTTGTTTGCGCTAAGATTCTATTGTTAAAGTTGGTCGCTGTGCATCATCAACATCATATACGACGAGTGGTCTGTGTACGTGCCAAAAGTAGGACATTGTTGGTAATACGGTTGTGGAGCGGCAGAATGGAAGTAAGGCGGGTGTAGGGAGGAAAGTAAGGAGGAGCATGCGGTTGATATGGTTTGCTATAGGGAAGGTTTGAATATGACGTATAGCCATATTCGTGTGATGGATGAAGGGATTGAAGTTGGTTAGGTGAACGTTGGTCGAAATAGCCGGTGGAAGGATACGTGGACATTGGTTTTTTAATCATGACTTTTTTTCCGGCATGCTTGGATGAAGAAGGCATGTTTAAAATTGGTGTTGGAGGAGAAAGAAATGAGGAAGAGGTGGTGTGGAAAGAGGAGGAGTAGGGGAGGAGTTTATAGAAGGGGCGAAATACTAGCCGTTGGATGCTCAACGGCTAGTACTTATATCGGCGAAGTCTTCGCCGTTATAAATATATAACGGCGAAGACTTTGCCATTGTATACTTATAACGAAAAAGACTTGCCATTGTATACTTATAACGGTAAAGACTTCGCCGTTATAAAAAGCAGTCCATGTTCATCCAACTAGCCACGAAACTGGTTCGAACCAACCACAGCAAACTGAACAAGCCACACCTGATTGCTCCGTGGCTATTTTTGCAACTGAACAAGCCATTGTTGGTTATGTTCTTAAGACCTAAGTTGTATACTGCCTAAGCTCTGCAAATTATCAATGCACGGGTTGCTGTTTGAGTTCGATAGTGCAAATACTAGTTTTGCAAATTATTAATACTTAACTTGTATACTGCCTGATATCTACATATATTTCAGAGATAATCATTTGAACTTGTATAATTTAAGCTTTGGCAGACTATTTGCTGCTTTCATTTGATAGTCTAAAGCTCGATATTTGTATGTTCTTACTCTTTCACAGTGATGCATTGAATAATATATATTATTTGGTCCTAAAACTCAGTATACACTACAGGATTCACGGCATGACACATCATTTACCTGTATTTTCTGTCCATTTTTTTATAGTATAATAAATCAATGGTGTTGATTTGTTTTTTTGAAATGCAGGATGAAAGCCAACATGGAGCACAATAATGCGGCACGGAACTATGTATTTCAGGGATTTGTTTAGGCAGTGACTACTGTAAGACAATACATTCTACCCTTAATAACATTTTGATATTTGATGTATTTTAGGACAAACTATCACATTTTGTGTAATATATTTCTGTACTGTTAAAATTGACTTGATGGGAAAATCGAGGTGTGAGCAGGCTTTGTCTTCATGCAGTGGATGTGGGGGTTCGCACTACACACTATTGGTAAGTACTAAGCCATTGAGATTACTAGAAAACAGTGGACTGGAAGGAGTACCAAATGTGGGCTGATGCTTGATGCTGGTTGTGGTTGCAAATGATGACTTCCCATTTCTGTTGCTGATCCAGACAAGTTTCAAGTTGCTGCTCAATGAGTTGATTAACAGGCACCGACCCAGGAAAGGAGATGCTTAGATGAACTATGGCCTAATATGTGGTGGCGACATAATGTGCATATAAAAAGATGCAGTTGCTACTCAGGCCGAATTTTCTATCCATTTATAGTTAGATAGTTGGAACAAAGTATATAAAAAATTCAAAAGAATGGGATGAAAAATGTTTGTGTGGATAAACTAACATTTTAATTATGAAATGTTAAGAAATGTGGTGTACCGTATAATATGATTTATCTCATTGCTGAGTAATAGTTGTAAATAGCAAGTCTAGGCCATGCCTCTTCAGCCCATTAGTATAATTCAGTCTGTATATAAATGTAACTGATACGCAACTTGTATTTTGTATCAGAATACTCAAGCATCAATCAATAAACTAAAACATCATTCTGTTTTCATCTTTTTGCAAACCGAAATCAAAAGTTCAATATCGACATTATTCATTTCATCGAATTCTAACATGGTATCGGAGCTTATCAGGCCTTGCGGCAACAACATCTAAATTCAAGATCATCAAAATCAAGTTCTCTTTAAGCCTAACAGCAGTAGTTGAATTCAAAGTTGCTCAAATCAGGGTTTCATCAGAAAACTATCATCATTTGAAAGCCTCTAACCCATCAAGTGAAATCTCATCATTTGGGTTAGTTATTGAATTTGCTATTTTATGAAAAATAGGTGCCATACCAAGAAATCAGTCAGATTTCTGATTGCAACAAGCCTTTCTTTAAAGAATTAAGCAAATTCAAAGCAAGAAAGTTCAGAAAATCAGAAAACTAACTCAAGAAAGCAGTCAAAGACAAAATGAAAGTGATTGCCTCGCCAAGATTCATCAGAACAAGATTCATCACTTGAATCTTAGCTGCAACTAACCTATTTTTGCCCAGGTTATAGCAATCTTGAATCAGTAATTCATCTGAACTATCAAGTTTTAGTATTGTTCCAGAATTCTGTCATCATGGCTGAAGGAGATAATGCTTCAGCAACTTCAGATAATACTGACAAACCCAGCAGCAATCTCTCACTAATGCAATAGAGAATCTGATCAAAACTGTCATTAGTCCTCAAAGTCAGCTGATCATTATACATCTTGAGGAAGATACCTATCTCTTATGGAAGTTACAAGTTGAAACAACAATGTAAGGATATGGCCTTGAAGGCTTCATTCTTGGCTCAATTCCAATTCCCCCAAGATTTATCACTGGTCCACAAAATAAGATTATCAGCAACGAGGAATACACAAAATTCTACAGGCAAGATAGACTAATAAGTTCTTGGCTCCTATCATCAATTGATACAAAACTATTGTCACAAGTTATAGGCTGCAAGTCAGCAAATGATATATGGATTACTGTTGAGAGGATATTCCACACTCAGTTTGCTACAAAGATTATGCACTATAAAAGACAACTACAGAACAGTACTAAAGGAAATCAACCTACGAGGGATTACTTGTCACAAGTTAATAACATTTGCAACATCTTAGAAGCAGAAGGACATAAAGTATTTGAAACAGAGCAAGTACTAAGCATCTTGAATGGACTCAGAGAGGAATATTAAGCAGTTGTTGCAATTGTATCATCTCAACCAAGTTTGCCACATGTACAGTATGTTCATGCCACACTTCTTGCACATGAGGCAAGAATAGATCATAAGAAACCCCAAGATACAGATCTATCTATCAACTACACTTTCAACTCAAGGAACAAAGGACAAAATCAAAGCAAGCAAAGTCAATCATATCAATGGGGAGGCTACTCAAATAGATCTAGAGGCAGAGGTAGATGGAATAATAATAATAGCAGACCAAAGTGCCAAATTTGTGAGAAAATTGGTCACACTACTATGAAGCGTTATTTTAGGTTTAATGCTAGTTATGTATCAAAACAGAACCAAAACAATCAAAGAAATGGAAATGCTAGTGCTAACATAGCTCAAACTCAGTCAGATTCTAGCAATCATGCTGACAGTAGTGGTGAAATCAACCAAAGTACAATCACAAGACCAGAACACATACATGATGAAAGCTGGTACCTAGATTCAGGGCAACCAATCACATAACAAACAATCTTGACAATTTAAATCTTGGCAACAAGGAGTATAGAGGTAAACAGTCTATATGCATGAGGAATGGTGAGTTAATTAATATTACTCACACTAGTAATGCTTGTATTAATGGCACATGATAATTATTTCTAAATAATTTATTGAGGGTACCAAAGATAAAGAAAAATCTTATGAGTGTATCACAGTTTGCAAAAGATAATAATGTATAATTTGAATTTTATCCAAATTACTGCTTAGTTAAAGACATACTGACTAATGAAAATCTTTTGTAGGGTGAAGTAGTCAAGGGATTGTACATATTCAATCTTAAAAACAGTAGCAAACTTGGGAGAAATCAGAAGTGTTGTAATATGACTGAAATTGTTCAGTCAGAAAAGAATAGAAGTGTGTTTGATTTGTGGCACTATAAACTTGGTCATCCAAACACAAATTTGTGAAACAAGTACTTGAGGAAAATAAAATTGTATTTGGTGATATTATTTTTCCATATGTGTGTACTTACTGTCAAATGAGTAAAAGTCACAAATTACCTTTTAATGACTCTTTAACCAAGTATTCAAAACCTTTAGAATTGGTTGCCACTGATCTATGGGGACCTGCCCCAATTTATTCAGATTATAGTTATAGGTATTATATATCCTTTATTTATGCACACTCTAGATATACATGGATATACTTTCTGAAAGCTAAATTTGAAACTTATAATGCAGTAGTACATTTTATATCATTGGCTGGAAAGCAAACTGGTAATCAAGTTAAGATTATCCAGTCTGATGGTGGCACTGAATACAAAACCCTTAGCAATTATTTTAATAAGAAGGGAAAAGTTTACAGAACAACTTGTCCCTACACATCTGAACAAAATGGTCTAATAGAGAGAAAGCACAAACACATTGTTGAGACTGGGTTAACACCACTTGCTCAAGCATCACTACCATTGAAATTCTGGCCTAATTCCTTTAATACTGTTGTTTATTTAGTTAATAGACTTCCCACAAAAGTTCATAAAGGAATCAGTCTATTAGAGAAATTACTAGGTGTTAAACCAGACTATCAAAGTCTAAAAATGTTTGGATGCATGTGCTTTCCCTATATAAAACCATACAGTAATAATAAATTGTGTTTCAGGGAAAAATCATGTACTTTTATAGGGTATGGATCAAATCAAAAAGGCTACAAATGTCTTGATGATAGTGGCAAAGTTATCATTAGCAGACGTGTTGTGTTTAATGAACATATTTTTCCTTTTAGCAATGCAGGTATTAAAACAACTCAAAAGATATATAACTCAAAGGTTTCTATACCTTGTATGCATGTTTATAGTGATGACCTTCAACCTGAGGTGGTTGAAAGAACTGCTGGAGTCCACGATCCACAACTCACTGTGTCTAATCAACCAGGTCATGAATCACTAAACTCACCCAACTATCTCAGTCAAACTCCTGCACATTCAAAGGATCAAGCACAGTCAGCTAATGAAAGAGAGTCAATCAACTCACAAATACAATCAGAGAATGACAATGATCAAACAAGTACAGAAATATCACCACAGGCTAGAACTGGTCATCTAATGGTTAAGATCAAAAAGTGAAATCTTTAAACCAAAACTATACATTACTGCATCAAACTCAGAGGAACCAAAAACCTTTGAGCAAGCTGCAAAGGACAAATACTGGAAGGCAGCAGTGGATGAAGAATATAATGCTCTAATAAAGAACAATACACGGGATCTTGTATGTCCACAAGATAATAAGAATATCATAGGGTTCAAGTGGACATACAGATTAAAAAAGAACCCTGATGGAACAACGTGTAGATACAAAGCAAGACTTGTAGCAAAGGGCTACACATAGCAATATGGGTTTGGTTTTAATGAGACATTTTCCCCTGTAGTTAAACCAACAACTATAAGAATTATTTTAAGTATTGCTCTATACAATAAGTGGAACATTAGACAATATGATGTCAACAATGCCTTTTTAAATGGAACATTACAAGAAGAAATATATATGGAGCAACCACTGGGGTACAGGCAAAATTCAAATCATGTGTGCAAGCTAAAAAAGGCTATATATGGCCTTAAACAGGCTCCAAGGGTCTGGTTTGATAAACTGAAAGCCACATTGATTCATCTTGGCTACCAGTCTACCAAATCAGACAACTCTCTGTTCATTAAAATTAACAATAAATCCAGTGTATGTATTCTAATATATGTTGATAACCTTGTCATTACAGGGAATGATGAGGATGAAATCAAAAGTCTTGCTCAATATCTAGACAAGGAGTTCTCTATCAAGGACTTGGGCTCACTGAACTATTTTCTTGGTATAGAAGTCAAGAGAAAATCAAAGTCAGAAATTATTCATAGTCAAAGAAAATACAGTTTGGAGCTACTGGCCAAAACTAAGATGGATAATGCCAAGCCTTAACCTACCCTAATGATAAGCCATCAATATTTATCTAAAATCAGGGGAGAATACATAACAAACACTAAACAATACAGAAGTGTTGTTGGTGCTTTACAATACTTAACAATTACAAGGCCAGGCATCTCATTAAGTGTTAACAAAGTTTTTCAATTCATGCAGGAACCAAAAGATGATCACTGGAAGGAAGTAAAAAGAATTTTGAGATACATAAAGGGAACAACAAATTATGGATTATTAATGAAGAAATGCAACAATCTGAATATAAATGGCTACATTAATGCTGATTGGGGAACAGACCCAGATGACCGAAGATCAACTACAGTGTACTACATATATATAGGAGATAATCCCATGTCATGGTGCTTAAAGAAACAATCTACCATCTCCAGATCCAGCACAGTGGCCGAATACAGGAGTGTTGCAAGTGCAACAGTGGAAATTATGTGGATACAGTCTTTACTACATGAATTAAACATTAAACTACAAGCCAAACCGACATTATGGTGCGACAATCAAAGCATAGTCTATATGTCAGCCAACCCAATATTACATTCGAGAATGAAGCATATTGGGATAGATCTTTATTTCGTCGGAGAACATATACAAAAGGGAAATTTACATGTAAATCACTTACTATCTGCTTACCAAAGAGCTGACACACTTACCAAAGCATTGTTGAAACAAAACTTCACCAAATTCGGGAGTGAATTGAAAGTGGTAGTAATCTCCACTGATTCGAGCAAATTAGAAGAAGTTTCAGAGCTTCAACGAGAAAAGTTGACAGCTTTGATACCAAGAGTAGCAGATCTACCAACAAAGCTAGCATAAAGGTGGACAACAATGTAGAAAGAGCTTCACATGTCAAAGAAATCACTCAGATCTATGTGAAGAAGCTTAGTATGTTGATGAATTCACCCAGATTTGAGCAAATATCACTCAAATCTGAGAAAATTCAATGAATTTTTTGAGGCGGCGCAAGGAGAAGAGGGTCGCCATAAAAACCCTAATGTCGGTTTGAGGGGGAGTGTTAAGAAATGTGGTATACCGTATAATATGATTTATCTCTTTGCTGAGTAATAGTTGTAAATAGCAGGTCTGGGCCGTGCCTCTTCAGCCCATTAGTATAATTTAGTCTGTATATAAATGTAACGGATACGCAACTTGTATTTTGTATCAGAATACTCAAGCATCAATCAATAAACAAAAACATCATTCTATTTTCATCTTTTTTGCAAACTGAAATCAAAAGTTCAATATCAACATTGATCATTTCATCGAATTCTAACATGAAACGTAAAACTCAAGATAATATGTGGATATAGATAAAGCCTTCATTTTATTTATGTTCATACATACTGCGATACCACTACAGGAGATTGAATTATATTTTAATATTTCTTAGTACAATCCTACTGCTCCCCTATCGTGCTTAGCATCCTCCTTTCCCTCGCTTGGATCTACTTGCCACCTGATTGGATCTAACCGCACCTCGATTTAAAAACCCTCTTGTGGCGATAGACGACACGTTGCTTCCCACTTGGTTCGTTTCCACTGTTCCAGGCTACAACTATCCAACTCTTGTTCTCCTCTGAACCTAATTTATAGTTAAATGCCCATAATTCAAGTTCGGCGAGCGTCACACGTAAGAGCTTTACTAATGTAGTTATGAAGGATCATAAAGTAAACAAACCAAAGGCACTGTTTGAGGTTTAACTAGCTGTTTACTTTAACGAGTAGCAACTCAATAGATTCGCTAAACAATTCCAATACATGTTAATAGGGTGTTTTACTGGGTCCCACCCACCGATTGACGGTGTAAGGAATGTTTTTACTAGATTCTCACTCGCCACTTAAGCTAAAATTGAGTTATAAATGACAAGCATATATTAATCCAACTCTATAACGAAGAGAGCTTCCTCTGCCTATGGCTTTGTGAGACTTTAACTTTTTCAAGAAATATGTCGCATCTAAGTCATATAAGTAAAGAGATCATTTTCTTTTGTATGTTCTTGCTCAAAATAATAAATTTCTATAAATTATGTAGGTGGAGTAGCTATCGAGATAAATGCAGTTAATTATGTCTCTCCTAGAAGTTGGTTAGCTACCTCTCATTTTGTTCTAGGATTTTTTCTATTTGTCTTTCCCGAATGATAAGGAGAAAAAAAATATTGGATCCAAAGAAAATGTCATTTTGGAGTTTTATCAACAATTTGCTTGTATTGGTGGAGATCCGGTATTTTCTGAGTCAAGATGCATTCCTACAAGTAAAGGGGGTTCGAATATATATTGGTTGTACTCGAAAAGTTATGAATCGATTGGCAAGTCCAATCCCAATATCTTGATTTGTTTCTTGCATGTTTCGCGAAAGTCAAAATCGGCGCGAATTCCCCCAACTTGTGGCTTGACATGCTGTGAATCCTCTTGAAAGAGAGGGGTGCCTTCGTGAATGCAAACACAGGCGGTGCATGGCTGTCGTCAGCTCGTACCGTAAGGTGTTGGGTTAAGTCTCGCGAGGAACATTATGGAAGTGCTCAAAGAGTTAAGGAAACAAAAACAAAAAATTAGTAAAAATTACCTTTTTTAAAATTAATTTTTTCAAGAAAAGACTTCGTTTTCTTTTTGGTTTCTTTTTGAGGATTTCTTCTTCATATAGATGGATATAGGATCTATAGGACAATTACTTATAAGTACATTTTGCGGCTTTCATACAGGCAATTGGCTTTCGACCTCATGCTTGATAGTCAACTTTTCTGAGTGTGGCTCTCCTTCCTTAAATTGGCGGCCCACCTTTATGTCAAAGGGGTTTTGGATGAATTTTGCAACCAAATTGGAAAGTCCGCTCAAGGAAGATGAAGCGACCACCAATCTCCTTCATCCTAACTTGATGCGTATTTGCATTGAGATTGACCTCACGAACCCACCACCCATGTGTGTGTTCATTAACCAAAAAGACTAGAATATTGACAATACATTATTAATGAAAATCGAAATGTAGGCCACAAACAAAGTGTTTTTTTTGTAGGGAATTCTTCCTGAATCACAACTTTGAAATCAGAGTATATATTACCCTAGCTCAGAGAACTCAAATCAACCAAAGCGGAACAAATTTGAATCATGCTACCTGTACGCCAAACGTTTCAAACCCTTCAAATATTACTCCATCCACGATGACTCAAGAGGGCAATGCCAACGAAACAGGGAAGACGTAGTCCTATCTAATAATCAATCCTTGGGCCTTTCTGGGCCATTCACCACTACAGGCCAGTTGGTCTCTTCAATTCCCTCCCCATATTTCTTGGAGGCCCACTATTCAAAAAGTCCACATACAGAAAGTTTCCAAATATTAAATGATGCCATAAACTTTGTATCCAGGCCTCTCTTTCCGGAGCCCCCCATCAGGCCTTATCTTGCAATACATTTTCCTATATTCCTTTAAACCCTCTGCTATAAGAACATGGGCCAACAAAACAATCCATCCCCGTGGGCCAAGCTTCAGCAACCAACTCTTTAGCAAGACCGAATTCGCATCGGCCCATCAAACTCAAGGCCCGAAACATCAATCACTTCAACTGGCCAATTCTTCCCACTCCCACGATCCCAGCAGAAAATACTATCATCTACAAACTTGAATGAAAATGGTCAAAGTATTTTAGGTTTCAAAAACTTTAACTCACCCTACATTCTGGGTGAATTTAATTCGAGTATCCATCGTAACATCCACATTTCTTTCTATCAACCTCAATATTGCCTTTTATTAGAACGAGAAGATCATGTCAACACCAAGGCAATTTCCCCATTAATTTGATGAAATGAATCCATGAATTGATCTAATGTGAATTATGTAAACGAGTGGTCCGGCACGCGCTTCGCGTTTGACGATGACATGCACTTCGTATGTGAATTGTGTTTTTACAAATTGTATATGTTTAACTTGTTCGAAACAATATGATTTGCACAAATGTTTAACTGTATTTTTGTGTTGAAATTATATGCAGTTAGTTTTAATTTTACTTTCTAAATTGCAACATCTAATTTTTTGTTAGTTTGAATTTTTATTTCTATTATTAATTAAAAAGAATGAATTTAATTTTCTATTAGTTTGTATTTTTATTTCTGTCATTAATTAATAAAAATTGACTTTGAAAAAAAAAATATTTGTTAGATCCTACTTTTAAGGGCATTTTGAATTTGTAAAGCATGTTTAGTTGTTAGATCCTAGATTTAGGGGTGTTTGGATTTATAAACGAAGTTTTATTTGTTAAATTTATAAAAGAAGTATTAGATCCTATTTTTAAGTGATTAAGATTTGATAATGTATAAATGGGCGTTTTTGGTAGTTCACGTTGATACCAAAAAAGTGTGACACCAAAGCTATTACAACTATTATTAAAGATAATGTTAATGTATAAACAAAAAATTGGCATGTGATAATCACATGAATACAAAAGGTGGCGTCGTAGGTTCAAATCTATCATGGATGGTAGTTTTCGGTTGAATCACAATTCTACATCAAGTATTGTGAGTGGAGTGTTAGCTCAAGTCAATGACAAAAATGATGGTGATAGGTCAAGCTTGTGATAAAAGTAATGCCAAAGCCTATGAGAAAAGTGGTGTCATTGGTAGTGATAGTGTGAAGTGTTATTATCATGTGCTAAAAACTCTAAAAGCATCCCCAACAGAGTGTCGGTCAATGATTGACTAACTCACACTAGAGAGTGAGCGAGTCCAAATTTGTGTTCACGACTATTTTGCATAAAATATGGACAAAACACCCCAATTCAATCAAAAATGGAATTTAAATGGATAAGAATTAGAAAGAAAAGAGGGAAAACAAAATTATTTAAGTGGTTTGGCATGGATCTTAAGCATGCGTCCACTATCACTTTATTATTGATTTAATCTAGAAATTACAATCGAATTGCAACAGTTTTATGATTCAAACCGATCGGTTGTGACTTCGACAGAGCTTCCTTGCCAAAAATCAGTAGAAATTCCAAAGATCACTTTCTATTTGTTATAGGCTTGGTATTTATAAACGAAATTGACCATCAAAATCGTTAAAGTTGGTTTGAACAAGATAATTACTTCAGGTCCAAATTTTCAGCATGAGAAATCATTCAAAACACCTGAAATCTCATGATCATAATAGTTCGGTACTGATTGGTATGGATCGATACGATCTATTCCTTTGAATTCTCTTTCACTCTTCACGCCTTAGAACATGACTTCAGATTTGAGTTGTGGGACCCGTTAAAGTGCCCTTAAGGTTCGGTATCGATCCATGTGGATTGGTACTGATCCATTTCTTTATATCAAACTAATCTTTGTCTTTTTATCTCTATGTTGTGGTTCTGGTCTAGGTTAGGTGGGTCTACTCTTTATATGGTTCGGTACCAATCCATATGAATTAATACCGATTCATTTGCTCTCTTTCATATTTAGTCAAAGTTCTTGTATTTTTCAATCTTGATGTCGGCCAAGCTTTTTGAACCATTTCTTCATCATTCATTAGTACATATTCATCGGAATTGATTCAAATGTGTGATAACATTTACCACCCAAAGTATGCTTTCGTAATAACAAAGAATGTTTTGGATCAAGACAAGCGACTGAATCCAATTTGTAGAGACGCTTCCATCATATGAACCACTTTGTGAAATGTTGTATCTATTCTCTCCTGAGAGCGCCGACATATTGTTTCTTATGCTTGGAGTCTTCGATTATCTTTGAAAATTAATGAAAGCTACTTTGTTCCTTAGTCGGGTAGATTTTCATCTCATTGTCATTCCATTCATTCATCTATCATCTCATTTCTATTTTCATTCCCTCCTTTTTTACATAAGAACCCAAACGGATCGGTACCAATCCATATGGATCGTACCAATCAGTTTGCAAGCCTTCGTATAAAAGGAAAATGCTTAGTGAAATTCGATACTTCACTCCATTTCAGTTTTCTTTATACTTTGACCTTTATGACCTCACTTCATTTATGGTTTCACTTCATCATCGTTCCAAACTTTTGACGTCGCTGCTAAAAGTCGTCAACTCTAGATCCAAGCACGGCGAAGTCAGCCGATCCATAGGAACATGAAACCTTATCATGAACCTTAATTCCTTCCTTCTCATTTAAGATCAAGGCATTTAAGTGTGTTGCCGCTGCCATGGCTTCACAAGTCGCTGAGCCTTCACCCACCATTGCAAACCTCGACCCCATATTGAAGATCCATTTAGAGCTCTTAATGTTCTTCATCATTCCCACCTTGAACACTTAACTGCCATGGAATGCCACATGCCATACTTGGGCCAAAGGTGGTGAAGAACAAGGAGAATAGTCACATAAGTCGAACGATTTATTGGTCGACTTTAAGCATGGATCGTTACCATGGAGTTCGATCAACAATGCTTAAGAAATTGACTTCACAAACATGTCTGGACACTCGTTGCTTCAAGAGTCGGTGCACTCTAGGACATCCTTCCAATTGACACTCATGCCCGATATTATATTCATGTAATCTCGCAAAGAGAAGCTCTGCACTGCCTTGGACAGTGGTTTCGTTAACGTAAATCTTACATTACCGGATAACATCCGACATATAGTTACATCGCATGTCGGAGCTTTTTTGCTAGCACGAGTGGATTATCTACATAAAGTGCATCCATTCATCGTGCCAGGGACATGGGACACACGCTGCATAGACTGAATCACGTAGCACTGCCCCGGTCGACTTATAGAACCCGTTTGGTCAACACACGTCGACATCCATTGGATTCTCTACATTGGTTATACGAGATTTAATTAAAGTAAATAGTAAATTTACATCATACATGTAACATCCTACCTCTATACACATACTATCCATGAGCATTACTGGGTAATACTATTAGATAATACAAAGAACAATGTTGTATGGGGTATAGAGGTGTTTTACATTTGGTATTGGAGCTAATTTTTGCTTAGAGCAACGTGATAGGGGTTCTCGCATTGGGATCAGTGGCGAAGCTTTGACTCTTACCCTTATACGTCTCGTTTAGGGTTGGTTGTGACAGACGAGAGGCTGGTTGTAAAATCAGTGTGACTAAAATACTAGTGATGGCCAAAGTAATACTCTTAGACAGTATGGGCATAGAGGTGATTGTTACAATACCTGACCATACTTGTATCCTAAACCTTCAGTATATTAAGGACATTAGATGCTCCCAGCGTATCTCCCCTTTAGGTGTAAGCCCCTCTACTTTCAAGTTTACTCCTCCAGCAATAGGATTCTCTTCTACCCCGGCTTCCACTTCAACACCTTCCAGGCCTCGAAAGTTTTGTCGTTAACCTGAACAATATCTACAAATGGTCCTACTAGTAGCTTTGGATGAAACTTACAACGATGTCACTCCCAATGTCAACCAAGAAGGCACGATGATACTTGACAGACCTCTAGACTCGTCGGTTGAGAGGTTAATGGCTGTAGACGTTAAAATATTTGTGAACGGCGTGGTATCTGTATAGAAGAAACTCAAACTCCACTTCCCCATCAAAGATCGCACAATCCTCTAAATCGTTGTACTCATGCAACCGGTTCAGTGTCTTTCCGAAGGATTCCCTCCGTTCAATCATTTTCTCCAACTAATTCTCCAATTTGTGAATTGGACCCCTACCCAACTTCACCCGAATGGGTATTCTTCCTTAAACTGAACATGCATGATCTTCCTTAGACACTTGGGTATGATGCCTAACTTTACTTGTCATTTCGACTCCACGTCCGCGTCCAAATCATTCACATCTACCCTCTGTAGAATCATGGCTACGTGTATATAAATATATATTCCATGGTTCCTAATTAAAAATAGATACAATCCATGTTAGTATCTTTCTACTTGCACCCCGTCGGCATCCTTTGCTCTCGTCGTATCATAGCCTCATCGTTGTGCATATCGGGGGACTCCCGTAGTGCCTAAGGCCGGCTTTTCATATGTTTTGGCGTACCCAATCTCACTTTGGGGATTTATTACTTTGTCTGATTTCTATTGTGAACTCGACTCCACAGACCACCCCAACTATTTTGAAGGAACTCTTTTGTGGGTTAACTATCCTTGCCCTAACAAACAAACTAGCAAATAACTGTGGCGGTGTATAACTAAACAAACGAAGACCAGAACAAATAGACAAAGACCAGTCTAGCTGTAACTTTGTCCTTTCTGTTGAGCACTAAGGATTGATGACGTTCTTGACCAATGACGACCCTACCTATTGACCTTGGTCCCAACATTTGCTGCATAGTGCCTGATCCTGCTGACCATCCTATTTAGATTGCCTAATGCAGTCAAGGAAATGCCCCCTTTAATACATTTTTGAAGCGGACTAAACTTTCTACTGGGGGTATTTCTTCATCTATATGCAAGAGAATACCCTCCATGGGTTATATGGTTGGACATGTTTCTCATCAATAATGTATACTCAAATGCGGGTAGCCTCTTGCATTGGGCAGGCCTTCATTATGTAACGCTACTAACCTTGCATTCCAACCTATTCTAATGACTATGTCATTCTATTCATTTCTTTAATCATACTTTAATTATAATAATTCACACCCGTCATAAACGTATATTCGAGGCTACTTACACTCACACACAAATATATATATATATATATATATATTCTTTCATACTTAATTATCCTGCCTCTATAGTTTTACGGTTGACCTTAGGTGTTTATTTCATTATGTGTTTCACCTTTTTCTTTACTTTAAGTTCATTTACTGTTTTCTTTTTATCAATTTCATAACTCCATTTTTCACCTATTTTATCCATTTTCTATTATTCCATTTCTATTTTCATGTTGTCCCTTTAATTTTTTCTTGCTTACTTTTAACATTTTCTTCTTTGCTTACTTTAACTTTTATTGGTATTTTTATCGCATTCATATCTTACTATTTAAATTTTAGGTTCTATTGCATCTTAATGCAGTAGAATTACTTTTTTATCGTAAGAATGTTAACATAGTAAATTTCCACATCTTATCAAAAGGGGAAGGTGTTCATGCGGTGTTTGTAATTACAAGGAACTAACTTTTTAGTTCTTGACAAAATACAGTAAATATCGCTATTTTATACATCTCTTTCATTTTAGGTGTAATCCTTGTTGTTTCAAACATTGCACTTTTATTTATTTAAACTTAATAATACATAAAATCTACTAGTAACATCCCAAATCCCAACTAATTAAAATATCACTTGAACCTCTAAAATCTTAATAAAGTTCCTTTTGTTTTTTATCTTTTTTCTGCATTCAAATACCAATTTGTTATTATCGAATTCATAACAAGTTACTGGGATAAAATATGTATGCAAGTTTTCTAATTTTATTACATTCATACAATAATCAGTTCCATTCTCTTTTAATAGATCTATGTCATTAGATTCATTACGCATAAACAACAAATTCATATCTAATCATTACGCGTCTACCAATTAAAATCTAATCGTTACGAACTTACAGATTTATATCTAATCATTATGCACTTACAGATTTATACCCAAATTCATTATAAATAGGCATAACTGAAATAGATTACAATGAAATAAATATAATCTTCTTACAAAACATGCAATTTTCCCACTAGCCATCCTTTTAGCTTTCCCATTCTCTAGATCTAGAACCATTCCCATTTTATTTAACTCACTCTTACTTCCAATCCAAAATATTAAAAAGGGCATTCACTTCTTAAAATTACAGATTTGGAGAAAGGATTGAATTAAATTTGAATTAGAGTTTTAGATTCAAGGTTTACCTTTATTTTTGCGTTCTGAATCGATCCCGTTCTCTTCTTCTCTTATTCTCCGCTTTCTTCCACTTATATATATATATATATATATATATTATAATAGTTTTACTATTTTTTAGAATTTGGAGGAGAAGAAAAAATGGTAGAGATTCAGTATGCAACAGATTTTCTAAATGAATTAGGGTTAGGTTAGCTGTTACTTTGTAGGGTTTAGGGATTGATTTGGAGCGTTAGATTTAGTCTATGAATATTTAGATTTACCTTGAACGCACATCGATAAATTGGCAGCAAAGAAAAATAATTGGGTCAATCAACGCCATTTAGTCCCACGCTTACAATTTTTTGTACACACGGGTTGACCGCCCATAGTCATGGGTCGATCGCTACTTATCAACCTTGGTGCCATGCGGGTCGACCGCCCATAGTCATGGGTCGATTGCTACTTATCAACCTTGGTGCCATGCGGGTCGACCGCCCATAGTCATGGGTCGATCACTACCGACCAACCTTGGTGCCTTGCAGGTCGACCTATCGTGTGTTTTGGACCCTAATTAATTAGCATGATGATTTGTTTAGTTTTATTCCTCCTTTAACTGATTGCGTTCATTTGTTTCCCTTTTGCGCTGATTTTGTGAGATTTGTTTTAACGTTAACTTTTCTTAACATTTAAGTTTGCATTAACATTATTAATTAACATCTAACTGAATTTTATTTCCATAATTGTGTATATTATTATTTTCTCATTCAAAAACTTAAAACGTTAATTGCTTTTTCATTTGTACTCTGATCGGAAAACTTTATATACGAAAATTAATCAGAAAATTGTTAGGAACCCAACGATATAAGTTTCATGCCGAAATTATGACATCTGCAAAAAATTTATTTTTAGCATTATTACTTGTTTATTGTATTTCTTTTTAAACTAATTAGCGTTAAAATCGCGGAGTATTACATTCTCCTCCCTTAAAAGATTTTCATTCCCGAAATTCCTTAAGGATTGAACAATGCAACATAACGTACAACCATTTAAACTAACAATCAATTAGTGTACAAATAATTTTACAACCTATCGTGTACCAGTGCACGGTGCATCACAACATATATGATATGCACACTGAGCAATTCTATATCGGTACCTCCTACATGAATGCATTATTTTAAAATAATTTTAAAAATATAGTGCAAACATTCTAAATGTACTGGCAGTACTATTTGCATACAGCTTTTGAAAACCAAAAACTTGCTTTTACATCCAAATTTGCCTACACTCCTATGAATAAAAGTATAGTTCAACCAATTTCGCATCTAATCCCTACCATCCAAAAATCCTAGCACACCATTACTAACATCCAAATTATAAAAAATCCAGTTTTCTAAACATATTTTCTTATGCTTGGAAAGGGTCTAGATGGAAAATTCCATATTTCCATCTTTCTCTTATATACCCTTTTTTCACTATACCTTGAAATCTTCTCTTTTGCCCCTAATCCTTCTCCAACTTTTCCAAGTACATTTTGCATAGTTAGTTTTTGTCTTAAAGTATTAAAACAAGGTTTATTTCAAAATCAACTTTTTGTTACTAACAAGATATGGAGAAGGTGATTGCCTAACTATAACGGCTTTCTTCCTTGTTTATAATCGTATTTTATTTTACTGCCATTTCTTCTACCTAGTAAAATCCATACTAGGCAATCTGTCAACTACTCCTCAGTGTCAAGTATGTGGCATTTGAAAATTTCTTTTTCAATTCAGAAATATTTTTATTTGCTTTCTGAAATATCCATTTAAATCTTACGTTTATTTTATAAAAAAATCTTTCAAAACATTTTTATTTTTCAAAAGTGTATATATGTATATAGTTTCTTTTCAAAATAAATTTGTCTACATCTTAAGAAATCGAGGTGTAGTTAACAGTCCAATGTCCACAGTGAGCTTCATCTATTTACACGGTGTTACTCCAAAAACCACCTTTTGACTTAGTCGAAACCATTTTAAGCAGAGAGCAAGAGAAAAGAAGAAAGAAAGACACCAGATAGACCTTTCGAAAGAGTCGAAGGGATCCTGCCATCGAAGTCTGGAAGCAACATGTCCTTTGGAAGGCATCGGAAGGTTTTTCCAATCAATACCTAGAGGGTACTTACCTTCCGAAGAGGATGAAGGAGTCGAAAGCACCCTACCGCCTTCATTTACAACCTTTCAGCTAGATGAAGACCTTTCGATTAAGTCGAAGTTACTACTTTCGAAGACAATGAAGAATAGCTCCTTGAACACATGCCTAACCATTCGAAACCAATGGTTTTTCCTTCATTCAAATTGCTAGAAAACAAGCATTATCTTGAGCAACCCCTTCGAAAGCTATAGTAAGCCTTTCGAACCAGTCAAAGCCAATATGGTCCAGGAAGGGTGTCGTATCACATCAAAAACAAGAGCACAAGCGGAACCAAATCATCCAAACCAATGAGCAAATGCTATCAACAAGGTCGGAAGCACATGCAAGGTAACTCAAAGAAGAAGATCACCATCAAACCTTTCGACAAAGGTGGCAACATGCTTAAGCCCTTCGGCAGGCACCTTCCGACCCAGTCGAAAGCATCGGGGTCAAAAGATGCTGACCCGCATCTATAAATAAGACCTAAGGGGTTTTGGGGATCTGATTCCTCTCATTCTCAACCTGTATACTTTTAAGTAAAGTCTTATAACCCTAATTTGTAAATTGATCTGGTAAAGTTAGAGAAATAAAGTCTACTTAGCTGGATAAAAGGAAGTTTTGAGTACTTTAGTTTCCTTTATTGTTTCATTGAAGTTTTTTTGGATTCACCTTTGTATTTCAGGTTTCGCCTGCTTCGATAGGGCTCTCTCGACACAGTCGAAAACACTTATGATCAAATAATTGCAGATACCTACTCTAATCTACTTTTCCTTTGAACCACTGCCTTCGACAAGGTTGAAACTAGGCCATAATTCACTGATACCTACACCAACATAAGGAATTCATGGTCCAGGCTCTCGACAAGGTCGAAACCCCCTTTTCTACTCATTAACTAGATCCCAAGCTAATCAACAGCTTTAGGCCTCCGACTAGGTCGAAATCTACCTAAGTGAACTTAACTCAGGGTATTCCAATTAGATCGAAAGGAAGGCTTTCGAAGGGGAAACCATACTAACTCATCTGGATCGAAAGGTCATCTAACACAAAAACCGACCCTTTCGACAGAGTCGAAAGGCCTGGTTGAGAAATATTATCAAATAAATTCTATTCAAAAAGGAATTCCAAGGAGTATACATACCTAATTTTCCATTTTTACCTGCATAACGGATAACCTTCATTCTTTGGGGTTTTGACAAGAAATCTTGTTAACATTTTTGGCGCTAGAAGGAGGGCCTGAACCTCCAACTTGGTTAAACCCCCTATTCTACTATTCTCTAACCCCACTCAACCCTATTTTAAGTTCATCTACTTTGGTTTGATCTTGGCCAGAAGGATAAGAAGTTCTGAACAAGGTTCATCTGAACCCCACTTGGGAAGATTCTCCCCAATGATCATCAAAGATTCCAACTAAGATGAAGAGAAAAGATTAAGGCTAGAAGCTCTTAGAATTATAAACAAGAAAAAAGCAGAACCTTTTAATCTTGAGAAATGGAGTATAAATCCTTTCCATGTTGGTCCCACACCCATCTTCGCACTAGGAAAGAAAACAAGTGGAAGTGACAATATCTCCAATCAAATGAGAAGAACAATCCAACATTATTTCGAAGGTACCATCTTTGAGAAAGAGAAATGGATGATTACAGTGCCTTTGCACATAAGTGGAAACCAACTACAGCAAAAACACTTCCAACTCAAGAAATTCAAAGGGTGGTAAAAAGAAAAGCAATCAAGGAGTGTGAAATAATAAAGCCAAGAAATAAAAAGTCAAAGGGTCATCCGCAAGAATCAAGTTTCAAGTATAGACTTCCAAAAGAGTGCAACTTGACAACTTCCATAAAGAATGTCTACTTGCTTACAAAGGATGAGCTTAACCACTGGCCGTCACAGAAAAGGAGGCCAAAACATGAAAGAAACCAAGGAGGATTCTATTGTCATTACCACATGATGAATGGTCATGAAACTAACCATTGTAGAGCCCTGGAGGGGATGATCATAAATTTCTTTCGACAAGGAAAGTTAAAAGAATATGTAAAGAAAATTTGACAAAGTAAAGAGTTGTTTTTCAAAGAAAAATCTACATGGTTGGGAGTGAAATGCTCCTTATATTTGGATACTACTTAAGATGGTAGTCTACCTAAGATGGTAGAAAAGCCTTTATCCTCGCCGAGTTGGCCAGGGCAGAGCATCTCTTGGAGGGAGGGCGGGTATGCCTTTAGCTCGCCATAAGATGGCCAGGTTAAAGCACCGGACAAGCCCTTGGCCGTGTCTCTAGTCAGGTCAAGACACCTCTTGGAGGGAGGACGGAGTTAGCCTTTATCCGCGCCATAAGATAGCTAGGGTAAAGCACCGAACAAGCCCTTATCCGCATCGCAAAAGGGCCCGGTTAAGGAACCTCTTGGTGGGAGGACATAGTAAGCCTTTATCTGCGCTATAAGATGGCCAGGGTAGAGCACCGAACAAGCCCCTGTTCACGCTGCAAAAGGGCCAGGTCAAGGCGCCTCCTGGAGGGAGGTCGGGTAAGTCCTTGGTTCCAGTCTCTAAGATGAGCTAACCAAGAACACCAGACAACAATGTACTCAGATGTCCAAGCCCAAGAAGAGGCCCGCTAAACAGTGGACTAAGATGTCCAAGCCCAAGAAAAGGCACATTCTATAATGGACTAAGATCTCCAAGCCCAAGAGGAGGCACATTCAGTAATAGACTAAGATGTCTAAGCCCGAGAAGAGGCTCATCAGATCATGAACTAAGATGTTCAAGCTTGAGAAAGAGGCATTACAAATTATGGACTAAGACGTCCAAGCTCAAGAGGCAACTAGACAAATTAGTTCTATACAAGAACTGAAGGATTCACACATCAAAGGAGTAGAACAAGGCTCTGTTTATAAATACCTGAATCTGGTTTTCGGGACTTTCATTTCTAAACATCATCTATGAATACCCGAATTTGGGTTTCGGGTTTCTCACTAGAGATTCATCTATTAATACCCGAACCTGGGTTTCGGGTCCCTATTGATCACTGATTATCTTAATATACCTGAATCCGGGTATCGAGACAGTTGCTTATTTGAGCCCTAAACTGGGTGTGAAATTTCAATAATGGAATTCTATTTTTCTGTCACAAATGACCGAATCTGGGTCAAAGAATATTGTCATAAAGACCACTATTAAAAGTTTCCGAATCTGATTTTTGGATTTCTAATTTAACCAAATCCCATTAATGTCAAGGAATGGGTCGAAGGATTTCAACGTCCGAAATTCAGATGGTGATTTCTGAATTTAGTTCTTGAATGTTACATTCCAACATTTATGCCCTTGTGATAAGGTAGGATTTTCTATCAGCAAATTTCAGATATTCCAGCCAAATGGTTGAAGTTAAATTCTCAAGCATTTCTCATCACGGTTGAAGATGCGATTTAAATGTTTGATATAGATTATATTTCATGTAATTAACAAGATGATTTTCCATTTAAGCAAATGATATACATAGACTGGTATGTCAATTTCAAGCTAACAATTAGAAATATTGTTTGCCTCATGCCTTTCAGGAAAATCAGTACAGCAAAGGATGACAAAAGATGCAGCAAGTATGAAAATCAATGTATGAGTAGTTAAAAAGCATTTCCAAAAGTGACATTACAAAAAGGATCATGCATCAGGTGATATTTACATAGTTTATATGATTTGCATAAGTCATGAAGTTACTTACAAAACCATGAAGGTATACACATATGTACAAGACAAGTTTGTTCATATCAAACATATAAATAAATTACAAGCCTTGGGCAGCCTTGTCAAGAGTCTCCACGACTGAAGGATCTACTACATGGCGAATCGCAACATAGAGAACTTCTTTGAGTTTCTTTTCCTTTCTCCTTACTCTGTCCTCATCATCAATCGCATCAACATTAGCCTTCAAGGCACGGTTAAAAGCTATATTTGCAACCCTAAGGGTTTTGTTTTCCCTTTCTAACTCTACAACGCGCTTTTGAAGGAAATATTTATCACGTTCAAGCTCTTGATTTTTAGCAGCATAATCACTGATAGTCTAGGAATATTTAACTTTCTATTGCTCATCAAAATATTTGGTTATTTCAAACTTGACTCTCCTGCACCAGTTGCCCATGACGTCCTCGTCTAAGCTCGGGGGAGGGTTGAGCATAGTAGGGAATTTCTGGGTCGCAAGAAGCTTCGACCTTGTAGGTTTAGTAGCCGAAGGAGTAACATGAGGGACCGGTAAATCAATACTTGAAATCTTCTCCCCCATAATGAATTCTAGTGATTCGCACTACGCCTAACTATCTTTCAATTTAACTTCCAAATCGTTGATTTGTTGGATAAGTTCTGACATCTTAAGATCAAAATCAATTGAAGATTTGCTTTTACTTGTCGCTTCAGTGACGAGATTGTTTCATCTTTTCTTTTAATGTTAAATTCGAGATAAGCGATTTGATCCTTCTAATTGCTAGCTATGGTTTTCTGAATAAAGTATCTTTTTTGTCATTTCAAGGCCTTAGCATTCCCACCAAAGCGTTCCAGTAAGACATCATCGCTGGGCACAATCCCTCCATTTGATTGCAATAATTTCTCTCTAAGAGCATCAACGTGTGACGATAAATTATAAGGAAGAGAAGTTGTACATAACTGTAGCTCCTATTTAAGCAAAAGTAATAAAACGGAATCAAAATCAGAATGAAAATTTTCATTATTAGTACAACAAAGGATTACAATTCAAACAACAACGAAGTCAAAAAAATACAATAGACAATTGATTGACATTTAAAGCTTGGAAACTACATTTTTAACTTTGTTCAATGAATTAGCAGAAAGATTAACTATAGAATCAAAAGGAATATTTAGTCCCTCCGAGGTTAACACTGGGGGACATTTGCTATAGTCCCACTTTCCAGCTGGAGGACTATCACAGTCACAAATTAATTTTGTATGAAATGTCCTGATTTCCTTAAGGAAAGTCTCTTTCTCATCACCAAAAAAATCAAACCGAAGTCGAGGGTACTCCAAATAAAGTTTTTGTAAGTATCTTAGGAAGCAGTATCTTGCTAATTTTGAAGATTTTAATATTGATGCCTTTTTTAGATAAAATCGTCTCAATTTGACATATTGGCTTAAATGGACTCTAGAGACAAGGCGACCTAATAAATAGTCACTCTGAAATAATATAATAAAGTGAAGTTAATCATAGAAAGTAAGGCTAAAACATATATTTTAAAACAATAAACTGTTACATATTTACAATTATTCGTCCAGTTCATACAAAATAGACTTAGAGAACAATTCAGAAACAAATTTATCTTTATAGTACTTAAGCTTTTCAGCGAGGAGATTTTGAGGAATCGACTTGACCTGTGGTAAATTCCAACAAGCTCAAGGAAGTGGGTCAGATACAAATTCATCTAAGTATCTTTTGTGAAAACATCTAAGTAGACCCTTGCTGAATTTGCCTAAGTACGAAAAGTCTATAATTGAATGTCTACAATAAGCTTTATATAAAAAGTTAACTAAGATGTCTCTCTCTTCAATCAGCATCCAAAATAAAGTGAGTAACTCTCGATTCTCCTTTAAGAGAGCGTCACATCTGAGGCACGCTCTCTTTAATAAGGGGGCAGCCCTCTGATGTTTAAAAGACGCCAGTACCGAGGCACTCCCGTCGAGACTATGATACTTTTCGAAGAGAACATTATGCTCCTTTATCTGTTTGTCTAATTCCCTATATAACTTGTTAATTTCGGCTTGTTTTCTTTCAAGTTTTTTCCTATAGGGAAGGGTGGACTTCCTCCTTATCTAAAACAAATGATTTTGCACTAATTATTATTTTTGAAGTGAAAGATATTTAAACAGAGAATCCCATACCTGGGAAACCGAGACAGAAACTTGGGAGACCTGCTCTTTCTCTTTTGGATCTTTAGCATAAACAGGAGCAGGCTCATTCTCTGGAGGAGTAGATGGCCTGGGGGATGCAGGTGGAACATCCTTCTAAGGAGATGGCTCTTTTTAAGGAGATTTAGCACTCTCGCCACCATCCTTCTCGGAAGTTCCAGAAAGACGCCTTTTATCTCCGTCAAAACCTTGGCCGCCAGCAAGGTCATCATCATCATTACCATCATTATCATCTTCGTCGTCGTCATTGCCTTCCTCCCCGAAGACATCTTCTTTGTCACCCTCATCCTCAGAGTCTAACTTGATTTCGGGGGGGGACATCAAAAGAAAGGATTTTAGAAGCATTGATTTCTTCTTCGTCTGCAGGTTCAATCCCTGCTTCATCAGGTTAATTTTGCCCATCACTCTATCGACTAGGGCAGAATCAAGCGAAAGGAAGCCAAAGTCTGGACATTTCTTGAAGTTGTCGGCATATGCAAGCCTAAGGGCTTCTTCATAAGATTTCAGTAGCATTTGTCCAAGGGTAGCGCCAACAAATTGAGACATTCGCTGCTTAGCGTCGGTAATGCTATTGACAGCGAGTTTCAGAGAAGCCCTAGTTTTCTTAAACTTATCCTTCAAAGAAATTTTCTATGCGGCTAAGCGAGCTTTCTCATCTTCAGAATCGTGTAAAGTGAGCTCCATGGCAAATTTCTCGTCAACAAGGAGTTGACGAGCTTGTCTTTCTGATGCGAGATCAGTTTTGGCCTGGGCGAGAGAAGCTTTTAATCGCTCTAGCTCTAAGAAAGCTTCATCTTTAGCAATGGAAAGAGAAGATACTTGATTTTTAAGATCAGAAATTTCCTCCTGAAATTTGGAGGATTAAGTAGAGGATTTCGATGCATGTTCATTCAAAGCAAGCCAACTCTTAGAAATCTTAAAGGAGAAATGTAACACAAGTTAGTGATTTATGGAAAACCAATGGTGATAAGGTCGATTGAAGTGAAACTTACCAGAAGTTGTTGCTCCATTAGAGAGCGATAGTGCCCTACCAAATCTAGAATGGAAGAAGGCAGGTGAATTTAAGTGAAGGATTTTGAATGCAAGATGATCTTGATTAACTCTTTAAAATTGATAGAAAAAGGAGAAGATGATGACGGTTTTGAAGGAATTTGCTTAAGAGAGGGAGTCGTCTACAAAGCTAGTTTTATCTGCTCGAGTGCAGCTGGAGAATCAGAAATGGAGATGCGAGAAAGAGGGTCGGGAGTAGTTGGAGTCTGCTTCGGTTTTCCTTTAGGAGCTTCAATGATGAATATTAACCACAGGAAGTAATAAAATAGGAGAAAAGACTGCGAAAATTAACCTAATATAAAATGAAGATTAACCACGGGAAGTAATAAAATAGGAGAAAAGATCGTGAAAATTTAAACTTAACGGGAGAAGAGAAGGTCCTACTAATATTTGGGAAACATCGAACGGAGAAAAACTGGTTTTCCCAGTCTTTAAATTTGTTGACCCCATCCGAGATAAGCTTCTTAAGGGGGTCAGCTCTAAAAATCTGATGGTTAAGAGCGATAAGTTTGACTAATCGAGTCAAATAGTTCAATACTTCTGGGTTCAGAGAAGGGATTCCAGATTCAAGCGCCAACAACTCCAAAGAGAGAAGGTAGGTGTATACATTTGGAGATAGCTGAATCAAGGAAATTCCAAGGTAAGTTAGGAACCTAGATAGAGAGTCTGGGAATTGAAGAAACCCTCCGTGCCATATGTGGATGGCGGAATAGGCAAAAAACCCTTCAGGAGGGTTTTTGATGGTGTCAGTCTCCTTTAGAGGGATGGCTTCAGTACCAGTGATGCTGAAGTCGTTAAGGATGGCATCGACTTCATCCTGAGATGATATTAGGGAGTACTTGGAGATATCTTTAGCTTTCTTTGGGGAACTCATGACTCTGCCAAGTGAAAGCATATCAGTTAAATTTTATGATTAATTATGAATTTAGCGTATCTTCAAGCATAAGTCAAAGAAACCTACTTAGATAACCCAGATATAAACAAATATAAAACTTCAAATTTGAGTAAAGGTTTAAGTTAAAAATCAAAGACATTGGGCTTCCGACAAAGTGGAAAGGAAAAAGAACATCACCACTTAACAAAGTACATCTTGACATTATCGAAAGCCTAAATAAAAGTCTCCTTGAGCTGTCGACAGGGTCGAAAGGATTAGTCAAAATATTTGGTTAATTAGCACTTTTCAACAGTGTCAAAAGCTCTACAGGAACTAAATTGTCATAAAGAAGATAGATAAGAATAATTTAAGAACCTAAGTAGGAACCTACACTATGAACATTCCACAAACCAAGCAACAAGACCCTTCGACACCATCGAAACCAATAACTTCGGTTTCCTGAAAAAATACTAATTTTGTCAGAACCTAACATACTCATCGAGTCGAAAGGTTCTAAGTTAAACTCATATGTACTTAGGACGTTTTGACAAAGCTAGATAAAAATAGCCGAAGAGGGTTTCGACTCAGTAGATTGAAGTGATATCGAAGGGGTCGAAGGGGTTTTATGATGGTTCCTAAAATCAACCAAGGAAAATGGATTACAATCGAAACAAAGGGTTTCGACTAAATTGAAACATTTTGCTATCGAAGGAATTCCTACTCCCTACTTAACAGCATAACCTTTCGACGAGGTTGATCAAATCGGCACTACAACACCTTTCGACCCCATCGAAATGGGCTAAGGAAGCAAAACCAATGTTGCTGCCTCAACCTCTTTCAAAGGGGTAGAAAAATCATTTTGTGGTTCCAATTTTTTATCCGTATGTTTGAAACTTCCGGGTGAAGAAAACATGTTCTACCATCTTCCCCAAACCCAGTTGCAAACCCAGGGTTCCAAAATTTCCTAAAAAATAAATAAATTAAACATGCTTAGAATATGAGTTTTAACTGAGATTAATCATTTTCGATTTCATAAGAATAAAAATAATGATCAAACTGGAAATGCAGATTTATTAATGAAGCACAAAAATGGTAAATTTTGAAATAATGATCCAAACCCGATAAGGGGATGGATTACGATATCATCCACTATCAATTTCAAAATCATAAACGAAAAACAAACTTTATTACTGAAACAGAATTAGGAAAGAAAAAACAGAGAAGCTTCTTAGCAAATCAAACCAAATCTACTTTCAAAAAATCAAAAGTCAGACGTTTCAAAGTCAAATTTCAATTTTTAAATCTGAAAAAGTGAAGTTCGATTGAAACTAGCAAAATAAAGTCAAATCTAAACTTACGAATTGGATTTGTTGATTGCTTTGATTTCTAGAAGCAAGATGGAAGTTTGAAAATCTGTAGAATTTTTTTACTCGTTCTTAAAATTTTGATTGCAGAAAAGTAAAAGAGGAGGAAGAAGAAAGGTTTACTTTATAAGAAAAGTCGCCCAGGTCATCAGCCGCTAGATAAAAATTGAATGGATGGCCCAGATCCACGTGGGAAGTCCAAGAGGCGTGAAGCTTCTAGGTTTCGAAAAAGCTGACTTGAAAAGTCAAGTGCATTTCTTTGCAAAGGGGGGAGGGGCAAATGTTACTCCAAAAACCACCTTTCGACTTAGTCGAAACCATTTCAAGCAGAGAGCAAGAGAAAAGAAGAAAGACACTAGATAGACCTTTCGAAAGAGTCGAAGGGATACTGCCATCGAAGTCTAGAAGCAACCACTACAAGAAAAGGCAATTATTCCAACAGCATCAAGTGACGGCTTCCAACAGCCAATTTCCGACGACTTTCGACGGGCCGTCAACGGCCGTCGGAAGCCATTGGAAATTCGCGAATACAGGGCTCAGCCGACCTTCTTCTCCCTCATTTACAGCATGAAATTTTTTAAACCAAAATCCTCAAATCTCTCCCTCAAGCTTCCAATCACCAATTTCGAGCTTTCAGATCCTCTCCGGCTGCATAATCAACGTTTATTGCTCTCCAACTCAGGTATAATATCTTATTTTCGCCAAAAATCTAATTTTTATCCTAAATCTAGATTTGCATAAGTTGTTAAATTAGAGCTAATTAGTGATTGCATTTGTTTCCAATAGCGTAGTAATGGTTTATATCATCCCATGGTATACTTATTTCATATGTTATCATGAATTTGTAAAAAGTATGTATAATTTGTGATTGTGTGTGTATATGTAAACAATTGTATATGCGTTGTTTCTACCATTGTATTATGTTAATTGGAATAAGACATGAGTCGTATAACATCTTGACTTGTACAACAATAATGAATGCACGAGTCTAAAATAAATTTGACTGTACTGGAAAATGACAACAATACTAAAGCAGCCTTATTCAATGAAATACGCGGAACAAATGGGCTAAATTAATATTTTTTGAAATGTATAAAATTAGTAAATATATATCCTTTTTTATAAAATACTTTTTTTATGCCCCTTAGAGAGTTTTTGGTCCCGTCCGACGGGTGTTGTACATGATCGTTATATAAATAGTCGTTTTTATCACAAAACGGCGATTTATATTCATTTGGTACAATGCTTGTTGGATTTGTCCCTGTATTGGATGAGCTATAAGCACTGTAAACAATTACATTCCGCACATTATTTCGTTTCAAACGGTTCACAAAATTTTGCCGTCACTTTTCTTTTTTGTTTCCTGCGTACACGCATTTGTGTACAATGCAGGAAACAAAAGGGAAGTGCTGCCGAAATTTTATTGAATCGTTTAAAACGAAATAATGTACGAAATGTAAGGGTTTATTGTGTTTGTAATGGAAAGTAGGATGACTGACCATAAAAAAAGATAACTATAAACCAACAGTTCTATATTGTATTCTTAAATGGGGTAAAATTGACGCATATAAGTTTTGTATCGATACATTGAAAAATAAAATGTAATGGAACATATGACCAATATTTATTTTCGAATTTGTGACATATTTTTTCAAATAGGAAAAATGATCGATTATTTTATTGATCGGAGGAGATGGATGTATCAAAGAAGGGGGTTGAGAGGCTCAATAAAAGAAGATTGTTATAATGGTATAAACGTATTTTTTTAATTTGCTTTAAGTAATAACGAAAACGATGCATTCGTTGTCCGTGTAGTAGGTGTAGACATTTGAAGTATTTGTTACCCGATACTGTGAAAGTCTATTTGTGCAAAAACGGTTCTGTGCCGAAGTATTATGTTTGGGATCGTCATGGAGAAGTTGTAGCAAATACTTCTACAGAGTCTGAATTAGACATTGCTGGTAGTGAAATTGTTACAATGAACCATATAGAAAATATGGTTAAAGATGCAACACGATCAGCGTTCCCTACGGTTGAAGTTGACGACGACGATGAAAATGTTGAAGAACCAAATATTGAAGCAAAAAAAATTTATTATTTACTGGATGCTACTATGAAACCTCTTTGGGATGGTTGTAAAAGCGGCACCCAACTATCAGTAACCGTAGAATACTTTGTGATGAAGTCAAAATACAACATCACCAAAGCCGGATTTACAGCCGTTGTACAAGCTGCAAAAAGACATATGCCTCCCGATAATTTAATGTGCGAAAATCACTATGAAGTTAAAAAACTTATGTCGGCTTTTGGTTTACCTTATCAGAAAATAGATACATGTTTAAATGGCTGCATGTTGTTTTGAAAAGAAGACATAAATCTTAGGAATTGTAAAATATGTAATCAGGAAAGATACAAACCAAGAAAAAAGAAAGGAAAGGAAGTCCGTACAAGCGTATGCATTACTTACCTATCACTCCTAGGCTTCAAAGATTATACGCATCTTCTGTAACTGCATCTCATATAGAATGGCATAGTGTGAGAATGGAGGAAGAAGGTACGTTGACACATCCAGCCGATGGAGAAGCATGGAAGCATTTCGACAAAACTTATCTAGATTTTGCAGCAGAGAGTCGTAATGTTAGACTTGGATTATGTACGGATGGTTTTTCACCATTTTCTCAATTTGGTGCTAAATATTCATCTTGGCCCATTAGCATCACACCTTATAATTTACCTCCGTGGATGTGTATGAAAACGCAATATATGTCTTTTACTGTTGTCGTTCCTGGTCCCGACGATCCGGCACAAGGAATCGATGTCTATTTACAACCGTTGATTGAGGAGTTAAAAACACTGTGAAATGAAGGAGTAGAAACATATGACGTTTCAAAGAAAAAAAATTCGTATATTTGCTTCTTTGTTGTGGACTATAAGTAATTTTCCTTCCTATGCAATGCTTTTAGGATGGAGTACATCCGGTCGTCTAGCATGTCCATATTGCATGGAAGAAACACGGGCGCTTTCTTTACCGAATGGTAAGAAAATTTCATGGTTTGACTGTCATCGATGTTTTATCCATGTCAATCATCCCTTCAGAGGAGACAAGAAAAACTTTTTAGCAAATAGAGTAGAAACCAGACAACCGCCAATGACATGGTCAAGAGAAGACATATATGAACTTGCAAGGGACTATCCAAAGATATATGAAACTGGAGTGCAAACAGAAAGGCAAATCGACTATTCATAATTGGTGCAAACAGAGTATATTTTTGGAGTTGCCTTATTGGAAATATCTTCTGCTTCGTCAGAATATTGATATGATGCATAACAAGAAAAATGTCTTTGATAATGTTTTTAACACAATTTTGAATATCAAGGGGAAGACTAAGGACGATTTGAAATCAAGACGCGGTATACAAGAATTATGCAAACGTCCTGAGCTTCATATGAAACCAATTGACAGTAAAAAAACCCAAAGCATGTTACGAGTTAGATAATAATCACGTTAATGTTGTGTTAAAATGAGTGGAAGGGTTAAGATTTCCTGATGGGATTTCATCAAATCTTCATAGATGTGTTGACTTTAAAAACGGTAGATTGAGCGGAATGAAAAGCCACGACTGTCACATAATAATGAAAAATTTATTACCCGTTCTATTCAAAGAACTATTGCCGTTAAAAGTTTGGAAGATAGTAATGGAGCTTAGTCTGTTTTGCAAAGAGCTTTGTTCGACTACTTTAAAAGTGCAACATTTACGTAAACTTGAAGTAGATATTCCTATATTGCTCTGCAAATTGGAGAAAATATTTCCGCCAGGTTTTTTTAATGTAATGGAACATTTACCTGCTCATCTTCCATTTGAAGCACGACTTTGAGGTCCTGTGCAATATGGATGGATGTATCCATTTGAGAGGTATGTAATATGTTACCTATTAATTTAATTACATTCGGAAGTTAAAGTTAATGTAAATTAATTGTGCATAGATACTTGAATCATCTGAAGAAAAAAGTAAGGCAAAAAGCACGAGTTAAAGGTTCGATATGTAAATCTTACATCGAAGAAGAAGCTTCTTTCTTTTTCTCTCAAATTTCAGTGGCCATGTGAACATATCATTTGAAAGCGTTCCTCGTAATGTCGAAGGCGACGAATAAGAGTCCTCTCAAACAATGTTATCTATTTTTAGACAATATGGTCGACCTTTTGACAAATGTGTAGAAGTATGGTTGGATGATAGAGAACTTCATGTAGCACACACTTATATTCTTCTAAATTTTGCTGAGGTTGCACCATTTGTTAGGTAATCTGAAATAATAATTTATGATTTATTCATTTCCATAATGCATGCGCGTGTAGAATTTAATGCAATATTTTATTTATATATGCAGTATTTATGAAAGTGAACATCTGCACGGAGATCTCAGTAAAGAATTTTCCGATTGGTTTTCAAAGTACGTTTATGAACCGACAAATTGTGTGGTTGACGAAGGTTTGAAACATCTTGCGTTGGGACCAAAAAGAAATGTCAAGACATATCCAATATATTTCGTCAATGGATATAAATTTAACACCAAAGAATACGGTGCAGAAACATTAACTAATAATACAAGTGTATTTGTTAAAGGTAGTGATGATCCAGAAAATCACATAAATGATTTTTATGGCATTTTAACCCAAATTTTGCAACCGACATATTTCTCACGACCCATGGAGGAGGTGTTTCTATTTAGATGCAATTGGTTAAGCAATGTTCCAGGTTTTGGAATTAATGTGCACAAGGATTATAATCTTATTAAAATAAAGCACACATCGCATTACCACAAGTACGATCCTTTTGTGCTAGCCAAACAAGCATGGCAAGTTTATTACGCTCCTTATCCGTCTCTAAAAAGAGATAAAGCAGATTGGTCGGTAGTTTTTAAAACAAAGGCCAGATTTACGTTTGATGGGAAGAATATTCCAGACGAACAAGCTTACCAGGCAGATCTTGAGCAAAGCAACAAAATAATAATTATAGATGATCGTACGGATTTTGGACCCTTAAATGATGAATCAAATGTTTTGGTAGAAGTGTTCAAGAGTATGGAGGAAAATAACGTAGAATATGAGACCGAATCTGAATCAAAAGACGATGATGATTGATGTAAATGATGAGCTTTATTTTGATAGTTATGTAACTATGCAATTGATGTAATTGATGCAATTGATGCAATTGATGAGATTATGCAGTTGATGTAATTATGCAATTGATGTAACTATGTTGAATTCTTGGTGTATTACGAAATTGATGTAATTAATGAGATTTATTTTGCTAGTTATGTAATTTATGTCATTTATGAAACTGAATCTGTTTAACGTAATTTACATCTTTTATGGCATTACCATTTCTATCATTTATTTAGCAATTTATGTTAAAAATGCAATGTATTCTGCTTATCGTCGGAATATGAGACCCAATCTGAATCAGGTATACTTTGCACTTTATGTACTTTATATCATTTATGTCATTTAACTATACAATATATTTCATTATCATGTTATTGTTCTCTTTTAACATGATGTGTCTGTGACAAGTATCATGTCATCCAGAAGGAGGAGTTCTTCCTACTCTTTAGGAGGCGATGGCAGTGGTCCATCGCAACCGCCAGAGCGACCTATCGTGACTCTCGCACCTAGAGCTGAGGAGTAAGTATTAAATTTTTTTCAGCATCTTAAATATTTTGTTTATGATATACTAATCTGTATCATATTGAACACATGGGGTTTGAACTACATCCATCAGTTGCAGTTCTATCGGTTTCGAGGGAGGCGTACAAGAGTAGGATGTCGGCTTGTTGGTCGAAGTGGTATAACATCCCTCCCCACATACTCGAGTGTATTTTGCATGATTTCATTGGAAGTAAAATCTTCTATTTTCCATTCTTAATTTGTTTTTGTCACTTATTTATTGTTCACCTTTTATTGTTTAATTTTTGGTTGCTAGTTTATCATGAAACACAGGCCGCCATGGACATACAGTCAAATGACTTGCAGTTGGTACGACATTACTGGATGCAGAAGATGTGGAAGAACTATAGGGATTCCATGCCGACAGTGAAGCATAAAGGGCAGAAACAATACTGGATGGGGACGAGTGTATGGGAAGGGTGGTTGAAACATTGGGATAGTGACGAGGCGAAGGTAAGTGTACTAAACTTTTACTAATGATTTGATTAATATGTAAATATCAAAAAAAATTGTAAGTAAATAATGTATTGTACAGGCAGAGTCGGAAAGAAACTCTGCAAATATGAACAAAAATCCCGTCACTCATCGAGGAGGGTCGAAGTCATTCCAGCAGTATCGCCAGGAGTTGGTAAATTTATCAAATGTGAATTGTAAATAGTTATTGTGCTATTTAATTTTGAATATACAATAACAATAAATAATAATCAATTTCAGGAAGCTGAGACGTAGAGTCCTATTTGTATATGGATGTGTTTACCCGTACGCATGTCGTCGAGCATGTAAATCCGAACGGGACAGTCTCATATACATAGCACGACGATAAATCGAGCAAGAGCCATGTAAGCATATTTTAGTTTATGTACTATTAGTAATTATTTTAATTATTAAATTATAATGAATTAAGGTACCATGATATTAATTTTAACTGCATTTTTATTTGTTCATGCAAACAAGGTTTATGGAACAATGCCAGAGAATCCTGGAAGATACCGGTCGAGAGCAGCTCACGACGGATGAGGAGGACATTATTTTTGAGTTAGTCATGGATCCACCGTCACGGAACATGCGCTACGGCTTTGGCAATCAAGTGGTAATGAATAATATATTAAGATATAACAATTTAATAATCTTTTAGTTCTAAAGAACTTCACATCGCTTTAGTTTTAGTAATAAGTTTATAGATATAACAATTAACACATTATGTTGTAACTTTGATCATAAGATTATAGACTAAATTAAATAAGTGTTGCAGGATGGCAGACAGAGGCGAGCCAGCCAACCGACCAGAGCTGATATCGATCTAGCAGAGATCGAAGAGTTGAGAGCTAGGGTGGCGCAACTGGAAGATCAAAACTGTCGCCAGACCGTCGAGATGACACAGCTACTGGATCGGCGTATTGCTAAATACATGTAGCCATATGGTGGCTGCTTTCCATCTTCTGCTGGTTCGGGAGGTTCTGAAGCTAATTGACCGGAGTGACAGGTATGTTTTTTTTGTTTTGTGTCATTATTTTGTATGTTTGGATGATACATTGAATTGGTGGATTTGGATTTGAACTGTTGTGTATATTGTTTGATGATACACTTGGTGGTAGTGATTCTGACATTTGGGAGTTGATTGTGAGGAGTTGGTGAAGCATTGATGTATATATTGTACAATTAGATATATGTGAATTATGGTAGTAAAATTTGGTTTGATTTTACATGAATTGGGTTGAATTTTATATGAATTGGGTTTGATTTATGTCTTTATGATATTTGATTATCTCTCTATGGTTTGATTTCATGTTGAATATCTGAGTTGGATATATTAAGTTGGGTGAAAGATATTGTATTTATGAATTGTGGATGGAAGGCAAAATCGCAGCTGAAATGCAGAAATTTTTTTGCAGTTTTTCCGACGGCTTCCGACGGCCTGTAGGTCAAAATTTACCGACATGTTTCAACGACTACAGGCGGCGAAATTCCGACGGCTTCCGATAGCTCCCGACAGCTTTCGCCACAAAGCGTAACCATCCACGTGCCTTCTGACGGCCGTCGAAAGCCATCGAAAACACAGTCGACAGACGTTGTCGGGAGCCGTTGGAAAATTTGTTCACCGACGAGTTAATTTGTGGCGGCATTTTGCGACGGCTTCCGACGGCCGCCAACGGTCGGGAGCCGTCGGAAAATGCTTTGTTTCTTGTACTAAACATGTCCTTTCGAAGGTGTCAGAAGGTTTTTCCAATCAATATCTAGAGGGTACTTACCTTCCGAAGAAGCTGAAGGAGTCGAAAGCACCCTACCGCCTTCATTTACGACTTTTCAGCTAGATGAAGACCTTTCGATTAAGTCGAAGCTACTACTTTCGAAGACAATGAAGAATAGCTCCTTGAACACATGTCAAACCATTTGAAACCAATGGTTTCGCCTTCATTCAAATTGCTAGAAAACAAGCATTATCTTGAGCAACCCCTTTGAAAGTTATAGTAAGCCTTTCGAACCGGTCATAGCCAATGTGGTCCAGGAAGGGTTCCGTATCAGATCAGAAACAAGAGCACAGGCGGAACCAACATCATCGAAACCAATGAGTAAAGGCTATCGACAAGGTCAGAAGCACTTGTAAGATAACTCAAAGAAGAAGACCACCATCAAACCTTTCGACAAAGGCGGCAACATGCTTAAGCCCTTCGGCAGGCACCTTCCAACCCAGTCGAAAGCATCAGGGTCGATAGGTGCGGACCCGCATCTATAAATAAGACCCAAGGGGTCATGTTTTGGGGATCCGATTCCTCTCATTCTCAACCTGTATACTCTTAAGTAAAGTCTTGTAACCTTAATTTGTAAATTGATTTGGGGAAGTTAGAGAAATAAAGTTTACTTAGTTGGATAAAGGGAAGTTTTGGGTACTTTAGTTTCCTTTATTGTTTCATTGAAGTTTTTGTTGGATTCACCTTTGTATTTCAGGTTTCGCCTGCTTCGGTAAAGCTCTCTCGACACAGTCGTAACCACTTATAATCAAATAATTGCAGATACCTACTCTAATCTACTTTTCCCTTGAACCACTGCCTTCGACAAGGTCGAAACTAGGCCATAATTCACTGATACCTACAACCAACATAAGGAATTCAAGGTCCAGGCTCTCGACAAGGTCGAAACCCCCATTTCTTCTCATTAACAAGATCCCAAGCTAATCAACAGGTTTAGGCCTCCGACTAGGTCAAAACCTACCTAAGTGAACTTAACTCAGGGTATTCTAATTGGATTGAAAGGAAGGCTTTCGAAAGGGAAACCATACTAACTCATCTGGATCGAAAGGTCATCTAGCACAGAAACCAACTCTTTCGACAAAGTCAAAAGGCCTGCTTGAGAAATATTATCAAATAAAGTCTATTCAAAAAGGAATTCTAAGGAGGATACATTCCTAATTTTCCATTTTTACTTGCATAACAGATAACCTTCATTCTTTGGGGTGTTGATAAGAAATCTTGTTAACACGCGGTAAATTTAAAGTTTTTCAAAAAAAAAATTTCTTTATAATATCAACCAACACATAAGTCCGTTTAAAAATTTCAGCCTTTGAGATACAGAGACACTGACCCATGGCTACTCAACATTCCTTTCATGTCCTCGGCTTGCTAAAATTTATTTTTCGAATTATTCAAGACTCACAATTTTATTTTATTTCTATTTTAGTAGTCAGTTTAGTAAATCTTCTTAATTTATTTCTTAACTTCCAACCTCTGCTATTTTCATTTCATTTGCATTAGTTGACTGTCTTTTCTGAAATTTCCTTGTCCTATTGTTTTTCCATAATGTTTCAGTCCATATAGAAAACAACATAAAAGGAATATTTTTTACAATCTCGTATGTGCTTTTACCCCCAATAAAGACAACTAACGCTTACAACCCAACCTAAAAAAACTATTGGAAGCTACCCTTCAACATTAACTAACACCAACAATGTTGTGGCTCATCACTCTGACTTAAATGGACCCTTCTAACATGTCATCCTTCTGTAATCCTTATATATTAACTCCTCCTTTATTGCTTCTGATAAATAAGGTCTATTCATTTCTTCCATTACCATACCCAATTATGGAATAAACTATGCATCCCTATCCTGTAATGGACAAAAAATAAAATATATGCATATCTTTAATAACCTATTGGCAAATTGGCTTGGTAGAAAAACTTTTCCAATCCCTATATTTCCTTTCATAACTTCGAGTCTACAAATATCGTCTATGTGTGTTTGCACCTTGCAACCATCTTCTTTTAATCCAAATTTCATGATGGTATTCTCAAATCTTGGTATTTATTTCCTTTATTCTTGACCCTCCATATGAGCATATTCTAAAACTCGTAGAAGCGTACATTGATACCATTTGTCGTTACTTTACCAGTTCTTTATGTGGCTTGCACACATATCTAACAAAATATTCCTAGCTTCTTACCATTATTCCTTACACTGTACAAGGGTTCCTTATAACTATTTCATGAGTAATTATTGTTATCTTCTTCGCAGCCTTACCCTTCACCCCATCTTACCTAGGCACTCTTTCTTATCTACTCCATATTTAAAATTTTGGTTTGTTCTTCGCCATTTTTATTATAAACTTCAAAGTTTTTGAAATACTTAATCTGGAAACCTTTCTCTTTAAAATGTACAACTTAGAAACCTTTTACTAAATCCAAAAATACTTGGTGTTTTAACTTTTAAAACTGTAATCTAAATATTTTGAATTTAGCATATTCCTTAAATCTAAAGAAAATGTTAGCAAATTTTTTTAAGGACTCTTTCAACTTTTATTCCTTAAAAATTGGTATTTATATCTTAAACCATTTATTAAGTTTTTTCTTTTAAAAACTCAACTGTCATACCAAACCATTTCTTTTCAAAACAGCACTTTCTAGTATTTCTAAAATATCTTTTACTAATTGTAAATAATAAAACTAGAGTAGATAAGGACAACTCTAACACAGTTATTCTTATTATCTTCGCTGTTAATCTTTGGTGGAGTCTTAATTAACATGTTTGGGGGACTTCTAAAAGATACGTGCAACCCATGTGCATGATATAGAGAAATATTCATTTTCCATGTTGCTTCGAATTAGATTACTAGCGAAATTTCTTTTCACAATCTCCGACAGAATTTCTAATTACTTTACTTTTTATTATACTTAAGGATCTTATACTTTAGTGCGTTGGAACTACTTTTCCTCTTCAAAAGGAATTGTTAACGCTATAACTCTCTATGAATTACTTAAAAGCGGATTCGTGTTTTATGTGAAATTACAAGGAATTATACTTCATTTTTTTACATTTATATTCCTTGTTATTTCAAACAATACACCTTTATTTGTAACTTAACTGATTCATAGAAACTTATATTGTTAACCATTTTCATTCTAATGAATTAAAATATGTCAAACTCCAACCTAATTACAATAAATCAAAACTCGTTTCTACTTATATTTCATAATTCTTTCTACTATTCAACACTTCAGCCTAAACTGCACTAATTCCAATTGTTTTTCTCTTAATTTACTATCTCCTCACTTGAACCATTATAATGTATTTGCCTACAGCTTTGTTTTAGGGTTTTAAACCTTCTTTCCTGTACTGTTTACCCTATTTCAAACTTGTCTATTGTCCTCTCTAAAAATATTTCTATAGCTTAAAAATAGAGAAACCCATTAGCTATATTGCTCCATAATTTTTCTTTCAAAATGAGCTTTTTATAAAAATTTCTTTAATGAAATTTTGGGTTTTAACAAATTTTTTAACTTCTACTAAAACTTTTTTATTTACACTTTTCTTTCTTTACAAATAAACTAGCAAGCTATATATGCTCTATAGTTTTCCAATCATTGATTTTTGTAAAAAATATTTATGAAAACTTTTCAATTTAATTAAATACTTGTATATTTTTAAAGTCCAATATTTTCTTACTTTCTCAAATATGTATTTTTCTTAACTTCTAAAATTATTTTCTAGTGGGTTGGATTCAAAGTGGATTTCTATAACATATTGATTCTTATTTTCCCCTTATCTGGACCTACCATACATCATTAATTGGCAATCGTATGGGGATCTACAATCATTGGGCTATCCAAGTCCGACTAGGGAGTTATGTGCCATCCAGCTTTGTGGATATTTCCAAATGTAACTATTATATGGTTGAAATTATTTGGATTTGGCGTATAATATAATTTTTAGTCATAAGCAAAATACAAATACGCTCACTCGGCGTTTCCTAATTTTTCAAGATCGACTAACCTAAACTCTGATACTAAATGTAACAACCCACACTTAGTGGGCCTAAATTTTTTCTAAATCGAAAACCCATGTCCACTAATGTACGGACCGTTGGTTTGGTATCCTGCAAATAAAGCAAATGAATGCATATCAGAGCTCTAACGACAAAACTTATAGTGGAATTATAAAATATAATAGATCGCACAAATTACTGACCAAGTTCGACACTTTCAAAGTCAAGTGTCATTGTCAGCACCAAACGCGCGCACCAAGCACCAGCACCTATCCTTCTATCTATCATATGGGTTGTCATGAGGAGAGGATCAGAACAATATTCTGGTGACTGCTAAAATTAAAAATTTTGTACATAACACTATGTATATATAAATATGTATCCCATGGTTCCCAATTAAACTTAGATATTATCAATGTTAGTATCTTTCCATTTTCACCCCCATCGGGATCCCTTGCTCTCATCATATCATAGTCTCATCATTGCGCATATCGAGGGACTCCCGTATTGCCTAAGGAGGGATTTCTATACATTGTGCCATACCATATCTCACTTTGGAGATTTAATACCATGTCTGCTTCCTACTGTGGACTGGTCTCCATGGACCACCCTAACTATTTTGAAGGAACTCTTTTGTAGGTTAACTAGCCTTGTCCTAACAAAAAAACTTTTATAAAACTATGGCGGTGCATGACCCACCATAGTCTCCTTGGTAGGTAGACGAAGACCGGTCTAGGTGTAACCCTGTCCTTTCCATTAACCGCTAAGGATTGATGACATTCTCGACTTATGACAGCCTACCTATTGACCTTGGTCCCAACATTTGCTGCATAGTCCCCAGTCCCGCTCACCATCCTATTTAGATTGCCCGGTGCAATCAAGGCAATACCACCCTCCAATACATATTTGAAGCAGACTAAACATTCTATTGGAGGTATTCCTTCATTTATATGTAAGCGTGTACTCTCCACGAGTCCTATGGTTGGATATGTCTCACATCAATAATGTATACACAAATGCTGGTAGCCCCTTCCAGTGGACAGACTTCTATTGTGTAACGCTACTGATCTCGCATTCCAACCTATTCTAATGACTATGTTATTCTATTTATTTCTTTAATCATACTTTAATGGTAATAATTCACACCTTTCAAAAATGCATATTCAATGCTACGTACACACACACATTCTTTCATACTTACTTAATTATCATGCCCCTATAGTTTTACCGTTGACCCTTGGTCTTTATTTCATCATGCATTTTACCTTTTTCTTTACTTTATGTTCATTTACTGTTTCCTTTTTATCAGGTTCATAACTCCATTTTCCACCTTTTTATCCATTTTCTATTGTTCCATTTTCATGTTATTTCTTCTTGCTTACTTTTAACATTTTCTTCTTTACTTCGACTTATTTGTATTTTTATCGCATTCATATCTTACTATTTAACTTTTAGGTTCTATTGCATCTTACAGTGTTGGAATTGCCTTTCTATCATAAGAATGTTAACACAATAAATTTCCACATCTTATCAAAAGGGAAAGATGTTCATGTGGTGTTTGTAATTACAAGGAACTATCTGTTTAGTTCTTGAAATAGATAGTACAAAATACAGTAAATATTGCTATTTTGTACATCTTTTTTTAGGTGTATTACTTGTCGTTTCAAACATCGCACTTTTATTTATTTAAACTTGATAATACATAGAAATTTACTAGTAACATCCCAAATTCCAATGAATTAAAATGTCACTTAAACCTCTAAAATCTTAATAAAGTTCCTTTTGTTTTTTATTCTTTTTTTCTATGTTCAAATATCAATTTGTTATTATCGAATTCATAACAAGTTACTGGGATAACATATGTATGCAAGTTTTCCAATTCTATTAAATTCGTGCAATAATCAATTCCATAATTTTCATTAGATTTATTTCATTAGATTCATTACGCATAAACTACAAATTCATATCTAATCATTATGTATCTACAAATTCAAATCTAACCGTTACTCACTTACAAATTTATACCTAAATTGATTATAGATAGAAGTAATTGAAATAGATTACAACGAAATAAATCTAATCTTACTACAAAATATGTAATTTTTCCACTCACCTTGTTTTTAGCTTTCCCATTCTCTAGATCTAGATCCTTTCCCATTTTATTTGATTCCCTCTTACTTCAAATCCAAAATAATAAAAAGGATATTCACTTATTAAAATTACAGATCTGGAGAAAGAATTGGATTAAGTTTAAGTTAGAGTTTTAGATTCAAGGTTTACCTTTATTTTCTGCGTTCTGAATTAATCATATTCTCTTCTTCTCTTATTCTCCGCTTTCTTCTACTTCTGTATATATATATATATATATATATTATAATAGTTTTACTATTTCTTAGAATTTGGAGGAGAAGATAAAATGACAGAGTTTTAGTATGCATTAGATTTTCTAAATAAATTAGGGTTAGGTTTAGCTGTTAATTTATAGATGTTAGGGATTGGTTTTGAGCGTTGGATTTAGCCTAGGAAATTTTTAGATCTACCTTGAATGTACATCAATAACTTGACGGTGAAGAAAATTAATTGGGTCAATCAACGTCGTTTAATCCCCCATCCTAACAAAATTTTATACACACAGGTCGACCGCCCATAGCCATGGGTCGACCGCTATCGATGGACCTTGGTACCTTACAAGTCGACCTATGGTATGTTTTAAATTCCAATTAATCAGCATGTTGATTTGTTTAGTTTTGTTCCTCCTTTAACCGATTGCGTTCGTTTGTTTCCCTTTTGCGTTGATCTTGTGAGATCTGTTTTAACATTAACTTTTCTTAACATTTAAGTTTGCATTAACGTCCAATTGATTTTTATTTCCATAATTGCATATGTAATTATTTCTAATTCAAAAAATAAAATCTTAATAACTTTTCATTTGAACTCTAATCGAAAAAATTTATATATGAAAATTGATCAAAAATTACCACAAACCCAACGGTATAAGTTTCATAGCCAAGTTCTGGCATTTGCTAAAATTTTATTGTTAGCATCATTACTTATTTATTTCATTTGTTTTTAGATTAATTAGCGCTAAAATCGTGAGGTACTATAGATATCTCTACAATTTCCAAAAGAGAGCCGACCATCCATCTCTCACCTTCTTGGAATCATTTAAAGGCTGCGAAGTCATCGTCGGCCTCTCTAATAATCACAGTTAGTTCAAGGACGGATATTTCTTTGTATGTTGTCCAAACTGCTTTGCTCAGAAGTGGCTATCCAAGCGTAAGTTCTACTTTTACACTCTAACCTACTAGAGTCTACTACACTCAATTCATTGATTTCCTTATACTCTAAATACAACAGGTATCCCTTAAAGGATAACTACCGTTGCTCTGCCTTGGAACTTCAACTCTGGAAGAGCATCCTGGAGGATGAGGGAAAGAGAAATAACCTCCTAAATAACCATCAACTGCGCTATTTCAGACAGATATGCAATGGTTTAACACTTGGTTATGTGCCCATTGCACAAAGAAATGCACAGACTACTCAAGAGGTTGAAATTGTTCCCTTAGCTCCTGTACACCAAGATGCTCCGCACGTAGCGTATGATAGCTTGAGTAACAAAGGGGAGGAGGAAGAATAAGATGAAGATGAGGATGGAGAAAGAAACAGTGAATATGAATCTATGGGAAAATAGGCGGAGATGAGAGAACTTCATCTTCTGCTCCTCAACCAAAGAGAATAAGGATTCGGTCTCCTCGACTCATACCCGAGCCATATAAGACTTCAGTTGGAGAGACAACTCAGTTCTTGATCGTTGACAACATATACGGCTTGCTCGGCGATCTTGGGAGCATTCCAGGCTTCATCCCATGAACAACATCGGAAACTTCAGTCTCCTAGATTTTCCTTCTCCAAATTAAACCGTGGCCGATGAACCCTATATTTCCATAATGGAAGTCATTCCAATCAATCGACCCCACAAGCATGGTTTGTAGAATCAATAGGACACACCGACACCCACATAACACCTATACTCACAACACGCCTACTTTGCACATACCATTATCTGACTTCCAAGTTATAATTCAGTTCTATCACTTTTAAGGTACATTGATATGCTCCAATTTTTTTAAAGTATTTATAGTAAATCAAGCGAATATATCCGTCGCAAACCCCTATTGCTCCTCTCACCGCAGATGTGAACCATCCTTAGAATCTGATATCGAGTGACATCAAAGGAAGGAGAGGGAAAGGCTGGATGAAGAGGAAAGGAGATATAATGCGGATTGTGGCCAAGACTCCCACGACTGCACCGAGTCAGTACAGAGGTCACACTCTCCTGATCGCTAATGCTCCCAGCTACCAAAGTCCCCGAATCCCCACTCTCAAAGACTTGACAAGCTTCCTCCATCTTCTAGAGCTTCCACTACTCCTATCTCTGCACCACCCCTACATTGGGCTTTAGTGCCTTCCCAGAAACCAAACATGCTTCAAATCCCATACACTCCTCAAATTCCAAACCTATCCTTCAGAGGTCTGACAAAGAGCATGCTTCTAAGGCTCCTCCCACACATGTCAACTCAGCTACTTCGACCCCGGTTGCGAACCCTAACATAATAGAGATGCAATGTTTTTCTCCTAACTTGTGCTTCACCCGGATCAAGTTTTATTATCCTCTAATGAATGTTCCTCTGAAGGTGACAACACATGTTATGGCAGTCGTGAATGACATCGTTAATCAATACAACATCTGGAAGAGGCTTGCTCATGCTATGTCGAACACCAATAATGACAATTAGCTCATAATTCAGCAATACGAGTCTAGAGAAACAGACCACGAATGTATCTACCAATTCTACTCCAAAGAGATAGATCGGCAAAAGGAGGTGGTCGCTAAAAAGGACAAGGCGGTCGAAGATGCCAAAAAGAAGCATCGAGATGAATTAAGGGCCATGGAGGCTAGGTTTAATGTGATAGAGGAGAAAGTTTAGAATGCTTACCACAAGAGCGAAGAGTTGGTCTAAAAAAAGAGGTACTATAGGCCACCATCGACACTCAAGCTCTCATGATCATATACATCAAGGTGGAAGTGGACAAAGAGAAAAGGGAAAACGATGAAGCGCTCACAGTGGCTGAAGAACACATGCCCAAGGTCATCAAAACCCACAATGAAAAGAAATTACTAGAAGTTTTTGCCATCAAGGATGAAGAAAGAACATAATAACTTCTGTTATCCATATATTTTCTAAAGGATACAAGCAAAAGAATTCATGTCGAAGTTTAAGACTGATGTCGAAAGTTTGATGTCGAAGATAGTGGATATCGTAATCAATCATTTTGGAAATTAAAAATGTAGGCTTCATTCCGGATGACTGTTCATTTCGAAGATTTGGGTTTCACAACATCATGTCGAGGTTCAGAAGAGTCCATGCCAAAGTCAATGATACCGATGGCCGGAGGATATCAAAATTAACAATGTTGAAGAGCTCATGTCGAAGATTTGAAGGCTTCATGTCAAAATAGAGAAATCGATATCAAAGACTGGTACCAAAGGTCTATTGATGCCAAAGGTCGGCTTCATGTCGCACTTGATCAATGCTGCACTAATTCCATGCCACACTCATTCCATATCGCACCGATTCCATGTTGCATATAATTCATGCGGCACTAATCGATACCACATTCCATCAAAAGAGGATACTGCATGTCGTCTATATCGCATTTAATCAATGTCGTGCTTCATCAATGTTATAAAGATAATTTCGAAGGCAATATACTTCATTAAGACAAGAATAAATGTTGCGCACCACTAATACCGCATGTCGTCAGGCAATGATTTCGAATAACACCAGGTTGTAAACCATCAATGTTAAGCGGCATGATATATCATCAATGTCGCATCTCATTGATGCTGCATCCCTTCAATGTCATCGTCCAAGCAATGGCATATTTATTCAATGCCGCATGTTATCAGGACAAAAGAATGAAGGAAGGTTATGATGAGATTGCCACACCGAAAGTCGCCTACAGAATAATAGGTACCATGTATTAATCGATGCCGCATTTTCACGAATATTGCATGTTATCGATGTCGCACAATATTAATACCATAAGATGGCATAGGCCATGTAAAGAAAGAGAATTAAAAATTATTCACAAGGGCAAATTCAAGAAGATTGATGTGCTTTCCTACATAAAGCTAAAAAGACATTCATGTTGAAGCCATCACCAAGATAGCAATCCAAGTCCCACATCGCCAATGAAAGCAAGTCTACCTCCTTCTAACCACTATAAATAGAAATGTGTCCCCTTATGAAAAGGGCTCCTTAACTTCTTTCTCACTCATTTCACTTTTTCTAGTTAGGATCTTCTCCAAGTTCTCTTCATTAAGATCTCAAGGACAATTCTAATGGCAAAAAGGCTAATAAAGGAGAAGATGATATATTTGCGAACAAGGGCTTGAACAATTAGATATTTGCATATTGGACTTGATTTGTAACACGCCTCATAATGGAACAAAGATTATGACTTATGAATATTGTCTATTGACAATATATAAAAGACATGACTTGAGCATATTGTCTATTGTTATTTGAACTTTTCTATTTTATCTTTTGAACTTATGAATTGTATTTTAAACAAATCCATGAATAATTATAAAAACAAAAGGTATTATTGGAATTTTCTCGAACATTCCTCCTTACATACACTTCGAACGTTGAACCAAATTTCTGTTTAATATTTTTACGCTAGAAGAAAAGTTGAATCTCCGGATGCTTGAAAAATGAAAAAAAATGCCCTTAATGGTTTTGAAATAATTTTAAAGATAATCTTTATCCAGAAGTTAACATTTTAAAAGTTTTTATGGAATGGTCAGCATGCAGCATAGATCTGGTATCAAATTCCTGATTGTGCTCATCCATTCTATATCGTATAAAACTATTCCAATAAAACTTCCCATTCAAAATTAAGTGTTCTCCTTTGACATCGATGACGAATCTGAAAACCGTCCCCAGCTCATAAATTAACCAACTTCGATTCTTACCCATTCGTCATCAATCTCGCTGCTATTTCCGTTCCATTCATATTCGACATCAACCTTTTTTTCTCGTATGACAATAGATTTCCTACCCATTCAACGTCGAGCCTAATTCGACATCGATTTCTACTTTTAATCCATATGTCTTAGGTCAATCCCTCTTATCCAAAATTCTTTACTATTTAAGTTTTGGATCCAGATAATAGTGAATTTGTAACTCTAGATGGCATCGAGTTTTTAAATCCAAATGATATCAAATTTGTAGATTCGAACGATATTGAGTTCGCAGATCTAGATGAAGATGGACTTTGGATCCAGAAGGCCTCATATTTATAGGCAGTGTTCGATGTTGAAATAGCAGAGAAAGTCGAAAACGATGATGCCGAAGTTTCTGATGTTGATACCAAAGTTAACAGTGCTGAAGTCTGTGATATTGATATCGGAGATAATTGTAACGAAGGAGTTCGATGTCGAAGTTTAAAAAGACCTATGTCGGAGTTAAGCAATATCGCAGCTTTTGATGATACAGTAGTTGATGTCGAAGAGGAATGATGTCGCAAAAAATTATACCGGAGGAAGAGTTATGCCGCATATAGAGTTATGCCGTAGGTTGTCCAATTCCATAAATAGGTGTTTGTATCAAAAATGGGCACAACACCCTTTGGAAGTTTTTGAAGAGATAAAAGTGAAGAATGAAAATTAAAACTGTGGATTATCTAACAAAAACTCCAAATAACAGAAAGTAAATTGCAAAGACAAGCGATTTGGAGTGGTTCGGCGTTTTGCCTACGTCCACTATGAAGTTTGATGATTTTATTGCTCGATTACTTGAAGGTTACAGTAGTTAATAATGTAATACAACTGAATTTAAATGCTAAGTGTCAATCTAAAGCAGCGGCGGTGTTCTGGAGTAGATCTGGCAGAATCTGGGCGCTCTTCAGTACTTAGAATTCTCCGACCCCTTTTCTGAATGACCAGGGGCTCTATTTATAGGTGTAGGAGGCTGATATTTCGCCTAAAATGAGGGGAGACCAGTTCTGGTACGTCAGGGGGCCCACATGGCCGAAATCTGAAGATCCGGGCCCACTTTGGGATCGATTCGACCCTTGGTTCGAATCGATCAAGAAATCATCCAATCGAGCTGAAATTTGGCGTGGACATTCTTCATCATGTGTTTAAGCTTCTGTGAAAATTTCATGGCATTTGGACTTGTAGAACTCGAGATATGATCGATTCAATGTTGCATTTCTGGAGAACAGGGATACTTCGAATCGATCTTAGTTCGAATCGATTCGGTCGACTCGATGCTTGCTGCGACGTGGCGCGTGTCTTTCGCTTCGATCCGTTTTGTACTCCGGTTTGACTGGGTCGAATCCATGGCTTGGATTCGAGGTGTTGGATTCGAAGGTTCTCTTCCTTCGAATCGATGAAAATGGTGCTCGTTCGAATCGATCTAGACTTGTAGCTATAGACCGATTCGAAGTTGTCTTGGCCTGGGGATTCGAATGCAATGGAGTCGGAGCTTCTCCACTTGCATGGATTCGAAGGATCCTTCCTTCGATGGATTCGAACTATGGTGTATGCGAGGATGGATTCGAACTTAAGGCATATGAGGACTTGCTTGATGGAGTCGAAGGCGGTGAATGCTCCAATGGATTCGAAGCTATCGGTTTCGCCTGATGGAGTCGAAGCAATTCTCCTTTGACCGATTCGAACCAGCCTCTTTCTCATGGATACGAGGCAATGCTTGTCTGGTGGATTCGAACATAGGCTCCGCCTATGGATTCGAACTAAGGATGTTCTTCTCCATCTTTTGTCGACAATATTTCGAGCATACGAACTCGGATTGACTTGAAACTTGGATCGTTGGTTCCCACGGCTTTGCTTGACGTGCCTTATCAATTGTAGCCCGATCCGGACTTGAACAAATTTCAGCGATATCCATAGCGATCCTTGCGTGTAACCGATTTCCGAGACGATCTGTCACCGGTATCTAGTCAAGTCCTTGGTGTCACGGCCTTGCCAAAAGGCGGGATAACATTTGCCCCCCAAAGTACGTCTTGTGTAAACATGACGTGCTTTGAAAAGTTGTAATCTCTCACTGGACGGTTATGACATGCTTTACCGAAAGTGGCATTCTGCATCGCAGTAATCGACCGTCGTATAATTGTGACTGGCTGTTAGGTTTTTTATTTATGACGAGATGAACATTTGATCCCTGAAAATGATAAAGACCAAACATTAGTCAGAAATACGTGCATACGTGTATTATCTTGACTTTGATTAACGTTGCGTGATCGTAAGTCGTTGTCAGTTCGGTTTGCTATCGAAATCTGCATCGGTCCTCTCCTGAACCGGTTTGAGACTCGAGTTAAAACATCGCTTTTATGATTGCCTATGATCATCCTCTTGTATTGATCCTCTCCTGAATCGGTACAAGAGTGGACAAGCAATTTTTCATATTGAAACGATTCGTCCATTTGATTGATGGTATTTGATGGATTCGAAGCTATGTTTCTTGATCCGCTTCGAGTTGATGGTTTCGAAGTAGGTACTTTGAATCGATGGTTCTTCGTGACCTAGGTTCATCTTCTGTTAACTGCTTTGAATCGATGGTTCTTCGAATCAATACTACGTGGATTCGAAGTTCTCTGAGTTGGTGGAGTTGAAGTCGCGAATGCTCGAACTGATGTCTTTTCGAAACGATGGTTCGTGGGGTTTGTGCTTTGAGTCGATGTTGTCTCGTATCGATGTTGCTGAAATGGATTCGACGTTGTAAAGGATTCGAAACCGGATGGATTCGAACTAAGGGATGGATTCGAACTGGTGGAACGACTCTGTGTCGTGATGGATTCGAACTAGTGGCTCCAGATGAATTGCCGGAGGCTATATTTATCGAGGATCCCATTGACTCTGTTCAATCCAACATCTCTGAATCTTTACTAGGCCGAATTTGCTTGAAGCACAACATATCTCTAGGTGACGTATTATTGCCTAGTGCCACTGATAGACCGCACAATCCGCCCGATGGATATACAGCTTTTTACCGCCATGCTTGCGCGGCCGGAACTCTCCCTCCTTTCAATCAATATATCAGAGGGATGCTATCATATCTGGGAATTGCCCCCTCGCAACTTCATCCCAACGGGCACGCGTTGTTGAACAGTGCCTTTATCATATTTATGGACTGTCTTTTTCGCCCGCCAAGGCCCACCGAGATCAGACACATATTTAACTTCAAGAGTAGGGGTGATAGCCCGTCTTTTACATTTCTGGAGGCAGTTAGGAATTGCCAAGTTGTAGTTGGAGCTTGGACCCGACTGAGTTATTTCAAGAACGAGTGGTTCTATGTTCGGTGCCCTTCGGGTTTCGCTAGGCGATGGTTGTCTAGACGTAAGCGCCTTAACCTATTTTCTTGACCAATAGCTCTTTGGTGTTAAAATTGACATTTCATTCCTTTTACAGCCATTATCTCCAGGCCCGATGGAGGGCGTTTCAAGGGTATCGTCCGGAGTCTTCAAGAAGTCCCAAGCGAGTTGAGGCATATTGACTCGGTGCTGAACGATTACAACTTAAGAGTCCTTGGTTTGATCGACATCAATCAAAGCATAGTCGTTGAGGGATTTGCAAAGCCCGCCTCCAGGAAGGAAGATAAGAAGAAAACCAAGAAGAGAAAGGTGAAGAAGTCACTCGGAATCAGATTAATCGAGGCGAGTGACGAAGAAAGAACCCATACAGATTCGGAGCCAATGGCTGACCTTTCGGGAAACTTGGAGGAATCGGGAGAAAAACGGAAAGGCAAGGCCGCCGTTTCCAAAAAACTTAAGTCCACGGGGGGAAAATCTGTGGATGTGTTTCTTCCCACTTTCGGAGTTATGATTTCTGAGGCCGCCCCTTCTCATTCGAGAGATTCTTTCAAAGGGCTTGACGACATTCCTATCCCAGATTATATATCGATTTCTCATAATCCTGGGTTGGAGGAATTTCAAGATGTCCTAAACATGAACGAGCCCTTTCCTTTAAGTGCGGTCAACACTTCCGGTCGGTTTGGGGGTTTACACATTTACACACACTTCCACAGCACTTCATGACTTTTGCATAGTGAACATTGCTTTATGGGATCTTAATCCGTAATTCTTTCTTATCGCAGGTGAGATGTCAGGACGTGGCTCTACTCTGGATAGGCTTCGGAATGTGCACCAATCTTCTCCATTTTACGACTCCCGTAGGAAAGAGACAGATAGGGATCACGGGCGAGGCTATTCAAGTCAAGAACGTTATGATAGAGATAGAGATTACTCGCGTGGCCGTTCTGGCTATGATTATTCTGACAGAGACCGGGGATACCAGTACCGACCCCGATCTCGCTCTCCCCCGCCTCCTAGGGCCCCAGTAGACCTCCCAGGGCCTTCTCATCAGCAGCAGCCGCCTTCTCAATCTTCTCGGCCTGATGCTCAGCGGCCAAGAATGGAACCGACAGCAGCCGCTATAATAGAACAAGCTCCAGCTGAGCTGACAAGTGAGGGAGCTGCTAAACTCGCCCAAATGAAAAATGACTACCCTGAAATTTGCATGGATGGCTATGTCTTTCCTCCTAACTTTAAAAGAATTCCTTCGGACGTTGAGACCACTGCTCATAGTTATATCCGCGACTTCTACGCTCAGTATAAGGAGTGGTACAAGGCAGCCGTGAAGGCTTCTAGAGTAGCTTTTGACCGGGCGAAGATTATTGCTGAACGCGATGCTGAAATTGCTAAACAGAAACGCATCATTGAAGTTCTTCAACCTGAAATGGAGACGTCCCAGAATTCTGAACTTCAAGCTCTCCAGAAGCACGAGGACGCCGTGGCCAAAATGGCTAGGATGCAACAAGAACATTGCGCCACGGTAGAGGAGATAGGCCATCGCAGCACCACCATTGCAGCTGAGCGAGACTTAGCCGTCAAAGAGCTAAACGAGCTCAAGGCCAAATTTGCTGAAATGGTAAAAGAGAAGGACGATGCAAACGCCGCTGCACAAGAAGCTTGCGATCAAGCAGTATCTCTCAGGGCCGAACTTGCTGCGGCGGCGGTCAAGTCTAAGTCTGCGGAGGCAGAAATTCAGGAAAAGATCTTGGAGGAGAGGTCTAGGCTAGATGCTGAGTTTGACGATCTCTTAGTCACGTATAACGCTAATGTGCTGGAACACAGAAATTTTGAAGAGATAAAAGTGAAGAATGAAAATTAAAACTGTGGATTATCTAACAAAAACTCCAAATAACAGAAAGTAAATTGCAAAGACAAGCGATTTAGAGTGGTTCGGCGTTTTGCCTACGTCCACTATGAAGTTTGATGATTTTATTGCTCGATTACTTGAAGGTTACAGTAGTTAATAATGTAATACAACTGAATTTAAATGCTAAGTGTCAATCTAAAGCAGCGGCGGTGTTCTGGAGTAGATCTGGCAGAATCTGGGCGCTCTTCAGTACTTAGAATTCTCCGACCCCTTTTCTGAATGACCAGGGGCTCTATTTATAGGTGTAGGAGGCTGATATTTCGCCTAAAATGAGGGGAGACCAGTTCTGGTACGTCAGGGGGCCCACATGGCCGAAATCTGGAGATCCGGGCCCACTTTGGGATCGATTCGACCCTTGGTTCGAATCGATCAAGAAATCATCCAATCGAGCTGAAATTTGGCGTGGACATTCTTCATCATGTGTTTAAGCTTCTGTGAAAATTTCATGGCATTTGGACTTGTAGAACTCGAGATATGATCGATTCAATGTTGCATTTCTGGAGAACAGGGATACTTCGAATCGATCTTAGTTCGAATCGATTCGGTCGACTCGATGCTTGCTGCGACGTGGCGCGTGTCTTTCGCTTCGATCCGTTTTGTACTCCGGTTTGACTGGGTCGAATCCATGCCTTGGATTCGAGGTGTTGGATTCGAAGGTTCTCTTCCTTCGAATCGATGAAAATGGTGCTCGTTCGAATCGATCTAGACTTGTAGCTATAGACCGATTCGAAGTTGTCTTGGCCTGGGGATTCGAATGCAATGGAGTCGGAGCTTCTCCACTTGCATGGATTCGAAGGATCCTTCCTTCGATGGATTCGAACTATGGTGTATGCGAGGATGGATTCGAACTTAAGGCATATGAGGACTTGCTTGATGGAGTCGAAGGCGGTGAATGCTCCAATGGATTCGAAGCTATCGGTTTCGCCTGATGGAGTCGAAGCAATTCTCCTTTGACCGATTCGAACCAGCCTCTTTCTCATGGATACGAGGCAATGCTTGTCTGGTGGATTCGAACATAGGCTCCGCCTATGGATTCGAACTAAGGATGTTCTTCTCCATCTTTTGTCGACAATATTTCGAGCATACGAACTCGGATTGACTTGAAACTTGGATCGTTGGTTCCCACGGCTTTGCTTGACGTGCCTTATCAATTGTAGCCCGATCCGGACTTGAACAAATTTCATCGATATCCATAGCGATCCTTACGTGTAACCGATTTCCGAGACGATCTGTCACCGGTATCTAGTCAAGTCCTTGGTGTCACGGCCTTGCCAAAAGGCGGGATAACATTTGCCCCCCAAAGTACGTCTTGTGTAAACATGACGTGCTTTGAAAAGTTGTAATCTCTCACTGGACGGTTATGACATGCTTTACCGAAAGTGGCATTCTGCATCGCAGTAATCGACCGTCGTATAATTGTGACTGGCTGTTAGGTTTTTGATTTATGACGAGATGAACATTTGATCCCTGAAAATGATAAAGACCAAACATTAGTCAGAAATACGTGCATACGTGTATTATCTTGACTTTGATTAACGTTGCGTGATCGTAAGTCGTTGTCAGTTCGGTTTGCTATCGAAATCTGCATCGGTCCTCTCCTGAACCGATTTGAGACTCGAGTTAAAACATCGCTTTTATGATTGCCTATGATCATCCTCTTGTATTGATCCTCTCCTGAATCGGTACAAGAGTGGACAAGCAATTTTTCATATTGAAACGATTCGTCCATTTGATTGATGGTATTTGATGGATTCGAAGCTATGTTTCTTGATCCGCTTCGAGTTGATGGTTTCGAAGTAGGTACTTTGAATCGATGGTTCTTCGTGACCTAGGTTCATCTTCTGTTAACTGCTTTGAATCGATGGTTCTTCGAATCAATACTATGTGGATTCGAAGTTCTCTGAGTTGGTGGAGTTGAAGTCGCGAATGCTCGAACTGATGTCTTTTCGAAACGATGGTTCGTGGGGTTTGTGCTTTGAGTCGATGTTGTCTCGTATCGATGTTGCTGAAATGGATTCGACGTTGTAAAGGATTCGAAACCGGATGGATTCGAACTAAGGGATGGATTCGAACTGGTGGAACGACTCTGTGTCGTGATGGATTCGAACTAGTGGCTCCAGATGAATTGCCGGAGGCTATATTTATCGAGGATCCCATTGACTCTGTTCAATCCAACATCTCTGAATCTTTACTAGGCCGAATTTGCTTGAAGCACAACATATCTATAGGTGACGTATTATTGCCTAGTGCCACTGATAGACCGCACAATCCGCCCGATGGATATACAGCTTTTTACCGCCATGCTTGCGCGGCCGGAACTCTCCCTCCTTTCAATCAATATATCAGAGGGATGCTATCATATCTGGGAATTGCCCCCTCGCAACTTCATCCCAATGGGCACGCGTTGTTGAACAGTGCCTTTATCATATTTATGGACTGTCTTTTTCGCCCGCCAAGGCCCACCGAGATCAGACACATATTTAACTTCAAGAGTAGGGGTGATAGCCCGTCTTTTACATTTCTGGAGGCAGTTAGGAATTGCCAAGTTGTAGTTGGAGCTTGGACCCGACTGAGTTATTTCAAGAACGAGTGGTTCTATGTTCGGTGCCCTCCGGGTTTCGCTAGGCGATGGTTGTCTAGACGTAAGCGCCTTAACCTATTTTCTTGACCAATAGCTCTTTGGTGTTAAAATTGACATTTCATTCCTTTTACAGCCATTATCTCCAGGCCCGATGGAGGGCGTTTCAAGGGTATCGTCCGGAGTCTTCAAGAAGTCCCAAGCGAGTTGAGGCATATTGACTCGGTGCTGAACGATTACAACTTAAGAGTCCTTGGTTTGATCGACATCAATCAAAGCATAGTCGTTGAGGGATTTGCAAAGCCCGCCTCCAGGAAGGAAGATAAGAAGAAAACCAAGAAGAGAAAGGTGAAGAAGTCACTCGGAATCAGATTAATCGAGGCGAGTGACGAAGAAAGAACCCATACAGATTCGGAGCCAATGGCTGACCTTTCGGGAAACTTGGAGGAATCGGGAGAAAAACGGAAAGGCAAGGCCGCCGTTTCCAAAAAACTTAAGTCCACGGGGGAAAAATCTGTGGATGTGTTTCTTCCCACTTCCGGAGTTATGATTTCTGAGGCCGCCCCTTCTCATTCGAGAGATTCTTTCAAAGGGCTTGACGACATTCCTATCCCAGATTATATATCGATTTCTCATAATCCTAGGTTGGAGGAATTTCAAGATGTCCTAAACATGAACGAGCCCTTTCCTTTAAGTGCGGTCAACACTTCCGGTCGGTTTGGGGGTTTACACATTTACACACACTTCCACAGCACTTCATGACTTTTGCACAGTGAACATTGCTTTATGGGATCTTAATCCGTAATTCTTTCTTATCGCAGGTGAGATGTCAGGACGTGGCTCTACTCTGGATAGGCTTCGGAATGTGCACCAATCTTCTCCATTTTACGACTCCCGTAGGAAAGAGACAGATAGGGATCACGGGCGAGGCTATTCAAGTCAAGAACGTTATGATAGAGATAGAGATTACTCGCGTGGCCGTTCTGGCTATGATTATTCTGACAGAGACCGGGGATACCAGTACCGACCCCGATCTCGCTCTCCCCCGCCTCCTAGGGCCCCAGTAGACCTCCCAGGGCCTTCTCATCAGCAGCAGCCGCCTTCTCAATCTTCTCGGCCTGATGCTCAGCGGCCAAGAATGGAACCGACAGCAGCCGCTATAATAAAACAAGCTCCAGCTGAGCTGACAAGTGAGGGAGCTGCTAAACTCGCCCAAATGAAAAATGACTACCCTGAAATTTGCATGGATGGCTATGTCTTTCCTCCTAACTTTAAAAGAATTCCTTCGGACGTTGAGACCACTGCTCATAGTTATATCCGCGACTTCTACGCTCAGTATAAGGAGTGGTACAAGGCAGCCGTGAAGGCTTCTAGAGTAGCTTTTGACCGGGCGAAGATTATTGCTGAACGCGATGCTGAAATTGCTAAACAGAAACGCATCATTGAAGTTCTTCAACCTGAAATGGAGACGTCCCAGAATTCTGAACTTCAAGCTCTCCAGAAGCACGAGGACGCCGTGGCCAAAATGGCTAGGATGCAACAAGAACATTGCGCCACGGTAGAGGAGATGGGCCATCGCAACACCACCATTGCAGCTGAGCGAGACTTAGCCGTCAAAGAGCTAAACGAGCTCAAGGCCAAATTTGCTGAAATGGTAAAAGAGAAGGACGATGCAAACGCCGCTGCACAAGAAGCTTGCGATCAAGCAGTATCTCTCAGGGCCGAACTTGCTGCGGCGGCGGTCAAGTCTAAGTCTGCGGAGGCAGAAATTCAGGAAAAGATCTTGGAGGAGAGGTCTAGGCTAGATGCTGAGTTTGACGATCTCTTAGTCACGTATAACGCTAATGTGCTGGAACACAGAAATTTAGCGTGGCTGGGAGATGACTCCATGATCTTGTACAATGCCTGGACCCGGCTGGTGAATGAGAAAAGAGCAGCGCATCCAGATGGAACACTTGACGACTTTGAACTGGAGATGCGTTTGCTCACCGAGGATGAGAGGAAGATCCTTCATGAGGCGGTGATCTCTATGGCGAAAGAAAAGCTTGACGTTCAATCTCTAGAGACAGGCGAAGGCTCGGGGATCGCGCATCACGAGACAAGCATTGGAGTTGTAATTCCAACATTGCCCAAAACCACTGGTGCGGTAGATCCCCAGCCTGTCCCTGCATATAATCCTGACCAACCACTATTATCTTCCGCCGAGGATTCTGCCCACGTTTCGGTCCAGACCAAGGAAGGTATTTGAACGCTTCTCGTAGTTTAGTTGTGAAGAACCTTAAGCAACACACTTGGCTAACAATCTTCGTTTTGTCGCATTTCAGTGACTGAAGTTATTGTTTCTGCGCCTCTTGCTCTATCAGTTCCTCATCAAACACAAGGGGTTGTTTTTTCTGAAGCCACCACGACTTCTACCTTGATTGGCGAGGAGGGAGATGCAAATATGTTTACTTTCAGCGCTCAAATGATTGAGGAGCTTCTCAATGAACCCATCGATCCCTCTGTCAACCCGTCCGATGCTGTGAGTGGGGCTGCTCCGGCCGTTAGTTCATCTATGCCAGCTATTGGCACATCCGATGCGGCCCAAGTATCCCGTGAGGACGACGTTATTACTGAGATCGATGCCGAGATGGCAGCAGGGAATGCTGGTATGAATCCGCCCGGGCCTGCCCCGTTAATGGTGATTTCACCGGGCGGTACCGTAGTGATTGAAACTGCTCCTGTCCCTCCTCCTGCTACTACTCCTATGCCTCCAGCTCGACCTCCTAGAAGAATTTCCGTCGCCTCCAGTTCTGAGGAAGACGTTGACATTATATCGCTGTCGGAGGGCAAGTCTGAAAAGAGTAAGCGATCGAGGAAAAAATCAGGCAGTGGATCTGGTGGGGCTACCCCAAAGAAGAAGATAAGGAAGAAGAAAGATTGAACTCTTTCTTTAAATCTTTGTTGCGTAGGGTAGCATTTTGTTGATTTTGATTCTTTTTATAGCCGTGTATAGATGTGGATTCGGCTCCCACTAGCAGAAACTTTTTGAAACACTTTGTATTCAGATTCTTTTGGTTGATAGTGGAAATGCAAATTTATTCCCTTTTTGTCTTCAACTTGTTATGTGTTATGATTCTGCCCCCAGTATTGGGGATAAGTGTGGAGTTGATGTATGTTTATATTCCGCCTTGCGCACTGGGAGTACGGAGTCAGTTAATGTTTATACTCCAGTTCGCGCTCTCGGAAGCTGGAGTTAGTTGATGTTTATACCCAGCTCGCGCTCTCGGAGTACTCTGGGGTTTTGTGAATGTTTATACTCCGTCTCGCGCTCTGGGAGTACGGAGTTGAATGAATGTTTATACTCCGCCTCACACTCTGGGAGTACGGAGTTAGGAAAAAGGTTTTGTACCCAGCTCGCGCTCTCGGAGTACTCTGGGATTTAGAAAAATGTTTATACTCTGCCTCGCACTTTGGGAGTACGGAGTTAAGTAAAAAAGCTTGTACCCAGCTCGCGCTCTCGGAGTACTCTGGGATTTAGAAAAATGTTTATACTCCGCCTCGCACTCTGGGAGTACGGAGTTAAGTAAAAAGTTTGTACCCAGCTCGCGCTCTCGGAGTACTCTGGGATTTAGAAAAATGTTTATACTCCGCCTCGCACTCTGGGAGTACGGAGTTAGTTAAAAAGTTTTGTACACAGCTCGCGCTCTCGGAGTACTCTGGGGTTTTAGGAAAATGTTTATACTCCGCCTCGCACTCTGGGAGTACGGAGTTGAAAAAATGTTTATACTCCGCCTCGCACTCTGGGAGTACGGAGTTAAGTAAAAAATTCGTACCCAGCTCGCGCTCTCGGAGTACTCTGGGATTTTAGGAAAATGTTTATACTCCGCCTCGCACTCTGGGAGTACGGAGTTAAGTGAAGGGTTGTCGTGTATCAACCCATTTCTGGCCTGATGTGATGGCTTGCCCCCGAGCTCGGGTTTCATTTGGTGAGTGGTTGATTGCTTCATAGCCACTCCCTACTTGAATAAATCCCATTGTGTGATGGAATTTAGCTCTTCGTGCATCGTGATGTTGTACATTGTATTTAATGAATCATAGCTCTGGCTCAAAGAGATGGCATTTTATTGCTGAAATAAGAAAACATGGCATAGTCAGTTGCCTTATTACAAATTCTAATTTCGAAATGCAGAAACAAATTCTAAAACAGAATTTAAACTAAATAGATAAACATAGCCTGTTATGTGCAATAGCGACGAAGACTTTCGCCATCCAAGGCCTTTGGTGAAGCTAGACCATCAGCGGTCGTTAACTCATATATACCATCCCCGAGCTCCTGCTTAATCTCATGTGACCCCTTCCATGTTGGTTTCATGTGTGGTAGTGCTGGGTGTTCTTTTTTAATGACAATCTCCTTGCGTTTGAAAGTTTTAAGTCGGTCCTCGGCATTGCGTAATCGGGCGACTCGATTTCGGCGTATGACTGTTCTCAAGTCAACTTGGTCGCCCTGGACGACTCCAACTCCGTTGACGGTAGGGAACTTTAAGGTTAAGCACCACGGGGTAATTACGGCTCTGAATTCAGTAAGGGCATGTCGTCCTAAGAAAGCGTTGTATGGCGAGACTATGTTCAACACAGTGAACTGTAATGTCCGAACTCTCCTATGTTCCTTAGATCCCAACCTAACTGGTAGCTTCACCATCCCAATAGGTACGGTAGCGCTACCGTTGAATCCATGGAGGTGAGTTTGGCAAGGTTGCAAATCCCTGGCTTTCATCCTCATTTGATTATAAGCATGTATAAAAAGGATATTCACAGAGCTCCCGCAGTCAATTAGTATCCTCTTCATCCAAGCTGGACCCACTTGTGCCGATATCACGAGTGGGTCAGTAGTCGAGCTTCCGACATAATCAATATCGTTGTCTCGGAAAGTGATGTCGTTAATCATCGCTCTCTTTCGTTTGGTCGAAGTTTATTGTCCAAGTTATCATCGTACTCAAAGTCTGTTCGTCTAGCCAAGTTGTTATATGATTTCATTTCTCCCCAGCTTCGCTTCGCTGTACGAGGACTATCACTTACAACATTAATTACCAGTCTTCCTCCGACACGACCTGGTTCTTCCTGTCTTTCTGGATTCTATACATGATTTTGATTTGAGGGGCCCGCCCCTTCAGACTGCGGTGCCCACACAAACTGGTCTAACTTCCTCTCTCTGATCAACTTCTCAATGAGGTCCTGCAAGTGTCGACATTCATTGGTGTTGTGGCCATAACTTTCGTGGAATCTACAGAACTTCCCTGTTTGAATCTGCCTCTCCGACGATTGCTTCGGAGCCGGCTTCTTGTATTGCATAGTATTGCAAGTCTGTAGGTACACATTTTCCAACGATGTATTCAATGGTGTGTAATTATCGAACATTGGAGCCTCACGCCGTGGACTTCGATTTGGATCTCTTTTCTTATTCTGACCATTGTTACCTCTTGGCTGAGTTTGCTTGTTCTGTATGTTCAACTGAACTTTTCCGGAATTGTCACCGGACTGTTTAACTGCTACATTGCTCTATATTCCTTCGCTTCTGGGTCCCGCATCGTCGTGCTTCCTAGACTGTTTCGCGTCCTCTTGCCGTAAGGATTGTGCGGCTTTGGAGTAGAAACGGTCCAACGATGCGGGTGGTTTTCCAGCTAACCAGTTTCCAAATTCAGAATCAGGGTCAATCCCCTTTGTCAATGCCATCAAAATCGAGTTATCGTTGGGGTTGCTAATCTCCACACATGCCGTATTAAATCTTTCCAGGTAACGCCTTAATGTTTCCCCACGAGCTTGGGTAACACTGGACAAGGTGTTAACATCTTTCGGCCTAGCGACATGCATGCGAAATTGTTCAACAAATTTCTTAGCCAGTTGGTCAAATGAAGAGATAGACCTAGGTGGCAATCTCGTGAACCACATCGTTGCAATTCCACCTAGAGAGATGGGGAAACTTCGGCACTTCACGGCATCGTCGGCCCTTGCGGCGCTCATTGACCATTCATATTTCAAGATGTGTTGATTGGGATCAGAATTTCCTTCGTACATAGGAAGGGTTAGCATTCTGAATCGCCGGGGAGGTTCAGCATTCAGTATCTCGTCTGTGAAGGGAGTATGACTACGGGACAGTCCCTAGTCATCATTGGTAAGGCCTTGGCTTTCGCGGATCATCTGACGTATCATAGTCGAGATGTCTGGCATTGCTATATTTTGAGCATGCTGAGCTAAGGTGTGGTCGGGTTCCACAGTGCGAGTTTGGACCGGGCGCTGTCGACGGTCCAAGTTTCGCCTCCTTGGCTCAGCATCTTCTGGGACGTATGGTTCAGAAGTATGTTCGTGCTGTTGATTACTTGAATCTGGAAGATGTCGGGTATCAGCCCTTGTTCCTACTGTGGCAGCTGCGACATGATTGTCCGCGGTATGCTGTGTAGTAGGGCCTCCTTGTGTTGAGGGCCCGGCCTGAAAGCTGGTCGACGGTCCTACCCTCAACTGTCCGACAGTTAGGGCGGGTTGATATCCAGCAGCTTGAGCATGACTTCCGTCCAATCGGGGACGGGTAGATCTATGATGATAGTCAGATGAGGCAGAACTTTCAGTGGATGAGCGAGAAACATCATCCCTTCTGGACCTCCTACGCCCCTGGCGGTTCAGCTGGTTTGTCAATTCAATATTGGCACGCAACTGTTCGGCTAATTGTTGCCGACTTTGAGTCAGCTCTTGAAGCAACATATGGAATTCTTGTCTGGTGACTGGTCCAGACGGTTCCGAATGAGCGACATTATCTTGGTTGGATGGCTGCTGTTGAGCAGGATTCTGTCCATCCCTACCTTCTTGTCCAGCAGCTGTAGAAGTGGTTCTTGTGCTAACCATTATGAATGATGAATCCTTTTCCTCGACTTTATGCAAATCTGAATAGAATGGAAGGATTATGAATTAGAGATCTGGATCTTCCTCTTGGATTTGTGCAATCCGATATCGATGGTAGATCCAAGGAGCAGGAGAAAAAAGCTGGTTTTTTTTTCTCAGTGAAAGCACCAAAGTGTTTGTACCAAAAATGGGCACAACACTCTTCGGAAGTTTTTGAAGAGATAAAAGTGAAGAATGAAAATTAAAACTGTGGATTATCTAACAAAAACTCCAAATAACAGAAAGTAAATTGCAAAGACAAGCGATTTAGAGTGGTTCGGCGTTTTGCCTACGTCCACTATGAAGTTTGATGATTTTATTGCTCGATTACTTGAAGGTTACAGTAGTTAATAATGTAATACAACTGAATTTAAATGCTAAGTGTCAATCTAAAGCAGCGGCGGTGTTCTGGAGTAGATCTGGCAGAATCTGGGCGCTCTTCAGTACTTAGAATTCTCCGACCCCTTTTCTGAATGACCAGGGGCTCTATTTATAGGTGTAGGAGGCTGATATTTCGCATAAAATGAGGGGAGACCAGTTCTGGTACGTCAGGGGGCCCACATGGCCGAAATTTGGAGATCCGGGCCCACTTTGGGATCGATTCGACCCTTGGTTCGAATCGATCAAGAAATCATCCAATCGAGCTGAAATTTGGCGTGGACATTCTTCATCATGTGTTTAAGCTTCTGTGAAAATTTCATGGCATTTGGACTTGTAGAACTCGAGATATGATCGATTCAATGTTGCATTTCTGGAGAACAGGGATACTTCGAATCGATCTTAGTTCGAATCGATTCGGTCGACTCGATGCTTGCTGCGACGTGGCGCGTGTCTTTCGCTTCGATCCGTTTTGTACTCTGGTTTGACTGGGTCGAATCCATGGCTTGGATTCGAGGTGTTGGATTCGAAGGTTCTCTTCCTTCGAATCGATGAAAATGGTGCTCGTTCGAATCGATCTAGACTTGTAGCTATAGACCGATTCGAAGTTGTCTTGGCCTGGGGATTCGAATGCAATGGAGTCGGAGCTTCTCCACTTGCATGGATTCGAAGGATCCCTCCTTCGATGGATTCGAACTATGGTGTATGCGAGGATGGATTCGAACTTAAGGCATATGAGGACTTGCTTGATGGAGTCGAAGGCGGTGAATGCTCCAATGGATTCGAAGCTATCGGTTTCGCCTGATGGAGTCGAAGCAATTCTCCTTTGACCGATTCGAACCAGCCTCTTTCTCATGGATACGAGGCAATGCTTGTCTGGTGGATTCGAACATAGGCTCCGCCTATGGATTCGAACTAAGGATGTTCTTCTCCATCTTTTGTCGACAATATTTCGAGCATACGAACTCGGATTGACTTGAAACTTGGATCGTTGGTTCCCACGGCTTTGCTTGACGTGCCTTATCAATTGTAGCCCGATCCGGACTTGAACAAATTTCATCGATATCCATAGCGATCCTTGCGTTTAACCGATTTCCGAGACGATCTGTCACCGGTATCTAGTCAAGTCCTTGGTGTCACGGCCTTGCCAAAAGGCGGGATAACAATAGGCAATGTCATAAGATATCTGATGTCGTAAGGTAAACAATGCCATAAATCTAAGTGTTGTTTCAAGGATGCCGAAGTTCTGGGTTCCATGTCGAAGCCTGGCCTCATGTTAACATTCTGGTGTCATGCCAGAGCCGAACTCCATATCTAAATTCAAGGACTAAGGTCTAAAATTAATAGATCTGGAACCATGGGTCTCTCATCAAAAATCGATAGTCTTTTAAGATCTGGATTTCAATTTATATCGTAAATCACCAGATCCATGCCAAAACAGAGGATTCCAAGCCCCGGGCTTCTTTCCGAGGTTAATAGCTTCAGTTCAAAATTTGACAAATTTCAAAAATTGATGAGTTTCAGAGTGTTTCAAATGATATTTCAGATTTCAAAAATATAAATATATCATATTTTGAAAAAAAACAAGGATGATTTCAAAGGGCTTTGATTTCGAAAATTCATGGTTATTTCTTGATTTCGAAAATTCATGGTTATTTCTTGATTTCGAAAATATAAGGTTTCAAGCTTATTGACTTCGAAAAAGTGAGTGATGAATTTTGAAGAGAATAGAATCTCATGGATCATAAGGCTTCATTAAATTTCATGAATTTCAGTTTTTGGATAATGAATGTATGAGTTTAGATATATACCGGGTTTCATATAACAAATTTCATGAAATTTTACAGATACAACGTCATGTATAGATTTTTGGACACATACCAGTTTCATATACATTGTTTTTTTTAGCATATATGGATTTTAAAATCTGCAAGTTTCATAAAATGTATGGTTTCATATATCTGTGGTTACGAAGATACATCTTATACAGGGTTTTGAATTTTGTATACATGAAGTTTGCATACAGGTTTTCAAAGCATACCAGTTTTGAATGCACATGTTTTCAAATATGTATGTCATTAGGATTAAAGGTTGCATGATTAGCTTTCAAGTATGTATATGTGAATTTTCAAATAGATGCTGATTTTGGAAAATAGCAAATTTCAGATGTATGCATAGGCTTCATAATCACACAGTTTCAACTATATAGGGTTCTGTACATATATGTGTCAGATTTGTATTTTCTTGAATTTCAAAAGCATAGATCCTAAAATACATATGTCAGGTTTTAGTAATAGTTGTGTATATGATTTCATAAATAAAGGTTTTGAAGATAGAGAGTTTATATATGGGTTTTCGAATATATACCAGTTTTGTATATATGTAAAGCTTTTGAGTATAATAGCTTCAAGCAAGTCAAGTTTACGAAAACAGATCCATGTGTACAAGTAGGGGTGGACGCTGATCGGTTTGGTGCGGTTTGAATCTCAAACCGTTTCCGCACCGCATTAAGCGGTTAATCAAAAATACAAACCATTATACTAACCATTTAAACGGTTCGGTTTCGATTTGGTTTAATGTAATACGGTCTAGTTTTGGTCTGGTTCGGTTTGAATCCATATTAAATATGAAATAAGAGAATTACTTCATCAACAATCAATTTACGAAGACAACTGTGTGAAGCTTTATACTTAAAGGTTAAAACACACAATGTCATGCAGAAATGAAAGATTGGTTCTTAATTGAATATTTCAATTTGACATTTAGTTATAAATGAGATTTTTTCAGTAGATTAATCAATCATCAACGTTAACCAATGCATAATCATTAGTAAAAGAACTAGAATAAGATTATAATTAGCATTTATCCAAAACATGAGATGAAAAATATCATACTAAAACTATAACTTCGTCCTTTATGACAACGATTATTGTTGATACAAGCTGAAAATAGAATATACATCGTTATAATATAAAATAAGATAGGAGTTGCTTATATTTTTATCATAAGATCACTAGTGTAAATATTTGGTTCGATTCGGTTTAATATGGTCGGCTCAATCATCCAAACCCCAACCGAACCATATCGATGCGGATCGGTCCAGTTTAGGATGTTTGTATTGATTAGAAGATTCAGTGCGAGTTTCCGCACCATTTTTACGTTCCGGTAAGGGCGGTTTCCGTATAGCGGTGCGGTTTATGCCCACCCATATGTACAAGCTTTCCAAAAGTATATGTGGTCTAATTTTGAAAGTAAATACTCTTAAAATGTAACCAGTTTTATATACTTGAGGTATTAAAAATGTGTCTAATATGAGATTTTGCAATCTATGTCAGTTTTATATATTTGAGCACATCACAACTGGATATATGGCTTTGAATATAAATACAATTGGGGTATATCAGGTTTCAAAGGTAAGAGTTTCTGAATGTAAAAATCTTATATATACAGCTCCTCGTATACAAGTGTAAGATATATACAAGTAATTCAGCGTGCGTGTGTGAGATTTTGAAGATATGACTTCAAATAGACATATGATTTCGATTGCAGTCAGGTTTTTGAACATGTAAACCTTGAATGAGGATAAGCATTAGATGTATAAGTTTTACATGCATGTCAGGTTCTATGAAAACAAAATTTTATACGGTTGGTAAATATAGATATTTGTATATACCTGGATTGCAAATATATAATGATTAATTTTGAAGACAAACGATTTTGAAAATGCAAAGGTATCCCATACCTGTAGTTTTGTAAATATATCATACTAGTGTGTAACCCATGCGTTGCATACGGTATATTATAAAAAAATAGTTTGTAAATATATTTGAAACTTAAATTTATTATGCATAATACGGTGAAGTTATTGAGATAAATGAGTTATGCATTAAACTAATTACAAATGTAATTTTTGTTATGTGATTCGTGTATTTTTATATTTGAATAAAAACTAAATTGTTATTTTACAGATGAAATTGCGTTATATGCTATGTGACGGTCCACCTCTATACTCACACTAGCCAAGGACACTACGGGGTAATGACGTCGACTAGCATGAAGAATAAGGCTGTTGAGGAGCGACCATCTGTGTAATTGCTTTGTGCGAGTACCGATATGTCAAATAGAATGATTTGCATTTCGTTTCAAGAAGAAATCCGACATATCAAATACAAACTCAAAGCTACTACACAATGGCTATGTGGGCTTCAGAAACAAATATAGTAATAAGTTTAACACAAATCAGTCACGGATATTCATATCACAAAGGCGGAAACATATATGAATATAACACATAAAAGTGTACATCAAAATAGTGGTCGTACAAGATCCACTACATCACAAAAGAATAGGTACAAGTGCTAGAAAAAAGAATATGTATACATCAAGGAGTCTCTATCTCAAATGTATAATAACAAAAACTACTAAGCTAAAGTAGTTAGCCAAAAGTCAGGTGACGGACCCTGATAAGAAGTCAAGTAGAAGCACCTGAAATACCTCGGTCTGACCCGAGTATTATTTAAGAAGAAAATAATAAACGGATCAGTCTAGCTATAAATATCAGATAAAATGAGATAGGATAAGAGATATGACAAAAACGTATGATAACAGTAATGCCATACTATGACAAGTATACCTCAGATAATAACAAAAATCATACAATATCTCAAATCTCGTCAAATATCTAAAAATAATATCACATTCTTTAGCTTATTCACCAAACCCCAAATATTGACAAAACATATCAATGTCAATCGCAAAAATTGGTGAAACACAAATTCTAGAAATCATCAATTAGAAATTCTAATTCAGAGACACAAAGGAGGAGGCCTATCAAAAACGGGAGCATGAAAACTCACCAACACGTATATCACAAACGGGTCGCTATCCCATGGTTGCTAACCAAAGAGCTGGTGCAACGACGTAGTACAATAACGGTACGCCCGAGGAATTTGACACTCAAGTAATTCGGAACAACGACGTAGTACAATAACGGTACGCCCAATGAACCTGATAAGCTGGAACAACGACGTAGTACAATAACGGTACGCCCGATGAACCGAACTCCATAAAACCATAGGTCGCTAGCCTATAAAAAATGAGACGAAGCTCCATAAAACAAGGTACAGTCCCCCACGTGGATAAAGAGACATCGCATATCGCTAATTTAAACCATAAAATGATCACCATTGATCAATAAAAATGTAGATTGCACTAAGCTAGTAAATAAATGAGTTTAGCTTCATGTCCCATAACCACTAGCTTAACTTAAATATTTACGAACAAATTGTAGATTTCCACTCACAAATTGTCACAAGATTTCAATCGAACAAGTCTAAGAATTAACCGACGAAGTAAACGCAAGCGTTTCATACCACTTGTTTTGCTAAGTCGTTTAATTGGATTTCTCGTACGAATAAGGTAAAGGTTTGTATATACTAATAGATTAGAAAACGGTTTTAAAAACGAGCTTTGTACTTAAAAGTAAATGTTGAAATCATTTTCATGACAGAGTTTGAGTATTTACTACTAGTATAGAAACCTTTGTATTTTAAAGTGACAAATCACAGAAATGATTGTAGAAACAATCAATCACCAAAAATTCACATTCGACGACGTGAATCAAACCCATAAAAATCGATATCAAATCCATCAATTGGATATTCCTAAAAATCTCGAAAGGAAGTCATCAAAGTCAATAATAGGTGATAGCAACTTATCGGATCAACCAATAATCGATATAAATTGGAAACCCACATAAAATAGGCAAATTGGCTGAAATAAGCAGGTCCAGACGTCTGGTAGACTTCCCAGACGTCTGAGCTGAAAGATTGAAATTTTTTTTCTAGATCGCCCAAACGTCTGGGAAGTAAGCTCAGACGTTTGAGTTGAAAGACTGGAATTTTATTCCCGTAGCATCAGACGTCGGAGCTGAAGCTCAGGCAATTTCTTACCAAGGCCATTGATGGCCAAATCAAATTCGAAACAAACGAATGAGCTACGATGGCTAGAGATCGATGTCAAGCGACAACCCAATCCTATAAACACATCAATACACTCCAAATAACATGTCCAAACATCCATATAAGGATTTTCATAGAATTTGACTTCAAAATACCAAAAATTGGAAAATTCGTCAAACCATTTCAATTCAAAAGCAAATGGACAAGAAATATATTTTAGGAATTCGTACCTAAGAACTATCAAAGGTATAGACATAGATGTGAGTTAAAGAACTCACTTTTAAACCCAAAAACAATGAATGAGAAGCTTTAAAACAAGGCAAGATCAACCACTCTTCAACTTCAACTCAAGAAGCTCCAAATCTAATATCATAAGCAAATATTCCTAAATTTGGTTATAGGAAATTTCTGAAAATTGGAGAGGAACTGAGATGGAGAAGATGAAGAGGATGCTTACCTAAGCTTCTCCTTGATTTCTAGAGCTTGAATTGGAATTTCCTAAGAATCTAGGGCTTAGGAATTTTGATTTCTTTTCTTTTCCCCCATTTTTTTTTCTTTTAGGGCTTGAGTATTAGGAAATTGGAAATGAAATGAATGAAGAGAAGTTGGAGGAGGAGTTAGGGTATTATGTTGGGTTAGTGGGCTGAAATCCAAACCCAAAGCCCAAAATAGAAAAATAGCAAAATTCTACTCAACTCCAAACATATCGATGTTTATACTCAAAAAGGTCGCGAACGTCATTTTGGACTCAATGGACGGGGTCTCGAATCCTAATTCGACTGTTTGCAAAAAGTAGCATTTCAGACTTTAATCCGACTAACGATGTCATATTTAAATTTCAACATTTAAATATACAATAGCAAAATATGCGGGTTGTTATATGCTAATTTATTAATTTTAGGATTTATATTTATTAGGCAAATAAATGGAGGTTAATATTCTTAATTTTAAAAGTAGTATGATTATACATTTCCATAGATAAATGTTTATGTACATAGATTTTTAATTTTATATTTAGCATATAATACATTTTATTAAAAGATAAACTATATATAAATTGATATCAAATATTATTTGAGCGAATGACAAAAATAACTAAAAGTGAATGCATAATAGTATTGATCAATATATTTTAATGTATTTTAGGCCCTTACAGTAAATAAAAAAAAGTACATGATATTATTAAAGTAATAAAAATATTATCTATTACACAACTAAAAGAAATGTTTACTGAAAATAAGACGTGTGCCGCTAAAAATCAAAATTTTATTTCAACTATGTAAAACTAATAATCTTATTTTCAATCCATTGTTTCATACCTTGATAATTTTATTTTGTATCAAAAAATTTCAAAAAATGGTTAGCTTCTACCTCAAAAAAACAATAAAATACAAAAAATATATTTTTCAATTAAATTGTTATATATTTTTATTTGTTAATTAACGTAATATATGAAATAAATAAATAAAATTTAACATTTTCATAAAATTTATTAACAAAAAATATAATTTTTTTTCCAATTACCAAATAAAAATATTTATCACTCGTTATTAATTTTGGTATCATTCTTAATAAACATAAATTTTATCAATAGTAAAAACCCACTTGACGTACCAATTTTAGAAAGAAAAAACGTTATATATGTTTGAAATATTATACCAATTTTAAAAAGAAAAAAAATAATGTATATGTTTGGAATAAAATACATCTTTAGAAAGAAAATTTATGTATATGTTTCTTTATTGTAAAATACTAATTTTTAAAAAAAAAATTGGCTGAATTTGAATTTTGAATAACGTGAGAGAATTTAAGGTAGTTTTCATGTATAATTGTGAAAATTTAAATTATATGGACTTGAATGAAAAATTAGTTTTACGATTTTTGTTAATAAAAATCGGTAAATAGTACATGAAATTGTCATTTTTGTAGTTATTGGACCAAATAATAAATATTATTTAATTACATTTATTTCAAAAGTTTAAATTTATGATCACATAATTAATTTAAATACATATGGACTTGAATGTAAAAAATAAAAGAAATCTTGGATGAATTTTGTAAATAATAGTAGAAACTATTAAATGTTGATATTTAAATGTAAAATGATACGATAAAGAATTAGTAGAACACTATAATGATGAGTGTTAGGGCACGTGCTTCACACGTGACAATACTATGCCCTTCACGGATAAATTGATTTTTTTTACAAATTATATATGCTTAACATATTTTAAAAAAATGATTTTCATATATATTTAGCTATGATTTTACGTTGGAATCATGCGTAGTCAGTTTGAATTTTTATTTTTAAATCACATTGTTTGAATTTTTTATTAGTTTGAATTTTTATTTCTAAGTTGTATCATTTAATTTTTTGTTAGTTTGAATTTTTTTTCCGTTATCAATTAATAAAAAGCAAAGATGTAAAGAAAGTTTATTTATTAGATCATATTTTTAAACGATATTAAGTTTGGTAATATATATGTAAAAGAACGTTATGAATTTGCAAAAAAACTATATGCTAGATCCTATTTTTAAGTGATATTAACATTTGTTAATAGACATTTTTGTAAGTTGACGTTGATGCAAGACAAATATCATGAGCAAAAAAATTATAATAATAGTTTATTTACTTCCTATTTCAACTTGTTTTGAATCTAACGTATAGTAAAAGGTTGAGCTTCTTAACGCTACTTACAATAGTATGCAGTTGACAATAATATTACACGTAATAAAAGTGCAGTGCTATATGCATGAATTTAGGATCAGATATGTAGATACTATTTTTTAGGATCAATTAATAGATGCACTGAGTTTAGAAACAGATATGCAGATGTTATTTGTTAGGATCAATTAGTGGAGAATTTTTTTAAAGAATTGTATATAAAGGACAATTTTGGAACTTTGTGGTCGGACCAAAAGATTATGCTTCCAAGCCAACTATTAATAAAGATTATAGTAATAATAAATTATATAGAGATTTGAAAATGAATATTTGGAGAGAATTAAGGAGAGAAGAGAAAAATCCTAGATTTAATAAGAATGCTGGAAATTCTTCTGTTTTACTATTATTTAATAGATAAGTGGTTTTATGTAAAACGATTGTGAAAATACGGTTTCAAATGTATTAAATTTTAGACAAGCATATAGTCTTATATAAAGGTTTTCAAATATGAACGAGTTTCGCATATATATGCAATATGTATATGTTTTGGCTTTGAAGGAATGAGGTATTGTATATATGTGATTTCAAGGTTCAAGTATATTTAAAGTTTTGAATGTACCAGGCTCATCGAAGTATAAGCTTTGATTAGATAAAGCATTATAAATATATAACTTCGAATATGAATGAGTTTTGGAAAGATAATGGGGACAAGAGGTAATGGTTTCAAAAAAGATTTAAATTTAGGCTTGTGATGTTTTGCATTCAAAATATATGAAGCTCACCGAGTTTCATGTAATATTGAAATTTTAAATAGGTATGACCTCAGATACATATATAATAAGTCCTTACGCATAGATTTAAATATATGATTTCAGATGTGTGGAGATTTCAGATGTGTGGAGATTTCAGATGTGTGGAGTTTTCACATATATATATATAAGTAGCAATAAATTTATAATTTTTAAAACCATTTGCGGGCGTAGATGTCTTTAAGAGCATTCCCGTCCGGAAGGGATGGGAGGGGTTGATTCAAGGCAATCGATCCTAAACCCACCCAATGAAAACTTAGTCGGCTTTCTTTTAGCCAGCTAAGGACTCCTTAGCCGGCTAAGACGCAACCCATAAGACTTCACGGGTCAGTTGCTTTCCAACCATGACCTGGTTAGGAATGCTCTAACAACTCATGTCGACTTTATACTATCAAAAAAAATCTGGGTGCTGCAATTGGCCGTTATGCATTATAATTAAAATGTTCCAATAAGTTATGATGCAACACATAGTGGTACTAATTCTTTATGTTCATCCTTTATTTCTTTCCAAATATGTAAGGGTCCATTTTCCATAAAAATATGTTTGGTGTCATTGATTAGTTCGTTGAACAATATTTTTTGGCCACAATTTATCTGATTCTATTTGTAAACCATATTATGAATCGTTTCTCAACTTGTTCCATAGTCAATTATTTTCTTAGGTGTATATGTTTGTTGCGATGAATATTTGAATGTTTCAAAGAGGCTAAAGGGAGATTTGTTTTACCTGGCCAAGGAAAGCATAACTTCTTTAACGATCTATATGCCCTTTTCCTTTTGTGTTGCTAAAGGCATTCACTTTTGCACTTGCTAATACCACCACTAAAGAATACTATAATTATATATTACTTTCTCGTGTTGCTACTTATATGATACCATCAAATTTCGGGAAATATATGTCATCAAATATATACTATTTTATATGCACCTGATTGCAAATCACTAGAACAGCCTCGTTTAGCGACGGCATATAACTTTTAGCGGTCGTCGATAGCCGTCGTAAAAAGCCGCAAAAAAATCATACGACGCAAGCAAAATAGCGACAACTTTAGCGACGGCGGCGTCGCCATACTCACGTCGGTTAGCGTCAAAAATCTAGGAAAATGGGTTATCGCTAGCAATTGCTTACCGACACCATCCTGGAACCAGAAAGTCGTCGCTAGCCGTCGCAATCCGACGCAAGCTGAAACAATTTGGTCATCGCTAGTCGACGCAAGCCTGAAACCTAGAATTTAAGACATAACTGCTTTTAAGCCTTCCAACCACACAATAAATGTCATATCTCAATCTCACTTCATTCCCAAGACATGTAAACTCTATATCACAACCAGCAACGTATAATCTCATACATATCACAAATAATTAAAAACACGATGCAAATATCAATATTTACATAAACTTTCATCAACTAAAACCAATATTCCATCAAGCAACACAACCATATCTACACAAATACTCATGTTCATCAAAACCAAAATCATCACAATACAAAACCATTAATAAAGTATCAACTCCATCAACATATATCAATAATTACACAACAAAACGATAAAAAACAATCAAAAAAATCCGTATCTACTCATCGTCGTCGTCGTCATCTCCCGATCCATCCTCATCAAGCATCCTCCTGTGCTCTGCTACAAATGCCGCAATCCACTCATCTAACAGCTGCGTCAGTCCTCCACCCTTCTGCCAATCATTAAATTTTACCATCTGCTGCTTCAGCTGAGCTATCTCCTCCTTGGCCTAAGATCTCCTATAAACCCTCTGGGTCATCATCGTCTGTAAGTTATTTGATTGGAAGTTATAATTTATGCTTCAAGATTAAATATAATTTATATATTAGTTAATGAAGCAGTTTACCTCCTGATTTCCATAACCATAACGCCTATTTTGAGTAGGCGGGTCAATGAGAGCATTCCAAATACGGTCCTCCTCCTCTAAGGTCAACTCACAGCCATTGGACTGCGCCACTCGAGCTTTCTCCACTTCGTATCTCTCCTGCGATGACGAACAGTAGTTTGTAGTAATAAATAATAAAGAACTTATCAAATGTGAAGTAAAAAAAATTAAACAAATTTACCATCACAGATTTAGATTTATCGTCCGTAAATTCATATGAAATATTTCCCTCCTCATCCGTGTGCTCGACGGCATGTGTGTGAGTGAAGACCTCAGCCAGTGTTGGCTCACGATTAAATTTCTGAAATTGAAGTTATATATACAAATGAATAATGTTGCTGATATGACTAAATTATCTTACAGCTATTTATAAACGCATTTTATAACTTTACTAATTCCCTGCGATGATGTTGGAAGGACTTTGACCCGCCGCGATGCAAAGCAGGATTTTTAGCCCTGTTTACATGGTTCTGCGCCGATAATTCCTATAAATTTAAATGCACACTTAACTAAATTAATGCACCTTATATGCGAATTTTAAACAAAATGTAATAACAAAATAAAATGATATAACTTACCCTCGACTTTGGAGTATCCCATAGCTGTAGAAATTGAGCCCAAACATCAGCTCCCATCCAAGATGCTTCTTTCCTGCTTTCTTAGCTTTTGATATGCTGTCTCTATAATTTTTACGCATTCTTTGGTTTCAGTAATTTACAAAAACATCCATATCCTGTGGGTCAACACGAATAGCGGCCTGCATATTGAAATTGAAATTGGTTTGAATTATATACATTGTATTAATCTATAAATAAATTATAAATTTAAACCTACCATCAAGTCGGCGGATATGGCATTCTTAATATGATCGAGAATGTCATCCCAGTGAGCCCAGCATCCCGACATTCAGCTTATGAATGCCTTTCTGGACACTTGCAAAATAAAGTCCAACGACTGCACCTAAAACCCTCTGTATAAAATAAGACGTACGAATTTAATAAATTTTAAATGTAAACATGTATTAAATTTGATACTTACCCCGCACTTTTTGGAACTACCTCTGCCACCGGACGTAAATCCGGCGCTTTGCCGCTGGCACCCCCACCAGCGGAAGGAGAAGGCTGAGATCTGCTCGAATATCTCCTGTGCATATCTGTTACAAACATATCATTTCATATAATGATAAAAATATCAGTTCATTATTACAAAACATGTTTGATTAATAATCATCACATAAAACTTGCACTAAAACGTCATAAATGGGACAAGGTCTCCTGAGTATATATACATAATTTTAAAAAAACAATAAGGCATTACTCACAACATAGTCATCATTATTGATAACAGTCGAAACTTAGAATATACATTATACAACAACTGATAAAAAAATTCAAAATTTTTAGTCTTCGTCGTCTTCTGATTCAGTCTCGGTCTCGTACTATATATCGTTCTCTTCTTTACTCTTAAATGCTTCAATTAAAACATTATTCATCATTTAACAAACCCAAATCAATATCATCAGTATTATTATTTCATCATTTGGCTCAAAATTCGTTTGATACGCTGCTTCTTCTAGAATATTGATTCCATCAAACGTAAATCTTGCCTTTGTTTTAAAAATAGCAGACCAATCTGCTTTATCTCGTTTTAAGAATGGATATGGAGCAAAATAAACTTGTAATGCTTGCTTGGCCAATACGAAAGGATCATACTTATAGTAACGTGAGGTGTGCTTTATTTCTATAAGTTTATAATCTTTGTGCACATCGATTCTAGAAATAGGAATATTGCTGAACCAATTTCACTTGAATAAAAAAAACCTTTTCAGCAGGTTGTACATAATATGTCAATTCTAAAACCTGTGTTAAGATGCCATAAAAATCTTTTATATGCTCATCCGGATCGTCACTGCCTTTGACAAATACACCACTGTTATTTGTTAATTTTTCAGCACCATAATCCTTGGTGTTGAATTTAAGTCCACCGATGAAGAATATTGGATAAGTCATGACATTTATTTTTAGTCCGAGTGCAAGATAGTGTAATCCTTCATCAATGATGTTGTTTCTTGGATCATAAACGTAGTTCGAAAACCATCTAGAAAATTCCTTACTGAGATCGCCAGATGGATGCTGTGATTCGTAAATACTATGAACATAAATGTACTGTATGTTACATTATGATTAAAATGTAAGTATCATTGAAATAAATATAAATTTATTATTACCTAACAAATGGTGCAACTTCAGCATAATTAAAAAGAATATATGTGTGTGCTACATGTTGATCTCTATCGTCTAACCATATTTCCACACATTTTCCACCAGGTCGGCAATGTTCTCTAAAAATAGACAACATTGTTTGAGAATAATCTTCTTCAACGGCTTCATCATTACAAGGACTACTTACAAATGATAAGTTCACATGGTCACTGAAGTAATGAGAGAAAAGGAATGAAGCTTCTTCTTCAAGATATGATTTGCAAATTAAACCTTCAACTCGTGCTATCTGTCAAATTTTCTTCTTCAGATGATCCAAGTACCAATTACAAAATTAATTCAATTTAAATGCACTTACGTAAATATGAATTTTTAACTAACAACAATTTTACGGATATTTACTCTTACCTCTTAAATGGATATATCCATCCATATTGCACAGGACCTCGAAGAAGAGCTTCGGATGGAAGATGAACAGGTAAATGCTCCATTACATTAAAGAAACCTAGCGGAAATATTTTCTTTAGTTTGCATAGCAGTATAGGGATTTCTACTTCAAGTTTACGTATACAGTCAATTTTTAACGTTGTTGAACAAAGCGTTTTGTAAAAAAAACTTAATTCTGTTATAACACTCCACACTTTTATGGGCAACAGTTCTTTGGAAACCGCCGGTAATATATATTCCATCATGATATGACAATCGTGACTTTTCATCCCACTCAATTTATTGTTTTCAAAGTCAACACATCTACAGAGATTAGAAGACATCCCATATAGGCATTTTAGTCCTTTCATCCACTTTAGCACAAGTTTTATTTGCTTGTTGTCTAGCTCATAGCATGCTTTAGGTTTTTTACTATCATTGGGCTTCATACGAAATTCGGGACGTTTACAAATGTGTGCTATATCAAGTCTTGAATTCAGATTGTCCTCAGTTTTCACTTTAACATTCATGATTGTATTAAACACGTTATCAAACACCTTTTTTTCATTGTGCATCACGTCAATATTATGTCAAAGTAGGAGATCTTTCCAATAAGGTAACTCCCAAAATATAATTTTTTTGCTCCGATTATGAATGTTCAATTTACCTAGAATTTCAGTCTGTATTCCAGTTTCATGTATCTTCGGGTAGTCCTTTACAATTTCATATATTTCTTCGCTTGACCAAATCTTTGGTGGTTGCATACTCTCTTCTCCGTTAGCTTTAAAGTTTTTTTATCTCTTCTAAAAGTATGATTGGAATGGAGAACACACCGATGACAATCAAACCAAGAAATTTTTCTTCCATACCGTAAAGAAAATGATCATGTTTCTTCTATGTGATAAGGACAGGCTAGGCGACCAGCCGTACTCCAACTTGAATGCATCCCATATACAGCAAAATCACTAATAGTCCACAACAAAGATGCGAACGTACGAACCCTTTTTTGTGAAATGCCGTATGTTTTAACACCTTCAAGCCACAATGTTTTCAGCTCTTCGATTAATGGTTGTAGATAAACATCGATTCCTTATGTTAGATCATCAAGGCTAGGGATGAATATAGTGAGAAACATGAATGGAGTTTTCATACACATCCATGGAGGTAAATTATAAGGAGTAACGATAACAGGCCAAGATGAATATTTGCTAACAAACTGAGAGAATGGCGAAAAAATATCTGTACATAAACCAAGTCTGACGTTATGGCACTCTGCAGCAAATGTGGGATACGTCTTATCGAAATATTTCCATGCTTCTCCATCAGATGGATGTTTCAAAGTTCCATCTGTCTATCTTCTCACGTTATACCATCGCATATGACATGACGTGGATGAAGACGCGTATAACCTTTAAAGTCTAGGGGTAATTGGTAAATAATGCATTCACTTGTATGGAACCTCCTTTCCTTTCTTTTTTCTTGGTTTATATCTTTCCTCATTACATATTTTGCAGTTCCTAAGATTAATGTCATCTTTCCAATACAACATGCAACCTTTTATACATGTATTTATCTTTTGGTAAGGCAAATCGGAAGCCGACATAAGTGTTTTCACTTTATAATGACTGTCGCACATCAGATTACTAGGTGGCATATACTGTTTTGCAGCTTGTACGACTGCTGTAAATCTAGCTTCTGTAAAGTTGAATTTTAATTTCATAGTGATGTATTCAGCGGTTACTGATAATTCGGTTCCACTTTTACAACCATCCCACAACGATCTCTTAGCGGCATCCAATAAATCATAATTTTTTTTGCTCTCACATTCGGTTCTTCTTCGACATTGATGTCTTCATCGTTAACTTGAACGGTAGGGAACATTGATCGTGTTGCATCTTCCACCATACCTTCTATTGGATTCGTTATAACAACATCAACCTCTGACGCAACAGGATCCTGCTGTAGGTGCAACAAGTTCTCCATGACGATCCCATAAATAATAATTTGGCACAAATCTAGATTTATACAAATGTACTTTAACTGTATCTGGTTTCCAATGCTTCAAATGTTGACACTTACTACAAGGGCAACGAAGTTCTTCGTTATTTCGATTATTAGATATTGCAAATCTAATAAATTTACACCATTGTAGAAATGTTCTTTCATCGAGCCTTTCATTCAAATTCCGACTTCATACATCCAAGTACGGTCAACAAAATAATCGAACATTGTTCCTAATTTAAAGAAATAAGTTAGTAATTTCGACAGCACTTCACTTCTATTCTATGCACAACTTCTCACCCAAGTGATATATTGTTGTTGTTTTATTTTCTAAAATAAAGCAAAACCTTTTAGGACTAAAGGCTTATCACACCACACTTCTGTCTAATTTCGACGGTACTTTACTTCACTTCTCTTCTACGCATAACTTTGTATTTAAGGGGAGTATTTTATTTGTTGTATTTTCTAAAATAAAGTAAAGCTTTTTAGGACTAAAGGCTTCACACACTATGATTTTGTCTAATTTCGACAGCACTTCACTTCTCTTCTACGCATAACTTTGCATCCAGGGCAAGTATTTTATTTGTTGTATTTTCTAAAATAAAGTAAAGCCTTTTAGAACTAAAGGCTTTACACCAAACTTCTGCCTAATTTCGACAGCGCTTCACTTCACTTCTCTTCTACGCATAACGTTGCATCCAAGAGGAGTATTTTAGTTGTTGTATTTTCTAAAATAAATTAAAACCTTTTGGGACTAAAGGCTTTAATTTGTGGTTGTTGTATTTGTTATATTAATGCTTAATGCTTATTTTCAAATCAATATTATATACATTTAAAAAAAAATAGATAATCGATTTTAGTACAATATTTGTTCTTGTATATAAATTTCATAGCTTTTTAGAAAATTGATTTGAGTACACTATTTGTTGTTGTTATATTCATTTGTTAACTTATTGGAAAATCGATTTCAGTAGCATATTTCTTGTTGTTATGTTCTTTTCTTAAGTTTAAAGAAAATCGATTTGAGTACAATATTTGTTCTTGTCATATTCATTTCTTAACTTTTTGGAAAATTGATTTGAGTACAATATTTGTTGTTGTCATATTTATTTCTTGATTTTTTAAAAAAAAATCGATTTTAGTAGAATATTTGTTGTTGTTATATTCGTTGCTTAACTTTTCACAAAAACAATTTTATTACAATATTTGTTGTTGTTATCTTCATTTCTTAACTTTTTACAAAATCGATTTAAGTATAGTATTTATTAACTTTTTGTTAACTAAATTATACGCTTTATAACGTATTTTCAAATTCTTTTTAACTAATAAAATTTTAATTTACAGATTTTGTAAGTAAAATTAGAAGTTAGCACTGATAATAACAAATTAAAATAAATTAATTTTATACTAAGCACCAACAGTTATAATTAACACACACTAATTAATTAAAGAATATTACTTATGTTTAACCATACGAATTTAGGAGCACATTAATCAATAATTATACACTAATTTTTGCGTAAACTTTAACAAACATCGTTTTCCACTATTACAAACATTCGCGTAAACTTATCAGTAAGCATATTAATCAATAATACTAATTTTCGAATTTTAAATTAACTCTAATTTTTAAGTACAAATTAAACAATCAAACCACTTACTAACATCCCTAAATTAACTAACACGCTATTATTATCAACTAATACACAATAATCATCAATTTTAAATCAATAATCAACTAATTTTCTAAATTAAGGTTTTAATTTTATCTCCAAATCAACTAATAAACTATACTATCATCTAATACCAATTAATCTAACCTATTCAAACCAAAAATACTAATTTTTTTATAAATAGGGTTTAAAGTAATATACCTCAAAAATTGGGGATAAAGAGAAGGAGGAACAAGTGCGCAGCGGGAAGGGGTTGTCGGCATCGACTAGAGGCGGCTGGAAGAAAATGAATATGACAAGAACCGGCTAGAGGTGAATACTGAAATGTTCTCGGCTTCGTGGGTTGTTTTCAGTTTTTCGACAGCTAGCGACGACCGCATTTTTATCCGACGCAGACCGTCGCCACGAACTATCACCAAAGGAAGCTGTTCTAGTAGTGAATATGTATATATTAATTTTGAGTATAAAAGTTTTGTGAGAGAAAATTGCGAAGCTATATAAATCAAGCTTTATGGTTCATTAAAAAAGGTTGTTATGGCGAGTGCTTTATGAAAATGGCGACTCCTCTATTGTCATCTCAGGCGATATCTTCCTTTTCTTCCTTCATCTTGTCTTGTCCTCGCTTCGTCTGCTATCGAGTTTCTCCTTTTCCTTGTTGTCAACTCGTCCTTTCCTCTATGCCCAAGAAGAAGCGCTCACTGATTGCCACTTGTGTGCCAGATCTAGTTCCACTCATTCACGCTCTAGCATCCGCTACTTCGCCTGCTAGAGCGATGGGGCTTCCTGGTTCTGGCTGTACTTTATCTGCTCCCTCTCTATGAGTGGGTGAACCTGCCTTGCCTGATTTGGTAAGTGCTAATCCCTTCTCTGGTTTGCTGAAGGAAATTAATACGTCGCCTCTTTTGATTGTCGGTCCGTTGTCCTCTGGTGAGCACCCATTGACACCGTATTTAGCTTCAGCTTGTATCAATCCTTGGTCGAAGACTGATATTGGGAAGCCTGTCGAGGCTAATTTGGGTATTGCTGAAACTGTGCAAGTTGATAACATTTCATGTGGTATGAACATTGATGCCGGAGATGAAATTGCTTGTGTAGATGAGGCAGTTAATTACGTTTCTTCTGACAATGTCCTGGTTCGAAGCTGCATACCAGCCGCTCAAGTAAATGCCGAGCTCGCTGTCCCCTCTCCCTGTCCCCTCTCCCTGTATAAACACAAGTTGTCTTGACCCTGAGCTACCTTCTCCTCCACGGTCAGTTACTCGGTGGTCGTTGTTATTCACCAACTTGCCAAAAAATGCGGGTGTGCATTCTCCCCATTGTTTTGACAAAGTAGAGATCGATGGGGTTATGATTCCTCTAATGGAAGTTATGGAGGCCAGGGTTGATTTTTGAAAGGACCATTTGGCGGGTTTTTCCTTGACTTAAATCCTGCCTACTAGCTTGTTAAGGCGTGTTGCAATTAGGTTTGGAAGCCAAAAGAGGAATTAAGTGTTCACTTTGATAATGCTATGTTCTACTTTAAATTCTCCCGTAATGATGAAAGACAATGTATTCTTGAGGTCGAACCTATTCTAATTGATGGGAAACCATTCATTATTACTACCTGGAGTCCGTCTATTGATAGGGCTAAGGATTAGGTATTATCTATCCCAGTCTAGGCCCACTTTTCTCATATCCCATCTGTTGGTAAGATGATTTGTTATGACGCTAACACTGTAGCCAGAAAGAGATTAGTTTATGCCAAAGCTCTGATTGAAATAACCCCTACCAAGCCTTTGCCTATGGTGTTAAAAGTCAAACTCGATGAGGGCCACTTTGCTGAGGTCAGTGTTCGCTATAGTTGGAAATCGGACATCTGTTCGTTATGTCGGTCCTTTGGGCATCTTTCGGATGCGTGTTCTAGATCGGCCACTACTAACCCTGTTCCACTATCTGATCGAATTCCACTTCCTCGTCCTCCTGTCAGGAAGTGGGTCCTGAAGGTTGCTCCTCCTCCCCATGTCCTTGCTGCTATCGCTCCTAGTATAGCTCCTGTTATTGATGCTCCTATTAGTGGGACCCAGATTGATCATACTTCTTCTGTTTTGTCCGATTCTATTTCTTGGAATTCTGAGGAGTGGGCCTGGATCCATGTTCCATCTGAGATGCGGTAATCACCGAGACTGACAGTTATTATGCCTTTATCAGTGATATTGAGGGTGAGAGTTGATTTTTTATATATCACATTGAGGGTGAGGGTCTGTCCCTTACTAGGGTTGGCGAGATTGGTGAGGAGAATAAAAGTAAGTTTTATGACGTCAGTTGGGATATGAAATTTAATTACTCTCCTTCTTCTGAAGTTTATGATCTGAATCTGGCTGCTCTTTTCTCTGGGTATGTTCATGTTATTGGCCCATCGTCTATTATTGGTAGTGGCAGTTCCTCTTTGGAGGGTGCGTAGTCATAGTTTGTTTAGTAGTCTAGGCTCATTTTTCCTAGCTCCTGTGTTGTATTTTTCTCTTTGGTTTGGGCTCCTTGAGCCCGTTTAGCTGTTATGTGCATGTGCATAACACCTGTTTTCCCATTATTTATACAGTGGCATGGGCCACTATAAAGCCGGCTAGCTTTGCTAAAGAGGATTTTTATGTAAAAACGACTATTTCAAAAGAAGGGTTTCTTATAGAAAGGCACGTTCCTGTCTATAGAGTCTATCAGTTCATGAATCATGACTTTTCAAGCTTCAAAACAAGATATTTCTTTTCACTAAACAAAACCCAAAGTGGTCCAATTATACACATCTTACGAAGGTGGAATAAAACACGCCAATATTTATTTTAACAAACAGTTTTTTTCAAAAGGTTTTACCATACACATCTCTAAGAAATATTCTTTGTAAATCAAAGGAGTTATTACTAATTACCCCATGGATCGGGGAAAATGCATATGAATTTATCTTAAAATAAATTTATAAAATCTTTAAAGCGTGTGCTACTAAAAACTATACTTGCCTTTGAAAAATAAAAATTTATATATACCTTTCAGAAAACTTTTTTGAACTACCAAGGCTCATTAACGCCACCAAAACTCTAATTAGAAAAGTCTTCTCCTTTAAAAAATCCACCTTTTCTTCTAAAGAAAAACTTCAAATTAGAAAAATTGAGGATTTAGTGACGTTTATTTTCAAAAAGAATTTCCCTAAATGCATCAATTGGTTAAAAAGCCATGAGATTATTTTTAAGTAACAAGTTTTACAAAAAAACTTCCTTTGAACTTTGAGCACTAGGAATAAAATATATTATCCAGGTCGTAAGCATGCTTTAAGTGGCTTGTGAAGAATGGTAAAGCATCCATCAAGAGTCGTGATCATGAGTAGTTAGAAGGAATGAATCACTTTGTAGTTTTAGTATATGAATGCTTGAAGAAGTCACCTTTATTTCAAGTAAGAAAAGACTCAAGAGAGATTATATGATTGCAACTATCTGCAGTAATGAAAATGGATTACCCAGCAACCTAAGATCGAGGAACACCGGGGAAGTTGGTATGATAGATTTACATTCTCATACCCAAAGTGACCTTGAACTTATTGTAACAGGGCCAAAAGAAATGAAGGGGGCTATGGAAAGAGTCAAGAAAAGATTCTTATATGACCCACCTTAGACATAAGGAGCGAGGTAAAATAAAAGCGAATCAATGAACCAAAGAAAGTAATGGAAAATGGTCAGTACTAATTAATGAGTATTGAAGAAAACCACCTCTCAATTAAGAAGGAGGAAAAATCTACAACTTAGGAGTCGAATCATTATCCAATATTGTAATTCTCAAGTTATAAGATTTAGATTAGATCTACAAGGATCATCCAAAGATGGATTAGTAAGATTGCATAGCAATGAAGGCTTCTTGAATCATGACTTGATTTGAATTCCACTGCACTTATGATTTCGATCATAACTTGTATCGAATTCTAAAAGCACTTATGATTCTAACATTAGTACGAATTCAGCATGAGATTGTGCATTTCTAGCAAGCTAATCTGGATTTACCTAAGTCTTCGTTCAACCAAGTTCGACCTTCCTTACATTTTTTGAGATCAACAAAGAAGTTCGTTAATAAAAATATATATTTCCAAAGTCTTAGGTAATGATAAGACAACGAAACCAATTCAGAATATCCTGGATTATTATGGGATTATCATCTACAAGATCAAGAATATTAATTATAGAAAGCTGGTCTTTGATTACCAATGAAATGACAAAGCATATTTAAACATGAAGTGCATCGAGAATTACCCCTAAAAGTATGGATTCACTAAAGAGTTAAATGTATAAAAGAGAATTGGTAAATGGTAAAAACCAAAAGAGATTTGAAAAAAGTTAGATAACACCAAGTAGCTTTTGCTATGAGTAAAATAAACACCACTCGTGCTATGCGAATGTCAAACAAAAATAGGATGTATTTCATGCACATAAAAAACAATTGTTCTAATCAAAGTTGAAATGGAATCCCATCATAGGGTTATGAGATAAAAGAAAATCACCAAATATGGTCATTGAACTAAGGAATGAGATGGCTGAATAAGCACCTGAATATCAATAAAGAATATCAAGATACAATAACCACAGAAATTAGGAAAGACCATTCTAAAAGGAGATTTCATAATCTAAAAAAATTATGCATGGAATAATCCCACCAGAAATTTACAAACTACGCCAATAGGAGTTGTTGTGCTTCAAAGTAAAGAAAGTGGGACTTCTCCACTAAAGAAAGTATTATTGCTAGACGATTTTCTTGTCTTCTACTATTGCCAGATGGATTTTTGGTCTTCTATTATTATTGTCAAATGGTCTTTAGGTCTTCCATTATTATTTCCAGACGGATTTCTGGTCTTCTATTATTATTACCAGATGGTTTTCTGGTCTTCTATTATTACCAGACGATTTTTTGGTCTTCTATTATTGCCAGAGGATTTTCTGGTCTTCTATTATTATCAGATAGTTTTTTGGCCTTTTATTGTCGCTAGGTGGTCTTCTGGTTTTCTATTGTCATTGCCAGATGGATTTCTGGTCCTCTACGGCCAGATGGTTTTCTTGTCTTTTGTTATTATTGCCAGATGGATTTCTAGTCTTCTCTTATTATTGCCAGATAGATTTCTGGTCTTATATTATTGTTAGATAGTTTTATTGTCTTCTATTCAAAATATTATTATTGCCAAATGTTTTTCTAGTCTTCTAATCAAGAAATTATCATTATCAGACGGAATTTATAATCTTTAAATTTATAATATTGCTAGAAGAGTTTCGTGTCCTCCCTTGTATAATATTATCAGATGATTTTCTAGTTTTCTATTCATAAGAATACAATTGCCAAATGGTCTTCTGATTTTCCATTTAAAAGAGCTATTATCGCCATATAATTTTCTGGACTTCTAATCGAGAATTATTATTATTGGTCAATTCAAGCAAACTTATAACATCCTAAGAATAATCTTGACTTATATTAAAATATGGAGGATTGCTCACACGGAAGAATATATACCAATTCATAGCTCAATCTACCAATAAGGATTGCTCAAAGTTATAATTGAATTTAAAGTTTATAATGAAAATATTCACTTGTCTTGTGGTTTACATGGGAACAATATTAGAAAGAATACCTTGTAAAGAATGGAAAAAATGATGAAATTCTTGGTTTTACACTAAAGTGTGAAAATCTTCTTTTATACAAGGAGGGGGCAAATGCTATTCATATATTTTCCAAATGATACAAGCAAAAGAATTCATGTCAAAGGTCAAGATTGATGTCGAAAATTTGATGTCAAAGACAGTGGATATCAGAATCAATCATTTTGGAAATTACAGATCTGGGCTTCATTCTGGAGGTCTAAGTTTATTTCGAAGATTTGGGTTTCACAACTTTGGGTCGAGGTCCGGAAGAGTCCATGCCGAAGTTAATGATGCCAAGGGCTAGAGGATATCAAAATTAATAATATTGAAGATCTCGCGTCAAAGATTTGAAGGCTTTATGTCAGAATAGAGAAATCGACATCGAAGACTGATATCGAAGGTCTATTAATGCTGAAGGTCGGCTTTATGTCGCACTTAATCAATGCTACACTAATTCCATGCCGCGCTCATTCCATACTGTGCTCATTACATGCCGCATATCATTCATATTGCACTTATCAATACCACATTCCATCAAAGAAGGACATCACATGTCATCCATGCCACATTTAACCAATGTCGCACTTCATCAATGTAATAAAGATGAAGTCGAAGGCACTATACATCATTGATGTGAGAATTAATGTCTTGCACCACTAATACCGCATGTCATCAGGACAAAGATTTCAAAGAACACCAAATCGTAAACCATCAATGTTAAAGCGGCATGATATATCATCAATGTTGCATCTAATTGATGTTGCATCTCTTCAATGTTGTCGTCCAAGCAATAACACGTCTATTTAATGTCATATGTTATCAAGACAAAAGAGTGACAGAAGGTTATGATGAGATTGCTACATCGAAAGTTGCCTACATAATAATAAGCACCATGTATTAATCGATGCCGCATTCCACGAATATTGCATGTTATCGATATCGCACAACATTAATACCATAAGATGTCAAAGGTCATGCAAAGAAAGTGGATTAAAATTATTCATAAGGGCAAATTCAAGAAGATTGGTGTACTTTCCTTCATAAAGCTTCAAAAGCACCAATGTTGAAGCCATCACCAAGATAGAAATCCAAGTCCTACATCGCCAATGAAAGCAAGCCTACCTCCTTCCAACCACTATAAATAGAGATGCACCTCCTCATCGAAAGGACCCCTTACCTTCTTTCTCACTCTTATCACTTTTTCTAATTAGGATCTTCTCCAAGTTCTCTTCGTTGAGAGCTCGACGACAATTATAATGGCAAAATGGCTAATGAGGGAAAAGATGATATATTTGCGAGCAAGGGCTTGAACAGTTAGATATTTGCATATTTGACTTGATTTGTAACATGCCTCACAATGGAACAAAAAATATGACTTTTGTATATTGCTTATTTTGCCTATTGACAATAAATAAAAGGACATGACTTGAGCATATTTCCTATTGTCATTTGAACTTACTTATTTCATCTTTTGAACTTATGACTTGTATTTTAAACAAATCCGTGAATAATCATAAAACCATGGGGTATTATTGGAATTTCTTCGAACATGCCTCCTTGTACACACACTTCGAACGTTGAACCAAATTTTGGTTTATCAGCCTAATAACTAGATTGAAGCCAACTTGGTATGCTTTTATGCCAATATGATCAAAACTGGTTGTCCCAAGTGGGTGGGAGATAGATATCCCTAAGCGCTAGCTCTGTCTTTGGAGGAAATACTCAGAAAAGAGAAGGAACATGTCAGCAAAGTTGATGAGGAAGAAATCAAAGCTGACCTACTCGATGATGAACATCTAAATGACCTAGCTAAGAGTCAAATAGAGCGGGCGCTTGAGGCTTCAACCTTCACTCAGGTGCCTACCGGGGTTCTTACCGAGTCCATTTCTAAGGACTCGGTAGAAAGCTCCATTCTTATCCAACCGAAACCCTAGATGAAGAATGTTACTTCGGCCAGCTCCAAGGCTGTCTTATTTCCTACACCTTGGTTATATGCACCCTTTCCTTCCATTCCTACCTCAGCGACAAAAATAGCAATAGTAGCTACATCAGCAGCAGTAATATTTACCACTGCACTAGCTTGAGCTTCCGAGGCGTACACCCGGAGGATCCCAACTTCGTGCTATCAACAATTTCCCCCAAGCTTCCTGTTTATCCCATATTTTAGAGGAATGGCAGATCAAGACATCTTCCCGGATTCCTATTCTATCCCCTAGAGGTATATCAGTGACCTCCCATGTATTCGAGAAATAATGAATGTCTTCTACGGACCTCTTGTAACAACCTGCCTTTTTGACCGCGAATGTGATGCCCAAGGCGTTAACACCCAAGAAACGGAAATACGAATCTTTGGTGTTTGAGACAAGATATATATAAAATCACAATCATAGAAAGACATCAAACACGATTCTAATTATAAACTATCTACCTTTAGGGACTCACAATGGAATAAATAGAATATAATACATAGTTAATATTATAATCACATTACCATAACATATCTGAATGTCATTTAAACCTTTCGAAATCATTCACTTAAACCTTTCGAAGTCATTCACTAAAACCTTTCGAAATCATTCATTTAATCCTTTCGAAGTCAATCATCAAACCTTTCGAAATCATTCATTTAAACCTTTCGAAGTCAATCATCAAACCTTTCGAAATCATTCATTTAAACCATTCGAAGTCATTCACTAAAACCTTTCGAAATCATTCATTTAAACCTTTTAAAGACTTATTGGTTTCAATTTAAAACAAGTGGAAAACCTTCTTTAAAACCTTTCGAAGTCATTGGAAGCAACCTTTCGTCTAAGTCGAAAGCTCTGCTTCGAAAGCTTGGTTATCATTAAAAGCAAAGGTAAATCACCTAAGTCGAAAGCTTCCTTTCGAAAGCAATGGGAGAAGCGGTTGGTTTTTAAAAACAAGTAAACCTTTCGTCTTTGTCGAAAGGTTCAAAACAAAGTAAAGCGGTAGTAACCCTTCGACCATGTCAGAAGGTTTCAAAACGAAGTAGTGTTAAAACAGCAGTAACCTTTCGACTATGTCGAAAGGTTTAAAACCTTTATATTTGACCTGGTCGAAAGTAACCAAGTCGAGAGCTCTTATTCGAAAGCAAAGCAGGTGAAAGCTTTTGGTTTATTAAACAAACATACCCCCAACCTCTTTGGCCATTAACCTTTCGAATAAGAACCTTTCGACCTTGTCCAATTCATTATGTATCAAGTAACTTGATACCATATGTATTGGTTTGACCTTGTCGAATGCTTTGAACCTCTCGACCTTGTCGAAAGGTCTGGGTCGGAAGGTTTGTTGCCGTAAAGGCTAAAACATGCTAAAAGTATGTTTTCTTTTTTTTTAACTTAAAAAAGATAGCCTTTCAACTAACCTGCCTTTATTTGTCAAATTTTCATTGGTTAACAAATTCTTTTCAAAAATATGCTACCACTATTTTCAGAATTAAATAATAATTTCATTTTATAAAATGCCCCTTCTCCTTAATCAAATATATAAAACATTTAAGTCCCATACCTTAAATAATTTTATATATTCATCAAATAACTTAGAAAAATCTGGAAAAATCATAAAAAAATCTATTTTAATATGTTTTCCAACATATGAAAATTTCATACCCACATAAATATTTATTTAGCCGTAAATAATTATAACCCAATAAATCATTTTCTTCACTAGAAAATTAATATAAAATTCACATAATTTCAGAAAATTATGAAAATTGAAACAAATCTCTAAATTATCATTTCCGATCTATATTTAAATTTTCAAGGCGTTTAGATGTAATTTAATAGGGTTTTCATATCAATCATATCATAAAACTAACGTGAACATATATAAGTCATCAACAAGCATATATATAACTTTAATCATCAAAACACGGCATATACTTGCAAAATCAATTCGGGTCTAATCTTGAAACCGAAAACCAAAAGAAAATGGGATGTAGTGATTATTCACCTTAGCTTTGAGATTATAGATATGAGATTTGATGTTGATTTAGTAGATTTTCTTTCTCCTTTCGAATCTTATCTTTAATCTTCTTCTTGAGAATAATAATGGTGGTCGACCTTAGGAAATTTTAGTTTGAGTAAAATAAAAATGAACGTGAGTTACATTCCTATGAGTTTAGGGTATAAACTATACTTATTTCTCATATTGCCCTTCTCATATCCTAACACATTAACTTAGGTTATTTCATTTTAATTAACACACTAACATGGCATGGCTACCCTTTGTTAATCAAATCTCACCTTTTAATCTTCACATTATTTAATTTAATTTAACCAATTAATTATTCTAAATAATGTTATAAAAATATGAGGTGTTACAACAGGATTCGACACCATAATAGAATCATGCACAAGATCGGGTTTAAGAGCTAATTTATCAACAGATGCATTTGATATGAATGAATAAGACGCATCGGTATCAAACAATGTACAAATAGGAGAATCAAATAAAGTCTACACACCTTCCATCACAATCTTCTTTCTCTTCTCCTGAACAAGCTGTAGCACCTTACTCGAGGTTGGAATAGCATCTAGAGAATATTCCTTCATAAGCTGACCTTCGCCCTTTAAAGATGGGCAATCCTTCTCCATGTGTCCAAACTGATCATAATTATAACACTTAAACTTTTTCCATACCAAAGCTACCTTATAATCATTAGCTTGGTGTCCCCCTTAGTTGCAATTATAACATCAATTATCCTTTACATCCTTTGGGAGGTTCGTTCTATAATTCTTAGCAATGTACACCACCTTTTGACATTTATTACAAGTAACGACTTGCTTCTTACCTTATCCTCCTTGTGGCCCATTCCCTTTTCGCTTATTTTGTTGAAACGATCCTACTACCTTAACCAATTCCCGATTCATTCCTCCTTCCATTGAATTCAACAAAGCCGCCTCTACTACTCCTTCGAATGTAGCTCCATATGGAATTTGATTCAATGCAAGTTCCTTCAAAGGCGAATTCAGAACCTTTGCAAATTTTAAGGCTTTCCTTCCTAGGATATTCACTAATTCAAACCCAAACCCAAACCTCACCAATTCATTAAACTGATTTACATATTCCCCAAATGTCATCTCTTCTTGCTTTAGACAAATACACTTCTCTAACAACGAATCCCTTTTAGCTCTCGAAAAGAACTTTGTTTCGAATCCAGTCTTAAACATCCTCTAAGTAATCGTACTTTCATTTGTTTCTACCTTCACCACCTCCCACCAACATGTTGCCTCTCCCTCCAAATGCTAAGTAGCCAATTGTTTCCTAGGAGCATCACCAAGTCCCAATAGGTTTAAAATCTTTTCACAATCATTTAGCCATGTCCGAGTCACTGAGTATGGTTCCATTCCTTCAAAAGGCTTCCCATCAAGGTAGGAAAATCCTTACACAGCTTAGGAAAATCTACCGTTGGCGGTGTTGGAGCTGGAATCACACCTTGATTGGTTGTGGTAGGGATGCAGGTTCAGTGGGGTTACTACAAGCTTGGTTTGTCATTTGAAGGTAGCATCAGAACCATACTGGAATGTTAACACCAGGAATATCCAGTATATCAGCATGAATGCTAGTCCCTGCTTTGGTTTCTACTCAACCATCATTGGTTGTATTGGTCACTATTCCAGTCGAATTACTCATTTTCAACTATTTGGAAAAATTGAATGGTATTCATTAGCAACTCCCTAAATAGATAGCGAATAAAATTAGATTAGTAAATGGGTATGTACATATGTACTTTTTTCCTATATATACATAGCCAATATATATATATATAATAGAAAAATATAAATACGTTCCTAGATCCTATAACATATGCTCTAATACCAAATGTAACGATTTGCCTTCTTGACCCCGAATGTGATGCCTGAACCGATGTTAACACCCGAGAACCAAGAAGTCGATTCGTTAGGTTTTTAGATAAGATATATATAAAGTCACAGTCACATACAGATATCAAACACAATTTCAATTAAAATATATATACCTTTAGAGTCTCACAGCGGAATGAATAGAATATAATACATAGTTAATATTATAATCACTTCACCATAACATACATGAATGTCAAATACATATGTCCGAATAAGTACAGATATAATCCAAACCCACACACAATAAGGAAAATCCAGGTATTACACTTATATACATCATGAACACCATATATAGGTAATCCTCCATCTCTGATACTACACTGTCACTAAACTCCATCAACCTGGACATATATAAAAAAGAAATTATGAGTGGGTCAGACATAAGTCTAGTGAGTGAACCATATTCTATTCTAGAGATACCACAAAAATAATACTATAACAATGACATGAGTCTATTGCTCGGCCATCACACGTTTTGTCGCCACACCATAACTGACTTCCATATGCAGTTAGCTCTATCGCATCATATTTATGTAGACTCTCACCTTGGACTTGCCTCGTGCATAGCAGAGGTTGCCTATCGTCCACCATTACACAAACTGTATATAGGACTCACGCCTTGGACTAGCCTCATGACCTATATGGTTGCTTGTTATCCTTGCTCTAACTAACTAGACTCATGCCCTGAACTAACCTCATGCCTTATAGGGTCACTTAACATCCACCTCCAAATTGGCTCGCCGTAGCTTTTAGGGGAGCAGCGCACTACCTGGCACACCTACTTGTGCCATTGGTCCGTATCTGTATCCACATATACATTCTAGGGCATTTAACCTACGTCCCAGTCTTGTTCCCATCTGCATTCACCATCGTATTATATATCCATATCCTATTGTATATCATATGTCATACCGCATATCACATATTGTGTACCACTTTGAATAGCAACCAAATTATCTCATATATTCACTGGTTCCATATCACCATCATCAGTATCATCACGTCTCAAATCACCTTCCAAAACATAAGAAAAAACATGATTTGAATCGGTTATTTAATATTTATATGGGCCTTTATAGCCAAAGTTCAATCTGACAATAATCTTATGCATCGACAGACTGGTCAAAAGCAATCGGTGCACCAGTATGCACTATTTTTGTAGATTTCTAAGTTTGGGAATTTTCGTTTTGGCCTCCATTTCTCACCTCTAATCACCACTGCCTTGCCTAAAATCATTGGAGATTATGTTTATACCCTAGTTCTAATTTCTTAACTCAAATTCCATCACTAATTCACAAGTTTTGTTTATGTAATCATAAGGGCTTCAGATTTCAACCTTATCTAGTTTCTAAGCATTAATTCCATTTAAATCCCTCTTGAAGCCTAGTTTAATCCAAAATTAATCATCTATAAATGTTAAACTACTCTAATATAGGCTTTAGATCATAATCATATTATATGGGGAAAAGAACAAGAATCACTCACAAAACAACCTATTCCTGTCTAAAGCTTCACTCTTCGGGTTTGTTTCACTTCCTCTCTTCAAGTTTCGATTTTCAAATTGTCTCAAGGCCGTGGAAAAATCCGATAGTTTCGTATTGCTTCTAGTTTCATTCAGTTTGATGAAGAAATGAGTGAGAAAAGGGGATTTGATTAAAGTGGTATAGAAAAATGTAACGGCTGCGAATTTTGCCCGCTCAAAAATCGACATCCATACTTTACATCGTACTCGAATGCCGTAGATTCGACCGTTCAAATCCGAGTCGCCGGAGCTTATAATACAGTTAAGTAAATAACATAGCGGAATAAAAGAATAATACATTGATATACAATATCTGATACAACAGAGTGATACAATGAATATCAATATACATCAGAGATATGATACAACAAATAGCAACGGAAAAGAAAATAGATAACAAATATCAGCAGCGGAACAAATAACTCTAAGATAGTCTTCAAGAAAGAACTCCAGCAGTAGCTCGAACTCCCAATAACAATACACCAAGAATAAGCAAGTGCAGTCCGATCCAAAGACTGAACTAACTCCAGAAAATCTACTAATTCTGACTATCTAAAAAACCCAACTCTAGACTGCTCGTGTAGAAAATTTTGAGCATCCAGAGTTTAGGAAAGAAACAATAAACTCCGGATCAGTCATGGGACTGGTGTGAGCAACAAAAACAGTTTATCTTTAAAAACAAATAGCAGAGAATTTTAAAGTCAATTCGCAATGCTTTTGGAAAATGAAATTACCATAAGACCTCCCACCACACACACAATGCAAACGCAGAATTGGAGGAGATTTCTTCTTATGATAGTCAAAGATGCTTACTATGCAAAATCAAATCATTTTGATATTATTATTAGTGCATAGTGGAAAACATTTCGAAAGTATAATATAAATCTTAGCCAGCATAGGCATTCCGCACTTATGCCTACTATAGCTACTATGTTCAATAGCAGGTTACCGCCACATTCCATAACAGGTAATACAACTAATACCGTACAGGGTTCGTATTGTTTCTTTGGATTTCCAACAAATGGTCAGGCCAAGGAACTTCCCATTGCCACATGGAAACGCCTCTGGAATGACGTCCCGAGAACCTAACCGAATCTCTGCCAACACAAGACCGGGTTACCTCTGCAAAAATAGGTAACTACTGACACACGTATGCCATCCCCCAATCGTAACCGATCTTCCCGAGGATCCTCGATTTCCAACAACCACATAAGAGTAATAATAATGCAGTAACAACATAGGTTAAATATCTAGGCTCCATAACATGATACCACCTCTATCCAGAAGGATGACATACACTAAGGGGCGCTACTCCCTAGAACCTTGCTGCATCCTTCCTGTTTTGACCATTCCCGAGGTATGAGGTTCGACGAAGTCTCGTCCACAAAGCTACGCTTTGTCACAAAGCCATGCTTCGGGTCAAACAAATGATCAAAGTAATGATCACAAAGATAAATGATCAAACAAATGATCCTATCACAAATGATCCTATCACAAATGATCAAACAATGATCATTTCACAGCAACACTCAACATGTCATATTACCAAATTGGGAATATATCGCTGATAAATTTCAACTACATAACCTCTGAGCTCGTACGTCTCAGAGAAGGGTGTTAAGCTAAGATAATAAATTCTCCGCCACCAACAGAAATGTATTTGAAAGAAATCGGCTTTATATCTCAAAGTGTAATGTCAGACATGTAACCATACAAGTCTATTCCGGGTTCGAACAGAACCGAAGGCACTTCTTACAAAGCCCTTGCAATTCCGGGTATTCTCAATCCCGTCTGGACTTCCCATCACAAAGGGTGATAAAATCTCTATATCGGGGCCAGTCGATGCAGATACATTCGACGAGTTGTCCTTTCGTTTTCGAAAATATCCGGTCTTCAACACTGGTCTTCAAATGCTATCCATATACGACGTATCACTATTCGGAATGGGTTATATAACACAAATGTCTTTTCCCGGCTAACCCGAATAATGAGCGCAATATTCAAAATCATATGGATACTGGGGTTTCAATTAGGTCACAACTTAATAATTCAACTTCTTTTTAAATGGTTTCAATCGATTACCATTTCAAATCTTTTAAACAAAAAGATTTATTTCACAAAGTTCACTCAGTTTTCACAAAGATTCATTCACAGTTTTTCCAAAACAATTTTTGTTTCTATTGGATTAACTTGTTAAATCTTTAAAATAAAGATTCAACTTATAGCTTTCAAAAAAATTTCATTTCGAATGGTTTAAACAAATCATCATTTTAAATCTGTTAAAAATAAACAGATTCAATTCATAGCTTTTCAAAACATTTTCAATTTCATTTATAACTTGGAAAACCATCTTTCAATTCATACTTGAAATTCCTTTAAATTGGAATTTCATTTCTTATATATACGAAAGCTTTTATCATTTGAAAACAAACAGTTTTCGTTTAAGAAAAATCCAATTTTATTTGCACGGGTTAAAGTCCTTGAATTATATTCACATTTCAAAATCAATACTTTTAAAATGGTTTAACCCATATATAACGGGTATAACATCTTTAATCCCTAGTTTCAAATCATAGAATTCAATTTCAAATCTTGAATTCAAATTTAAATCAAATTATTTAAATTTCAAAAACTCGATTAAGTTATTCAAAATAACTTTTGTAACGACCCGTATTTTTACAGATCGAAACATCGTAAAACAGTTGACATTTGGTCGCATTGTTGATAAGTCGTTCCGAGTTTAAGTCCTAGGTCGTATGGGAGTTTTGGAGCGACCTAAGGAAGATACGAGTTAAGGAAGTTAAGTCGTATAGGAGTTAAGTCATAGGGTGGCTTAAGGTAGTGACCGACTTAAGGTAGTGACCGACTTAAAAGGTGAACGACCTAAGAAGTTGACCGACTTATAGGATTGGCGATCTAAGATAGTTAGGTCGTGGGCTTCTGGGTGAGTTAGCGACCAAAGAGGGATAGGTCGGCAACAACCTAAGGAGATGGCGACTCAAGGGTAGGCAGGCTTAGTTAAGTGACCGACCTAGTAGAGTTAACGACCCAGTAGTAAGCGACCTAGTGGTTAGCGACCTAAGAGCTAACGGCATAAGAGTTAGCGACCTATAGAATTGACCGACCTAAGAGTTAGCGGGTTAGCGTAGTTAGGTCGTGAGCTTTTGTGTTGAGTTAGGTCGTAGCCGACTTAAGGTGTGTTAGGTCGTAGAAGCAATCTGAGTTAGGTCGCGTGAGTTGCTAAGTCGTGGCATTTTTAGGTCGCGACTTATGGTAAGTCGTAGGTCGAAGGGTTGTTAGGTCGCGCCCATATGCTATGTGTTAAGTCGCGAGCGACTTAGGAGTTAGGCTGCTAAGTCGTAAGTTGTAGATAGGTGAGTCTGGTAGGTCGTGAGTGCGCCTGCGTTAGGTCGGAGACCCTGTTGAGTCGCATATTTAAGTTAGGTCGTAAGTCGCGCGTAGTTAAGTCGTAACTCGTTGAGTTCTGGTTCGCGCGCGCATATGCTAAGTTATAAGTCGTAGACTGGTGGGTTTTGATAGGTCGTAGGTCACAGGGCTCTATAGGTCGTGGACGACCTAACTCCGAGGGGACGACTTAAGGAGATTTCAGCTATAAATACTCGTCCATTTCTCATTTTTTGGGATCCGGATTTCGAAGCGACGAAGTGCTGCCATTTTGAGAGCTCGACTTCTACTCTTCTTCACTTCTTTTCTCCACTCTAAACTAGTGATTCCTTCCATCCATATTGAAGATCAAATCGAAGATCGAAGAGCTTAGATTGAAGATCTACATTCTTCGAAGAGAGATTTCATCGTTTGAAGCGGATTGGTGATAGATCAAGTTAGATCCTTCGCTGTCCAGATCTGAAGTATGTTGCTTTTGAGTTGTTTAGGTGATTTGGTGAGTGGTGATTATCTCTCACACGGATCCAAAGGAGTATATCGGATCATTGGCTTGATTTGGTGTTAAAGTAGTGATTTCCATGCATTTTCCTAATCTTATGTGTAGATCCATATAGATCCATTGTCCATGATGATTTGACAACCACTTTTCTACATGTTAACCTATGCAAGTTCATTCATCAAGATTGTAGAGATATTTCTCATGTTTTCATGCTTGTTAGACTTTCAACTCTTTAATTACGAAATTGCCATTGTTGTTATAATTGTCCATTTAGATCATATTTGAATGCTTGTTTACTTGGATTAATGTTTGACTTGATTGATTGCTATGAATTAGATGATTGATGATTTGATTTAGACAAGATGGTCGAAGATGATTCAAAAGCTAAGGGAAAGGATCTTGAATTGGAAAAGCTGCACGTGGCATATGTAGCGGATGATGAAGCTCATATGGATAGATTTGATGATGATGTTGAGATGAGACATTGCTATGATGATGATGAGGCGAAGTATGATATGAGATAGCCTTGGTCTAATCCAGACGGGATCATTCCAAGCATGTTGATAACTCGGTGAAATGGTTCGAGTTGAGGATAATGGTTTGCTCGAGAGGCGCTTGAGCTAGTATGAAAATAGTCGTCGAGGAGGATGACTAGGAGGCTGAGATCTCATCGTTGTTGAAGGTTATAGCATGCTCAAAGCAAGAGTACGTTGGGCAGATTCGATAGTCCCTGAAGGCTAATGATTGATAGTCAAGTACTCTGGGCAGATTCGATAGTCCTAGGCACGGGTCACGATGACGTGCAGAGTTATGTCTAGAACCAGGGTTTTCCATTTGCCCTTGACGGACGGCTGAAAGAATGTGCCGGTCATTCAATTAACGGTGATATTGAGGCAATGATAACAGTGATAGCCAGAGTCATGGATGTTTGGTTGTATCGTCATTCGGTCTCAAGAGCGGTATTTTCTGGGTGCTTATCTGATCTTGGTTTAGGCCTTGGGGGTTTGTACTTGGAAAACATCGCCCTTGACTCGAGTGATAATTGCTTTATTTTAAATTGTATGCTCTGCTATGTTTGCTTCTGCTTAGTGTGTGTTTGGGGGCTATCATTGTAGAAAGAGGTGGAGTGGGAGGGTTGTATTCCTATTCCTTTTCCTTTATGCTCTTTTGGTATGTTGTTAGTTAATTTACTGCTCACTAAGACTGTTGTCTGACTCAAGGCTTTATGTTTTAACTCTTATTGCCTTGGGCTGTTCGTCCATTTTGGGACGGGCAGACTAGGTAGCAGGTGACAGGTGCTGTTCTTGCTTTCCACGTTGCTGATGACGAAGACGAGCTGGAGTATTGCATATTATCTTCTTACTATATGTACTGGGTGTTCCGCTGTTTGTATATTCTCTGAGTGATATGTCGTGAGGCTTGATGTATTGACTATTCAGATGTTTGTATCCAACTATTATGAAGTTTTATTGATGAGATTCTATTCTGTGAAGCTTCTCTATATATATATTCTATTGTATTTTGTCCATGCGCTGTGAGTAATACGATAGATTCTGTTGTTTTTAATTTACCCTGGCAATCGTCCACGGCTGCCTGGCACACTTTACAGCGCACTATCTCTAGATTCGGTGCAGGGGTCATGGGCGGTCGTCACATTTGGTATCAGAGCTTTGGTTAATCGATTTTACCCAACGCTCGCTGACGTAACTACGTATGAGAGACGTAATTGTATTTTGATGGATGATTACTATATATAATATAGTAGCTTAGTAGAGTTTGAGTCCTTTATGGAGTTGTTTCTCTAGATGTGCTAATCATTCCTTTTTATAGATATTAAGGATGAGTCGAAGAGGGAGACCAGCTGCTAGGGAAGGCCGTGCTACTGAAGGGGCTGCTGATTATGCTGCTATGTTCGAAGCTATGATGACTTCGATCATGAGAAGGATGCCAGCTTCGGGGCCATCGGTGGATGTTGGAGTTCAAGTTCAAACTCCAAAACCGGTGGATTTCACTAAGCTGTGTAAAGACTATACTGCTCTTGGAGGAAAGGTTTTCTTGGGAACAGAATCAACCATTGAAGTCCAGAGGTGGATAGATGCTTGTAGAAGGATCTTTGGTGATTTGGGAATCGATGATGCAACTAAGAGGAAGTTAGCATCAAGGCAGCTTCAAGGAAGAGCTTCTGATTGGTGGAACTCTATCACTATTGATACTCCGGAGGAAGAGATCACTTGGGAGCAATTCCAAGTCAGATTTGAAGCTAAGTTCATTTCTACAGCTCAGAAGTCTGTTCTGTTCAAGAAGTTTGTGGAGCGCAAGCAAGGTGGAAGACCAGTTCTTGAGTATGTCTCTGAGTTTGAAGCTTTGTCCAAGTATGTCCGGTCGTATATTGAATCTACATATCAGAAGAATGAGAAGTTTGTGACAGGCTTGGACAGTTACCTTGGGAGGCAGTTGGTGGATCATTTGGACGATTCATATGAGAAGCTTGTGGAGAAAGCTCTCAGGCATGAGAGTCTGTTTCCTAAGGAAGGATCTGTTGTTGCTGTGACCCGGGAAGAGTCTAAACCACAGCAGGGTGGAAACAAGAAGAGGAAGCAGCAGCAGTAGAAGGGTAAGGATGGCCAGAAGAAACCGAAGGGCGAAGTGACTTGCTACAATTGTCAGCAGAAGGGCCATTTCTCTAAGGATTGTAAGAATCCGAAGGTACCGATGAAGTGTCACAACTGTGACAAGCCGGGGCATATCAGGAAGAATTGTCCAGAACCACGGAAGGACAAGCAGATTGTGCAAGCTTATGCTTTAGGAGCTGTTCCATCGTCTTCGAAAGCTCCTACCGTGGAAGAGAAAGGAAAGAGTGTGGTGGTTCAAGGTACTCTTTTCCTATGTGGTGTTCCAGTTAGAGTTCTGTTTGATACTGGGGCGTCGCATTCTTTTGTTTGTAGTGAACTTGTAGGCCGGTTGGGTTTAGAACCGGATATTGTTGATAGGCCATTGGTTGTGACTAATCCAGTTGGGGGTTCGTCTTGTTTGTGTATGTTATGTTGTGGTCTGATTGTATCGAGTCATGATTGCTCTTTTGTTTGTGATTGTTTTGTTCTGAACTTTGCGGGGTTCGGAATTATTTTGGGTATGGACTGGCTTAGGAAGTATGCGGCAAAGGTTGATTGTGAGAGGTTGGAGGTGACAGTCGAGAATGTGGAGGGGCGAAAGATTGTGATACGATGTAAGCATGAAGAAGGCGTCTTCATGAGCTTCATGTATTCGCTGGTTGTTCCACGGGATGGACTGTCATCGTTGCCAATCGTTAATGGATTTGAGGATGTCTTTGACGAGGTCAAAGGGTTACCGCCGCATAGAGAGATCGAGTTTCGTATAGATCTAGTTGAAGGAGCCAGACCTGTTGTAATGCCTCTTAGGCGGATGGCGCCTAGGGAACAACAAGAGTTGAGGGTGCAAGTTGATGATCTTTTACAGAAAGGATTCATTCGGCGTAGTGTGTCCGAATGGGGTGCACCAGTTGTGTTTGTTACCAAAGCAGATGGATCGCTGAGATTGTGTGTGGATTATCGTGAGCTAAATAAGGTGACTAAGAAAAACAAGTATCCATTACCGAGAATTGATGACTTGTTTGATCAGCTTCACGAAGCTAAGGTGTTTTCTCAGATGGATTTGGCAACAGGATTTCACCAGTTGAGGGTGGCTAAGGATAGTGTGCCGAAGACTGCTTTTAGGACACCATCCGGTTTCTTTGAATGGCTGGTAATGCCGTTTGGATTGACTAACGCGCCAGCATATTTTGTGGATCTTATAAATAGAGTGTTCAGAGATCAGTTGAACAAGTTCGTACTTGTGTTCGTGGATGATATTCTGATTTATTCCGGAACTGAAGAAGAGCACAAGACGCACTTGCGTTGTTTTGGAAATCTTGCGGAAACATCAGCTGAAGGCTAAGTTTTCGAAGTGTAACTTCTGGAAGAGTGAAGTGAGGTTCTTAGGCCATGTTATCTCTGGAAATGGAATAGCGGTTGATCCCGCCAAGGTGGCAGCAATCCAGGATTGGGTTAGACCTAAGAATGCATCTGATGTGAGAAGTTTTCTTGGATTAGCAGGATATTATCGACGGTTTATCAAAGACTTCTCTAAGGTGGCTGCACCGTTAACAGGATTGACGAAAAAGAACCAGGTGTTCAGATGGGAAGATAAGTGTGAGCAAGCTTTCCGAATCCTGAAAGAACGATTGACAAGTGCTTCTGTTTTGACTATTCCAAGTGGGAATGATGAGATGGTGGTTTACACCGACGCATGTGGTACTGGACTTGGAGCAGTGCTAATGCAGAAGGATAAAGTTGTTGCGTATGCTAGTCGACAACTGAAGCCGCATGAAAGGAATTATCCGACTCATGATTTGGAGTTAGCGGCGATTGTTATTGCTCTAAAGATGTGGAGACATTATCTATTGGGAGTTCGATTCGAGTTGTTTACAGATCATAAGTCGTTGAAGTATCTTTTCTCCCAAAAGGATTTGAATATTCGGCAGCAACGTTGGCTAGAGTTTTTGGCATTATATGATTTTGGTATAGCTTATACTCCGGGAAAAGGTAACGCAGTGGCAGATGCGTTAAGTCGAAGACATGCAGGATTGGGAGCCATGTTTTCAGAATGGAAGAATCTCGAGTATTTAGATGGATTTGAATTCAGGCCCAGATGCGAATTGGAACCTGAGATGTTGGCAAACTTATCGATAAGACCGACTCTTGTGGAAAGGATTGGCGAGAGCCAAAAGCGAGACGATAAGCTTGTCAAGATTATCCGTGATTTGGAATATGGATTGGAACCAGAAAAGGATAAACGATTCGAGGTCGATCGAGAAGGTTGGCTTCGGAAGCAAGGACGACTAGTTGTTCCCGATATAGATGAATTAAGGAGTGAAGTTCTGAAGGAAAGTCATCACTCGAAGTTGACAATTCATCCAGGTGGAAACAAGATGTATCGGGATATGAAGAGAACCTATTACTGGGAAGGTATGAAGAAGGATGTTGGAAATTTTATTTCCAAGTGCATGAACTGCCAGTTGGTGAAAGCCGAACAGAAGAAGCCCAGTGGATTGCTTCAGCCATTAGAAGTTCCTACATGGAAGTGGGAGCAAGTGTCGATGGATTTTATTGATGGATTGCCTAGAACAAGAATGGGAAATGAAGGGATTTGGGTCATCGTAGATCGTCTGACTAAGAGTGCAAGATTCATTCCTGTTCGATCGACTAGGACTGCATCAAAGTTGGCTGAGTTGTATGTCAAGTGGATAGTTCGATTCCATGGTATTCCGAAGAGTATAGTGAGCGATCGAGACCCATTGTTCACTAGTGGATTTTGGAAGAGCTTTCAGGAAGTTTTGGGAACCGAGTTGTGTTTGAGTACAGCTTATCATCCCCAAACAGATGGTCAGACCGAGAGAGTCAACCGAGTTTTGGAAGATCTCCTTAGAGCTTGTGTTTTGGATTTCGGAGGATCATGGGAAGATCATCTTCATTTGGTGGAGTTTTCGTATAACAACAGTTACCAGTCAAGCATTGGTATGGCACCGTATGAGGCATTGTATGGAAGACCGTGTAACTCTCCGACATGTTGGTTAGAGACCGGAGAAAAGTTGATGCTTGGGCCAGAGATGATTCGACAGACTTCGGATTTCATAGAGATCATTCGGCAACGAATGAAGGCAGCCCAAGATCGTCAGAAATGTTATGCCGATAAGCGTCGTAAGGATTTGGAATTCGACGTGGGTGATATGGTTTTTGTGAAGATTTCTCCACTGAAGAATGTTATTCGATTCGGGAAGAAAGGAAAATTGACTCCGAGATTTGTTGGACCATTCCCGATCATCGAGCGAATTGGAAAGCTCGCTTACAGATTGGAGTTACCAGAAAATATGTCGAGTGTGCACAATGTTTTTCATGTATCGTATCTACGGAAGTATGTGCACGACTCGAATACAGTGGTTTCTGCTGATAGCTGTGAAGATTTCGAAGTTGATCCAGTCGATAAGAGACCTCGTAAGCCGGTTCGTGTTGTGGAAACCGACACGAAACAGCTTAGGAGGAAGGTAGTTAAGTTGCTCAAGATACAATGGAGTGATGATGATAACGACTGTACGTGGGAGGTGGAAGAGAGGATAGGCAGCTCATCCTGAACTCTTCAAGGTATGGCCCTAAGGTGTCGTGTCATCTCACGATATTGTAACTTGTTCTAGTTTTAGAATTCTGCACGCTAAGCTAGAATTGGATGCATGGTTTATTGATTGCTATGGATGATAGGCGTGCAGAATAGTCTTTGATTGCCTTGTTTGTTTGGAATTTCGGGGACGAAATTCCTAAGGGGGAGAGAATGTAACGACCCGTATTTTTACGGATCGAAACATCGTAAAACAGTTGACATTTGGTCGCATTGTTGATAAGTCGTTCCGAGTTTAAGTCCTAGGTCGTATGGGAGTTTTGGAGCAACCTAAGGAAGATACGAGTTAAGGAAGTTAAGTCGTATAGGAGTTAAGTCATAGGGTGGCTTAAGGTAGTGACCGACTTAAGGTAGTGACCGACTTAAGAGGTGAACGACCTAAGAAGTTGACCGACTTATAGGATTGGCGACCTAAGATAGTTAGGTCGTGGGCTTCTGGGTGAGTTAGCGACCTAAGAGGGATAGGTCGGCAACGACCTAAGGAGATGGCGAGTCAAGGGTAGGCAGGCTTAGTTAAGTGACCGACCTAGTAGAGTTAACGACCCAGTAGTAAGCGACCTAGTGGTTAGCGACCTAAGAGCTAACGGCATAAGAGTTAGCGACCTATAGAATTGACCGACCTAAGAGTTAGCGGGTTAGCGTAGTTAGGTCGTGAGCTTTTGTGTTGAGTTAGGTCGTAGCCGACTTAAGGTGTGTTAGGTCGTAGAAGCAATCTGAGTTAGGTCGCGTGAGTTGCTAAGTCGTGGCATTTTTAGGTCGCGACTTATGGTAAGTCGTAGGTCGAGGGGTTGTTAGGTCGCGCCCATATGCTATGTGTTAAGTCGCGAGCGACTTAGGAGTTAGGCTGCTAAGTCGTAAGTTGTAGATAGGTGAGTCTGGTAGGTCGTGAGTGCGCCCGCGTTAGGTCGGAGACCCTGTTGAGTCGCACATTTAAGTTAGGTCGTAAGTCGCGCGTAGTTAATTCGTAACTCGTTGAGTTCTGGTTCGCGCGCGCATATGCTAAGTTATAAGTCGTAGATTGGTGGGTTTTGATAGGTCGTAGGTCGCAGGGCTCTATAGGTCGTGGACGACCTAACTCCGAGGGGACGACTTAAGGAGATTTCAGCTATAAATACTCGTCCATTTCTCACTTTTTGGGATCCGGATTTCGAAGCGACGAAGTGCTGCCATTTTGAGAGCTCGACTTCTACTCTTCTTCACTTCTTTTCTCCACTCTAAACTAGTGATTTCTTCCATCCATATTGAAGATCAAATCGAAGATCGAAGAGCTTAGATTGAAGATCTACATTCTTCGAAGAGAGATTTCATCGTTTGAAGCAGATTGGTGATAGATCAAGTTAGATCCTTCGCTGTCCAGATCTGAAGTGTGTTGCTTTTGAGTTGTTTAGATGATTTGGTGAGTGGTGATTATCTCTCACACGGATCCAAAGGAGTATATCGGATCGTTGGCTTGATTTGGTGTTAAAGTAGTGATTTCCATTCATTTTCCTAATCTTATGTGTAGATCCATATAGATCCATTGTCCATGATGATTTGACAACCACTTTTCTACATGTTAACCTATGCAAGTTCATTCATCAAGATTGTAGAGATATTTCTCATGTTTTCATGCTTGTTAGACTTTCAACTCTTTAATTACGAAATTGCCATTATTGTTATAATTGTCCATTTAGATCATATTTGAATGCTTGTTTACTTGGATTAATGTTTAACTTGATTGATTGCTATGAATTAGATGATTGATGATTTGATTTAGACAAGATGGTCAAAGATGATTCAAAAGCTAAAGGAAAAGCTCTTGAATTGGAAAAGCTGCACGTGGCATATGTAGCGGATGATGAAGCTCATATGGATAGATTTGATGATGATGTTGAGATGAGACTTTGCTATGATGATGATGAGGCGAAGTATGATATGAGATAGCCTTGGTCTAATCCAGACGGGATCATTCCAAGCATGTTGATAATTCGATGAAATGGTTCGAGTTGAGGATAATGGTTTGCTCGAGAGGCGCTTGAGCTAGTATGGAAATAGTCGTCGAGGAGGATGACTAGGAGGCTGAGATCTCATCGTTGTTGAAGGTTCTAGCATGCTCAAAGCAAGAGTACGTTGGGCAGATTCGATAGTCCCTGAAGGCTAATGATTGATAGTCAAGTACTCTGGGCAGATTCGATAGTCCTAGGCACGGGTCATGATGACGTGCAGAGTTATGTCTAGAACTGGGGTTTTCCATTAGCCCTTGACGGACGGCTGAAAGAATGTGTCGGTCATTCAATTAACGGTGATATTGAGGCAATGATAACAGTGATAGCCAGAGTCATGGATGTTTGGTTGTATCGTCATTCGGTCTCAAGAGCGGTATTTTCTGGGTGCTTATCTGATCTTGCTTTAGGCCTTGGGGGTTTGTACTTGGAAAACATCGCCCTTGACTCGAGTGATAATTGCTTTATTTTAAATTGTATGCTCTGCTATGTTGCTTCTGCTTAGTGTGTGTCTGGGGGCTATCACTGTAGAAAGAGGTGGAGTGGGAGGGTTGTATTCCTATTCCTTTTCCTTTATGCTCTTTTGGTATGTTGTTTGTTAATTTACTGCTCACTAAGACTGTTGTCTGACTCAAGGATTTATGTTTTAACTCTTATTGCCTTGGGCTGTTCGTCCATTTTGGGACGGGCAGACTAGGTAGCAGGTGACAGGTGTTGTTCTTGCTTTCCACGTTGCTGATGACGAAGACGAGCTGGAGTATTGCATATTATCTTCTTACTATATGTACTGGGTGTTCCGCTGTTTGTATATTCTCTGAGTGATATGTAGTGAGGCTTGATGTATTGACTATTCAGATGTTTGTATCCAACTATTATGAAGTTTTATTGATGAGATTCTATTCTGTGAAGCTTCTCTATATATATATTCTATTGTATTTTGCTGTGAGTAATACGATAGATTCTGTTGTTTTTAATTTACCCTGGCAATCGTCCACGGCTGCCTGGCACACTTTACAGCGCACTATCTCTAGATTCGGTGCAGGGGTCATGGGCGGTCGTCACAACTTTTATATTTGAAATTCCATTTCAAAAGTTTTTCACTTTTTTTAAACCGAAATTTCTAATTTCAAAATCAATTGAAATTAAAATTTCAATTTCAAAATCATCAAATTTAAATTATCTGTGACTTAACCGATTTCCACGTGAAATCCATATTTGTGTGTGTATAAGTGTAGTCCAGGGTTTTACACATCATAGTGCAACATCAATCATCACAGATATATCGATAAGCGGTAAAATCGATAACGCTTATCTTCATTCATAGATTCATAGATAAAATAAATTTATCAGTCACAAAAATTCACTATTACAATTCGATGTGGGTTTCGGATAACCAACTGGAATTCGACTCCCTGTCGCATCGAAATTCAAGTGCCGTTTTACGGGTCAAGGGTTTCATATTCACCTAGTAATATATCACAGAAACAGAAATCACAGCTCAGCACAACATAAATCAGGGTATATCATAAATGATCATATATCAAGGATATCAAACAATTCACATTCAATAGAATTTAAACATTCATAAGTAAGGTCAGTTAATTGTCTGATTTATTCAAATTAGATTAATTTCTTATGAATAAATTACATCTTGGTAAATTAATCATTAATTAATTATAAACCATTTTAATTAATTAACCTTTAATCATCTATTAATTAACCTTTAATCATTAATTACCTTAATTTATAAATCATATTAATTAATTAACCTTAAACTAATTACATAATAAATTAACCCCTGAATTGCTCTCATTAAGTAATTAACAATTTACAATTGATTATCTTAATTAATAAGTCTTATTAATTCGAATCAAATTTAATCACATAAATTTAATTACTTATTTAATTATCACAAATTATTTAATTAATCATTTCTTATCAGTTAATCAATCATTTACCCTTAATTACTCACTTAAGTTAACTACCATTTATTTATTAATTAACTTAGGTAATTGATTTAAGTCTTAAGTTTAAAATTTTTAATCATTACTTACAAATTTTTTTATTTTATTTCAATTATCTATTTAATTACAAGTATACATTAATCTACATTCTTACGTAACTTTACTTTAAACAAATTGATCTCTTTACATTCGCAAGCCTTTCTTTGATAAATCTTTTTATTTAAAACTTGACTTAATACTAACCAACATAGCTTATTTGATTTATATTACTTCATATAACAAAATGCCTGAAGTATTTTAACCAACTCCATCAGCAAACTGGACTCGAGACACAAACATAATTTATTCGAGAAAACATGCGGTTCTTCTACGTTTTTCCCGAGTTTCTCCCCACTTTTACTCGCGTAAATCTTTCTCCTGCTCATGACCTTCTTCTCCCATTATTTTATCTCCTCTGTTTATATTTTAGCTAAGTTTAAGATTTAACTGGCTAACAAGCATTCTCGCGCTCCCCTCAGGAACCCGAAGTAAACCCCCATCCTACTCAAGTATCACTTGAGTCGAAGCTACTCGCGACCTTACTGACACGCCACGCCACCGTGCACGTGCACGGTGGTTCGCCGCCCCTCCGACGACCCTCATCGACTCCAACAAACCACGATTCGACCTTACATACGAGATCGAAACCCAATTCATCGCGAAATTATCAAAATCACAATTTCGCCTAAAGCGTGGACCAACAACACGAATGCACCGAACAAAAATCACCTCGCCCCCCCCCCTAACAATGACCACCTGACGCTATGACACTCCGGCCATACCTCGACCATGCCCTCCTCTACCATCTCCCAGAATCGTGACGAACTCGATCACTCCACGGCGGCAAAAAAATCACAAGTATATAGAGCATAAAACAAACGTGACGAAAACCCTACATTCGATTCAAACCCACAATCCATGCATTCGAAAATTATTTTAGCATTTTTCCCGTATTACTACATCATCAAACTTGCCTCTCTCCAAATTCTAGAAATTAAATTTGTTTAAATCGACTGAAATTGGTAAAAATACCTCTAGGCTTCATGTTCGAACTGCACCTTGAACCCTCTCTTAAAAATCATCATTTAAATCTTAAAAATCCTATCTTCCAATAAGAATTCAAGATATAAACTTGAATTTGAAAATCGTTAGTTTCGAATTTATTAAAAAATTAAATTTTGTTTACTGTAAAATAAATTTTTGTATGTTGTATATGCTTCCCTTGCTTGAATCTATTTTTAATCTACCTTACATATCAAAACACACAAATTTTGTTTAAGACCAAAGTCTAACAGTGATTTAAAAATGGGGGATTGAATTGTTTTTTTTTCATTGTTTCTACCCTGTGAACTAAAACAGGGAGGAGATGAATATCATAGACATTTTCACATATTTATTCACAGAGTAATCGTCAAAGGAAATTGTTCATAACGAACAAGATTAAACATGAACCATTCACAGATTAAATCTAACTTAAACTTTTATATTGTTTACTCACCTTAGAATGAAGACAGAAAACAGAACTTCTATGAACAAGCTTGAAAGTTTGCAAAGTTGAAACTTTTCTGTTTGATATCTGGTTTTGATCTTGATAACTGAAGCTTCTTTGCTTCATGATTCCCAGGATTTCATATTGTTTTGTTTTGCATGATATTACTTTAGATTTCTTTTCCAGTCTAAAGATCTTTTTTTTTCTTTTTTTCTCTGGTTTTGTTTGATGAAGACATTACTTAGTTTTATTTTACTCAGTTTTCCTTAGCCAAGAATAAACGAATTTGAAATGGAGTTGATATATATAAAAGTGAAGTTGATTATTTGTTTATACAAAGCAGGTACAAGTGTTCATATTTTATCAGAGATTTTTATTTGCTTATGGGGGCTGATCTGCTGCATGCATCTATATTGTATGCTAAGATGTCTTTGCATTAATTAAGTTGTACAAAGTGATATAAATGCTTGTACCTTATTTTACTTGCTTCACCTTCTTTTCGGCTGAGAGGTATATATTGTGTAGGGTACTAAAGAAGATATTAATAAGACTTGTACCAATATACATTTTATAACTTTCCCTACTCTAGTTCGACTGATACATTTGTTTTGGGCTAAAGATTTCTTTGTTTCTTCTATTTGCTTTGTACATAGATGTTTTCTTTTCTTCCTTATGTCCTACAGCCTAGCATTGTAATCAAGTATGTCTAGTTTATTTACTTTATAATGTAACAATTCTTACTTTAAGATGTTGTTTAAATTTAGTTATGTTTTACTTTATTTTCTTTATAATCTGTAAACAAGCTATTTAATTTATATTTGAGTTGAGTATATTTGTTGTTTTAAATTCGTTAATGTGTTACTTTAAAATCTAATGAAGTTCTATTTTTATGTAATATAAATAACTTCTAATCTAATTTTGTTGATAATTCTCATTTGAGTGTTACTTTTATTTTTATTTTTATAGTTCATCTCCTATTTATTTCTATTTATAACTCAATCATTTATTTTACTTTAAATATTTTATTTCAAACCCAATATATACATATATATTCACATATATACAATATTTACAATATTATTAAATTTAAATGATTTATACAAAATATACTTGAATTCGGGGAAACTCGCTCCATTTTATCAATTAATTTACAAATTTTTATCCAAAAGTTTATTTAATTATAAAATTTAACTCAAAAATTCAATAAATTATTAATTTAAATAAATTTAAAATCTAGGGTCGTTACAAAAACTTTGGAGGAAGAAGGGAAGTTACCTGGTTGATTTCTGAATGAAGAAGTGTACGTACCTCTTCGGTTATGACTAAGGAGGAAAACCATCAAATTGTCCAATTGAAAATTTCAAATTCAAATCTCTTTTTGGTGCCATTCGACTCGACCATCTTTTCGTCTGTAACTTCTCCATACTTCTAAACAGAATGAACAAAAATACTACATGATGCAGAAAAACGAGACAATCGTAATGATGCTAGTTTCGTCATCAAATTCCAAGTTTGTAAAATTACCATTTTGTCCCTTCCTAAAATTTATTTATTTATTTAATCCATTAATTTCATTATTTTTCACATTACCAAATAATAATTATTTAATTAAAATATTATTTTTCAAAGTACTACATGTCCCTAACCTTTTCTTTTCTCTCTATCAACTTTCAAGTCAGCAGCCCAAAGCTCCTCTACCGGCCATAATCTTTGTTGTAGGCCCTAAGGCTTCATTTACTGCATCTATCATCGTCTTCGCTCCACCTTTCATCCACCTCCTTGTATTGGGTCTGCTATGGGGCTCGACGCAGAAAAGATTGCTGCTCTAAATGAGAAAGGCATGGACAAACTCTCAGTGGAGGACAAGGACGTACTCATTACAAATATTAATGGGCCTGGAGCTGGACCATCTATAGCAGATAAGAATGCCATTGACGCTTCCAAGCAGAAAAATATCAAGACTAAGCCAGGTTCAAAGGAGATACCTCCTTCTCTATCAATATCCCAATTGATTCCTACTTTCCCAATCATGCATTCCACATCTCTTGCTGTTGGAATTTCTATCGAAGTTCCCAAGTCCCAAACTGACACAAAGAGCGATTACAACTTGGACGAAGACCCCAAAGGCCGACTTTTACCTGCTAAGGGCACCGACATGGGGAAAAGAAAGCTTCGACTTCCAAGAAGGAAAAGAAGAAACCAAAGAGGGGAAGTACCAATGAGGACAGTTCCTTTTGCCTTTTTTCTTTTTGTTTTATGGATTCCATGTGCATAGTTCGTTGTTGTGTTGCACTCCCCTCACATCTTGTAATCAAAAGATGACAATGTAAATAAAATGTTGTTTTTCGTTCAACTTTATCTCATTTAGATTGCTGCATCTTTTATTTCCATGCCTATGTACTCGTCTTCATGTGTAAATACATAAGTATCTATAATGCAATTACATATATATCACACTTTCCTACGTGTGCTGCCCCAACTCTAGTAATTGATTTACCAAAGAGAGTTTACTACCTAATAGCCAAGATCAAAGGGCTTGGAAGGAGCGATCCCTCATACACACTATTTCGGGTCAATATGGATATGTTTCAACACCTGAATGCATCTAAAATAATACATATCACATCTCGAAGCAAAGTAATGTACATGAGTTCTAGAATTGAGTAACTCATATATCAAAAACATGTATAAATAAATGATGACATGGGTGTCCATATAAAAATGGAAACGTTTATATATATATATATATATATATGATAAATGGACTAATCATAATACATCACTTTAAACTCAACATATTATGTACAATCCAAAATATTATCCACTTCTAACATCCATGTAACGTCTTGTCCTACAACTAATCTTCAAACGCATCCATGGCTTCTAGAATCATCTCAACTCAATCATTCCTCTAAATCAATTGAACGGTGTTGCAGATCCTGATTTTCAAGTAATGGTTGCTAAACTTAAATATAGTAGTAATCATAATATACATTATCTATGACACTCCCCACAGACTTCTTAACGAGAAAAACCAACTAACATCAATAGATAGTTATCCTAAAATCACAATACTCGACCTGACCCGAGGTGTTGTTATAAACATAAACCTTCAGTCAGGTTAAGGTGTTGTGATTTCCGGATAATTATCCATGGACGTCAGTCGGCTTTTCTTACTGAATAATCAGTGGGGAGTGTCATAGATAATGTAATTATAAGTACTACTATGTTTAAGTTTAGCAATCATCGTGTAACATCCCCTACTTTGAGGCCCGAAGCTAAGCGCTACAGATGTTGCAGTCATCTATAGTATTAACTTTCAAAGATAAAATACGGTAATGTTAATGGTATCCATAATATCATAAGCACGTGAATATGAAATAAAATCAACACAGATTTCAAAAATAGCTTTTCTGATTACATTTCAAATCAATATTTCATATTCAATTACATTATCCCAAAACGATTCCCAGGTTTTGATCAAATATAATTATTACAAATTACGCCAAGAGCGACATATAAAGATGCCCCCTTGGAGGATCAGATTACTAGATAAACATATCGATCATAAATATTTCATAGTGGAAATAATACTAAATAGCTCCTACATAGCTAGCTTTGCCTCCTGCACATCTTTGAAAGCTTATTCGTCCAATCTTCTAAACCTGAAAAATCCTTAACTCTCAATCTACTCAAATTTAATTTTGAGCACCCGAGAATTTAAGGGGAAAACATAAACTTCGAGTCAGACATAAAGTCTGGTGTAAATAATTCTATTACATCTCGATTTACTGATATTAACTGAAACCACGCCGCTTAGCAAAACGGGTTTCCCCTCACTAATATCCTTTTAAAAGCATATCTTTTGCAAATCAAAATCATGCAATCAAACTGATTATAACAATAATACCAATACATACATGCATGTAAATCAGGTAGTCAATGAACTATCTGTTCGAACATTACAATTTTATCTGGCAAACTATTAACCACTAGCTGACTCGGGTCTACCAAACATAATGAATATTCTAACTTCTGTTAGATATAATACTGGACGATCTGTCCTTAACCTACTTCTCCTAGGGTCAACTGATCCTAATGGTTTTGCGGTCTTACCAATAACCTACCTCTACTTTGTGTATTCCTTTTTGTGTATAACATCATTTTATTCTTACCTGTGATAAATCCCTACACACTAGAATTTTGGACTTATATTAGCTAGGGGCTACTAGCTAAAGTATAGGGCGCGATCCCATACCAGTCCCATCTGGTATTCTAATATCTGAGTCATTCTTTTAGCAAACATCTGGGTTGACCACCCTATTCAAATTTCATTTCCTTGAAAACAATCTTTACAAATGATTTACCCTTGAAATCATATCTTTTTAAAACAAGGAAATTATACCCTTTGCTTACTCAAAATACTTATGCCATGATACATGCTTTACACAAAACAATGTTGATGAAAATCTAAATCCATAGGGTTATCTATCCCTTTAAAATAAGTTAAAGCCCTTTTTAACTTAGAAAACATTAGGCTATAAAGCCAAAACTATCCTTTCAAAACCACTTCAAAAGACCTCAAACAATCCCTTTTGAAATCATTACTTAAAACTTTAGACACCCTCTTTCGAAATCATTAAAACATACCTTTCAAACTACTTAAAACAAACTTTTCGAAAGCATTGGATCCAAGTAATAATTTGTAGAAATATAGCTTCGAAACCATATAAAAGTATTACTTTCGAAACCATAGTTTTAAAAACATAAGAAAACACAAAGTGTAAAAGGAAACACATTCGAAAGCTACTCTTTCGAAGGCCCTATGGTGATGGCAACATACTTCTGCATGTATACTTGAGTTTAAGTAAGCGGCTTCAACCATGTCGAGAGGTATGAGAGCAACACCCCCTTTTCGCATGTATAAATTAAAAAGAAAAGCGGCCTCATAGGTTGTTGGTTCGAAACCTACCTTTTGAATACATTGTTTTAAGGTTATACAGAAAAGCGGCCTCTAAATGGTTCGAAAGGTATGAATGCAACGGCTAGGTATCGAATAGGTTCAAAAGCAGCAACTCTTTCAAAAGCTCCATTTTAAAACAAAAGCAAGTTGATTGATTCAAAAGCTTATAATCAACCCCTTTGAAAGAATCTTTTATAAACAAAGGTAAGTAAATGGCTCCAACCCCTTCGAAAGCATACTTTTGAGTTTTGACACGGTCCCTTCCGCCTTTCTCCAATACACTACGTACGAATTGCTTGATACCATGTGCATTGGTTTCGAATGAGTGCGAAAAACCTAGTGGGCATGGTGACGAAAGCTAGCAATGGAAGTGGCGAAGTTGTAATTCGAAACAAAACTAGTTTTATGCCTTTCAAAGTAATTCATTTTCACCTAACGTGCCTAATTTTTCAAAATATGATTGGTTGCCAATTCTTTATCAAAATTCTTTTTTAAAAGCGCTGCCGAATTCAAAATTAACAATTGGAAACATTTAACAAATAAGCCGTTCTCCTTAACATAAATAAAACATTTAAGTCCTCTAACTTAAATAATTTATTAATCATAGTAAAATACTTAGGAAAAATTCCCAAAAATCACAATAATTCACTTTAAATATGTTTTCTAACATATATAAATTTCCAACCCAAAAACATTATTTAATTTCCTTAAGCAATTTAAATCCGAAATTCTCCATTTTCTCTCTTAGAAAATCCATAATAAATCCATAATTACTTGGAAAATTATGAAACTTGAAACTCACTTCTAAAATAATGTTTTTGACCATATATCAAAAATGCAAATCATATGGATGTCATCTAATAAGTTTTCCAATTCAAACTTATCATAAAACCTATATGAAACAATATAAGTCACCAACAAGCATATATCCATTTAAACAAACACAACATGGCATATAACTTGCAAAAAAAACCGGATCTAACTTGAAACCGAAATCAATATCAAAAGTGAGATGTAAGTTAATTATTCACATATGCTTTGTGTTAGAAGGTTGAGATTTGCCCTTAGATTGATTTGCTTAAGCTTTCTACTTGAACCTTAGCTTTTCTTCTCCTTGAATCCCCTTAATGGTGGTCGGTCGAGTTTGCTTAAGGTTTTAGTTTTGTTTGTGAATGTTAAAATGAATAAGGAAGGAAGGAAAGAAGGGTTTAGGGTATAAGAACAAAGGCTATTCCTATTTTACCCTTACCATATTCCTCCTACTTACTTATTTTTATTCTCTTTTGCTAATACATTCATTAAGGCACGGATCCTTCTAAATTAAAAGATCACAATCCCTTAACTATCTACATTATTTCATTTAATTTATCTAATTAAATGTTCTAAATAATGTTAGTCAAAATTAGGATCATCACACATCGTTTGAAAGTCAAGATCTATAGAACTGTTCGATTTATTCAGAGGAATGATGGAGCTGAGACAATTCTAGAAGCTATGGATAAGTTTGAAGATTGATTACAGGATGAGTCGTTACATGAACGTTAGAAGTGGATAGTATTTTAGATCTTATACAACCTACTGAGTTTAAAGTGGTATACCTTGAGTAGTCCATGTGATATGGATATATATATATATAGACACACACACATAGACATACATACATACATATATTTATGTTACCGTTTCCGTTGTGATATGGATACCTTTGTCATCATTTATTTATATTTATTCCTAATATGTGAGTTACTAAATTCTAGAAGTCGTGTTCTTTATTCTGCATCGAGATGTGATATATATTATTTCAGATGCATCCAGGTACTAAAACATATCCGTGCTGATCCAAAGTAGCATGTATGAGAAATCGCTCCTTTCAAGCTTTTTGATCCAAGCTATCAGGTGGTAAACTCCCTCTGATAATTCGGTCACTAAAGCTAGGGCACCACAGTTCGATATCAGAGTCGAGGTTGAGCTACAATTGTATAAATTAGGAATCAGAATATAACTGACCATAGAGTAGTCGGATATAGGTTGTTACCAAGTCAGTATAACCCTGGATGAGTTGGGAATAAATTGTGTATGTAATATATGAGTTAAGATTAGTGTTCTAAGGGAAGAACACTCGGATAGAATTTATCTATGTATTTTTGATACACAAACACACACTTGTTAGTAAATATTTTGAGATAAATGCTGAATAAATAAAAACATTTATCTGGTAAGTGATAAATGTTGTTTATTTGAAAATAGTTGGACCTGGCAAACCTAGAGCAAGTGTATACCTTGGATCACCCAATGGTCAAGGAAGTGGGTCAGAAAATCAAACTTTCCTATTGACAATAGATCAATAAGTTGAAGTTATGAGGCATGCTCAGGATATAGACATTACTAGAGCATCGAATCCAAATCCCAAAATGGAATTCACAAGGCTTTGCAATGACTATACCTCCTAGGAGGAAAGCTAATCTTGGGAAATGAAGACGCTTTCTCATTTCCACATATTTCTCCCAGAGACTTATATCAAAGATTCACGTCATCATCATCGCCCTCGTCCTCACCATCATCATCTTCATTATCTTAATTGTCGTCGCCACCTTCATTTTCCCTTTGATTAACGGGAGGATTCTGTGCAATAGGAGGGACCTCTTGATCCCCGATAACTGATGGTTCAGCTTCATCCTCTTGAGTTGGCTGGGTACCTATACGAGTAATAGAAATATTACTAATACTGTGATCATTATATAAAAGATGGAATTGTTGTTTCTTAGAATCTATTAAAAGAATATATTTTTTTGTTCTTTGGTAGGAATATTTTGCAAAGCTTAAAGTGTGTGCGCGAGAGTTACGCTACTAGGTCTTTTTGGAATATCTACATATTTGAGAAATGACGGAGTTCACAATTAGAATGGGATGAACTCTGCAATAACGATAGAACTTACGTCTTAATAGCCACTTCTGAGCAAAGCCAGTTGGATAGTCTACAAAGAAGTACTCGTCTTTAAAGTGGCTAAGCTTGTTCAAATACTAATAATAACACGAAAATCTTTGGATGATTCTGAATATGTCAAAGATGGACTACCTTGTCGCTTCTTGAAACTAAACAACTATCTAATCTTGTCCAGTCTAGACATCCTGCCCAAATGGTGAAGACAAACCATATAGATGCAATTTATTGAAGCCTAATCATTTAGATGAAGCCGAGCAGGGGCAAGCTTAATAAACTGGAGAATGAATCGAATGACATAACTGAATGGAGGGACTCCCTAGAGTGGCACATATAATGATTATATGCTATATAGCCCTCAGGTGGATCATAGGTCCATTAAAAGGGCACATGAATTAAAACATTTTTAAAAGGAATGTCGTGGCGATTGTAGATTCTCCTAACGCCTACCTTGGTCAAACAAGATGTCGAAGAATCTGGAGGGTGGTCAAGAACCATAGTACAATCAAGATTGATGTTAAGGGCAATCCTCACATAAGACTCATCTTCCATTATGAAGTGAACTACTTACAGAAACTTTCTAGTCTGACGACGGGATGGTTGAGGCCGAGGAGATGATGAAGTACATGTTAAGCCAGAAGTCAAAGCAGTTGTGGGTGAGATGAAAAATGAAGTGAATGGACCTGCACCCATGGCAGAGAGAAGCGGGTAGCATCTACGGTTCTAATTATTGTAAAACTCAACATATGAGCAAGGTCAGATAAGATTTAACTCTGATCTTCGTGATGTATAAGCCCTGTGTAGTCAATGTATACAACCCAATGGATGCCAATGAGTATTGACCAACGGGATCTCATGCAGTGACGAGGGCACTGATATGCAATCCAGTCTATGCAGTGTGTGTCATGTGTCCAAAGCATAATTAATGCAAATACTCTAAGTAGATAGCCCGCTCATGCAGGCAAACGAGCTCCGTCGCACTATGTATGTTCGATTTTACTCGTTATCATACAATTTACGATAACATAACCATCATCTACAAAGACACGGAACTATAATTTTATCAGACACAAAGGTGAAGTGATTGACCCAAAGCAGCAATCCATGACTCCATTGAACACCGAAGCTTGTTCAATGTGACTGTTCTTTGAAACCATCCCACCAAAACCAAACTGTCGATCCATACTCGACCAAAAGTTCATAGAAGTTAGTCACGTTCCTCCTTGCACTCGAAATATCTTAGCAAAAGTTTTGAAAATTCATGGCCATGCAAAAACTCAGAGTAGAGCTTGGGAGAATTCAAAGCTGAACCCAAGAACATGAAAGGAAGGAGAAGACCCAAGTCATGCTTAAGAAATTGGTGGAAAAACTTAGATCAGTCATGAGTATTCAAGGCCCATCAAGCTTGAATTCTTTATAAGACATGGCTGACTGCAAAAAGGAAGAAGAAGGAGAGAAAGGTTGGGCATGGATCAAACCAACACTGGCCAAAGACAACGATGAAACGGCGGCCACTACCTAAGATTGGAGGCAAGACAAAGGGGCGGTGTCAAAGTGAAAAGTTAACCTAAGATTCAACTGAATCGGCGTCAACTTCGATTAATTACAAGTGCTAAACCACCCAAATCAGTATTGGGTATAACTAGGGATGCTCAACGGTGGAGGATGGATTGGCTGCGACTTGAATCATAAGTCGAAGGAAGATGAATGTTGAATTCTCAAATGAAGAAGACAATTAAAAGTTAAAGTGAAAAGTGAAATATAACCTAAGTGTTATTTAAACACAACACTTGCAAAAAATTCGGTATCGAGTTATAGTACTCAACTCGGTACCGAGTAATAGGAATGGGAAATGAGAAAGAAAAGAAGAGAAAAATATGGATACAAATGAAAATTGAAATGAAAAACTAACAAAGTAGGGAAATGAAATCCTACCAGGCCGAATAAAAGAAGAAACTTTCAAATTTTCCAGATAACTCTTATATCATCCAAAGGATATCAATCTACAACTGTTCAAAGCAACATTGTGAACCAGAAAGGACACATTGCTTTATGAAGCTAGTTCCAAGGATGAAGACATCTCTTCATATCAGAGTTGGAAGTCGACAGAATGTCTTGATACAAAACATGCTTTGTTAACACAAACCATACTTTAGGGACAAGTGTTATACCATTTTTGAACCAAGCAATACCTTGATGAATCTAGATCATTAAATGGTCATAAAATAAGCAGAGAAGTCTAAAACACAAATCTGGTGCCATAATTTAACTGAAGTCCCAAGAATCGACGCTGAACCCTGCTTTCCAAGAGAAGGTACATAGTTAATCTCCAGACGAGTCAAATAACAAGAAGCAGAATGTGGAGATATAACTCAACATCACAACTCGATTGTGGAGGCAAGACAAAGGGGCAGTGTCAAAGTGAAAAGTTAAGCTGAGATTCAACTGAATCGGTGGTAACTTTGACTAAGTTATATGTGTTGAATACCCAAATCGATGATGGGAATAGCTAGGGATGCTCGACTGTGGAGGGTGGATTGGCTGCGACTTGAATCACAAGTCGAAGGACGATGAATGTTGAATTCTCAAATGAAGAAGACAATTAAAAGTTAAAGTGAAAAGTGAAAAATAACCTAAGTGTTATTTAAACATAGCACTTGCAAAAAATTTGGTATCGAGTTATAGCTCTCAACTCGGTACCGAGTTATAAAAAAGGAAAAAGAGAAAAATAAGGATAGCATTGAAAATTGAAATGAAAACGAACAAAGTGGGGAGATGAAATCCTACCTGATCAAATAAATGACAAAACTTTAAAATTTTCCAGAATCGAGTAACAAGCCTAAATGAGATACTTCGACTCTTATATCATTCAAAGGATATCAATTTACAATTTTTTAAAGCAACATTGTGAACCAGAAAGGACGCATTGCTTTATGAAGATAGTTTTGAGGATGAAGACATCTCTTTATATCAGAGTTGGAAGTTGACAGATTGTCTTGATACAAAACATGCCCTGTTAACACAAACCATACTTTAGGGACAAGTGTTATACCATTTTTTAACTTATCAATACCTCGAAGAATCAGGACCATTAAATGGTCATAAACTAAACCGAGAAGTCCAAACACAAGTCTAGTGCCAGAATTTAAGTGAAGTCCCAAGAATCAGCACTGAACACTGCTTTCCATGAGAAGGTACATGGTTAATCTCCAGACGAGTAGCAAGAAGCAAAATGTGGAGATATAACTCAACATCACAACTTGGCACCGATTTATGTAGCCCAACAATGAGTCAACATAAGATGTTCAAGAGATTGAAGACAAAACAAAGCGCATGAAGACAAGAAATTTCATAGCTCGGCACTGACTTGTGAGCATAACTTAGTAGTGAGCTGTCAATGAATGCTGATTTGGCCATGATCTTCACCTGGAACTTCATGCCAGAAGTGGAGAATGTAGAGAGCATATTTCGGAGCTTATTTCGACAGTGTTCGTCTATAAATAGGAGGAGTACAAATGAAGGGGGATCTTTGGAATCTTCTCCTTACTTCCTTTATTATTCGATTTTATCTCCAAACTCTATTGGATCTATACCTGAGTTATAGGCAATTGAGTTGTAAGATCATCCTTGTAAAAGAAAGAAAGAATTATTAACAAATTGATAGTGGATGTAGATTATTGATTTTGGCCGAAGCACTATAAATCTTGTGTATTGTTACATCATTTTAATTCATTATTTCCATTATTATCGCTTATTAATTGACTGGTTGTTTGTCTCACTTTTGGTGGAAACAATAAAAGAAAACAAATACCAAATAGCTGTTGTTGTGAACAGGATCATTTAAAGAATTAGTTATATAAACACACTTACATAATTTCCCCTAAAGCATATCACTAACTATATCAGTTTAATTTAATGATAAATTATATTATTAAATACTTTAAATAAACAATAACATTTCAAAAATTAATATTATTATTAATATAATGATAATACAATATCGCTTAAAATTCAAATAAAGTCAACCAGTAGAACATTAAATATGATTTATTATTGATAGCATTATTCACAATAACACTATAAAAGATTCAGTGTATATGGATTAAAAAAGATTTTTTTTGAAATTTGCTTGTTTTACCCCGCCGCATCTGATCCAACAAGACTTAGGATAGAATTGACCCAAATTTTTCTCGGATAGTTTCCTTATTTAGGAAACTAGGATATAAATAGTGAAGAGGGTTGATCAGTTTGGACACGTACTTGTTAGTGATAATTATTTAATATCACTATTTTTAACTTATCTTAAATTGAAATAAATAAATAAATTACACTTATTTTTTCAAATAAAAATATTGTTGGGATGTCTTTTCAAACACCCTTCAAAAGTTTCAAAATTCACTTCCGTCCACTATAAAAAACAGGTTTCACTAAAAATCACTGTCAATGTTTCCAGCGAAAGTGTGCATTTTATACTGCACATATTTGCAGTTAGAACTGCAAATGCAAATATTTATAGTTCTAACTGCATATTTTTGTAAGATGAAAGTTTGAAATGTACAAGGTAAAAATATGCATTCTACACTTTAAATTGTTGCAGTCCACCCTGCAAATATTTATTTCACAATATGCTCATTTTAAACTACAAATATTTGCAGTTCTTACTGCAAATATGTGCAGTTCTGACAGCAAATATGTGCAGTCCAAAGTGCACTTTTTTGCTGAAACATTAACAATGGTGCTTAGTAAAATTTATTTCTAAGAAATGTTTTTTAGGTATTAAGTTCAAAAATAATGGACGAATCCTAATTTTCACAATATTATGTTTGGTTCCAATATGTATCAAGGCCGGCCCTTATACTGGGCAAGCTGAGCAACTACCTAAGGCTCGGTTTTCAAGGGTGCCCAATCTTTTTTAATAGTTTTTTTGCATAAATTATTTGAATACCTAGCTACAAAGTTCTCACAGAAACAAAGCAGCAGTAATTATTAGTTAATCACGTTACTATTCATTTTAAAAATCCTCTCGTCTTCTAGAAATCGCCTCGTCTTCTTTGCCATATTTCTTTTCAACGCTCATATATTTTACTTCAACAACAACTTCTCAAATCCCTCAGTAGCAATTAGCAAGCCAGCAAGAACTTCAATTATCAACCAATTTTGAAAGCAAGCACTTCATCAATCAGCAAATTAAGCTAACAATAATATTCAGTTTTCCTCTATTTGTTGGTATATTTCTAATCTTCTTATCCCCTATTTCTTTTAATATATGTTGTGGAATTAGTTATTTGTAGTTTTTACTCTAAATTGTGCTGTGCTTTTTTGATCAAATCAACAACATTTTTCAATATTTTATGGAATCAGCAATTCAAATAGGAAGTTCATCTTGCGATATATTCTCAATTACATAAATACCTGATTTAGAAATAACTTTATTTACTTGAATATTTCTATATAATTTAAGGTAATTATATATTAATTAATTAATTGGAATAATCATTGTTTTCTTATAATAAATTAAATCCAGATTTTCAGTTCATAACAATTCAATATTTACTATTTGCCATAACTGAAGTATTTGGAGAAGGAAATTAGCTTACAAATTAGGTTCTATTGTTACTAAATATTATTCAGTTAATTTTATTGCTCTGATTGTTGGATTGGAATTATGAAACATCTTTCTGAAAGCTAAAAAAGGAAAAAGAAACAAAGATAAAAAATATTGCTCAAAATTTAAAATTTCACTTAATAGATATTTTGATAAGCAATCGAATTTGTCAATTGAATTCGAGCAACAAATTAACTTAGGGGAAAATGAAAATGAGGCTAGTTTATTAGATCAATCTAAGCCATAAACCATTTATAAAGAAGTAAATGAAAATAAAAATGAAACAAACGAAGAATTAAATGATGGAAGTGTTGACGTAATTAAAGAAACAAGTGGTTATAATAATCTTTGTTTTGATGAATTTATTATCAATGAAAATGATGCAAATTTAACAAATCAATCTAAATAACAAATTAAGTGTAAAGAATTAAAAGAAAACGAAAATAATATGTTTAATTAGCACATTATCACAACCTTGAATATCGAAAAACAAGCTTTAATTTAAATATTTATGACCCTAGAGTTTGCGATATCTTAGTGGAAATATGCAAGATTTACTTGTTGAAAATGGACCAAAACGAGAAGCTAATATCAAATATCCTTTAGATGAACACTCTAGACACTTTTCCTCAATTCCTTATACTCAAATTTTACAAAATGGTGGGAGTCGTGATAAAGAATGGTTAGTATACACAAAAGAGTTGGATAGAGTTATCTGCTTTTGTTGTGAATTGTTCAAAACTAAGTTATCTCAAAATCAATTAGAAAGTGATGGAATTAGAGATTGGAAACATCATAGTAAGACACTTGAATAACATGAAAATAGTATTGATCATCTTCAAAATCTAAAATAACTAAAGATGTTAAGATTTAGACTAAAGAAAAATCAAACTGTTGACAAAGAATTACAAATAATACACTACATTGAAAAGCATGTTATGATTAGAATTATTACGGTTGTAAAATGTCTTGCAATAAATAACTTAGCATTTCGCGGAAGTAGATAATGATGCTAAAGGAAACTTTCTAGGTCTAATTGATATGATTTTCGAATTTGACCTAGTAATGCAATACTATTTTCAACTCATTACAAACAAACAAATTCATCATCATTATCTTAGTCATAAAATTCAAAATGAATTGATAACGATCTTAGGATTGAAGGTCAAAAATGCTATAATTAAAAAAATTAAAGAAGTAAAATATTTCTCTATTATTCTTGATTGTACTCAAGGTTCAAGCCACAAAGAAAAAAGACTTTAATAGTGGGATGCGTGGATATGTCAAGTACACTAATAAAAATAGAATAATTTTTTTTATAGTTCATTAATGTTATAGATACAACCAGATCAGCCCTTTTTAATGAACTGAAAGTCATAATGGTAAAACTTGGACTTGATATTGATGATAAATGGAAACATGGGTATATAATGGATCCAATATGAATGGAAGACATCAAGGAGTATACAAAAGGCTAATTCAAATAAATCTTGAACATTTTACATGCTATGCGGCTCTCATTTTATGAACAAGGTTGTTAATTCAGCAACGGAAGAGGCAAAACAATTAGCTTTTGATATGGAAATTGAGTCGGTATTTCCTATGAAACGTCGCAGTTATAGAAAAAGGCAATTTGATGAAATATTGGATATGAAAGAGAACGATTATTAGCACAATAATCATTTAGAATTGATTGCTTTCTTTGTATAATTGATATTGCTCTTTCTCAATTAAAGTCTACATTTGAACAAATGAAATATTTTGAATCCATATTTGGTTTCTAATTTAATGCTAAAAAATTAATTAATCTTAATGATCATCAGTTATTAATGGCTTGCATGAATTTTGAAAATGATTTAAAAAAAGAAGACCATTTCGATGTTATTGGAAAAAATTTACATTCTTAATTACAAGTGTTACAGCTAAACCTGATATAAGCTTGAGAAATAAAAAAGAAATTAGAAAAAATTGAAGACTCCCCCTTATCCACTCAAAGAAGACTTTATTAATCAATTTTCCTAATTCGATTTACAAATTAGGGTTTTATAGCTCTTCGTATTCAGAAAGTACAAGTTTAGAATGAATGAATTTGGATCCCTAAACCAGATCCCTTAGGTCTTATTTATAGATGCGGGTCAGCACCTTTCAACCCCAATGCTTTCGACCTGGTCGAAAGGTGGCTGCCGTGTTGACACCAGTATGCTTTCGCCTTTATCGAAAGGAATGGTTGCGCTTCTCTTTTATTTACTGCCGGGTGAGAGCTTTCGACTCTGTCGATAGGCTTTACTCAGTGGTTATGAAGATGTTGGGATGTTGATGGTGTCGATGTTGTTGGTTGCTTTTGAACTCTTGTCTACAACTTGAGGTGGAACATCCCAGAATTACAATGGCTTTGACCGATTCGATAGGCTTAGTATAGCTTTCGAAAGGGGTGTTCAGGCCGATAAATGCTTTCAAGTGGTATCATTGAAGGCGAAACCTTTGGTTTCGAAAGGTTTGGCGCGTATTTGAAGAGTTGTCTTTCATCATCTTCGAAAGACCTTTCCTTGACTCCTTCAAAAGGTCTTCATGTATATGGATTCACCTACTACGAAAGGTGGTCACTGAAGGCGGAATGGTGCTTTCGACTCATCCAACTCCTTCGAAGGGCTTTGAAGCTTTTGGAATTTGGCTGTTGCATCCCTTCGACTTCTTCAAATGGTCTGTAGCATCCCTTCGTCTTTGTCGAAAGGTTTAGTTGAAGCCTTTTCCCGTTATTCTTCTTTATTCTCTGCTCAAATAGGTTTCGACTAAGTCGAAAGGAATTTTTGGTAGTAATATTAATAAAACTATAAATAAATATCTTTCACTATACTAAAATATACAAAATGTAAACTATAATCTTAAAAAATACCGAACGGATAATTTTCGCATGTCGATGTCTTCATATCCGCATCCGCATTCATTTTTTCGGATATCGGATATTTATCCGCTTTTCAGATGCGGATGCGGATGCGGATGGATTTTAGATTTTTCGAATATCCATTGACAGTCCTACTCGACATATAAAATGAGCCTAATTAAAAGGACCCTCTTTCTAAACACTGCATATGACCCCTCTTTTATTTGAAGAGCTACAGCCTAATCACAACGAGTCATGTGCAAAAGAAAGTAATTAATATTTGAAATGTCCAAATATGAAAAATATAAATGCTTTTAGTAATGGCTGATTATTGTATGATTATTTATTTTGTTAGGCAGATGGAGTGAATATAATACGTAGACTTGGAACTTGGTATCATCTCGTATTAGTATAAAATAAGTGATCTTCCATACTTTAATAAAAGAAAATTTGAGAGTGACGGGTGTGTAGCGTGATACTACACAGCCGGTTAAGTAGTTATATTAAATATTTATAAGAGATCGATCGACAAGCCCGATCGATGGCCAAAATAGAGTCAAAGAGCAACAATATCCAACTAAAGTACTAGAGTAACATAGTCAAGAGATCACAAAATATTACAAATATCAGTTAACTAAGAGCCCTCGGTAGGCAAAGTCAACCTGCGCGGAGTTGCACTAGTGCTACCCTGGGATTCTACAGGCTGTGAGCTGCGAGGCGGGAGGCTCAGTCGGAAAGGCGCGGAGGAGCTCCGACCTGTTAGGGAGGAGAAAAAGTGAGTGATACTTCTACAGGTACCGCCAAAGTGGCGTAAAGGTTTCCCAAACACATATGCATTTCTTTCTTTCCAAATGCACCAACTGAAGATTGATAGGTAAGTGTCCATCAGCATGTTCTGCTGGTTATACTGCCAATAATCAAAGAAGGGGGTTGGGGTGGGGATATACCCCAATAGATAAGCGCTGGTTGCAGCCCAAATTGAGTAGGTGAAGTCACAATCGAAGAAAAGGTGGGTGATAGATTCATCATGAGTGGAACAAAAGACACAGCATGGGTCGACAGGGATGTTGAGGCGGTTGAGTCTATCTTTGGTATTTATCCTTCCAGAAATTAGGCACCATTGAAAAAAAGCTATGCGAGGTGGAAGATTGCAATGCCAAATCCTGGGAAAGGAGAAAAGGCGGCCGGGGTTATTTAGGTATTGATAGCAGGATGAAACTGAGAAGCCCTTTAAAGGTGCAAGGGCCCAGAGGAATTGATCTTAACTGTTGGAGGGGTGGAGCGATATGAGTATATTTGTTGCAGTGAGGAGTTCAGGAACCAGATCTACATCGAAAATGGTGGGTGGGCAAAGGTGCTTAGGGCCAAGGGCAAAATATTCTTCGATAGTTGCGTTAGTGAGGGTGACGTGTGAGAAAAGGTTGGGCAGGAGCTTAGATAAGGGCAGTTGGCCATACCATGTGTCGTGCCAGAAGAGGCAGTTGTGATCACTTTCAATTTTCACCTGGAAAAGTGCTTTGACTCTAGGAAGCGTTTGGAGGACCCCAGACCAGAAGGGGGATGGCCGGAAACGGGTGGGGGGGTGGAGCGGCAGGTGGGGGTTTGAATGATAGTGTAGGCAAAGGATCCAGGTTTCCCAGATGAAGTTTCCAGGTGTGAGAAATCGCCAAAGCCATTTGGACAGCAACGCTTGATTGAAGGTGCGGAGGTCCGTAATTCCTAAACCCCCGTGGTTGCGGTGTAGGCAGGCTATCCCCCAGTTGACCAGTCTTTTTGCATTGCCTCCATTCCAAAGGAACGAATGCCTGGTTGAGTCTATTTTCGTGATGACCCATGATGGAAGGGTGAGGAAGGACATCCAGTATGAGGGGATGGCTGATAGGACCGATTTGACTAGGACGAGACGACCTGTAGAGGATAACGAGTGTGCCTTCCAAGTTGAGAGTCGGGATTCAATTTTGGAGATGAGGGGGAGCCAATATGCACGGTGAAGTTTGGTGGGGCGGATGGGAATACCTAAGTAAGAAATGGGGAAATGGGCTATGCTACAGTTGAGCAAAGATGATATGTGAGGGCCGAGATGGACGGATTTGCCAAGCATGATGATGGAGCTTTATTAAAGTTGATGGAGAGGCCAGAAATTGCTTCGAAGACATACAGTGCAACCTTGAGACTATGGATATGGTTGGTTTCGGTGGAAGCGAATAAAATCGTGTCATCTGCAAATTGAAGGTTAGAAACTGACAAATCTGAATCTTGAAGTTTGATACCTTTGAATAAATCATTGGACGTGGCAAGCTTGATCATCTGGTTGAACACATCTGCTACCAAGACAAAGATTAAGGGTAAGAGCGGGTCTCCTTGTCTCAACCCCCTAGCTGATTTAATGTGACCACCCGAAGAGCCATTGATTGAGATAGACGAAATACTTGTGCTGAGTAACCCTTTGATCCAACCGCACCACATAGGCGGAAAACCCCTGTGCTTCATTAGGTCCAGAATGAAGTTCCAGTGAACCGTGTCAAAAGCTTTGGAGAAGTCCAATTTTAGCAGGGTACCGGGGGTTGAAGTTCTATGGCAATAAGAGACAACTTCTTGAGTGGCGGCGACACAGTCCATGTTGTTTCTGCCTAGAATGAAGGCTGACTATTCCGCCCCCACTAGGGGATCGATGACTGACTGGAGTCTATTAGCAAGGACCTTTGAGATAATTTTGAGTGTTGTTTTGAGGAGACTAATTGCTCTGAAAGCGGACAAAGTGTTTGAACCGGGGGATTTAGGGAGGAGGATTATATTGTTTTAAGTTGATTGGATTAGATATGGTAGGATTAGATTTCGATACGCGGCATAAGACAACGAGATAGAGTGGCAAGAGAAATGTCATTAATATGACTCCAATTTTACGCCATTCAACGGAGATTTTGCCTTTTTTATTTGGGAACTTTCCAAAAAATACTCAAACTAAATTTCAAAATACACAATCTTCTCTTTTTGAAAACAAATTTAAAAAAAATATTTATTTTTAGATTTTGTGATATTTACAGAAAAATCCACATATTCGATATTTTTGAACTGCATGTATTTGCGGAGAAATCCCTCTTTTGCATGTATTTGTAAATAAATCTACAATTATTAATTATGAAAATTAACATCCGTCATTTATTTTCAAACTTAATTGTTGAAAAACCATACTAAAAAACAAATTTTATGAAACATTCTCATCAACATTTCGATTAAAAACATGCGGTTTAAACTGTAAATATATGCATCTAAAACTGCAAACATGTACATCTAGAACTGCAAATGTATTCGGTTATAGCTGCACATTTTTGTAAAACGGAAATATACAGTTCTGATTATACATATATGCAGTTATAAAAATATATATTTGTTGTTCTAACTGTAATTACTTACAGTTCAAGCTACATATATATGCAGTTTAAACCACATACTTTCGCTACAAAAGTTGAAAGGAGGGTTGAACATATTTTTAGAGTGTGACGGAAGTGGGTTTTGAAACCTTTTTGAATGTTTGAAAAATTGTCTCTTATTGATTTGTTTTGATCATTGAAACATACTATTAACACTCAGATTTAATTTTCGAAAAATAATTTTTTTACTAAAATTAAAAATAGGAGGAAAATACAAAACGTGTTTATGGAAAATGTTTCACGTATCAAATTTGAAAATAAAGAACGGAACAAAATTTCCATTGTTATTTTGAAATTAACGATGTTTTCTACGTGGCTGATCCCAAGATACCTATTTTGTAATGTATGTTTTGTATGAGAAAATTCCATGTAACTATACACTAACAAAAAAAAGCAAAAATAAATTCATGTATAACTTGTCCAAAAAATAAATAAAAAATAAAAAGAGTTAATAAATGGGTGATGGTGGGTAATCTTGAAACGTATTATTTGACCCTTCTTTCGTTTCGAGACAGTTACTTTGCACATCGTGAAGCGAATATGCTTCGCTTAATTTAATATATGATATGGTAAATTTTTACTTTGTCTATCCTCCCCATTACCCGTTTCGTCGACCACATGCCTTGTTTGGTTTCTTCCAGATCTTTAGCCAATCCCAATTTCACGAGTTTTATGGTCCTGTCCCACTAATAATATATATTTTTTGATAAGAAAAGCAAGTGCAACGTGTCAGTCGCGACGTGGATTTCTGTCTAACCATTTTTGTCTACTTTTGTATTTATTTCACCTACCATCAATGCTTATAATGTCTCATCCATGTTTTATAACATTATTATTGGATTTTGTGAGGAGTTCAATATCCTCATATTTGAGAAATGATGGAGTTCACGATTAGAATGGAATGAACTCTACCATTAACGATAGACTTACGTCTTGACAGCCACTTTAGAGCAAAGCCAATTGGATAGTGCACAAAGAAGTACTCACCTTTAAACTGGCTAGTCTTGTTCAAAGACCAATAATAACACGACAACCTTTGGATGATTCCGAATAAGTCAAAGATGGACACTCTTGTTGCTTCTTAAAATTAAATAACTATCTAATCTCATCCAGTGTAAACATCCTGCCCAAATGGTGAAGATAAACCATATAGATGCAATTTATTGAAGCATAGTAATTTAGATGAGGTTGAGCAGAAGCAAGCTTAATAAACTAGAGAATGAATCGAATGAAATAATTGAACAAGGGACACCCCCAAAGAGGCACATATAATGATTATACGCTATATAGCCCTCAGGTGAATCATAGGCCCATTGAAAGGGTACTTGAGTAAAAACATCTTCAAAAGGAATGTCGTGGCAATTGCAGATTCTCCTAATGCCTACCTCGGTCAAACAAGATGCCAAAGAATCTGGAGGGTTATCAAGAATCATAGTACCCTCAAGTATGATGTCAGGGGAAATCCCTACATAAGACTCATCTTCCATTATGAAGGGAACTACTTGTAGAAACTGCCTAGTCTGACAAAGGGTTGGTCGAGGCCGAGGAGACGATGAAGTAGATATTGGGGTAGAAGTCGAAGCGGTTGTGGGTGAGATAAACACTAAAGTGGATGGACATGCAACCATGGTAGAGAGAAGCAAGGAGCATCTGTGGTTCTAACTACTGAAAAACTCAATATATGAGCAAGCTCAGATAAGATTTAACTCTGATCTTCATGGTGTGATTTGTTAGGAAATCCAATCTACGGTTTCGATGACAACTATACAATGGAAATCGAATATACATATCTATTTATATATACAGGTACTTGCTAGAACAACATCACTAGAAAGACAAGAACGAGGCTCAAAGGACACTACAAGAGACTACAAGTCGATAGGTACAAGGAAGTAAAAGAAAGGATGCACAAAACTGACATGCACCATATCAGACGTCTGGGTGCACAAGCCAGACGTCTGAAATAGTTCTCTGGAACAACAAACAGGCTAAACTAAATGTCTGGCAATAGCACTCAGATGTCTGATCCTTTACTATATTCAAAACATATAAAGTATCAGACGTTTGAAACAAATACCAGACGTCTGAATTCAAACTCAAACTTCAGAAATGAACTGCAACTGCCACATGTGAATGGACATCTCCTCTTCTCTTCACCATCAACAGAAGCAACCTTAGAGGATTCATTAATAGATGTAACTACTCAAGATACCTATCTACACCTATATATAGCAT